>CM074548.1:1507500-2707500 GCA_037305995.1 Sclerodermus sp. 'alternatusi'
GGCTTTGCCTGCCTTTGCCTGACTGCCCATCCTCTTCAACCACCTCCTATTGATCTTGGGCAGCGTTGCGCTCCGAAACAGCCGCTCAAAGCATCGGGTACCGCCACAGCTACCGCCACCACCGCCCACTAGCAAACCACCGCATCGCCACCTACATCTGCTCCATGGTAGTTAACGTCGTTTGTGATTCGACATTCCTCCCTTCCTTCTATCGACTGGAAAGGAGCGAAGCTCGAAGGGAGCAAGAATTCTCCCTCGAAACGAGAATTAACGAATAAAGATCCAACGGGGTGCCCTTGCAACGCGTATCGTAGCAGTTAGCGATGGCTGTTAGAAGAGCCTAGAGTTACGTGGCGTAAGGTAGGAAGAAGTGGGAAGCAACGCAACAGGCTCAGCAAGGATTGGTTTACCCCACTCGCATGCACTAGCCGCAGCCTCCATCTGACGAGGTTGCTCTTTGCTCGGTCGATCGACACAGCACCCCACTTCTTCTTCTTCTTCTTCTTCTTCTTCTTTTCCCTCTTTCTCTTCCTCCTGCCTATGTATACATTCGATCGTAGAGCAATCATTTCCAAGCCTTCGAGCAACTTTCTTTTTATTTTCCCCAAAGTGTACCGTTCAACAGGCCTCTGATTGACACAGTGCCAACTATCCTTCGCTTCTCCGTTTATTCCTTTAACGTTTGCCCCGTACACCTTCGGAGAAAAACCAAGGTGCGAAATATCCAAGCTTCGTCGAACGACGACGTTACACTCGACTCTCTATTGATCTTGGATCGAAAACCTTGGATGGAAACTCGTTAGAGGATTTTACGGAGAAACGAGGCCATGTGCACGGCAGTATCATGACTATCGATTTCATGACTCGTTACTCGGGGTCCGATAAGACAACGGCATCGCAGACTCACCTTCCTTTTTTCACAAATCTTTCACATTTTTCACCGTCCTTCTCGCTTTCTTTGCTCTCCTCTGTTGTCACCTTCCAGACGTAATCGCTCGCTTCAAACTCTCAAGTAGTACGAATCTTAATGGTATCGGCCAATTCTGATATAACCGATCGATGAACTATCTACGACTCTATAAGAGTTAACGAGAGGCGCGGTGGGGTTCGTCGATAGGAGGCGTCTTGATTCTATCGGAGTAATTCGAGGAATTTAGATTATTCGCTAACAGGACAAAAATGGAAAGGACACATAGCAAAGATCCCATTGAAGAACAAAGGTCGTGCGAAATTTAAGCTGACCCAAAGATTCCTTTTCACAAGAGCAAATAATGACTGCTACAGCGGTTGCAGCTGTGCAGCTGTGCAGCTGTGCAGCTATATACCAGTACGAGTACGACTGCACTGCAGTAAAGTAGATCTCTTAAAGTTAGATGCATCTGCGAACACTTTTGGATCCTTCGCGCAGCACCTACTCTTCGCACATTTATTATTCAGCTGGCTCAACGTTCCTCAAGAGTAACCACAAGGCATAATAGCAAGGCATACAGGGTGTTTCAAAACTCGCGCGTTCCTTTAAGGGGTTTGGCTGCACCCGAGAGAATAAACAGAGTCGAAAAGTTCTGCATTGCTTTTCCATCTGGAGCTTAATTTTCCGGAGATATTCAATAATAAAGGTAGAAAGAAAGGGAGAAAAAACGACAGCATCGGTTAGACAGATCGCTAATACGTAATGCTTAAAAATATTAGGGCGATTAATCATCACCGGCAGAAGAGTAGTTAATTGCTTTCACAAGCTTTGAGATAAAAAGAATTGATTTCTCATCAATGTTGAATTATTTGAGGTCGATCGTTATATGACACTATTGGAAGCTTCCAGCCAGGCCGTAACGGCCAGTGTCCGAAGATCCATTATTATGGATGGCTGGTTATAATACTCCTGCAGGAGAATAGTTCTCCTGTGGGGTATGTGTGAAAACCACGTTATCCGCCTTTAGAGCGAGCTTCGAGATTATCGTAGCCGTGGTAATTAACCCTCGGATCCCAATCGACCAGGGGATATTAATTAATTACATACAATTCGATATATGTTGCTTCGCTCTTTCCACCGAGATTCTCTATTCCGCAGGTTAATTATTTAGAAATGTATCTCCTGGGTGTAGAAAGATAGCCGAGCAATCTAGCTGAGCGAATAGAGAAATAATTTACGGCGTTGAGGAAAAATGAAATTAAGTGAAATGAAATGAAATGAAATGAAAGGTATGGAATGGAATGGAATTTTCAAAAAGAAGAAAGTGTAAATGTATCTGTGAATTGCGTGATTTGCGCAATTTCATTAGTCTGAGCTTTTTGAAAAGAGAAAGAGACCCGCCGTCGTTGGTTAGTGCCAGATGAATCGGTATACCAGACGTCCATGGGAGGTTGGAGAAAAGCAGGAAAGCAGGAGAGCGGGATAGCAAAATTGGAAGAAAGGGGATGGTGAGAGAGGAGAGCGAGAGGATAGGAAGAGTGAGAAACACGAGTGAAGTGAATTAAGTGTCGTTAGACTAATGATGCACTCGCTAAAAACCACTTGGTATTTCTCTCTAACGACTCTAGTACAACTCTCGCTGGTAGGTCCCGTTTTTGTTAGTTCGCGTCTATCAGAAACACTTTGCTTTCTTCATAATTTCTTTTCGACTTACTTCTTAAATACCAGCGCTCTTTTGGGATTTCTCTCAAGGTTGCGTAAGTTTAGTAAGCGTTAAATCTGGTCGTGACGGAGAGAAAAATCAATCGAACACAACACGGTATACACGTAGGTCGGAAATTGCACTAGGTCGATAGCTGGAGACCAAAAATGGAAGTCGGCAAGAGACACCAAGGTGGAATAGGAGAGAAGCCTGGCGTTAGAAAAAATATCTCCGCATTACAGGGTATCTTGGTAATTGACGAGATTTGATAATCGATGACAAGAGTCGAGTTGTTTTTCGTATCTCGCAGATTTTTCCATTACTACTCTGTTTCTTACCAAGCACATCGTAAGATTAGCATTTCTGAGTCGATGCCAAAAATTGAGAGTGACGATACTCGGAGAACAGAGTTGGTTTTTCCGCATTTACTGGAGGATAAGTGGAAGCACCGGCAAACTTCCAAATGCCCAAATGCCCAAATGCCCAAATGCCCAAATGCCCAAATGCCCAAATGTCTTTCTATAAAAATGTTAAATATGAAAATGGACATGGAATCGTCTGTCTGAAGAGGATTGGTTATATTGCTTCCACGTATAAGCATTTGTATAGATAGCTCTCATTCGATTGTGAGGTTTTCCACATACTATCGAATGGCCAATAATAAAACATTTCTCAATGGTAAAAGTAAAGGATTTGCATTTGAAAAGCGTTGCTTGGAATCAATATTTATTTGAAGAATTCCCAAAAGACAAGTCGCTGTCAGTTTCAATAGCTCAAAGAGCTTTCAATGCTATACGTTGCTTGATTTCTTCTTCGAGGACAAATTCGACGTAGAGACGCCGAGGTTGAATTCACGCGATGAGAAGTTTCTTCTTTTTCTGTCATATCCCTATAGCTTGACCATCCTTCCCTTTCCCTATCTTTCTCTCTCCCTCATATATACATATATATTTTACTTTCTGTCTGCATCTTGCTTCTATCTCGCTGTGACAGGTATAAATTATGTCGGTGGCCTATTTACATCGTTGCCATCCTGTCCCAGCCAGGACCTTTGCTCTCGGAGATACCTATACACGCGTCGCGTCTACCAATACTTAGATTCTCGTACGAATACTATATAACTGAGAGACCATTCACTACATTCAATTCTGAAAAGGATCCTTTGCCATTTCTTCGCATTTCTTGCTTTCCATTTCTTTCTCTATCTTTTCTGGAATCACGGGAGTCATGACACAAACGATGGATGGATGAATAATACAGTCACGTGGAAGAAAGATAGAAAGCTGCCAGTTTTGTCAGGTCAAATCTCAGCCTAGAAAGTTGTACGACGACGACTATGATAATGATGATGATGATGATGATGATGGTGATGGTGGTGATGAAAGTAATGCTTAAAGAGGAATAGGCTGTATTGTTGGCGTCGGCATCAATATCAATGACGTCAATCAGTAAGATCAGTAGAGAGAGAGAGAGAGGGAGAACGATAAAAGTGGCTAGAAATGGATGGAAATCCAAGCTTTTTCTTCTTTGGGAGTAACTCCATAAATGGCGGTAGCTATGAGCAGAGGATGTTTGAGAGGAGAGGTTTTTGGACGATGCTGGCCATGACGTCATTCCGGGAGCGTCACGCAGCCATCCCTTCCGTCCCACGATCAATGACGCGACCTTGCCGGCGCCTCCTCTCTTCACTAACCCCTCTTTCACCCCGTTGCTCACCGTTCACCGTTCGTCGTTCGCCCTCTGGCTGAGCAAACTCGTCCCTGCACTCTCAAAGGGGCGGCGGCTGTTTCTGCAACCTGGCAACCCTCTCTATATTTAGCATCCATTCTGCCGGTTCAATCTCCCTCTCGTTAAATTTTCTCACAAATTTCCACACACAAACGCAAACACGAGCACGAGTCAAGTACAAACTCAAGACAAACGTAATACGCAGACACAAATGCAAACGCAAATGCAAACAAGACACAAACACAAAACAATCGCAAACACAAGCAAGAACACAGTGACCCTGTGACCCAGTGACCCAATGACACCCCCACTTTTCTTCATGACCACGCCCATTTTCCCTACGATCACGCCCTTCCCTCCTCTATCTGCACATACGCGCGCAGGTACGCAGGTAATTAAACATAATTTTTTAATTATTTTGATTAAAAGTAAAAAGTTATACTCTGCGCTCCTGCGACTTGAGAAAATAATGCATAAATTGACAAATGTGTGTGTGTGTGTGTGTGTGTGTGTGTGTGTGTGTATACACATTTTATACACATTCATGAAAAGTACTTATATCTCGTGTGAGACGAAGGTGATGATTTCGCTGTTCAACTAGTGTTGAAAACTGAGATTAAAATGCAGAAGAACACGAGATTCAGGCGAGAACACGGAGATGAATTCGTAATTTGAAGAAAAGCCGACTCTCATTCTCACCTGTCAGTGCGACGATGTATAGTATGTGAACAATAATACTTATGTATAATAGGTATGTGGCGTATATATACCAACCACATAGGTTTCTCTCATGGAGAAAGAGCACAGGAGAAAATGGAAGAAGAAGAACATAGAAGAATAGAGATGTGTCTCTCTGTCTCTCTCCTCACCATTCGACGTCTTTGAGAGAAGACGAGATCGGTGTCTGGGCGTAGCTCGATTAACGGGGGATGTGTAAAGGCTGACGAGCCCTCAAAGGATATCACTCGGTAGCTTTGTGATCGTTACACATTGCTCAGTCCAATTTAATAATAGACATCAAGAGATCTGATTATACTCCAGTACATTTTGCAAAGCCACGTATTTACTATGTTCTATTTCCACATTTAGAATATTTGCTCGTTAAACTAACAATTTGCTATTATTATTATTATCATAGTATACGAGTTGATAATTGCATTTGACAATCGCGTGTTATAATCGCGAAAACTTAAAATCTTTTGATCAATTGTGAAATACGTCAATTATGTACGACACACGGAGCAATCTTGTATGGAAGATTAAACTTTGTATCAAGAGGAAAGGGAGGGTGGGATAGGGGGGGATGGCTGTTCACTCTGATTATAAAAACCAATAGGTATCCCTTGAATCAATGTATATTCTATGTTTAGCACGTGACAGCATGGTTAACGTGTGTGTATGTAAGAAAGTAAATTAGTGTACAAAGATAGGATAATAAAAGATCAGAGAGACGAGGTGCAAGGGCGGGAGGTAAAGAGGGAAAATATTGTAGCGACATTAAGATTAAAAATAGCATATTGAGATTATAAATTGCGAGTCTGTATCGCGAGTGAAATATACTTTTGACGCGTTTGCCCTCTTTTTTTATAGCGTCTTATTAAGTGATAAAAATGGAAAGGAAGAGAAAGACTTTATGCAAATGGAAGACTTTAGGCATTGCTCCCTTGTGGTCAGCTGGATGCAGTTCTTGCTGCAGAGCCGTACTATTTTCCATTTAATGGGTTGCAGTAGGGTACGAAAATGTGCTAGGCTTTCGGACTAGGCCCTGCATAAACCATTAATCATGGTCCCGCAGTGCAGTCTCCCAATTTAAAGTAGCTACTTTCTACGTATGTATGCAGTATCCGTGTGTACACAGTCGAGACATAAAGACTTACCGATTGTCTTCTTTTGATTCTTCCACGATGGACTGTTTTCGTAGGAATGGAAGGAGGAAAATTATAAAGAGAACTCGATTTAAATAAATGATCCTGTATTTATGTGACAAATCTCATTGGTATACAACGGTTTACAAGAGTTTAATAGTATCACGCCACGGAATGGTATGGGAAATGACGGTAGATTCAAATCGAAGGTACAAGCGTAAGAGTAGTTGAATGTAGCGATGAATGAAAGCGCAAACTGGAAGACGCTATTTATTTTTTCTTCTCTTCTTATTCTTCGTGAATTCTTAAAATTTGTTTCCTTGCTCTTCTTTCTCTCCTCTTTCTTTCCACCTTCTTCTTTCTTTCTTTATTCTTCTTGCATTTCCTCTTTAACAATAGTAGGTACTATCAAGCTCCTCATTCTACGGATTATTTATATTATTTCACTCTATTGTATTAATTTGTAGTGTATATCTCCCGTAATATTAAAAGACACTTTCTCAGATTTGAATGTTAGAAGAAATAAAACTAACGAATGATGAAAATGAAGCGGACGGTATGTCTCAAGAAAATTATGATAACGATGATAATGGTGATTGTGATGGTTGTGTGACGGTGGCTGTAGAAATGACGATGATGACGATGATGATGATGCTCTGCTAATCCATTTTAATATTTCACTTCATCAAATAGTTTTGGAGAATAGAAAAAATTACGATGGATATTAATCGTCCTGCATTGAGAATAATTTTTTCTTACTTATGTATTTTATGTATTTTTATCTGCATTTCATTCATTCTCGCAATTATTTTTATTACCATTTATGCTTCATTTAATGTTTACTCTTTGAAATCACATTGGTGTATATATTTAGTATTATTATTTTATTAATAATGTAACAACTTAATGATCGATACGTATTATCTAATTTCTTTAGTCGTATTAAGAAATTCTGACGATATGATAGTATTTCATATATATATATACATATATATGTATATTCCTGTTACGTATAAAATTATTTAATGTCACTTGATTTTTTATCTTATTCTTAAATCATACGTTTTAGTCTTCTCCTACTTACCCACCCTTCTTCCACACGCTCCCCATCTTTTCTCTCTCTCTCTCTCTCTCTCTCCCTTTTAAAATTATTAAAAAAAAAGATGCATTTTTACAAAGGAACAAATACATTCGTAAAAAACATGAGTAAATTTAAATGAGAATGTCTTATAATCAATGGGGAGAAAATAAAAACTTTGATGATTAACATTTTATACGTTACAGCAACAATAATTTGGCGCTTAAATTCCTCCTGTGACTGAATCCAATGGTAAAGAGTATACACGAGCGATAGATATAAAAGTGATAAATTTTTCTATAAATTTGATTACCTCTTTTCCCTAGAGAGAAGGATCACGTAACGTAACGAGAAGATTTAATCGTTTCTTCAGACGAGATTTCCTTGTTCATATTATTTAAGCAACGCATATATAATTCTGCGATAAATAAAAGATTCGTAATTTTAACATTGGACGAAGACTGGAGGAATCATAATTTGGCACGAGGAGCCTTGGCTTAAAGTTAGAATTTGATCTATGCGGATCCGAATTTTTTTGAGAAAACAACTATTTTTTACAAATGTATACAATGTACATATACCAAGTTTCATTGCACGCAGTATGAAATGATTTGCTGTTTCTCATGCTGTTTCGGATCGACATAAATTAACTATGTATTTGCATCACATGTTTATTATAATAACTCATGCACGTACATACACAAAAATTTTACACGCATACTTTTTTTATTTCTTTCATACTCTTTTCATAAATCCTTATAGAGATTTATACATTTATAATGTACACGCTCACCATGTCTCAACCCCTCTTACACACACAAACACACACACACATATACACACATACAAACACATACTTACGTACGTACGCAGTCACGCACTCGAAACACTTATTCTCCATGGGTACGCATAATATATACGATTAGATAAACACTCAAATTCCAATATATCCCTCGCGTGGACATTGTTCAAATAAAAGTTGGTTGTGTGTCTATCCTCAAATGGAAAATAATAATGATAAACGCAATGAAATAAAATACGAATAATTATAAGAACAACAAGAGCAACAACAACAACAACAACAGCAGCAGCAGTAGTAGCAACAACAGCAACAGCAGCAAGAACGATAATAATTCAACGACAATAATAATAATAATAATAATAATAATAATAATAATAATTTTAATAATAATAACAATAATAATAATACCAATGAATCATCATCATTATTATTACTTCTATTGCAGTTGTAACAAGGAATCTGTAATAATTATTATTAATGTTAATGAATTCATCGGAGACAGTCAATTAAATTACAATAATAGAATTATCATTGTCAAATTTGACAATGTAATATTTGGCACGTGATATATGTATGTATTTATCCTTCTACTTTGATCTTAAAATATTCCACAGAGAATCTCATCGATTCGCTCGCAATCTCGAATTCGGTTTGTGCGTGCGTGTATATGTTGTCTCTTCAATTATAAAATGTCGCATCTTTGTATTGTACGCTTTCTTAAAAAGAATGGCAGTAAGTATTTGTATTAGTGTTAGAATTGCTGATAGCACATGCGCCCATCCCAGGACCATAGTCCACTGTTGGTTAAAACAATAGTGATTTTTGATTCGCTGATTTCTTTCACTTACAATTATTTACAATGTACAGAGAGATATAGATTAGTAGTCATCGTCGGTTGTGAGGCCAGTCACCTGGTCGTGTTGGCATCATCGTGGGCAATAGAAGCAGGGAGGGGAAAATAGTGGTGTGAAGGGTAGAAGGGTGGTAGGGATTTGGATGGGAGAGAGAACAAATCAAACGACCAACCATCGAGAACCTATCGTTCGTGTGTTTGGCAGTGATTCCAATGACGAGATCAGTGATCAGCCGTAGAACGTACATCTACGAGTGGAAAAAATTGAGTAGTCCCAAGCGAGTTATTCTTCTCGAGAGAAGGATTGCATCGCCTAATCAATATTTAGTATATCAAAAGCGTTCTTGCGCGAATATATAAAAATTTGTAAAAATAAGTGTTAAAGTTAAAGTTTCGAAAAGTAGTGATGGTAGTGGTGCGATTAGTTGATCGGTGTTCGATTTGATGGTGTTTGTTCGCGCTTCAGGTGACTCGACGCAGACCGACATGAGAGTCTTAGAGGCGTTTTCCAAAGACTTTATCCTGAAAAGATGCAAATTCGAAATTCGAAATTCGGAATTCGAAATTCGAAATTGAAAATGAACAATTGAAAATTCGAATATTGAAAATTGTAAATTGAGCACGGCATGGCGTCAATTGGCATCTCAGGGCTTCGAGGCTCACGTAACGTATTCGGGTTTACCGCTATTCCTGCCGGTCCAGTGACGCGGAGACGCCGGCGTCCAGGGCACGGCGACGTCGAGCGTCGCTATACTCGGTCGTCGCGTGAAGAACAGGCCACCACGTTTTGGACTCTTTGGCGGTGATTCCGCAAACGTGACGCTTCTTCTCGCCGTTCTCCTCGGAGGCGGTGGTGGCGGAGGTGGCGGTGGTGGTGGTGGTGGTAGTGGGTGCGACGGCGACGACGAGGAAGACCCAAGGACTAACGGCGGAGGAGGCGGCGTTGGCAATGAAATCGCAGGTGATGCAGCTGGGCTATTTTCCACGAGGCTTACACCTGAGTATGCGTATTGCTGTGCACTTGGTCTCCTTCTGTATTTCCAATCGCGTTCGCTGGTGCGTAGTACTGTAATAGGTATTTCTCCCCTTAGCCATTTTCTACTTTACTACCTTTGGACTTGTTTTAAATACTCGTCGCTTCATCATCTCGTTACATCTCACCATCACTATCGTTATCAACAATAGAGACAATTTTTCAATAATTATGCGTGTTTTTTGTCTGTATTCTGTTTCATTAGAGTTTTGTTATGTAATACGTAAAGCAAAGCTTTTCTCCTTCAGTAGATTGTATTCCTCTGTATAAATGCGCTAAGCCATGCTCGTCATTCCAAGATTTTTCAGCAAAGTTTAAGCGAAGCAACCATTTCCAAGAGTAAAAGTTATTTACACGTTGACGCCATTAGAAGCAAAAGAGAATGAGAGAGTACTCACATATGGTCCCGGGAAAGGCGCATGCATCCTCCGTCTAACTCTGCAGTCCGTACCACTAAAGACAAAAATAAAAGTAGAAACGCGCAAAACGAGTAGTGACTGAGATTGATTGAAGAAAGAAAAGAAAAGAAAAGAAAAGAAACGAAAGGAAACGGAAGAGAAGAAACGGAAAGAAAAGGCAAGAAGAGAAAAGAGAATGCACAACGCATCCAGCCAACAAGCCAGCCAGCCGCACACATGGCACAATGGCGCAGTATATTACACGATTAAAGAAATTGCGAAAATTACACGCTGCGCTAATTACATGCCAAGCTTAATCTCTAAATATTGTATTCTACATATATACGAGTATGTACGTATGCGCAAATGCATGTTTTTTTTTTTTTTTTCTGAAAATTTCAATTGTACATGTATATGCCATGTATGTGTATGTATGTGCACATGTATCTATATGTATAATAGGAGTGAGTCCTAAAAGAGAAATAAATATTTTTATTTTCATCGAGGAGAATGTATCAAGAATATTCATTTTCATTGGGTTTCGAGTACTCTCAATCGAGTACTCCATTATTCATATAAATAGTAATAAATGGTAGTTCATAGGATTGCACATGCTCATAAATGGCGATGAAGTAATTTTCCAAGATTTTCACTTACCCGGCCATTATCGAAATCACGACCGCCACCGATCGTCAATCTCGCCTTTGCCTTCATCGCATCCGATAATGGGATCTACAACAGCGACGAAACACACTCGGTAAAAGTAGCAGTAATAACGAGAAGCAGCAGCAATAACAGCAGCAGCAGTGATAGTGTTGCGACGGCAAGGAAATATGTTGACAAATTCAAATCTATGGATAAAGTAGAGAGAGAGAGAGAGAGAGAGAGAGAGAGGAGAGGAATGGAGGAACGAGAAAGAGATGGGAAGGAGAGGAGAATCGGATAATTTTGTGTACGTGTGTGTGTGTGTGTGCACGCGTGCGCTTACTTTTAATTTAATCAGCTTACTTTTGCTCTAGTGGCCTCGGTATGCGATTTATAACAAAATTCTACCAACGCTACCATTAATGCCACTAACAAACCACCAATGAGAATATAGAATATCCCTGCGACATTGCTCAAGGAGAGCTCGCTTCTGGAAGCGTCCGCTTTATCTCCGTGTCTGCATTCCGTTCTGTCGAACCACCAGCGATTTACCAATTTTGCTAAGACGCCATTCTCTTTCAATGACAAAACAGCTAAATTGATGCTGTCTCTGTTGACACGAAGAAAGGGAGTAAGAGAACTTTGATTTATCGCAATTCTTGATAAAGTGGTAGATGGCGGAACTTACTTCAACGGTGAATTGAGCGGAGTCGCCACGCCAAATCCTTTGGCATCCAAATGTTCACCGACTTTCATAGTGTCGCAGGGCTCTCTCTCGTTGACATACTCGTTTTTTGGACTTTCGATCAGTAGCGCATACTTGCCCTTGCTCATGCGAACTCTCCTTATACCCTCGTCGTAAGTCTTGACGAAGACGTTTTTTCGAGAATTCATAAATTCCCACATTTTGCTATAAAGGTTAATTTGCGATCTCTGTGAAAAAGAAATCAGGTGGATTTTGAGAAGAATTATTATTAATCGTTCTCATAGTGAATAATATGTAATTACTTCGGTTTGTACGATATCAGCGTTTCTTACTCGAAAAAAATCCCAAGTCGAACCATGCGAAAGAGTCCCGTACTGCACATCAGTCTGGGAAGCGAGGTCCTCCGCTGAATTGATCGGGGTCACCATTCTTTCGACGGTTAAGAAGGCTGCCAAGTTCGCGGTGTACGAGGATAGTAGAATCAATGTAAAAAACCACCAGACACTGCCCACTATTCTACCAGAAATGGATCTGTCGAGCAGAGATAGCAAAATGGGAGTGAGCGAGCAAAGGAAGATTAAGAAGAGAGAATCAAGAAATAAAAAGAGAGTGTCGTTTACCGTGGAGAAATGTCGCTTCCCTGTTGCATGAAAGCTCCTAGCGCAAACCAGAGACTATTTAGAATGGTAAAATCATTTGCCATACTGGAATGCGGTAAATGAGCCGATGCCTGAGGTCCGTGCGGATGCGCAAGTCCGGAATCACCGCGTCCACCCATGCTTGGATCCCCGGCAGCACTTACCGTCAATACTCTCCATTCGTATGGTGAAAATCTACGATGATTCGACAAAACGTTTGATTACGTACGATTCTCCCTCCCCTTCCCAGTAATTTACCTTGAAACAATGAACAGTACGATAGATACTCCGATATAAGAGAATATCACGCACACCCAAATCTCTTTGCTCAGAGGATTGAGAAAACTGAACACTCCAGGCTTTTGTTTGATCGGCTTCTTTATCATAATGCTAATACCAAGGGCCATAAATGGCTTGCTAAAATCGATCACGCGTTCCCTTTCCGATGTAATGGTCATCGGTGCGATCGCAATGTCAGCCTCCTACGGATGAGCGAGAAGGGAAAAATTAGGGGACGCGTCGATATACGCAGGGTGTCCGGAAATTGGCGGAAATTCACATTCCTTGTAAAGGATCTCTCGGTAATCTGCGTTCTACTCACATGCCTGATTAGTTCACCGACCATACCATCCCATCCGCCAGGTACTTCTGGATTCTCAGTGCCATATTTTCCGTCTTTCACGATTCTAAGTTCGTCTGGAAGAAAATCTCACTTTATCATTCGTTCATTATCGTTCGAGCATTAGCTGGGAATTTTCAAATGCTCACAACTGATTCCCAATTTCTTAGCTATCAAATCAGCAAGGTCCTTGCAATAGCCTTCGTAAGCGTCATTTCCACTCAGGACTTCACCGTTCTCCGATTTTTTTTTCATGATGTACGGCTCTTCCTACACATCGAATCAAACAAGAGACGACAAAGCATAAACCAAAGGCTCTTTTCAGCTCTCGACTATTTCCGGTTCTCTTCTCTTACCAGTATCGTAGTAACTATGTAAGTCCTGTTCTTCTCGATATCCGCGTGTGGTCGTAGTCTCACGTATTTCGCTGCTACCGCTTGAAAACCAGCTTCATCGGTCCACTCTGCCACCTGTGGAGAATCATGGACGAAGAAAAAATGCGTTGCATGTTTTTTGCCGACAGGTGTAAATGCAATGACGATTTTAATGTGGATTTACCTTAACCATAGCACTATTGACAGTCATCTCGACAACGTGTAGCGTATAATTGTGTCTACGACCATCGTTGTTGAATCGAATTTCCCCGGTGAGACCTTCAACTTGGACCTAAAGAAAGTAACGCACAGCAAGATATTGAAGAATGCTAAACCTCTGTCACTGACATTGGAATTTAGTCTGGTTTACGCTTAACAAGTTTTCAAGATTCTGATTGGGGAGGGTGAACACCGGGTTAAGGGGAATAAGAGGTGAAAAGAGAAGGAAAGAGAAACTGTCAATTACTGTCAATCGAAAATCATGGTGATTCTAAAGGGAGGAGGTGTATGTCATTCTTAAATTTGATCGATTCACCTTTCTGAGGGAGCTCGAAATTTTCTCTCCGTACTCAAAAGTAGTGAGCGAGCCATGGTTACTGCAATCCGACCTGGTGATATTGGTCATTTGACCAATACCAGTCATTCCGGGTCTTCTGACGTTTGTCCTGTCCAGCTTCTTCTTGTTGGAAAGTTTCGTGAATGCTTCCACAAGGACGAATACAGCGTCGTACATCAGCGCTGCTTGAGCCTGCGGTATGGGGAGGGAGAAAAGTGCGTGTAAAATTTCTAAAATAAAAATCAGTGATTTGTCCGATATACGCTACGCGCTATCTGCTCCGTTGTACTGATCATCGCGTATCAGCTAACTTGACACGACTTACCACTTGGTCCTTTCAAAGGAGGCTTCGTTCTCTGTAGTTTAATACCAGCCTAATTAGAGGACAATTACTTTGCTTCAAAGCTAAACTTTCGATAATCGGTAACCTGCTTTAGAGAAGAAGCGCTAATAGCAGTAGTCTCTCTCTCTCTCTCCCTCTCTTTCTCTTCTCTATCGATTAAGTTTGGAAAGCACGTTTCGACAAAATTAATTCAATACATTGAAAGAAGAGAGAGAGAGAGAGAGAGAGAGAGAGAGAGAGAGAGAGAGAGAGAGAGAGAGAGAGATCGACTTAATTTAATAACGTACGGAGATGGATTCTCTGCCGGCCCCTGGAAAACTAACTGGATCTTGACGATGCCACTGACTTAGGAAATCCTTGACGTACGGTCGAGTGGCATCCACGATGCGAAACCCAGTAATGTTAATGGCTCCATACTCGATCACCTCGCTTTCCCAACGGTCGTCCATTATCTGATTAAAGCAAAGCACACGCACGGTGTCGGCGTTTTCTTACTTTTTTCCACTTATTTCTCATTATTTCATTATCTTTCTTCGCGCGAAAATAAAACGAATCTATCCAATGTGACTCTTCTAGCGAATTTTAGCTTACCAGTCCACTCAATAGATAGTGGTAAGTCCGTCTTCCTAAAGTAACGTCTCTCACGTGACTGACAACGATATCCTTCGCCATATCGGTTGGACAGTCCAAGACAACGTATTTGTTTGTCCACCTGATCAGGACCAAAGGACCGCAAGAAATAGTCCCATTAATAAAAAAGAATCATTGCAAGATGAAATGATCCGGATAGGTGGATAGGTACAGGTGTTGGATGTCCGTGGAACGCCGTGATAGCGTTTTCTCGTTTCGCGAGAATAATGTTGCTCAAATGACATAAACGAAGAGCGACGAATTGATGATCTACTTACCGATTGAGTTCCTCGAGGTTCCGCAGAAGATCGATTGCCTCCGACATGTTCTGTATCCTCTTAACGGTCTCAACCTGAAAGGACTCGTTGCCAGGTTTGAGCCCTTGATAGATTTGCTGCAGTCTGAGCAAACCTGAAGCATACCAGTAATGAAATCAGCGATCGCTTACTCCACTTGCAAAATGCAAAATGCAAAATGCGTCAATAGATTAATGTGAGCAAGGCTACACATAGCAGTGGAGTTTATGTACAACTGTGTGTACGCCTCTCTATTATACGTATGATATAATATCCCATGCATCATACCTACACCCTAGTTACCGCATTCATCGCAGGTAGATACTCTCCTCGTGTTGCGATTGCATACGATGAATCAGCAGCGCAAGCAGATACGCGGTGATTCTAACTATTGCTATTAGATTGCAATATCGATCGCCGATCGTACACCTTCGGGGTTCGATCTAGGAGAAAAAGAGAGGAGAGGACGCGGAGCACGAGTCTTTCTTTCGAAGATCCCGAGAATCCTCAAAGTTTTCATCCATTCGCGCGAATCGGCGAAACTCTCTTAAAGTAATGTTGAGTGTGAAAGACTTTTACACACAGCTAAGGAATTCGTTGAATATTATTACCGTCTCTCCTTCCATATTATCCTTTCTTCGAGGAGAGAATTTAAGCCATCGGGCCAGCGACCAAAAGCTTGATTGGACCAAAAGCTTCGGGTAAAGGGCGAAAGGGGAAGGGGGTGTTACTTGGCTTGGAGTTAGCTAAAAGGTAATAATAGAAGGGAAAGTTTTTCCTCAAGTTTTCGCGCACGCAAGATCCTCGCGTTCCTTTTGTTTCTCGAGACTCTGCATTTTAATGGCAGTAATTTCAGCGATGAGTGAAATCTGAGAAGTTGATCCAAGTACCAAAAAATCACGAAGGATCTCACAAATATGCTCGCAAATCGCATTGAACGCGCGCGCGGTGAGAAGGACCATCGAATAACGAGGTTCTCCGCGTATGTGATGTCAGGAGACGAACTCCATATCTGTCCTTGGCTGTACACACAATAGACAGAGAGATGAATACAGAGACACAGATACAGATGGAAAGCACAGAGGGGAAAAGTGAAAATGTTGGTTGGAAGGCGTCGCTCAACTTGGTGGTCTAACGTCTAAATCTCGACTCGTGTACGTGTACGTGACGCGTGCATGTGTCTCTGAGGTTAGCCTGCTTTATTACGTCTTCTTGTTTGCTTATTTCCTTTCTGCAGCAAATAACACTTAATGATCGTTTGCCCTTCACTCTGTGATTGACTTTTCGATTACTTTTCTGCCTCCATTTGCTCTCAATCCTAGTCTAAATAAGGAACGTAATTATACTTGGAGGAGATTAAGATTTGAAACGAGCAAACGGAAGGAATATAAATTACATTTCCAATCTTTTTCTCCTTCCTCATAAATCATGGTGGAAAATTGATTGGCTCATAATTTCTCATGGCGGTGATCGGATTTTGCGCCATAATGTTTTAAAGGATCGGAGAATCGATAATTTAGAAAAATATTGATTCACTCGCGATACTTGGCTGTGAAATATTCGAATATGCTGTAGATGCATTTTAAATGTATGTAAATTGCGTAGCTACAGGATTATGTGTATACGAGATTGGTAGGAGGAGAGGGATATTCGATTTCATGACTTTATTGAGAGATCGGTACTCTTGGTTCTCTTGGCGCGTAAGGTCGTAGTTTTAATTAATTATTATAGTGCATATTATCGAGAATGCGTTCTAATTTTGCGGTCTAATTATTCTGAGACGTATACGCGAACGAGGGTAATATCATGCTCCATGTAGAATTAATGAGATGATTTGTTTAAGTATGAAACAATGCCAATAATATCAAGGGTGATGATAAAAGGTTTCGTGAGAGTCGGTGCAATTAATCGTGAAGAATTGATTTATTGAAATAACTGTAGTAGGTTTGGTATAAAATTTTCGATTCGTGCTTTTTGACTCTTTCTCCTTTTCCTCTTGAGATTCGTCGCATCGATTTGGCCGGAAAATACGTCTTTGACGAGTCTGTAGCTGAAGGTCAAGCAGACAAAGTGGAGCAGTCGAGTGAGTGGTAAATGCGAGAGAACCCTTCCTTTCTTCCTTGGTCATTTCCAGATGGTCGTTCTTGCTTTCTAATTGAGTGGAAAAACAAATAATTGCCTGGAAAAATTGTTTCAAAAGGATCCCGAGCGTTTCTAGGCGTAGCCTTCTGGCCGGCTACCGCCGTACTTCGTAACCCCGGAGTCTCGAAGATTCTGCTGGTAACTTTTATTGTTGACAGGAAATAATAGCGGTAGTTATAGTAATAATCGTAACGAGTTTCAATTGACAAGGCAGAATCAGGATATACGCGTGTAAGTGTGTACACGCGTATAAGTCTGGAGATTTCGTTAGATGCATTTTCCTGGCAGACGCCGAGGCTGGGAAATGTTTATGTCCATTTGAATTCCAATTAATGGCACGTCGAGGACACTTTGGAACGCGTGACATATCGCGGGGTATTGTTCCACCACAGGATGGAAGTGGTGAACGGGAGCTACCGAGAGTTACCACTACGGTCGTCCGCTTGGCTTGTTTTAAAGGGCCACCTACTACCTATTACCTACTAGCTCTAAATCGATCGCTTGAGCACGCGCGGCTCACGCTCCAGCAAAATTTACCAGAGTGAGTGAGTTTTTCCATTAATTTCGTTTTAATAAGGAAAAAGTGGTGAGGGAGGGCTGAGAAAGAGAGAGAGAGAGAGTGAAATTTTCTTTGTTGATTTCTTGGTTCCGCAATACCTTGGTGAAAATGCACTATTTCATCAGATATCAGAGACAGAGAGAGAGAGAGGGGGAGAGACTGCTTTAATTAATTGCGATAAAAAGATTTGAAAAGAGTTTTGAGAACTAGTGACTCGAGGAAACAAATAGGAAGATAAGGAAAAGGAAGAACTGGGATACTCTGTTATACTGCAGAATCGAGAGTTCGTCCATGGTTATTGGGCTAAGCAACGAGAAAGCTAGAATCTCGTTGCTTGGAACGCCGGTCACGAGCTCCGTGCAAATTGAAATTCTTGTTTCGCCCGGCGGCATTTATCATGCCGTTCCGCGACTGATCTTCACCACTGTTTTGCCAGACTATCGATCCTCTTTAGTGCAAGACCGATCCAATACACGTGCTTTACCTTACCTTGTTGTAATTTTTACATTTTCTTTCGAAGCACGTATCACCTATTTTTTCATTCCGCGCAAAAATAATAATCAACGAGAGGAATTCAACGATGAAAGGGAGTGAAGGAAGGGAAAAGTGTTTCCACGTATATATATATATATAGAAATGCGTCTCTTTATGTTTTTGCAAAATGAATGAAAAGTAGCGCGTGAAATTGTAGGCGCGCGCGCGCGCGCGAACACATATCAATCTTATCGATCTCTTTCTCAGTGTATACTCTCACAGAAAAATATCCAAGATGGACTTCTAGGTTTTTCTTCGTAGTTCCAATTGTATCTGTTCGAGCGACTTTCCTTCCGTCTCCGGTACGAAAAGGTGCAACAGTATCCAGATGAGAAAGGTGACGCACGTGTAAGCCCAGAGAGGAGCGTGAGTCCCGAAATTTGTCTGGGCCAGCTATAAAAAAATGTGTTTTTAAAGAAGGAGAGTCAGGGTGAGGGTGACTCGGGTGCGGTAGATGTAGATATGCGGAGTACTCGTAGTACTCCGTAGTACCTGGTAAAATTCAACGGCGGCGGTTGTCGTGAAAGCGTAATAGAGAGAGGAAAATATGGCCGCGGGCACCTTAACCTCGACGGCAAATATCTCGCTGATGTAGGCTAGAGGCACTGGATTAAGCGCGAGGCCATAACCAAAAACGTAAAGGACCACGAAAACCGTGGGTACCCATCGAAACTCCGAGATGTCGTAGCCGTTTGCCTGGAGCAGGAAGAAGCTGGCCAGAACGAAGAGGGAGAGGACGCAGGTGGGCGCCGAGATCAGTAGTAAGAGCCTCCTGCCCGTGGTCCTGACGAGGGCCACGCACATCGTACCACCGAGGACGATGGCGCATCCCGTGAGGAGGATGCTGGTGTCGGTGGAGATACGAAAGCCCGCCCGCTCAAAGATGTAGGACTGGAAGGCCAGGATGGGCGCCGCCCCGGTCAGGCTCATGGCGCTCAAGAGTATCAGGGCGATGCCGAAGGCCCTTCGGTTCTCCTGCCTGGAGTACATCTCCCTGAAGGAGGTTCTCAGGGTGATTTTCTCGGAGGTCTCCTCGCACGCGACGATCCTCTTGATTTCCTCGAGCTCCTCGTCGACGTTCTCCTTGCCGAGGGACCACTGAAGGGTCCTCTCCGCCGAGGTCAGCCGATTCTTCTTCGTGAGGAAGACCGAGCTCTCGGGCAACCAGGCGAACGAGAGCGCAAAGACCACCGGGAACCAGAGGCCGATCATGGCCATGCTGAATCTACTCACTCTGAGCCCTATCGCGTAAATCAGGAGCATTCCGATGTTGAGGAGAACGGCCAGCAGCGTCCCCAGCGGCCCCCTCGTTCTCTTGCTGGTCACCTCGCCCAGGTAC
The DNA here is from genome assembly GCA_037305995.1 of Sclerodermus sp. 'alternatusi'. NCBI lineage: Eukaryota > Metazoa > Arthropoda > Insecta > Hymenoptera > Bethylidae > Sclerodermus > Sclerodermus sp. 'alternatusi'. The sequence goes on from CM074548.1 coordinate 1,527,251, forward strand.
ATGGGCATCACGGCATAAGTCATTCCGCAGCCCACACCGGCCAGACACCTTCCTGCCAAGAGGCTTCCCGTGTCTCCCGCTAATCCTATCAGCAGCCAGCAGGCCACCTTCGGTACAGTCGCCATCAGCAAGGTACCCTTCCTTCCAATTCTATCCATTAAAAAAAATGGAATTACCGAGCCCAAACCCACTCCGACATACATCGTATTCACCACCCAGGATATCAACTCGTTCGACACTCTCAGTGGATCCTCGCCATTGAATTTTCCCAAGGTCGGCGTGCTCCAACCTTCGTGAAGCCCGCAATCCACGATCAAGAGGTTACCTAAAATATTTTTTCCTTCTCAATTCACAGGAGCTTTGCAAAACTCTCTCTAGCTCTCCCTCTCTCTCTTTCTCGCCCCTCATTTCTATTTTTTTTTTTTTTTTTTTCCTTTGCTCCTTGTTCACTACTTACACACCACGCCGATCAATATCTGCCGATAAATCCCACGATCCATGACGCGTGGTAGTTGTATATTCCTTCCACAGTTCTTTCTTAATTGTAAAACGAGAGAGTCGCGGCAGAATCCTTTTTCTTATCTTATCTTTATCCTTGATCTTGTCCTCGGACATTCATTGGAATAGTCCAAGCCGTTCTATTCGCAAATAAAGAAAAAAATTATCAGCTGGAACGCTTGGCTTATGCAACGTTCCGCTGTTGCTTCGCAATCCCGTCATTCCCTGATTCTCTCCGAGGTTCGGTGTCGCTTGCAAAGTCTTGCGCGTTTCTATTGCCAAAGGATTGCTTCTTCTCTTTCCTCACCTATCTCTCCTAGCTCTCTTTCCAATTGCTAGAACTCAAGTTTACCATTGAGAACATTGTACACGATAATGCATCGATTATTTTTTATTTTCGCGTTGTATCACAATTATCGCACTATATATCTCTCTCTCTATCTCTCTCTCTCTCTCCCTATCTCGTGGTACACTCTAGATATTCTGCTAAATAAATGTCAAGTGGAAATATAAGAGAGAACCGGTGGACGGAGTTGTATGGGATTTCCTTTAATCTGGAATAAGTATGATTCGTCGCTACTAAAAATATCAGGTCCCTGGATTCTAATCGAATCAGCTCGAAAACTTGCTTACCGGTTTTCTTGCGGCGACGCGGAGATCGAGACTGAGCTCCGTAAAGACGCGTGAACGCGTAAAAGTTGTGCCGCGTATTCATCCTCTTCCCCCTCCTTCCCCCAATCAGAAGGATATGGTCCAGCACCGGTGCTAATTACTTTTTTAAGTCTCCTACCTACCAAGAATCACAATGGAGTCGCGAACGTTTCTCTCGGAGTGGCAGTGTTCATTGAATTTCAGTTTCACTGACACCGCGATCGGATGTACCTACTACGATCGTGTGCATTGGCAATTGCTTCAAATTATCACCGCTATTTCCTTTCTTTCCTATTATTAACTCATTGTCAGCCTCCTTTTTATGCTTTGCTACCTGATTATTTTTTTGCAATCTCGCTTGACAATATTTCCTATAATCTCTCCAATTACATAATCCCAGGAAATACTTTCCAGCTTAATTATCGTAGCCTAGTATCTCGTAATTGCTCGCGTCTCACAGAGTTTTGTAATTTCATAACGATGAAAAAACGATGATTCAATGGCGAGTTGGTTGGTTGGTTGGTTGGTTAGTCTACGTTACTGATGTTCTTATATATATCCATAGAAAATTGGGAAATTATTATTAGGAAAGATACTTTCTCTCTCTTTCTGAAAAACGACGAGCGCCCGCACACAAGCGTAAAATCTATCGCAAGTGAATATTTGGAAGAAATGCAGACTCTCGTGAGTTTAGTATTTCTGTGGTTCTGTAGTAGCTGCTATGTATGTGTGTCGGGGCAAGTCCGGATTTACCTGTCTCCTTCACCCCAATCATGCTCTATCGCATTTCTTACGATATCTCGTATCTCATAAATTTAATTTAGTCCGACCCGAGCGAGTTTGGTCGTAGCTATGAGAAAGGTAAAAAAGGATGAGTATATCATGACTTATGATGGTTCGCGAGCGAAGAACCTACACATACAGAGACCTCGGTTTCTATAAAGGAATTAAGAAGGGTGGAAGAAGCAGAAAAATCTAAAGTTGAGAATTTTTGTCTTGTAACTAAATTCCTTTGTTATCGGAACTTTTTTCACCTCTTTTTTTTCGCTATGCTTTTTCCCTTTTCCCTTCTCTTTTTGTGACTCGAGCAAACATTTATTTTTCCTTACCGGTCATTGCATCTGACAAAGTGCATTTTGCAGAATCAGAACTAAAAAGCACCTTTTATGCGCTCGTAACGTGCCTATCAAGAGGAAAGCTCGTCGCGAAATGCATCGCAAAATCTTCCTCTCTTTCTTCGTGTGCGTGCATGTGAACGTGCGCGTGCCTATGGTAGCTAGTCTACCATTGGAACGTCGAATTTAGTGTTTGTCGAATGTTCTCCTGGCAAGACACCATCGAGCACCGAGTATTGAGCAATAGTCGCATGGAAAAGCCAGGTCCTGCTAAAGAGAAGCAAGAGAAGTCGCAGCCCGACCTAATCCCTAAAGTATATTTGAATTTGCATTCGGTAATTAAACTCGTGCCATTTTGACGATAGCTTGCAATATGCATACACGTATAGATACGTCAATTAGACGTAAACGATGCGAACAGTCTTGTTTTTTAAGTTAGGTAAAAAAGAATGCAGCTCAGTCAGGTGCTGAGTCGTTGCAATTGTAGAATTGACTGTGGTAAAAGAGTAAAATTGTAGGAGAACAAAAAACGGAAGGAACTGAAGAAAAAAGAGTATATTATTGGCGTTATTCTCGATTGCCCAGATAGATTGTCCAGATTATGACGCAGATCGATATTTCTTGCGTAGCGATCTAATTAACCGAGTCAACCTTTAACTAGTGGGTGGAGTTTGTACGATTTTTATCAGTACGCTGATCGAGCAAACGAGAAACGAATGATGGTTGGGTAGGGGACGAGAGAAAAGGAAGGGAAGGGAAGGCAAGTATTTTCATATTCTCAATCAAAGAGTAAAAATTGAGCTTGCGATAGCTACTATCAATCTATGAATAAAGAAGAAGAAATAGAAATAAGTTGAGTCGATAAGCAGGCAGTGTCTTCCATTCGAACAACTTTAAATTGATTTCCCGCAAAACTTTCAAATAGCTCTTGAAAATATACTTGTACACATATGTACAATAGATAGGTAGAATGTACACGCTGGAAATGCACGTACAGGTACTTGACTCGATTCGGAAAGGGAGCGTTGCACCTTGCTTGTATTGGAAGGGGTGAATATATATGAATGTGTGTTTGTGTAGGCGACGCGTACTTGTGGTCTTCGATGTATGTGTTTGGCGTAAGCGCGAAACTTGAGGTGTATCTCCCAGTTTGCATTCTACGCTCTACGAGAATATCGTATAGATTCTCGTAGATTCCGATTCGTGAACTCTACTCCTCTCTGGCTATGCGATATCATCGGTGGTAGAGGCAAGTTGCCCACGGGAGAGCATCTAGTTAGCTAGCGAGCCTGCTAGCTAAAGAAACAAATGCAATAAGCGGAAAAGAAGGATAGATAGGTAGATAGCAAGATAGATAGACAGACAGAGAGAGAGAGAGAGAGAGAGAGAGAGAGAGAGAGAGAGAGAGCGACGAAACTTACCGTCATGGGAGTCGTAAAGGTAGATGATTTTCTTCCAGCCGTAGTAGCGCACTGTGTCAATGATGGCTCGATGGTAATCCGGACGCATGCTGATGGCAAACTCCTTGATGCCCGGTGACGGAGTCAGAATCTTAAAAAATACCGGATTTCAAGTTCATCTCGCGTCCTCCGTTTTTTATCCTCCTATCCGTCCTGACTAATATCCATATCTTTCCTCTCGCGCATACCACCGACGGACGATGCACAGTTTATTCCATCATACCCATTGTACTACATTATTGTTTATTGTCTGTTTGTTTGTTTGTTCGCTTGTTTGCTCTCCGTGCAAAAGCTTTGCATGTATGTATATCTTGAAGCTCGATGGAGGAGAACGGAGGCGCAAAATAAACGAGGAACAGCAGTCACGACGTAATTCGCAAAAAACAAGTTGAATCAGCATTACCACGCGATTAGCATTTAAACGATGGTGGTATTTGTTAAATGTATGTATGTGCACGTGGCCAGTTGTATAATCTACGGTAGTATCGTATATATTCGTGGTGGCTATAGGAACGAACGATAGAACGATAGAACAATATCAACGATATGCTAGAAGTGCACTGCTGCGAATTTAGCGTTGCGAATAAATTTCGCGAGCGGAGCAATTCGTTCGAAAATCGAAATTACATTGCGCAATGCCCGTGCTCTGCGCACTTTTATGCGGCCGCGCGTTAGGTGTATATGTTAAATTATATTACTGAATCGAGGTGGTTCACGGACAAATAGGAAGGAAGGGAGGAAGCAGGAAAAGAGAGGAGAGACTCTCCTCCTCAAATTCAATGTCATTGATTTAATCCGTTGTATTTCAATCCGACGTTTCGCGCGATCCTTGAAAAGACAGGATAACTTCCGATAGAAAGTAATGATAGCATCGTGGTCAAACCGGTTTCCTTGATATCGTGGACTTTCCCATGTAAGTTTAGCACTATTTGTTTTCTGTTGCGGTGCATTACGAACGAGGATAAATTCGATAGAAAAAATATGCAAATATCCTTTTATCGTCTTTACCTTCTCATTGATTTTTTCTGGGAACCATGGAGTCACGAATGGCATTTTGAAAGTATTGCTGTAGGAATGAAGAGTATCGAAGGAATCCGGACTAACGGCTCCCAGCATGGAAAATACTCCTCTGCTGAATTGATTGCAAACTGTAACAGATATATAAAATCGTTAGTCAATCATTAGTTGACGAGGCATCCTTACAATGCGACTTGTTTGCATAATAGAATTTTAATGAAGCGCGCTCTTTCCGCCATTATTATTATTATGAAAATGTGCGATGGAATCGCATATATTTATAATATAATATGGGATGGGAGGGAGGGAGGGAGGGATGCATATCTATAGAGAAAGATAGAGAGAGAGAGAAAGTTTCATGAAAATGGTGAACGGAGCGAACGGCAGAAACACGCACCCAGTCAGGCATTTGACGTGTAATTTTGTTTAGCATTATACACGTCCCATAGGAGCTTTTCATGCGAGACGCAATACCCGTTCAAAAGTGTCAACAACATCGGCGTATGCACACGGTGTATGTTCGGTCAAATGTTCGATAGGTTCATTAGTTCATTTTTTATGCACACGCCTGCACATGTGTGAGTTTTCGAGATTGGGCAAGATACATAGGGTATGCCCTAGCCGATACAGGGTAGTACAGTTATAGGAACTAGGAAAGAAAGAGGCTAGGGAATGGTGGAAAAGAGATTAAGTGGCAAAGTGGAAAGGTACCGGCGCCGTTGCTGCTGCACGGTTATACAGTTGGGAAGAATTCAGAAATGGTTGGAAGATAGCCAAAGGGAAGGTGGACACTGGATAAAAGGAAAATCGAGTGGCGAGATGCGCATGGTCGTGGCGTGAGCTGACCGCCGTCGCTGAAGAAACTGAGAAAAATCGTGGATTGCCATTTTGGAGCAGTAATTCACACTCGCAGCAACAAAGAACGAGAGCTCGTGAACCATTTATCTATATTCGCGAGCTTACCAATGGTCATCTCGCCTTGCGAAATGATTTCTCTTTCTCTTCTCGTCGTTTCTGACGCACGTGATTGGACGGGGGGGGGGGGGTTTACGCGCGAATAGGGTTTGGCAAATTAATATTAGGAAGGGTAAACACGCGTGATAATGTTCGAGAGTAAGGAGGCGGCAGATGGTCATGGCATTATCGACGTGCACACATGTACGAGGGGTACCTACGTACCTACGTGTCTAAGTGTACCTACGTACCTACAGTAAGCTACGTATTGGCTCAACTAAACAAGTTATCGTGTCTATTATTATAGGACTGTATATCCAGTGGCGAGGCCAAGCTCTGCTTGGCTAATGATGCCGCTAAAGTTTGCGCAGTGTATAGACAGGTGTTACATCCTTGTAAGCGATACCTCTACTTTGTAGTTGTGTGTGCCTGATATATATCGGTTTTAGCAGAAAACAGTTATTATCTCTTCTCTCCTGAATAGCGACGATAAATTATAGATCGCCATCTACGAGCTTGAGACGATGTCAAAAGCCGAAAAGCTTTCATTCCAATTTCAAAGTTCCTCTTCTGCATTTGCATTGGCCAAAAGTGCTGAGCGACTCTAATTTTGTCCATTTGCTAGCCAGCTCCCATCTCTCCAACCCCTTACCAATTTCAACCATTTTTACATCGATTCTCTCTGTCTTGACTCGTGCGCGAGAGTCAAGTCCTTCCGTTCCTTCTCCCTCTCCTTATCACTCGTTCACGTTTACTCTTTTCCAAAACCATTGATATTCACCGACCTTTTCAGCCGTCTCTAGCAGCGAGCTATCTATCTGTTTACTTGCTGGCACGCTTGCTTTCTCGCGCTAGTTACTTTTACATGTAAATACGCATAGCCACTTGCAGCCACACCCACGTCACGCGCAATGCTTCGATCGTCTCTCCATTCATCACGTGCATCCGTGGATCTACTCGCGCCTCTCGTATTTCGTTTCTACTTTGTGAAAGAGTTAATGTGCTTCGCCTCCTCATCTCCCTACAATATAGCAGTCATTCCATTCACCTGTCCGTCTATCTATCTTCTTCGCGATTCTAGTCTCTCTCCCCCCTGATTTCGATCAATCAGGTAGACGATTCAAACGTCTCTATTACCTTCCCCCATGGTTTTTCTTTCTCCCCTATTAAATGCGCTGGCCCCACCATAATGACGATTATTACAGTAATTTCTATACAGTCGAGGTCGGCTCGAGAGAGATAGCGTAGGATTTGCGGTTCCAATAAAAGGATTAACGGGACGAGGGTAGATCCTACCGAGAGGAAGATCGCGCGTCCTTGCAGCACTCGTATTCTCTCTCGTATCTCCTTCCTTCTGCTCTCGATGACCGCGCGACGTTCTCCCTCCAGCGTTCCGTTTTCCCCGTACTTCCGATCTCGTTATATTTATGTTTTTCCACTGGAGAATCGGTATAGAAAAGGAGGAAAGAAGGAATGTTGTATAGGGAGGGGGCCGGGGTCCACTGAAACACAGCTGAAATTACGGTGGAAAGTTTACGAGTGGAACAGGCGACGTTTCGAACGTGTGGCGTCGCGTGATATAAATCGTGAAACTACAACGGGGTGGAAAAGAGTGACAGGGTGAGGGGGAGGGGGAGAAAAGTTTCTACGTCGAAAGTGGTCAGAATCCAGCTGCCAATTGTCGCCAACGGCACTGTTAATTTTCCTCTCTATTTTAAGTCTAGTATTTTAACGTTTCGTAATAATACTCCTCCGCGCGTTTCCGCGGACCAAATCTCTCGAAATATTTCAAAAATTTCCGCGTATTACATCGCTCTGCAAAGTATCCGTTGGCAGAACGGTGGGTAAGGGTAATGCGCTAGAATTTCTAGCGTATCTTTCTTCGGCATGTCGTTCGTCTTGTTAGCATGTAAATTTCGCCTCTTACAATTAGACAAAGTTCACTCGGAAATGCACAAGTGAACGCGTCAAGGACGACGTTTCAGGCGACTGTTGCCAAAAGTTGGCCCATACTTTGAATTCCGCAAAGTTTCGAAGGCGAGTCCTGCCACTTGTTTAATGGTAAGATAAAGCTAACTTTCTTGCTTCCTCCCTTCCCGTCTCTCTTCCGATTCCTTCCTTCGATCGTGATAACGCGCTACAGCTGTTCCGCACGCGTGTGCATTAAATAATAAGGAGAACGAGCTCGAGGGGCGAACTCCGAAAGGAAATAAATCGTGAAATGTGTTGTTATTCCGGAGTACACAGTGTAGTTTTTGTCGTGCAAGAGTTTCACTTGAATTTCACTTTTGTCAGATCGCAGCTGTCACGGCTGTAATATAACGTGAAATATCGATATCGCATCGGTAGTTGGGTGGAAATATTTAAAGTTCGTATTGCGCGATAAGCCTTTTTGACGGATCGATGCGTTTTTAACAAACCCTCATCCGGCTCGTCGAAAAAATGACAGAGCGGAGCGTTATCAGAAGCCGAAGCACCATTCGGGTGGTAGTAGCCTTGCACACGATACACGTAATATTTCCGTAAGCGTGGGTGGTGTACGAGTAGGAGTAGGAGTAGTTGTGTGTGCAATGGGTAGGGTTTTGGATACAGAGATAGTACGTGGTAGGCTGTGTGTCTCCGGTTCGATAAAGCTAACGGCGAATCACGTTAACGCGCGGGGCTCTCTTGACGGTGACTCGAATAAAAAAATTGCAAAAATAATTGGAAAGAGTCTGGAAAGAGTTCGCCCGCCCACCGTGGAAAGCAATATGAATTAAGCCAACTATTGAATAATTGGCTTTTACGCGTCATCGCTTTTCTTTTCGCGTTTCCTTCGTTCTTGTAGAATTCTCAAGGAATTCTCGTGGATTTGCTCCGGAGTATTCTGCGCTGGAAGGGAGAATAGAAAAGTAGAGAGGAGAAAACTGGCCGGGATTACCGTCCCTTTGCGGCGAAGACGGGAAATTGGGAGGAGGGGTGATGTATTAGCGAGTGAGAGTCCCCAACATTAGAATTCATGCGGAGACATTTGCGGTCCAGCTCCTAACGACCGGTTGTAAAAAGGCAGAGCTGAAGCCGAGAAATGGAGGAAGCTGAAAGTCGAAGAGGAAACTCAAGAGGGAAAAGGGGAAAAGGGGAAAGGGGCTTGGCTCTTCTGGCTCGTCTGGCTCGTCTGGCTCGTCTGCTTCTCGTCCGCTTCGTCTGCCTCGTCCGCTTCGTCCTCGGTTCTCCCGAGCAACTGGAAAGATGGATATGCAAAATAGGTGGAAAAAAAAATTGGAAAGTGGAGGGTGGAAAATTAAGTAGAAAACGTTGCTCGCTGATGGTATGGCTATTAATCGTGAGGAAAAGAAGGGAAACGATGAGTAAGACAGTATGAGTATGAGTATGAAGGAGAATGGAAGTTTGGGAGAATGGGGGCGCTATCCATCTCGCGTGATCACGCGTGGATCGCGTTTACGCTGTAATAAGAGAAATACCGAACTAACGAGTAGACGGCGATGCGCGTGCACGAGTATACACAATGGTACACACCTACGGTGGTTCGCACTTGAAATTTTTGCAATTTCACTTGGCAACTTGATTGAATCTTTTCTCCTGAATCGAGCCCGCCGCCCCATTCCTTTCATTTTAGTTTAGTTTATCGAGTTTCCCCAGAGTCTTCGCTGGATGATAGTCATCCAGCTGTAATTAAAGGCAGGGGAGAAATAGGGAAATGAGGTCTAAGGGGAAGAAGGGAACGTCGAAGAGAGGATCAATTTTAAGTTTAACAAACGAGTTTGGCGACGCCATGGAGCAGCAACCTCGCGCGTCTCTTTAACTTTCTCGTGGTGTTATAATCATAAATTGGCCATCGAACGAGACGTGGCTCAAGGGGAAGTTGGTGGATTACAAGTGATTAGCCACGAAGCATAGACGGGGTCCTGCCTGCTCTTCTCTTTTCTCTTTTCCCTTTTCTCTTCGAGCTTTGCAAATTGCGAGGAAACCAAAGTTCCTCTTGAAAACTTGAAAGTTTTTCGCTGAAACACACTCTACTTTCTTCTTATTCTGCTGCTGCTCTTGCTGCTGCTGCTGCTGCTGCTGCTACTACTACTACTACTACTACTACTACTACTACTACTAGTGTCTACTACCACTCTTCTCCTCTTTCGTACACTTAAAAGTTGGCGCTCTTCTTTCAAGTTGCATCATTAGTTGATTGGATGGTTAAATAAATCAATTCGATGAAAGATCGGAATGAAAAAAAAAAAAAAAAAAAAACAGAATCAATCGAAAAAATTCATACTTGACTTAAAGAGATATCAAAGTGCAGTGTCATAAATTACCGTGCATTATCATCCGTGTAACGCATTGTGTTTTTCGCGTCGGACTACTCGCGATATTATTGGGAAAGAGTAGATTGACGTATACGCAGAGATAAACCGTCGGGAATTCAAGTTCGAAATTCATCTCGCGTTTGGTTTGCGAGAAAACGTGAAACGTGTAAGGAAGAAAATGTATGGAGGAAGGGGTTTGAGGTAAAAGGAAGGCAGGAGCAGATGGAAGGATATAGGAAAGAAGGGAAATACCCCTGGGAGCCCTCGGCAGATTTATGTCGCCCCGGGCTGGCTGGCAACTCGGACCCTTTCTATCTATATATTCGTTTTCTGGTCAGAGGTTGCTCCTAGCCAAAGGATCCTCTAGGATATTATACGATATGCACCGAAAGGTGATAGATGGCTATTACGTTCCGCTAAGATGATCCGACTCGCCGCAATACTCCTCCGCTGTGCGAGGTATCTTCCTTATCTGCAAATATCGAACGAACGATCGACGTTTCTGCCAGTCCAGAAACTTTTCCCCCTTCCTCCTCCTCCTCCTCCTCCTCCTCCTCTCCCGCTTACCTTTCCTTTTCATCATACATCGTTTCGTTTGAGAGAGCATCGGTGCTCTTGAGAATGTTAATCAAAGACTTATCGTTGGATTTTCCTAGAAGCAATTATGCACCCGTGAACACGATGAGTGAAAATGCAGGCTTGAACATAGCCATCTCACATCACAATAGATCCGACTGGCTTCACTTGGGATTATAATGCTACAGACTTAATCCTACCCAACCAACTAGCTTTAATGCAATTAACGTAGCTTTGCCAAGTACCATGGTGTCCCTCCCTCCGCTTCCTTGCTTTTCCTTGAAATCATCAGAATTTTAGCCCGATCCACTCGCGTTCGTCGACCTCTCCGTTATAACCAGAGGAATAGGCGAGGAAAGCAACAGAGCGCCGCGAGGGCACACTACGATTCTTTTCGTTACTCCTCTCGGTCGAGGCACGCTTTTTCGTTTTGTCCAATTTTTCTGTTACCGCGACCCCTTTGATCTCTCGTTCCATATGTTCAAAAGTAAGAGTAAAAAGGAAGTGCGCGCGCGCGCGCGATGGATAAAAGGGAAAAAAAGGATTCTTTTTTGCAAAAATATTTCACAGTGATCACCGGCAATAGAACTGGACGATTAGAATCTATGCCTTGATAGATGTGGTACAGCGAGCGCGTACGCTACACGGGGACAACAACGAGAAGAACATGGAACACGGAACACGGAACACGGAACACGAAATACGAAACACCAAATACAAAACACAAAACACGAAGTACACTAGTGGTATGGATTGGTCCCATTCATCGGGGCAGAGATGCGCTTCCGGTGTATTCCAGCATGCATCGCACTGTGTTGCCAAATGATCGAAGCGCGTCGTCGTCATCGTCGTCGTCGCGAAACCACCGATTCCCATTGAGATCTCGAAAAGTCACTCGCCACTCGACAGTCGCATTTTTTAATCGCCTCTTCGATACTCCCATCGATACTCACTTAGCTTGGAGAGTTTGTAGGCATCCGCAGTGTTGATCACATCGACGAAAGCTTGCAACTCGAATCTACCATCTCCGCCACGTCGAGTTACATTTTGATTGTAGTTGAGCATCGCAAATTTAAAGGCTGATTGAACCTCGTCGGTCCCTTGCTCAAAGATCGCTCCTGCAACCAAAGAAAAAGATACAGGGATAGAGTTAGAGCGATTGATGATGCGATTGAAATAAAGAGAGTTTTTGATCGAGGTAGAAAAAATTTGAAACATCTAATAGCGAACGATGCAAGGGATGAAAGGCATTGAAATGAAAAGGTATTGTAGAGTGTAGATGTGTGCGAGTGGGTAGATGGTGCATGAAGCGGAAGCGGAAGCGGCAGCGGTAGTAGGATTCAATTTCTACTCACGATCAGACAGCTTTGGCATACGATCTCTGCTTAATTACACCGATCTGTTTCGCGTTAATAGTCGGCGGTAATACGTATCGATATTAATAGTATTGGCTGCTGTATAAGCTGGCGCAAACCGGCTATCCAATTAAATCGATATTCGTCACACTGCCGATAGTTTAAGTTTAAGTTTAAGCTTCGACTTCTTCTCGAATCGCGGTCAGTTCCTTTCTCTCTCTTTTTCTCCTTTCTACGGGCCAGGCGTTTATCGTAGAGCAGCGTGTGTCGTCGGATTAAAATTAACATCAATTGAACACGCTAGTTTATGACAGTTCATGTTTAATCGTCGCGTGGCTTTGAACATTAATTTCTAATTAACCTTTCATGTTTGTTACTACCCGATATATCTGTGTTTATTTCATAAGCTGATTCCTTTTTTTCTCTCCTTGATATTCTCAATAAAGCATAAATTTATTCCACTCAATTATTCTCCTCGGCGCTAATCGACGAATATGTTAATTAGAATACAACTGATAATAAATGCTTTCTAATTGGGTGAGAGAATCTCTCAAGTTGATCGAGCAGTACTGGTAATAGTAAAAATGGGAAGAAAGGAGTCATCGTGGCGCATGGAGCAATCCATAGTTGCGTTTTCTTTGACAAATCAAGAAGAAGAAGATGAAGAATAGGATAGGCAAAAAATTGAAACCTGGCCATGACGAGATATACAGATTAAGCATAGAGAGAGCAAGAGAGAGAAGAGAAAAGATAAACGTATAGAGGATTGTAGATGAATAAGGGAGAAAGTTGAAAGAGGGGATGGTGAAGGATACAGAAGGGGAGGAAGAGAACAGTTCAAAGAACGGAGGAACGAGGGGAGTAGGAGAAGGGGAATCGATGCGAGTGTGAGACACTGGTGGGGAGGCTGGGCACCAATCAATAGACGCGCGGCGGCGCCTCACCTGTCAACGTACTCTCGGGATAAACACGCATACAGGTGCATGACTCCTCGGTCCTTAGGTATTTAAAAAGTAGCACCATTGCAAAATCTATTCTGCTACATGAAAATTCAATTTTGTCCTCTGCATTTCACAATTTTTCATCATTTTCCACAAACTCTTTGCTCTGATAAATTTCTTTGTTCTCCATTGAGAACAATGGTTAAGCAAACGGAAGCAAGAGTTTCTATTCACCTTCGTTATCATCGCTGAAATTACCTATCTCGCAATTAAACAATGAGATATCGCACTTGTGCAAAACACAAAGAGTAGTAGCGATGCCAAGCCGAAAATTTAATCATCGATTACTCTCGACCTTTGATCAAGTCTTCTCGATACTATCGTAAACCATTAAAACTGGAGGAAACTTTGCTCGCGCGCGCGCGCGTTATTGCTAATGGTAAGTTCATAATTTAGCAGTACTCGTAACAATACAGGCGATTAAATAAACAAACTAATAAGCAACGATAGATGGATGGTGTAAAGAAATAGCTCCACTTCTCTTTCCACGTAGACTCGAGGTAGATGTGTGCGTTTGCCCGTTTGACGTATAATCAAGCTAATACCCGGGTATGATCAAACGCAGTATTGGTGGAAGAAAGCCAATTGGCAGACAATGATCTAACGAAGAGACAAGTCGATTGAAATCCATGCTCGATAACTTTAAGAGTTCCTATCCATTCCTATCCATTCGGATATTCCGGAGTCGGCTTACTCTTCTGATGATCCGATATTGCGTCGTGGCTTCGGATATTCCGGGAATTTAAATTAAGTTCTTACCGCAGATATTGAATCCACTACTCTATGTTAATGCCAGCGATCCCTGGCAGCGTGGATCTAGCTGAGATGACTCAATAATTTTCGAGAGCTTCTCACAACGAGACGATGATAAAAGAGGACAATTTGGAAAGAAAGGGGAAAGGAATCCTGGAGGTTCGTCTACCCAATATCACCTTTTACTACTCGTTTCGTTTCTCTCCTTTGCTTCTTCTCTATTTCACTTCTTTATTCACACTTTCCTTTCATTTTTCAATGAATTCTCTTTGGCTCACACACACACACACATGCGCCAATTCAATTTTATCCTATTCTATTCCATTCCATTCCATTCCATTCCACACCATTCTATTCTATTCTATTCTACTCTATTCTATTCGTTAATTAACTCCATAAGCAACGGTGTATGGTTACTTATTTTAAAATCGCATTGTCGCTTTTCCCTTTTCTAGAGAAATAGATAAAAATGTGCGTAAATAGTCAAAGTAGTCAGAGAAGAGAGCATAATAAATTGGAACTCTGTACGCGAGGATAGTGAGATGTAGGTAGATTTATGGAGAAACAAACGGAGACACTATCACATATTATCGCATGGATATGTAGAGCGACAACTACTACAAGTTTGGAAAAAACAACAGGTAGGATGCATATGCGTATGTGTGTGTGTATGCATGTATGTAGAAAACATTCTTAGAGGATCGTAAGCTCTTCTAAGCGCATACACACTGCCATGGTGAGCTATGAATATTTACGTAAGACTCGTGATGTTACGAAATTCGTGGTACATAAGAAAATCGCGATGCTAGAGGGATAAAAGAAGAAAAGACGCTAGATACGTGTATGTGTAGTAGATAAAAAGGGATATGTATAACGCGTACAAGCTTTGGAGGGATATTCGGATTATATAAAATTCATAATCTCGCGATGTTGTAATGTTTGCCGAGGTATGTGTAGAGACTCGTCGTATACATAAATGTTGGTGTGGTGTGGTATAGCGTGACGTAGCTAGGCATGGCACATTCTGATAGTTTGGGCTAAAAGTAGGGACGAACAAATGGAAAAGATTATGGATCAAAATTTCGGGGGACGTAGCGTAATGGGGCGGCGACCCTATTATACGTATTACCACTGGCTGCATTCACACTTTATAAATCATCGTCCACGCTTGACCCTTGAAATTGGTTTCTGATTTTTCCAACTTTTGACCCTTGTTGCCGAGAGATTCGAGTTCAAAAGCTTCTCGTTTGGTTTGCAAGTCGTAAAATGAGGATGATCTGTCTACACATCCACCTATCTATCCATCTATCCATCTATCTGTCCATCCATCTATCTCTCTATATGTATATATACATACGTATAGGTAAAACCTTTCGTTCCTGGAACCATTGCCATTATTCGATGGGGCTTTTAAGGCAAACTTCCTTTTACATGATTAAGAACCTTCTTCTTTGAAAGCCTCTTACTTAACTCTTACTTAAGTTCTACGCGGACTTAAGGCGCTTAATCTTCTTTGCAGAAACTTATACCGGTTGCCTTATAATGATTACCTAATGGTGACTCTGCTATCTAATATAACAGAGTAACAATGCTAACCTAATTTTTTCCTACTTGCCTAAAAATTGTGCATTTAAAGTTGTTGAAAGCTGTTTAAGGATATTCCTTTATCCGAAATCATCAATCTCATCGGTGATTATGATTCTTTAAAAGTTTTATACGGATTCATATGATTTGGCGGCGTACTCGTATGAATTTTTTTGCTCTAACTATAAGAAATTGTTCGGTTTCTCATGGTAGACTAGCTTTTCCATGTCGATAAATTCAGTGGCTAGCCCACAAAGTTGAGGTGCAACGTTCAATATGGGTGAGAGGATACCGAAGAGGTAAAGGGAAGCAAAGGGGAAGAAGGATGTTGTACGGTGGAGAGACTCGAAGAGGAGAGAATATTCCAGCAACGATCAGTTCTTTGCTTTTAAAAGCTTCGACAACCTCGAACTTTGAAAGTATTTTCGTAGCTATTCCATTTACGTTTTCTTCTTCTTCTTCTTCTTCTTCTTCTCCTCCTTCTCCTGCTTTTCCTCATTCTCCTCCTCCTCCTTCTTCTCCTTTTACTATTTCTCTTCTTCTATCGATTCCTTTACTTTTTCAAATCTTCTAGCTGCGAGTCCTCATCGACTTCCCCTTTCTTTCAAAGTGCATTGCCTGCGGTGGAAGTGACATCACTCTCCGATAAAAGTCAGCCATACTTCGGAGAGATTCGAGGTTTGCGCACAAGCGCGCTCAACTTATATATTGCTCTCTACCCCTGTTTCAAGTTGATCCGATTTTTGTCTCCTACAGACATAATTGTGTTCCCAATGTGCTTCGCGATTCGTTCTTAATAAGCGCTCCCCCTCTTGAATTTCGTTGAACTTTGAACAGATTCTTTGCAGCTTCTGGAGAAAAAGTGTAAAATGGGCTAAGCATGGAGGAGATTCGCTCGGAAATCTTTCGGTGGCTTCGAGGTGGTTTTGAATCGACATTACAGTATTGTGCTCCTCCGTCTAACAAGTACACCCTCTTTCTCTTTGATTCTCTCCCTCTTTCTTTCTCTGATTCTTGCTCCCTCCCTTGACTATAGCTTTATTAACACGTCTTACTCGGAGTAACGGGATCCCGTGTACGTTAAGAGGTTGGTATATGGAGCCAGGGCAGCTGTTGCTAACGCAATTTTCCCCCGATATAAATCCTTCTGGCCGCGATATTGAATCAAACGATATAGCAGACGGCTTTATTCCTGGACTTTCTCGCGCTCGTGGTCGTCTCGTCTCGTCTCGTCTCGTCTCGTCTCGTCTAGCCTCACTCACCCCATTCCACTTTCTTTGCCTTGTCTTGTCCTGTTTCATCCCATTCCATTCCATCTCAACTTATTTTATCCCTTATCCCGTTCCGTCTCGTTTCATATCGTCTCAGTTCAGTTTCCCTGCTATCTCTCTTCCCCTCTGCTTTTTTATATGTCTGTATATATGTATATGTACAAGAGACAGAGAGAGAGAGAGAGAGAGAGAGAGAGAGAGAGGGAGAATGACTCAAATGGGGAAGGGGGAAGGAATGTCAACTAAATCAACTAAAAAGAAAGACCAAGGATTATAAGGATTCAAGTTTTTTATTTTCGTTTCCTTCTATCCTTTGAAATTCATTCTTGCACATCCCCGCATGCCACTCTTTTCCTCAGTTTGGTCAACTAACTGGGATTCCTGACGAGTAAGCAAGTTCCAAGTAGGATGGGTCATCCTTATCTTGGAGAAATTGCAGGATCGTAGAGGGATAATAACCTCTGAAATTGATAAAATATGTAGATAAAGAAAGGATAGATAGACGGAGAGACAGAACTAGACTTTAGTGGAATTAAGCAACTCGTTGATCATCCTTGTCGGTCCGTTACCCAGTCTAGAAAACGAAGGTACACCCATTACCTCGTGAACGAACGAGTTGCCGCACGAGCAACGAATAAGACTGATCGAGGGTGAGCCGTCAAGAAAAAGGAGCGAAGAGGGCAGAGGAGAAAAGAGAAAAGATCTGTAGAGCTGTAGAGAAGAAGCACTGAAAACCAAAGCGTTTCTACGCGAGATTGGCTCGGGATGTAGCTTCTTTCTCTACGACCGAGCTGGTACTTTTGGGACACGATTTCCTCTGGCACATCGTGTCCTTGATTGCAAGTTTTCCTCGAGTTCTCTTTGCGGTGCCTCCCTCATTTTTTCTCGGAGAAAAAGGTAAGAGAAATGCGCGCGAGAGGTAAGTGGAAGAAGAGAGAGAGAGAGAGCGAAATATTTTTAAACGATACTAATGCAATGGGAACTTATGAGTTTTCGTTGATTCGCTGAGGGTAAGCCAATGCCAACTTGACAGTGGCGCTTTTTCGCCCAATCTATTCATTTTGCCCAAACGGTTTGCCAGAGTTGTCGGTAGGGGTGTCAAGAAGGAAAAAATTTGAAACGCATTTCAGGAAAATAGATTCGAAAAGTCCCATTTGCAGCCTCGCTTTACGTATTGATTGTTTTCACGCCTTTTTCAAGTTTAGCTAAACGTCTAGAGGATTCATGAGAGAGACGCGAGATTGACGCTGATAAATTGTAGAATCGTTCTCCGAGTAGTCGAAGAACAATTTGCTTTGAGATTTTCCTTCGAGCGCCATAATCGAAGTATTTATCCCTGAAAGATTTTTACTTGAGAGAGAGAGAGAGAGGGAGATATAGAAAGAGAGAAAGAAGAAATAGTTGCCATCAATCTCGTCCTTGTTAAGAAAAATCAGGCCAGGCTATGCATGGCGCCTGCATCCGACCTTTAACGCGCGAAAGCCCTTCGAGAGTCGACGAGATTCTTTCCGATCGGCCGATTGTTTCACGAGTGAACGGGTTGCAATAAGGCGAATGATCGTTCCACGTATGTATAAATACGTCGTTTCGACGACGTAGCTTCTTTTCTCGTGGCCGATGAGGCACGTAGAAACGCTTCATGCAACCTTCTTTATCCTTCATGCATAAATAAACGCAAGAAACCTTTTTCTCTCCTTTTCCTCTCCTCTCTCTCTCTCTATATATATATATCCAATCTTCTGATAAATATTTAAATGAACAATATAATTGCTTGAACCCAACAGCGAACTTGTACCCTGACCAGAGCTAATTGTTTTTAATGTCGATCGAAGACACCACCACCATCACTACTCATGTTCGACAAACAATTTCGCTATGCGATCAATGGAGGTGGCATTGGTGATTCTGACGGGATTTCGTCTGTTTTCCCAACGTTTATGCACACCGTCGATAATCCGTTGATCCATTTTCTCCGAGTTTTTCCGGTTAGAGCGGTAACCGCAGGCACTTTGCGCGTAGCTCGGGTACCTGTGTACACACACCCAAAATTTGCAAGCATCACCGATTATATGGAGCTCCGCGCATACACACTCGTACACTTACGAACGCGTAGAGTTAGATATAACGAGTAGTAATAGCACGCGTCTATCACGGCGCACCTGTACTTGACGCTACTTGCGTGCCTAAACCCTCTTACTTTCCTCTCTCCTTTCAGTCTCTTTCTTTTTCTCCTCTTTCTTCCGAGATTTCTGAAAGTCGTCCATTTTTTCTATTGCCCATCAGTTTGGCATATCGTAGGATCAGAAATCAATAATTTAATGCCCGGAAAATTTGTTGCATTTTCACAGGGAGAAAACTTACCGAGAGAGAAGCTTACCGAAGATTAACGCGAACATGGTCCAAAGGGAAAAACGTGTGAGGGAGGAAGGGAGCGAAGAGTAGGATGGAAGGGAATTGGAAATACTTGGAAACTTGAAACAATATCGAATTTATCGGTAAAAGGCATGGGGGGACGCTGGGCGTTTCACGAAGGGGTGAAAGAAGGGAAGGAGAGTCTCGACGTGAGTAACGAGCGAACGACAGAGAAATTTTGTGATGGAAAAAAAAGAGAGGAGGGTAAGAAGGGTGAGAGTGGGATAGAGAGTCCACGGCAATGGCAACGACCACGACAACGGCAATGACAACGACAACGACAACGACAACGACAACGACTATGACTACGACCACGACTACGAATACGATTACGAATACGAATACGACGACAACGACGACGACAACGACGTCGACGACGACAACGTTCGTTCTCGGGTCGCGTCTGAATTACGAGCGAGCTCCAACTGGAAATGGAAGCCGCCGAATGGCAGGAATGACATAAACCGTGACTGCCCTGAAATTTGCACCTCGCTGCTCCGGAAACCTGGTCGATTGGCTCGACTGGAATTACACACACATAGAGAGCTATACGTTATACAAGTCGCATTACACGTAAACACCTAAGCGTGTAAGTACGCGCGCACAAGTTTGCTTGGGAACGAGCGTGTGGTCTGATCAATTTAAAATCAAAGGAAAATGTGTTTTTTACGAGAAGCTTCTTTCTCAACCTGGCTCGCGCGACTGCCTCGATTCTACTTCTCCGGCTCTCTTTGTGTAAGTATGTAAATGACGTTATCGCATTATTCAAATTGGAGAACGAGTCATTTAATCAATGGAGGAATTGCTTTCGAGTGGGAAAAAAATCAATAAAAAATATCCCCTGAAATTAGCTATCTCCCTGAATTTATTTAATATATATCGAATCGATGAAATAATATCAGCATAATGTGGAAACGAAGGCAACGTGGCAAGGATTTTCCCTGGAATTGGGTCGCCGTTTAGCGGCGACTCCTGCCGCTGCTCGATTCGCCGCGATGCTTTCGACGCGACTATCGTTGACTTGTACTACTGCCGATCGTTCCCTCTTTCCTTCGCTCTTGGCAGGCAAGACACTTCGACTCGCGTAGCGCCGCGCACTTTTTAAAACGTTCCTCTTCTTACGTATGTCGCGCTGAGAGAGTAAAATTTTCATAAAAGACCTTACCCTCCACCTCCCCCTAAATCGGAGATTCCTAAATCGGACGAGGGTGCGCAAGAAGAAACGACGTGTCTCCGACGCGATATGCCCGGGGGAATTGATTTTAAGCGAGACTCTGATTGGCTAGTGATGACCTCGAGATAAATCACGCGATTCGCTCTTAACGTGGGGGGGGGGGGGGTAAAGATTTATTTGGAGAAGGAAGAATTGGTTAAAGAGGAAAACGCGCCCAGGGAAGGGGGATGCTTTCTTTTCTCCCCCGCGACGCGAGATTATTAATATCGTCGTGGAATTCGAATCATTCTTCCTTGATAGACCGGATGCATCGGCGACACAGACGGAAATGAAGCTGCGCCTTCGAAAATGTATTGCATTTAAGGTCTAAAACAGGAACGACGCTCGGGAGGGACGTCGCGTGTATGAGCGTGTAAACGAGTAGAGGAGATTAGAGAGATTGCTCGAGAATTTCTCGTTAAAGATTTTTATCCGTTCCGACAGATCGCAGGTATTTCGCGTTAACGGTGCTTAACGTGCTTTTAGCACAGATGGATAGTTCGATTAAGCTCTGGAACGTAGTGTTGCATTAGGGATGACGGTAAGGGGGTGAGTTCGCGCGTCCCTTTCTCAAGTCCAGTGCGTGGAGAGTTCCGTATCGGAGGAAATGAGAATAAATCTGACGAATGATGGTGGATGGTGACGAAGACGAATAATGCGCCTATGCACACATGTGCAATGGACACGGACGTACTTACGGACATAATTCATTTTGTGGCCGATCGACGCTCGCAATCAGGCCAATAATACACCCCCCCCCCCTCTCCTCCTATACCGCTGCGAACGGCAGGAGGTAGACGACAAGCGGCACAGGCTGTTGATCGACGGAGGAAGGAGGAAGGGCGGCGACGGGGAGGAGGAGAAGGGGGGAACGAGACGACACCCCCGCTCTACAATGGACAATGTCATTACGTTGATTATAATTGGGCGATGCCCCGAGCGAATTGAATCGTGCATTGAATTACGATGAGAAAAAGTTGGGTGATTTTCGCGTTAGCAGGGGGGGGGGGGGGCGGAGGGAGTTGATTCGCTCGAATCAAGGGAGAAACTCGAAAGAGAATTTTGAAGAAAAGACAATGAAAGGGGATGAATGTCGGCGGTGTGTCGGATGTGTCCGGTGGACAATCCAGTTGGTTGTTTCGCGCTGCGCTCGAAATAGGAAATTCATGCATGCAAATGACGGACACTCGTAAGTTTAGCCAGCCGTGAAGAACATGTATATATGCGTACATTTTGTGCATTTTGTGTGCATATTGTGCATGCTGCGCATAGGGTGGGCACACAGAGGAGGCGTCGTGTACGCTCCGTGTCTCCTTTTAACTCGAAAACTGTTTTCTCATAAACCGCTGGCTTTATCGGCTGGTGGCGTCTTCCGAAGATGAAGCTGCGTACTACAAGAGGGGTGACGAAGGGTGAAGGGTGAGAGGAAAGGCCGTGAAGGTACCTACAAACACACACGTATGCGCATGGCTTACTCGAAAGGTCGTATCGAGGGAGAGGAGAGGGAAGCGAGCGAGCGAGAGAGCGAGAGAGAGAGAGAGAGAGAGAGAGAGAGAGAGAGAATAGATGCTTCCGAGCTGTGCTCGTAGCTGGCGGCTATAAAAATATAAGCGAAAACCTTTGGCGGTACGTAAAGCCAAGGACGACAGGAATATGCTTTTAGCCACCTTTTTGCACGTCCAACCGAAACTCTTGCCGGTTTTCCGTTTCAAACTTGATATCGATGTTTCTTCCTTTTCTTCTATTTATTTTTTAAACAGAGAAAGAGAGCAACTAGATACGCTCCGGTACATTTAACGATAGTTTAAACTTCCTTTATAACTCGGGCTATTCCTCCTCGCCTCTCGCCTCTCACCTCTCATCTCTCACCTCTTGCCACTCCAAGAAGCTGCCACTACCCAGCAGAGACCTGTGAATGTACAGAATTTTTTTAAGCAGAGCACACCTCGTTAAAGGCCCTTTAAATGATTAATCCTGACTTTTGCGCAAAACGGGAGAATTCAGCCATTCTGAATCGCACGAATTGTTTCCATTTTTTAATTTACTACCACGCCATCGGAGTACACGGCAGTTTCGATGCGAGCGACGTATGAGCTATAAGTTCGTGGTCGTATTCCACTTTGTAACATACACCCTTCATGCTACAAAGGACACTTCAGCTCTGTTTATGCCGGATAATCAGAAATCCACACTCTCGCGTGAAATTGTTGCAGTTGCACAGAGTGCCACCGTAGACTAACGCGTATTAAATTCACAGACAGTAGTATAGTTTTAAATAACCGCAAATTCAGTTTCTGTCTCTCTACGCGCGTGTATTAGAATGCGCGTTGAATAAAAAGAGGGAGAGCTCCCGCCCTCGTCGAATCGACGGAAAAACTCGAAATTCGAAATTTCTTTTTTCATTATGTTTTTTTTTTTTCTAATACGGTTGCTTCGCTCCTCGAGGCAAGCGTGCTTTCACTCGCAGGACCAACCCTTTTCACAGTGTTTCTTCCGAGCAAAGTCATGTGTAGCTCGCAATAACTAAAGGGGCAGGGTTATGAGGGAACGGCATGGTGGTCTCGGAAGTAGCGTGGTCGGTCATAGCCGTAGAGCAGTAAATGGCAACGGCTTTAAAGCTCCTCCGCTCCTCTTTGGCTGTATGTGTGTGTGTGTGTGCGTGTCCTTGTATGCGTGGGTTTGCTTAAAGCCCGCAGGATAAACCTCTCAAGACTCGGGCGTCTAGTCCTTTATGTTCTTTCTACCGCTTCATCCGTCTAGCTAGCTTTCATTTTCAAAAATTCCAGTATGCGGAAGAAAGAAAAGTTGATGAAATAATAAATAAGCGACGATAAAGAAGACGGAGAAAAATGATAAAGCGGCATTCTAAGAGCCTCGGGGATGAAGGGGTGAGTTGCCTCTTATAGCGGAGATTCTTCTTATCGACATTTCAATCAACGCCAACCTTCTACACACAAAATCCGGATCCATCACACAACGGCGGCACAATTGAAATGTAACGCGATTGAAACAAGGAGAAATCGTGAAGAAGCGCAAACTAGAATGAGAGATCGATCTCTTCTCTTCCATTTTGTCCCCGCTGGGAAAAACGAGACGCGTCCAAGTGCGCGACTAGAAAATTTCGAAAAATTTATCCCACTCGGCTACGGGCAGCAGCGACCAAGTGGCCGACGAATTTAAGACTTACGCGTATTTATCACTTGCTGCGGCCTTCTTTCCTTTTTCATTCTCTCTCCACTCTCTGCATTCGTACTATGAAAATGGAAAAGAAGCAAGTTTAAAAGTAATTTATGTAAAGCGTAAAATGCCTCGATAAGTCGACAAGTACGTAGACTTTGGAGTGTGCGAATATTGTTATGCCTCGAGTTTCTTGTACAATGAAAAAGGAAGCAGAAGAAGAAAAAGAAGAGAGAAAAATTGAAACAGAGGAAAGAGAGAAACTTTCAGAGAATCCTCGTCAAGGTTTTCCGCTTCGAAAAATTCCAAGACGATTTATTGCAAGTTGATGGGTGTGCAATAGCGGGAAGCACGAGTTATGAGAAATCTTGGTATTTGATGCAATTTCTATTCATGGCTAAGGTAAGAGACGATGTGGTCGCAGTGGCGTCAACAATCTTTTATCCGTAGCAACAAAAAGACTGGAAACTGGAAACTGGGGGGACCAGGAGGGATGAATGGAATTTGGCAAAAATTGGCCAAGGGAAGTAGCGTTGCAAGTTGCATCGCTAACAATCTGCTTGTACGAAAAGTGAAGTTTAGGGATGATCACTGGTGGGAGTAAAGGATCATTCATGAAAAGAAGGAATGACATAGAGAGGGAAAGAGAGAGAGAGAGAGAGAGAGAGAGTGAGAAGGAGGGGGAAGAGAAGAGCAAGAGCACGTCGCATTGCGGCTACCGAGAAAGAGAGAAAGAGAGAGACTACAAACTGCTGGTTTTCCATGAAATTGCATGTATTGCCACGGTTTCTTAGAAACTGTGTTCATTGTCAGTTGAAGCTAGTGGATTTATAGCATATCCACGAATAGAAGAGAGCCGTGTGTGCGAGTGTGTACAAAGTACTCCATTATATATAATGTAAATGATAAATGATAAAAGAAAGAAATGGCGCGCGCGCGCACACACGGGGTACGAGGATCTCGTGGTATTTTTCTCATTTTCCTTTCTCACTACGAGTCAAGAGGAATTGGCAATTCGGAAAGACATTCCGAGTCATCGCACGTTTCAAATTAGCTATTCGACTCCACTGCGCATTGGATCTACGTACACAGGTATCGCAAATGTTACGGATGCTATGAATATTTCCTCGTCTTTCCACGAATCACACGTATCGTTCGTATGAATCACAGAATCAGGGTTTTTTTCCGCTCAATCGGAAAATGTTTTTATTGAAAATTAATCATCGGTGCTCTCTCCCTACTTGCCGAGCGAGCTGCATTTTGAAAGTTTCGCCGTACACTTTGTCCCTGAACCAACTAAATTATCAGAATCGATCGAGTACAAGCAGTAATCTTGTTCGCTTTGTGACTTTGTTAGCGAACGGTCCATCGCTGAACGACAGGAATAAAACAAAAATCCAGTTAGTGGGCTAATGGACGGCGCGGCGCGAGCTACTAATGCAAATTCACTTTGACTTTGTCGAGAGACCAAATTTAGTCTTTGGCTTATTGAAATAAGTTTCTCTCCTTTTACGTTTTCTCCTCCTCCCTCCCGTGAAACATGAAAAAAGTCGGTTTATTCGAATTAATTGCAAAATTCTCACAACTGAAATGCACGCGATTGTAATTGTTAATGGAAATTAAAGCAAATTCTCAGATCCTTTCGGGGAAAGGTTTGCTTTGATTTTTTATTATCTGCTGCATATGCATGTACGATTCGTGCGCAAGCGCATGAAATTTTTAATTAAACGATACGAGGAGAATGATATCGTGTGCCGTGCTTTCAAAGTAAGAGTATATTAAAAGCGCTTTACTTGCGATAACGAGATAGACGTTCCCACGAAGAGAAGAGAAGAGAAGAGAAGACAAGAGCATTCTCCTCGGCAACGATATACATGGCTTCGGATATTATTTATGGCGCATCATAGACAACTATGGAGATAAATAGAGAAGCTTCTCACGTTCGCGCTTACTCGATGTCACCGCAAAAACTTTATATATCTCATAAAAGCTCCTTTCCCAAAAATCCCAAAAAAAGACTGGCGTATCGTTGCAAACCCAAATGTATCTCAAGTGCTGAAACAACGCTAAATTCAAGCGAAATTCGCGGTTACGCGTATGCGTGCGCGCACGTGTGTGTTTATCGTCCGCTTTAAACAGCTCCTCAGTTTCGAACTCGCGAGAATTGCTCGCAACATCTTTTGCCCACGTGCGTCAAATTATATTAGCCGAGCGACTGGAGCTCGGATTTTATTCTTTCTTTCTCCCTTCCTCAAACCCTTCCTTCTCTTTTTTGCCTCTTCTCGTCAAGGGAAATCCTCTTTAGAAATTAAAGCTGTGTCCAAAGTCTTAATAACGCCTTGATTGCTTTCATTTATCTCGTCCAGTTTTCTAGTAGAAATACCGCTTTCGTATTTAGGAATTTCGAGCGATGAAGGGAAAAGAGGAAGGAGAGGGAGCATAGGGAAAATAAGATATTTCGCGGACTAATTGTAAGATTAGTTAAAGATAAGGGCAAATTTTTGCTCTTTCAAGAGGGACGACGATCTTCTTTATCTCTATAATTACATTCGTCTAAAAAGTTGCGCCTTTGTGTTTCGATCCCCAGGCAAGATTTCATTTCTCAGGGCTCAATTCAATCTGGGCGATAACGGTGATTATTCACTAAAGTATGATGCGTCAGAGATTTCTTTTTTTCTTTCCTCTCTCTCTCTCTTTCTCTCTCTCTATCTCTTTTTTTTATTATCAATTAAACGACGATGGCATTACCCCCTTTCCTCTTCTTCCTCCAACTGAGAGTGAGTACACCCTCTTCTATTCCCCTTCCTTCCCTTCGTCTATTCCCCGAACTAACTCATTTCCCGCGTAGGAGTAGCATGCGAGACGCATAATGTAGTTTCCTCACGTAACGATCCCACCTCAAAAGGACAAGAAACTTTAAGACGAACGGAACTGTCATCTCCACGCCGGACATGACAAACTCCCGTCGCGCGCGTGCGCCGTGAGCTTTTCCGTCCGTTCCTTTTCCCTTTGGTCCTTTGGCCCCTTGACCCTTTCGCCCTTTCGCCCTTTCGCCCTTTCGCCCTTTGGCCCTTTGGCTCTTTGGCTCTTTGGCCCGTAGGAGCTTTTCATCGTGGTTTCGCTTCTTTCTCTTCTGTCACACTTCTCAACTTCTCAACATTCTCACCCCTTCACTTATCAGCCACGCTGCTCGCTTCCTTCTGCATTTACCAACTCGTTCATCCTGTTCATCCCTCAAGGTTTCAAGACTGATCCTACGACGACGTAACCCCCGAAGGGGCCAATGATGGGGGCACGTTCCTCGCTTCTCTCTCATATTGTCTACTGTTCGCGCCTTGCATATTAAAGTAGTGTCATGCCGCGACTCTGCGGGCCAATGGGGTTGTTGCTGCTAGATAGCTCTTCGCAGGAGGGAGGCATCGCAATAAAAGTGAAGCGCAGAAGTGAAGCGAGAAAGAAAGGAGAAAGGAGAAAGTAGAAAGTAGAAACGATGGCATCGCTGGATGGAATGGGCGTGGCGAAAGGGAACCACCCGTAACTTTTGTAATTGAGTTTAGACCTCTTGCAAGCTCTTCGAGTCACCGTTTTCTTCGACCTACCCGATATAACCGCACTACCACTACCACTGTCGCTATTACGAATACCACCCTTGCCCATTCTTCCTACGCCTTTCAGAGTCCTCTCTTCTTGGACTTGGACTCTCTCCGTTAGCTGATTTTGCCCAGTTCAACTTGCAAATTTACGGTACCAACTGCAGAAGCGCGATCCAGTGCTCGGGAACATCCACACCCACCCATACACGAAGCATCGCCACTATGGCCAATTCTTGAAAAGTGTGAGAAACGCGAGACTGAGCGAGTTTGCTTTCAATTCTCTCTTTTTTCAATTTTCGGGCTCTCTTTATTTCACCGGTATGAAATTGCCCTAAAATATATGCGCGTTGCCCCATTTCCAATTAAAGGGGAAGAAGGACGAATATAGCAGAAAATCGGCTTAGGGTAATAGGTGGTTTTCGGCAGCGATTCAAGAAAGTCGCTCGTTGAAAAAAGGTAAGAACGATGATCGTGCAGGCAGAATGTCAAATATATTCACCGCGACCGAAAATTCGTGACTTTTATCAGATTGCCCATAAAACTGCCATTGACGGAAATTCTTTTGCTTCTCCTCCGCTACCTTCGGGTCATCATCTCTCTTTTGAATGGGCGAAGGGAAGCGAGGGGGAATCATCGGAGCCAAAGGAACCATTAAATACTCGTATATCAACGGCATACTCCATCCCTCGTAGGCTTACATATACAATCCGGTATCGTTTTATTTTTCTTTCTTCCTCTTCTCCTCTTTTTTTACTTTTCTCCTCATTCTCCCCTCAAGATATTCGTCGAGCATTCCTTGATTCGACTTTTTGGAAAGAGTGAAATTTTGCAACCTGCATATTAGTCGTGAGACTATTTATCGCATGCTGGTATGCACTTTAGATACACATGTGAGAGTTGCACCGAATCACAGCGATATTCAGCAGAGGACCTAGTAGTAAAGCTCAATGCAATGATGACGTCGTAAAAGTACGTACCGCGCCGTCCGGCGTCGTTTTAGCGGTGATAATATATAATAGGTTTCGTGTCGCGATATCTATTCCTCCCTCGATTCATGTTTGTTTGTTCGCTTGTTTCTTTATTTCCGTTTATCTTCGTCTCTCTTTATTGGCGCGCAATAGAAATCCTAAGGATAGAGGGGAGAAGGGAAAGAAGAAGGAAAAAAGCGGTCAAGTTTTTCACTCGAGATATCCACCAAGATATTAAGAGGGTGAGAGGGACGAGGAAGAAGGGTAAGAAGGAAGGGTGGGAAGGAAAGAGAGCGAAAGGAAGAAAGGGGCTTGCGTCGAAACGTGATCGCGCAAGTGGAAGAGGTAAAACTCTGAGCGTACAAGCGGTGGTATACGCCTCTAGTCTCCAGCCTCCAGCCTCCAGCATCCGGTACAGCGAGAAACGTCATGACTCGACCCTTATGAAAATGGACGGTCTCTGTTCACCAGTGGAGCGCGGTGGAGCGTGTCATATACGTCGAGCCATGTATACGAGGTCTGCTGGCAGCACTTCTCAAGGGAGTAACGTCAAAAGTCACCGCGAACCTCGTCCTCTTATTTTGTATTTACCTTCTTCTCACACGCTCCACTTCGCCCATGGGTGGAATTATCGTATTTCATCTTTCATTCATCCACGCTTCTTTATTCCACCTCTCAGCCTTTTTCAATGAAAACCACTCAATATTTCACCGCCTCACTTTTTTCCACCACTACGGCTGAAAATCCGCCAAGGGTAATTCAATTCTAAACAGATACGTTTAAGTGGAAACTTTTCAAGGCGTTCTTCTCTCTACATCCTAAGGAATTGGCTCGAGGTTAGATGAAGAGAGAATGGAGGAATGGAAGAAAACACGTTTGTCTATCGTTATAACGGGATAACGTTATCAGAGTTTGACGTCGTCGTCATCTTTTATGTTCCAATTTACGCCTCTGTCTTAGGAAGGAGGGGAAGAGAGAATCGCAAAGGTTCGAGGGGTTTGGCAAGGGGTAAGAAGGGCTAAGATAACCGGATATATAAGAGGGAAGGGGATGACCTCGCGTAGAATGCCTCGAGAAAAAAATAGAAAAGGATTTCCTCCTCCTCCTCCTCCTCCTGCTACAACATTTCTTCTCCCACTTTCTCTCGCCTCGAGAGTTTGATTATGTTTTTAGGCCAAGACGAACCGAAGGATCAAATTTTCATGTTAGTGCGAACGAAGGGTAACTTCCTTCCTTTCTTCTTTACCGACAAACTTTTTCCCGATGGTAAACCTCCGGCGATTTTCCACGAGGAATCAATGAGTCTCTCCTTCTATCTCCTTTGGTATCTCTGCGTTATCACGTAGGCAGTGAGAAAAAAAAGGAAGAAGGAAGAAGGATGCTTACGCTATGATTGTGCATATATATAAAACTGATTGGCAGCTTTTAATGTTCCTGCAACTCTTTCTTCTTATTTTCTTTCATTTCCCACCTCCTTGCAGAAGTCAGCGATCCTCGCATAAATAAGTTTAAATAGAAGCAAGTTTCCTCACTCGCAACATCTAATTAAATCATTTATAGGACTTTTTAATTACTTGTTGTGTAGACTGCATTCTATTTAGTTAATGAACACTTTCGACCAGATTAACCTCGTCTTAATGAGCTTGTTAGCTTTATGCACGAGGCACAACTGAACTGTGATGTTTGTTCGCCCCAGTCTATCTCCTTGTCTCCTTCCTGCGCATGAAATTTGAAAATTTCCTTAGAATTGATACGATCGCGAGAAATATTGTCCTTTCTTTCTTCTCTCTCGATAATCGGATACGATTATTAGTGGGTGTGCGAGCGAAGAGCGCGATTCCTTGATACACGCATCCCACATATATAGCGCGATCACGAGTGTTGAGAGTAAGTTTTTACAAAGGGGGTGGTGGTTGAGGGAGAGAGGAGGGAGCTCGAGGGGAATAAAGTCCGGAAATAAGGAGACTTGCTCCAAAGGAAGTATTATGCGATAACAAAATATGAGGAGGTGCGGCATATATATAAAGACGGTATAAACTTTGTTTGTCTCGCTCGGTAAATCCAAAAGAACAGTATTTTCAGCCGACGACTTTTCGAGTTCCATTGTCTTGATGTTCTCCTTCTCCTTCCTCGGACTGCTCCTCCTGTTCCTTCTATTCTCTTCCTCCAGACCGACACCCTAACACCCCAATACCCCTCCTCGCTCCTCCCCCTTCTTACACATCTTACTCTTTATACTCTTTCCTAGGCGTTTTCTACCCTCTTCTACCCTTTTATTCTCTTTCATTCTCTTTTATTTCATCTTTCAGTGAGCAGGGGCCGGTAATAGTCGTAATACCTACCTAGCCACCTACCAACGTCTCTACTAGTGGTAGTGAGACCCGAGGGAAGTCGAGCTAATTTTGAATAATGAGCGAATATTAAATTCGACCTGAATAATGCCGCGCGAGGTGCTGCGGTGTTTGCTAAGAGTTGCCAGGAGCCACTCTTTGCTGAGATATACCCAGTTGCAAGCTCACCCTTTATGTCGACAGAACGTTAACTGACTTTAATCAACTGCGAACTTTTCGCAATGCTGAATATTACGAGGCCAAACCATCTCAGACCTTATCAGACACCTTAAATCACCCCTTATACCATCTTATCCTATCATATTCCATCCTATCCTATCCTATCCACATATCCTATAACCCCTGTGCACCTGTCATACTTGTTACGTTGCCACTTGCACCATCGCCTCGACTTTTCAACATTGCGCGTTTGTTAATCATCCCGAATACATATTTCCTTGCGATTGCCAACAGATTAAATTTCCAAATGGAAAACTCTTTTTTTCTTTTTTTTTTTTTCCTTTTTTTCTTGTACTCTTATTCGCTTCGCCAATGTTTCCGCCGAGTAGGATAAGGAGCTCTGCTCGTAAGAGTTTTGCTACTTGAAGCGGCAATCCGGCAAACAGTGATCTGTCTTTGAGACTAATAACGCCGTTCTACTGAAACTGTGCAGCAATATCATCAGACTGCAGTGACTCGCGGCGATTGCGGTAGTATCTGTTTCGAAGATTCTGCGTGTAAAATTAAATTTAATTTCAAAACTTGAGAAAAAGAGGGAAGAAACAGCTCGTAAATGCAGTAGAAAAAGGGGCTGTTGCTAAATTATTTAGAAATTCAGAATAGAGAGGCATTCGCGAGGCGACAAATCTGCTTTGAATAGGAAAAATTCACAGGGAGAGAAAGAAAGTAATTACTAAGACGCGAGAGTGGCGAGCGTCCACAATCTTTCTCTTTCGCTCTTTCCATATCTGTTGTAAAGTGGAATTGTACATTCGTAACGAACTATCCAGGTTGTGTAATCCGAAAAACTGATTGTTGAAAAGTGAGAGAGGAGAGAAAAAACGGGATCGTAGCGCAACTTTGGAATGCTGGTTGGATAGGCGATGCGAGAGAATCCTATATACACATGCGAATGTGCGAATTCCAGTTGCACCTGTGAGAATAACCGCGAGTCTACCACACGTGTGCTTTGTATATACGGATATTATAGATGGAGCGCTATTGATACGAGGATCAGGAGGAAAGAGGAAAGAGGAAAGAGGAAAGAGGAGCAGAGATTAATGTTGCGCACGGAGATAATGATAAAATCGCGTGCTGTGAACGCTCGAGTAACACGACTAGATGTAACACGGCAATTGGGTAATGGGCGATTTAATGCGAACCATCGGATAATGGTAAGACAAGGCGAGCAGAGAATGGCTATTTGCCATTCCGTGGTTTTCACGGCACGTCCGTGTACAAGCGGCAATAACTGATTGCAACCGGCGATGCAACTCCTAAGCCTCGACGAAAGAATCGATGTTTTCGCGAAATGAGACAATTACGATTTGCGTGTCTCAACGGGGGTGACCAAGGAATGGTCAACAAGGAAGGGGGAGGGTATCCCAGAGGAAAAAACACCCTTCTTTCTATTTTGCATTCATTTGCATAACGCATAAAATACCAGGTGGCACGGGCCATTGTTGAAACATTTCTGAATAATATTTTCAGTCGCGAGGCTGTCCCATGTGCGTCGAGCACATTCACATTCAAATATTTTTGGTAATGCCATTTCGAGCCGACGCACCGACGCACCGACGCACCGCGTCAACTGGACAATGCTCGACCATAATGCATTCGAGAAGAAACCGAGGTCCTGGAAAGAGTAGAGAAAGCAAAAAGCAACGAGTAAAAATAAAAAAGCGAAAAAGCGAAAAAGCGGAAAAGCGAAAAGCAAAAAGGGAGGGGGTAGGGGGGTAGAAAGTGATTTAGTTGAAAAGAGGCTGCGAAGACGAGAGAAGGGGAAAAACGTGGCTGACGGATATACACGTATAGTGTATGTAGGTATGATGTGGGGTAAGTGAGCATCGATCGCGTGCGCGGCTAGTTCGCTCTCGCGCGCATCCTGCTATTACACGCGTCAAATGCATTTTCTCAACTGCACGATCGGAGAGAAGCGCTCTTGCACAAATTTAGCTCCCCGGTCGGCCAGGTTAACCAGGTTGATCATGTTGACCAGGTTGATCAAGCTGTATCACTTTGGCAATAAAGAAGGCAGGACCGGTAACTCTGCTCCTTTCACAATGTTCATCCCCCTCTTCCACCTCTCCCGGCGACTAATATTCCAATCTCTCTGCATTAATATCATCACGCTCTTCGTGTGGCCATCATTCGATTACAGCATCCCGAGCTATCTGGCTGGACCACCGAACCCATTGAATATCGTTGATATTATCGTACTGTTGCTGGCTTAAATACACTCCAAAGCCCCCAGCTGACTGTTCTCCATTCCATTCCCCAAACAGTTCGGCTGCTCCATAATTTTCTTAAAAGATTACAAGGATTGCGCTACTCGTGTCTCTCTCAAAAGGAGACAATAATTATAGTCGCTCGTTCCCCTTCTGTGTTCTCGCGGGTCTATATTAATTCAACATTTTCCTCTATTTTTTCTGGCTGCCTCGTGCTGCCAGGAGCAAAGTCAGTTTTTCTAGAAGAGCCATGAAAGAAAGTTGTAAAGAACTTTAGGGGCTCTCCTTTTGACACAAAGAAGAAGAAGAAGAAGAAGAGGAGGAGGAGGAGGAGGAGCAGGACGAAGGAAAAAATGGAGAAAGAAAAAATATGGGAGAGAGCCTTTTCCGAAAGATCCTCTTTTCCTGACTCGAGTGTGTCGAGCGTGAACGCGTTACGCTCACACATCCGGTAATTCAGCAGCCGCAAACTCTTACGTGCTTGGCATGCAAATTGGTATTTTAAGAAAAGTGTTCCGAATAGTGTGAAGAATGCGCGTTTGAGAATTGTCATGTGTATAATGAAAGAGTGGCGTGAGGGGAGAGAAGATGCGTCGGGAGGGAAGTTTGAAATTCCGAAAAAGGAGCAAGATCGAAAAGTCGCCGATAAGATTTATTGGGGCTGGGGCCCAATGGAGGAACTGATTTCCATCGACATTGACCAAAGAGTCTCGGATTGGAGAGGGTGAGCAACGGACCGTCCGATTACGAGCTAACCGAGAGGCCGCATTTCGGGAAGCACTCGGTGAAAAGGCCTTGGCGAACTTAAATTCCTGTCTGACCATTCAAGCGTTCAAGTGGAGTTGGGCCCGAGGAGAAGGATGATGCCGAGTGAGTGAGTTGGAGCTAAAACTAAAGGGAGAGAGAAGGAGAGTCTAGCCTTTCTAGCAGGATAGCTTCGGATTAAGAAGCGGCGAAAAGAGGAGAGCTAGAGCTAGAGAACTGACTCTCTCTCTCTCTCTCTCTCTCTCTCTCTCGCTCTCACTCGACCGATTATACCTTCGCGCCAATAATATATCAGCCGATAATGCCCCGGATCTCGACTTTGGCTGCTTCGAAGAGCCGGATTTCTTGGAAACCGCTGGAAAGCTGCGGGAACGTTTCTTTTATTCTCCTCGATTATCAGCGCTTTCCTAAACTTTTTCATTGCGCGAGCTCTTATCATATTTTCAAATGAAATAAAGGCTGTGCACGCGGCTTGATCCCGCCTTGCAAGAAAAGTCTCGTGAGAACACCCGTGAGAAAATATTTGCCGCGTAGGATTATGCATAAACACGTGCACGTGCGAAAAATATCTCGGCTATTAGAGACTCGAGAAGAGGCAGCAACCGATTGTCAGTGGACAAGGCAATGTTGTTGCTGATGGGAGGAGAAGGAGGAGGAGGAGGAGTAGGAGGAAAAGGAGGAGGTTCGGTGAGTAGCTCGTTTAACTTGCGGCACGTAAACCGGAGTTGATAACGGAAGCGTTTACTAGCTGACCTGGTCATCGGAAGTCCAAAGCTCCCAGGAACATTGCCAGCGAACGTAAATTGTTACTTTGTCGTCGATAAAATTGGTTTTCCCGTGAGCCACCAGATAAACGAGCCGATTATACGTTTCCCAGTTGACCCAAGGCGCTATTTATTCATGCTAGGCCCTTACGGTGCTTAGAGGGAATCTCGTTCTCTCTTTCTCTCTCTCTCTCTCTCTCTCTCTCTCTCTCTCTCTCTCTCTTCTCAAAACCAAAATGGATTTATCGGAAACTTTAGTCTTTTGAGAAAGAGAGAAAAAAAGAAGCATCGGTCCACGAAAAGAGGCAAAGCGTTGATTTTCATAGCCGCAACTTTAATTGGTGTGAAATGAACGAATAAACGTCACGCCACTACCATTAAATTGGCCAGCTACGAAAGTTTATTCAAGCTGCCGCTATCTGATTGGGACCGAGTTTCCGGTTTACGAGGAATTCAGGTGTGACGGTAGTTTCTACTTCGATATCGAGCCCCTTCCGCACCTCCGGTTCTACCTTCGTTTCCGCCTCCGCGCTACATTTCTTCGCCACCATTTCCGTCAACTTCGCGATTCGGCCTACTATACCTTTCACAGAGAGCCAAGACAACTTGTTGGTCTCTTGGTGACAAAACTGACGCATTACATTGTTTTATGATTGCCCTGTCTCATTTGACGTAGCTCGAAGAGAAGTAAAACAAGATGTAGCGCGGTATAGTAGGTGGTGATAATGCAACGACGATAATGCTCTCTCTCTCTCTCTCTCTTAATCTCTCATTTCAAAATTCCTCTTCCGCTTGAACTTATAGCAGTACTGGGGTGAAGATAGTAGTGTGCGTTACTGTGCAAACTCGTCGACGACACCGCCTGAGGAATCCGTAGCTACTTTGACATTCGGCTGTCAGATATAGCTGAATTATTCGACGAGTGAAAGTCAGAGTCAGAGTTGGAAACTTGGGAGAGACAGTGGATTGGGACGAGAGGGAAGAGTCAGATCCATTGAAAAAACGGCGAGAAGTCAATTTATTTGGAGTTTTGTTGACGAACGAGATACCTTGAGATATCTGGAGGACCAACTCCGCTGGTTTTAGCAGAAAGTTTTGCCAGTAAGAAAAATAGTCGAGAGTTTTAAGGAGCACGCGAAATTTCATTCGTAGACGACCGATCGTTAAGATTTTCATGCGATTTACCTGTGCGACATTATTTGTGGAAGGGGTAGGGGAAGTAGAGAGATGGCGAGAGTTTGGAATAAAGCGGAGGAGGAATGAAAAGATGATGAAAGGAAAGTGTCCTTGAAGTTTACGCGCACTACGTTGTCGTTGTTGGAAAGTAGAGAAGTAGTTAAAGCGCGGCGATATCAGATTAGATGATTAGGAGGCTGCTCCTCTACTTAACTAGGGAGACGACAGACGACCTGGAGATGCTTGATAGTTGGGCGGGCTTTGAACATCTTCGACTAACGCGCTGGCTTCTACCCACACACAGTCAGTCGCTACCTCTAATACGATAGGCTTTACGTATCGCGACTATCCAACTGTTATCTCGGATTCAGAATTGGCAAGGTAATTTGCGCGATGCAGCAAATGCGATTTCAACTGGCAGCTATGTTTAATATGCGTTTCTCCTATAATCTCTGAAAATCTCTTTAGCAGCGGCAAAAACATCTCCTCCTCCTCCTCCTCCTCTTTCTTCCCTTTTCAAAATCGACGACAGGCCACAAATCGCGACAAAAAGTACGAGACGGAAATGTTGACTCAAGATTGCGCTGCTCTGGGCTTTTTCCTTTGGTCACGCGAGCTTGAAACTTGGCGCAGACTTGTTGGAAAGTCGCGGCGACCGCTGCTGGCACGTGCTCCTGACACGATGTGTGACCAGCCCTGACTAAAAACTTGCAGAACTATCGAGAAAGCTTGAACGCATTCGTATAAGTAAGAAATCCGTGCAGGAGCTAAACTACGCCAGAGCCTCGGTCTCGCTCCGTTGTTGTTGTTGCTGCTGCTGTTGTTGTTTCTCCATTGATCTCGTTTCGAGGCTCCTCGCGAGATTTTATTCCTTTACCTTCAAAATTTCCCAGAGAAAGAGAGAGAGAGAGAGCGAGAGGGGGGCGAATGGAAAGGAAAGGACAATGATCGCGTTAATTACGTTGATTTATTTCCTCGTAAACTCGGAGCTGACGTCATGTTAATTAAGGGTATACATATTTACCCGGACGGAAGTAGGCTGATGCAGTGTGACGTCCGCAAAGACCTGGCTGCGTTTACACTCGGCTTTCCAGCTTTTGCTTAAAATTATGCAGAAACATTATATCGTGAAATGGATGGAGTGGCACAGATGGAGGACGGATATAACGAATGGAACGTTCGACGCTTTCGACGCTTTCGACGTTTTCGACGTTTTCGACGCTAAACTCGAATTTGAACTCGCACTCAGGAGTCGCGATTAAACTCTGTGGCATTCAAGTTGTCAACAATGCCGCGATCAATGCTCTATTCCGTCCACGAACTCATTTAATTGCGCGCGTCAAACGTTCGACGAGCTTTTCATGAAAAACGAGGAAAAAGCGAAAAAGCGAGGAAAAAGCGAAAAAAATAGAGTCACCTTGTCGAACGCACCCCTTTTCTTTTTCGGTTGTTTTATGCACAGGCCCTAACTTACTGACGTGAGAAATCCATCAGAAATCGGTATCACTTTCCTTTTCTCTCTCCTCTCCTATCTCTCTCTCTCTCTCTTGCCCTTATTCTTCCGGATTTCCCTCTCTTCTTTGCGGATTTCCTCGGCGTGATTCTAGCTTGGGGATTTAACATGGAATATTCATCTTGCCCATTGGCCATTCTCACACCCCAACACACCCTCGAGAACGACGCCGGGGCGTCCTAACCGACTTACTCGCTTTTGCTCAGCGGAGATCAGCTTGAAATCAGCCGCGTGTAGAAAGAGAATCGCCGATATTACGAGCAACACCCTGCGAGCATCTAAATTCTAAAAAAAGTCGAGAGAGAGAGAGAGAGAGGAGAAAGCGGCGCTTTTGCGCTACTATATCCACACTCGGATTCTGACCGCGACATTTTCAATGATCCACCCGTCATCGCTCCTCCCTAATTCCACTCGCCAAATGACACTCGCCCTAACAATTTTTTCTGCCACACGCACACGCGCGCGTGCGCCCTTATAGATAAAAGCGCGAGAGCTTTCGTCGAGCTAACTCACTCTGTCCGAACTGAAGTAATTAGTTGGCGCAGGGCGACTGGCCACAAATCACCGAGTACACTCGAATACGTATAATTGAAATGGATATCTATTTATAGAATTAATCTACAAAAGGAGAGAGGGAGAGATAGAGAGAGAGAGAGAGAGAGGGTATCGACAATCAGCCTTTTCTAATTAAATATCGTCCAGAGTTGCCACGGATCGGTGCATGTATAGCCAAGGACAGATACAGAGTCTGTCGCCGATTGCACATAATCGGGCCATTTGCCACTGGTAAATAGCAACGTCTAAACGAATTTCGTTGGTGCAATTCGCTAAATCGATAAGCAGCGGTGGCACTCGGAAGAGATAATGAGAATCATTTGCGCATTCCAGGAATTGCATTGAACATAAAAAGGTAGTGGCGGTGAAAAAGCGAATGCACGAGTGTAGATTGCTTTCAGAACTTGTCGGACAGTGGAATATTTTGCCAGAGTTACCTGTATGTGCGCAAGGCCACGTAAGATAGGATAATTGATTACCTTACGCTCTTCTCTACGTAGATTAATAATAGTCAGTGTTATCAGTATGGGAAGGGGCAGAGGAAGGGAAAGGGAGGGAGAGACACTCAACGGACATGTGGCGACGTGACACACGATGCTCGGTTAACGTGGGCTTAACCATGCTTTATTCTGTGTGACCTCCATCCTCCTCCACTCCCTCCCCCGCCATTGCATCCCTCGGTACTCGCACCCTCCTTCTCCTTCAACTTACTCCCCTTTGTCCCGACGTGTGGTAGAAATTAGGAATTGTGGCTAGCCCAACTGCAACTCGTTCGTTACAATTTGTCGTGGTGCACCTGGAAGCTCTTCCCGGCAACAACAGCGTGCCGAGCGTTTTAAATATCATTAAGGGCCATCCGGAGAAACGTGTTTAAAATTAAGATATAAATATGAAATGTAATGCAAAACAGGCGAAACAGCATATTTTGGTAAAAATAGTGAAAAAGCAAAAAAGGAAGAAGATAGGAGGGAAGGAAGATAGGACGGAAGGAAGGAATGAAAATCGATGAACCACAAAGCTCTCCTTCTCTCATTTCTAGCTAATTCCGCTCAGAGTTGCACCGAAATGGATCCTATTACGTATTCTCTTAGACCGCGATTGAAGTTTAGGTTAAACTCGTGCTCCGCTGTTTACGAGTTGCAGCTGCGACTCTGCGCCCCGATAATTATGAGTAGTTTGCTAAATGTTCACCACTTGGAACTGCCTTATCTCGACAGTACTCTGCCAAACTTTCCAGCCACTGAAATAACATTCCTCGCAGTACTCTCTGTGCGAGCACGAGTGTAGAGACAAAAAGATTTGCTTTAAATATCTTTAAAAAAAAAAAAGAGAGAAAATTCCGCATCGAGGGTGGGAGGGAGAAAAGAAAGGAAAGGCAAAATCAACGAATCTTAATCGATTCGCGCAAAGTGGATTGTTACTAAATATTTGAAAGGAGCTTCTTCAATTATTAATTTGACCAATAGCCATTCAGAGTTTGCCGAAGGAAAGACGGGGAGAACTAGTTGAAAGGACGGTCACGTAGCATGTTGAACGTAGCCACCACGTAACTATATATTGTACATATACATGTACATGTACATGAATGTATGTGCATATGTATATGCATCTCTATAGTCACTTTCAGCGTACGAAGAGATGAAGTGGGAGGGGAAGGGAACGGGGGGTAAGAGAGAGAGAGAGAGAGAGAGATCCATCGAGTTCTTGGGAGAACCATCATTCCCATTTCTCTCCCTCTCTCTCTCTCTCTCTCTCTCTGTTCATCTATCCATCTATCTCTCATCTCACTTTATTACACGAAACAAGGAGACGATGAAGTTAATCATGGAAGGGAACGTAAGCTCGTGTACTGCTGCGACACGTAGCTTGCTACACTCAAGAATGATTACATTAACCTGTCGTTTGAACGTGCAGCTTCGAACCTAGTTGCATCCGACAGCTTTGTGTATTTTATACATGTTCGTGTCCCGGTCCTTTACGATTCTGACCGTTTTATCGTAAATGGCACATCCCGACGGAATACTTGATTCGTCGTCAACCGTTCGCACTCCTGCTAATCAGAGAGGGAATTCGATTCCGGATCTTGCGCCTCGCGAGTGTTAATGCAGAAATACGCGGAAAATTTATCGAAGACTTTAACCCCCTTATTACCTTTATCCTCGATCTTTATCACTTTAACACGAGTGAGGGAGAGAGAGAGAGAGAGAGAGAGAGAGAACCGACATAGAAGCTACCAACTCCTTTATTAATGATGAGCAACTTACTTTGAATTTGGCAACGAGTAAAGTATAGCCAAGAGTCTCGAAACTTTCCTTTCTCTAATATTCTCTACGCTACATTAATTTTCTATACTTGTTAATTATTAGAGCCACAGCCTTTTGTTACCGCGTTATTCACGCGTGTGGAAAGGTTACGGCGAGATCCTGTCAACTCATCAGTCTCCCACAGGTACACGGAGAGATACGCATCTCCGTATATCCATGTAAAAATAAAATGGAGGCTGCTCGCGCTACGGGGAACGCTACGGTTGCAGCACAAACGCATCGAGCAATTTCTCTTATGAAATCTCACGCGCATTTCTCCGTAACTAGCAAAACTAGGGAATGAAATTTAATTATAATTCAACAACCAGGCCGCATCCCAGCGTCAGCTGCATCATTTCGAATCCCGCCGCTCCTCTCCGCTTCCTCTCTCTTTAGCCTCGCGCTATAAAATCTTGACCAGCGCATCTCCTTCGCAAAACCTCCACTCTAATTGTCCCTCTAATTAAACGAAGGACCGCCATCTAGAGCGTTCTTTGCTTTGTCCGAAATTTTTGTCGTTTCGCGCGCGTCCTTTCTTCCTAATTAAAAGAGGAAAGAATCTTATGTCTGCGTGACACGCGTCATACGCACGTAGATACCGCGTGGCTGTGCACCTATACGCAATATACAGAAGTACGGTGATTGACGCTTTTGAGTGTAGCTGCAGGTGCATCGGGCACGAAATTGTCCCCCGAGAGATCGGGAGTTTCTGGAAGATTGGTTGGCATGACCGAATCGGGATAGTCGCAAAACTTTCTACCAGACTTTGCACTCCGATACCGATTGGTCCAGAGGTATTTTCTTACCAAGTTTCCTCCGCACTCTTGCACTCGCTCCCTGGAGGATCTAGAGAATCTAGAGAATTGCTCCTGGAGAATTTGGCATGCGTTTCTTATTTCACCCCCCTGTATATCGAGAGGAAGACGCGATAATCCCACTTTTTTTTTTATCCATCTCCTTCTCCGGCAATTGTCAGAGCTCGTGTCATTGTACGGCAGTGGCAGCATTTTAGTTTAAAAAGTGGCGCTTTTTAAGACAGGGGCAGATCAGGGAAAGGAGAAATTTATTGAAAAGTAATGTAGAACGCGAGGAGCAGGCACGAAATGTAGCGCGTGTATATGCATACAGACATGCACGCGTATACAGACCGGATAAATGGATGAGCTATGCGAAGTGGATGCTGTAATACATTCTGACGCTATTTCGTGGTGGTCGAGTTACTACGGTTACTACGGTTGCTGAACATTTATGTATTCATTCACATGTTGTATGTGTGTGTGTGTGTGTGTGTACATGTTAGACGGTCCTGATCGCGAGTACCAGAAAGCAACGAATTGCGTCGCGTCGCGTCGCGTCGCGTCGCGTGGAGTCGCGTCGAGTCGGGGTTAGTCGGAGTGACCCGAGGTAACTCGAGGTGAACCGAGTCTAGCCGAATCGAACCGAGCAATAACCACCCTCCTCCCAAGGGCGTGATCGGGAATTATCATTCAATAATGATGCGAGATGGCTGCCGTCGCTGCATCCTCCGATTATTTCTATTTTACGCCAACGGGGTTCGGAGAGGAAGCTACCTTCCTACCCCTGTTTTTCGCGCGTCTACGATCAAGGACGCGAAAAGTCGAAGAGACGAATCCCAGAATCTTTGAGAATCTCGCGGGAGCAGGGGGATGAGTATCGCTGAAAGCGCCTGACGGCGCGGCAAAGTAAATCTAATCTTGATTTAGGCGCCATAAAAGCCAGGCGACATCTCATTTTACGATCCGGCGGCGACGGTGACTGCGACGACGGTGACGGCGACGACAAAGTTGGCGACGCATGCTATGGAATTTCCACGAGACGTATTAAGCGCCGACTTATCATATGGGATATATTAAGCGTTAACGGCAAATCCTTGATCGAGTTTTTCGACAACACTGACGAATTTTTTCCTAAAACGAACAATGACCGAGTTACCGGCGATCGAAGGTTTTAGGGTGACGGAGCAAGTAAGCGAGTCAAAGGGTTAAAAGAATGCGCATAAATAGCGCAGCACCCTGTGCACCCATACACACACACACACACACACACTCACATTGCAAGCTCTCGACACCCCTGCCTGCCTGATCTTTCCCAGTCGTCGTCTGGTCGCCTGGTCGGTCGTCTGGTCGTCTGGCCATCTGGGCTCTCTCATAAAAATTCTTCGAAATTCAATTTATCGTTACGATCAATTTTCACACTCGGCGGCCATTTTAACCTAATATCTTTCCCGACGAGCGTTGCTCTCTTTAGAGAGGGTTTTGACTTTTGGACGATAAGGCAAAAGCTCGATGAAAGTATTAGCCAGCCTGATGAAAAGCTGGGGGCCGCCGCCCTCGTCATGTGCCTTTTTGGCGTGAAGTAACAAACTGTTTCCAGAGGCCCGTTATCATCTTTCCGGCTGAGGACAGTCGTAGAGAGTAGCCGGGAACAAGAAGAGGATTAATGGGTCGTCGTATCACGCACAAGGAGCGATAAAATATCCGAGGGCATATTCCTGAGTGTGCGAATTTACTCGAGCGAGTATCTCTCTTTCTCTCTTACTTTTTCTCTTTGGATAATGAATATGAAATTAGCTTCAAAAAATAGGTAATGCGTGTATAGATGAGAGAAAGAGAGGGAGAGAGAGAGAGAGAGTGCAAAGTCTCCTAATCGCCTCTGTCGAAGGATTAGAATGAAAGAAAGGTGTCAGAGGGGGAGAAGGGGAAGATCGAGGAAGAAGCGGATGAGGAGAAGGAGGTGTAGGAGGGTGTTCGTCAAGTTCTGAAACCGCAGTGGTCTGCCAAGTGGGAATCTGGTCGTTCTGCCAAGCGGCGGCTAACTTGTAACAGAGTCACCAAAGCGGGGAATTACGGTAGGGACCGAGTTGCCAGAATTCAGTAGCTTTGCTGCCTCCGCTTTTGCTCCTCGCCATCATGGACGAAATCCTACTCTCCTTCGTTGCACGTTGCACGTTGCACGTTGCACGTTGCACGTTGCACGCGCGCAAAGTCTCCAACGAGGACCATCCACCCACTCGGCCATCTTGCGACTCGCTCTCCCTCTCTCTCTCTCTCTCTCCTGGTCAAACTTGTTTCTCCCGTATTCCTACGCTTTTCTACGCTTTCCTACGCTTTTCTACACGCCTTTCCACGTCTTTTCACGCTCAACTTTTTCAAGCAAAACGTCAGCTCTGAAAAATTGCGCTCCTGCCAGACTTGGCTTTTTTTCCCCCCGACGAAATGTTCCCTGCGAGTTTGTCCGGATTCGTTATAGCGCGCGTATTATGCGCAGATGGAAAAAGCTAACGGAGAGAACGGCCACATTTACATTCACACGCGCGCTCTACATAATTAAGCGTTTGTATACGTAGAGCATCTCTCTGGTTCTTAATTAAATTCCAATAGGAATCGAAAGTAGGGAGAATCCCCGTTGAGTGGGTCGAATCTTGTGGATTTTAATAACCATCCGGATACGAGAATATAATATAGAAGCA
Organism: Sclerodermus sp. 'alternatusi'; assembly: GCA_037305995.1. Classification (NCBI taxonomy): domain Eukaryota; kingdom Metazoa; phylum Arthropoda; class Insecta; order Hymenoptera; family Bethylidae; genus Sclerodermus; species Sclerodermus sp. 'alternatusi'. The sequence goes on from CM074548.1 coordinate 1,570,490, forward strand.
GATAGGAGAGAGTGGTAATACAGGCTGTATCCGGGAACCGACGGAGTAGAGCATCGATCTCCTCTTCTCCTCTCTCTCCCCCCTTGACCCTTTCCCCGGTTCTCCTTCCCTCCGGCTCTCCCCTCGTTTTGTCCGCCCAGCTAGAAGAGAACGCTTGTCCCTTTTGTCTTTGCTCGTCCACTCATTTATCTCTCCTTCTCGCTTTCCGCTTACGTTTTATCTCTTGCGTTCATTTCATACTTGTCCAATCCCCTCGGTGACCGCGGCTCACTGATTGCGAGAGACAGAGAGACACCGTCTACGAGACAGTCTGCCGTTTCTCCTTCGCTCCTCCTGGCACCCCTCCCCTCTCGACCTACCCCTTTCGCTATTTACGGTGAATAAGGGAGCCTCCACCAACGACATCTTCCCTAACCGCGATGCTACCGCTACGCTGCTCTGGCAATCTTGGCAATGCTGTTGGCAATGTTGGGGCGAACCTTCGCGACATTTTCCACATGGGACTCTTTTGAGAGAAAACCTTTTCGTTTCTAATATTGAATTACCGCTCGTGTACTTACTCTCCTCGAATAACGCGCGCATTTCCATATAAGACTCTCTCCACTCAGCTCCTCCGACCCTTTTCCATCTTCCTCTTTGGTTTCCATGAAAAACGAGTGGCCTGCTTAGCAGTATTTCTGATATTAGATAGAGAGATGCGCGCGATACACGAGCTCCTTTGCTTCCCCGAAGCAAAGCCTGAGAAAGTCGCCTGAAAAAGTTCATACGCTTAAAATTACGTGCGCGTACCGCCATACTCCTGCAAAAAGTCTCTCTCTCTCTCTCTCTCTCTCTCTGTTCGTCTGTACTTGGAAACTCATTCGGGCTCTTCCCTATTTACCTTCGTTGAAAAAGTGCGGGGCGCCATTCGAATGTAACACGCTAGAATTCAATTAAATCGGCCCGCATTTCAAAGATAGCGTCGTGCTTTCGCATGTTCGAGAGTGAATTTGCTTTCGCGATTATGAGCGAGAAAAATTGATGGAGATGTCCCTGTGTCGGCGATAATGATGATGGAATAAATACATTAATTTTTTAACACACTTTAGCGTTATACGTTTCTTTGGAATAAAATTAAGTTTATACGCGCGTACGCGTACACGTACGCGTACATGCATAGCCGCCAGTCAGAAGGGTGGGTTTTGTCATTGTAATAACGAGTAGAACGCATCGATTATAAGGACAGAGAGTCTGCATAGCCTATCCGCATTACAGAGCGAATAGGGAATAGGGAATCGAATTGCGTGCGATTATATATATATATATATATGTATATACGAACAATAAATTGGCACTCGGTACCAGTAGAACGAGAACGTCCAACCCCGAGAAGCAGGACTTCCAATACGTTACCGCGCAAATGTTCTTTGTGCCGCTTGGCATAATCCACAATTGGCGAGTTTCCGCCATCCATCCATTCACGCAACTGCTATTCGTTGCTTTTTCTCTCGATTATCGTGAATAATCGCAAAATTAATCCTCTCCCTTCCTACTTCTTCTTCCTAATTACACCTCTAAATAAAAAGAAAAATCGTTTCTCCACATTACATGAGTTTGTGTATGTGTGTATGTGTGGTTGAAACTAATGAGCTTAAAGTATCTAAACTATCGTTGAATTTAATAACGAGTTTTCTTTGTCCAATAAAAGGAGAAAAAAAATTTGGAATTTCAGATACTAAATCAGTCTTTTACAAGATAAGGTATGCGCTTATATTTATATTTGTGCACACATACATCCGCATAGAGAGGCATTACGTGTAATGCCAGCGAGAAATCGCTGCGCAATACTATCGATCGTTACATTGTTTCTCGCTGCACCTACTTGCCTACTTGACTCTCGTCCATCCATGTGTACAGCCAGGGACAGATATCAAGTGCCACCGCGCATGTCGAGGACCGACCAAAATAAAAACTTAATTAAAAGAGAACAGCATTCATCAAAAAGAGATCAGCATCACATGCACACCCTAATAGCTATTCGTGTGAAGAGTTTGAAGGAAGCAGGGAGAGAAGAGAAGGAAGGGAAGGGAAAGGGATGGAGAATTCACGTGTAAGCCAAATTCAATTTTGGCCACTGGTCTCCGTCGGAAAGCAGATTCTTCGAAAGTACATCATCCGGAGGATAAGTAAATCCAGCAAGCCCTGTCTGTCCTACCATGTCTAATAGTAGGGCAGAATTAATCGCGTTAGTAAAACGACAGATAGGCATGAGTGCTGCTAACTAGCTGCATTCTCTCTTTGCGCACTACAAAGGCTAACCAGGAGAAGAGACTATTACGCTCTGCTTGCCAACCACTGCTCTTTCGATGTCAATCGTTTTACATCGTCCTTTCCCTCAATTTTCTCATTTATCTCTATAGGAAAATGCAGTAATGATGAAATAATCGAAAACTCGTGACTCGCAGGCCGCAGTTGATGGAGGATATAGATAGAATATGTAGATCCGACCGAGTAGAGTAAGAACCTTCTTAAGTAAGCGATTAAAGCGCATGTAATGCCGTGTTAATTGGAACACCACTCGACCTCGGAAGATATCACAGCGAGGTCAAGTAACTACCGACACCATACATTTTCACTATCGCTTTTACCTTCTGTTCTTGCATCTAATCTACGCAAAAAGGATTTACAGATTTTTAATTTCCTTCAACTATTTTTCTTTCAATAATGATTAAAGAAACTTTTGTATCCTATCAAGTATTGTAAAGTTAATTAAATTAAAGTTGGAGCGAATCATATCACACACACACACACACATATACATACGCACGCGCGCAACCCTAATAAAGATGAACCCTTGAGATAAAACTAACAAGTTACTTTCAAACGGGAAGAATCAACATGCAGAATAGAATACTTAGACAACTAGTTTTCTTTCTCGATTCTCTGTCATCGCTGCTCTTTTGGTCCCTCTCTCTCTCTCTCTCTCTCTCTCTCTCTAATCAAATATCCCTCGTGACTTGACCCAATCTTCCATTTCCTCGACTTTTCAAGTAGTTTCCTGCAACCATACCCATGTACATCGGAGAAAGAGAGAGACATCGCCATTTCTATGGACATTCATCATTCAGTCTTCGCTCAACGTTTCATCTACTTCCTATCTCCATCCTCTTCTTCCACTCTTATATCTTGCCTTCAACTCTCTAATATCTAATTTTAATATTGTATAGCTATAACCATTGCGCGCCCCTTCTCCAAATTCTTTTAAAATCTCTTATTTTTCGAAGGAATGAAAGAAATGATACGAGTTAATAAACTCAGGTGATAGTATTAATTTTCACATTACAAGTTTGCATTAGCCTTTGACGATACACTATAACAGTTAAACGTTCAAGTTTTGCATATAAGTTAGCAATTGCGGAAGAGCGTTTGAAACTCTAGCAGAGGAAACTTTTGCAATCTCTACCATTCCTTCTTTACTTTCTTAGAGTCTTGCAAAGCGTACTCTCTTCAAATGGGACTACATGTATATGCGTATCTGATTATGAGCTTTTGTAAAACAACAGTCGACAAAATAGTTTAGATGAATTAGCATTTAATCGAGATCGAAGAAATGTAAAAATAAACAGAATGCACAAAACTCATTTAAATAGAGAGAGAGAGAGAGAGCGAGCGAATGCATAAATATTAGGAAATCCCTTTGTTTGTTGGCACATTAATTTACTCAACGACGTAAATCGCTTGAAAAATACTCAACGATTGAATTTGCATGTAATATCAATATAGAGGCAGACAGACAGACAAATAGACAGATGTACACACACGTAACTTGAGATATTAGTACTCTGGTATTTATATTATAATAATACTATTACGCGCATACGAATGTAGCAGCAGTAGTAGCAGGGTGTACAAAGTCAGTGGTAAGGGCACTCACCTAAAGGGATGATGGGATCGGGGCAGGCCGCGGGTAGCAGCATCAGAAGGACGGTAATCGTGGCAGCCATCGTAATGGAAGCAGAGGAATGCTTCACGACAAAAGATCCTGTTGGTTTTGAATTACTCGAAGCACCACCGATAAGTAAAGGAGAAAGGGAGGAAGAAAGTGGTAGAAGAAGAGGAATAGGAGACGGTAGCGTCAATAACGATGATGAAGAAGTAGAGGAGAAAGAAACAGAAGAAGGAGAGAAAGAAACACTGGAACGACGCCGTTTCCGCGATAACGAAAGTGTCCCACCCGTTTGATAAATAATCGGGAGCATCTTCCACGCTCCGTGGTCTAACACGAACTGCTGTATTCTCTCTGTATTCCGTTCACCGTGAACTCAGCTTCGCTTGAACCACCCCAGCATCCTACCCCGTCAGAACTCTCTATCTCATCCCCAACGTTACCACCACCGCTGCTGCTGCTGCTGCTGCTGCTGGTGGTGCTGGTGCTGGTGCTGCTGCTGCTGCCATCGCCATTGACGACTTCCACTCGTCCACCCTACTATTACCTGCCTTGACTACTAGCACTTCAACTGCCATTGTGATACTGATACTGATAATGATGGTGATGATGGTGCCGAGGTGATACTTCTATTCACTTTTCCCATGCTTTTCTCATAATTTTGCCTCTTTGCATTTATCTCATTCTCTGATATATGATATTCGATTAATATCGAACTCTTCCCATCAACGATGAACGGGGGTTTCTTTATTTCCATAACTTTATGCCGAGACATTGAAAGTAACATTTCTAAAAGTTCTCTTGATGTCTTGCTGAAAAAAAAAAATAAAAAGACAAGTGACCAAATCGTTTGCCCTTTAAGCTGTATAAGTTAGTACTGCAAAACTTGGCTAGAGAAAATTTTTCTCCCTCTTACTCTGTCTCTTATGAAATTTACGATTTTGCTGGAAAGCTTCAGCGGAGGTGCAAATCGTGATATAAAATGTGGATAAAACCGTCTCGACTCACGTGTACTGTTCTTAAAGCGTTGAACAGCAGAGAAACACGTCGGTGGATCGTTACTCTTTGCAAACGTCCAAGACGTGATCGTGTATAACCGAATGAATCTACTCGTCTTGAAAAAATGCTGAGAAAAAAATCATTGCGCGAGGGAGAAAGGGGTGAAAAAGCTTAGAATGAATTACGAAAGGATATGTTTGACCCTCGGGAAAAAACTTTTCAGGTTGATTTCTCTGTAAAATATTTTGAAAAGTTCCGTGTGTTTAGTTTAAATAAATTTAGGAAATACAGTTCAGAGAGAGAGGTGACGCCATAGCCTAGTCCTAGTGCATATTTGCCATGGCCGAAAGGGAATCCCGTTACCGCTCAAGCGCAAGAAGGGTGGAGTATGCGCGCAAGAGCAAATTTATCCGACGAAACAGGCTGAGAAGAAGCTACACCACGCGCAAAGAAATCTTTACGCAGCATCGTTATAACTCAAATCTATAAAAAATAAAAAAAAATACAAAAAATATAAAAAACTATAGAATTCTGTCCCTCGCTCTTCTATTTATCATAATTTCGATCACTCTGTTTCCCCTATTATCTTATTACCGAAATTATTAAGAAACTCTGAAATAATTATAATAATAAAATGCAAGCTCTATGAACAAAATCATAAATTTTAGCATTTTAAAAATTCAATGGTCCACAGTAATATGATTACCGTGCTTACAAATTTATTAATGAATGATATTAGTGAACAATGATCGAAAGTCAGAAATAATTAACAAGAATGCATAATAATTAATAGAATATTAAACTTTATAAAGTATTTATAAGATATATGAATTTTTAATGTAATTTTATAAATAATTGACTAGACTCAGGGGTTTCTATTAGCCCGCTTTACAAATAAAAAAATAGTTAAGGGGTAGCAAACCCTCGAAATTTTATGGAATTGACCGTGGCGCGACTAATGTCTGTTTCAAGAATTAAATATTTTTTAGTAATATGACGTCGGTAAATTTATGGTACTGTAATTTAAACAGTCGATACCGTAGGTGTTGATTTTTACGACTTCCAAAGGAAGAAGAGAATGATATTAATTTCTACGTTTCGTTATATTAGCCATCAAAAATGATTATACTAGAGACAATATAATAAGAGACCAAGCTTTTAGTCTCTCCAATAACTTTTAAGAAACTCTGTGTAAAATATACGAGCGAGTGAAAACTTATGATGACCGATACAAGGAAGCGCCACTATAGCACGTTTCATTTTCTCAAGTAATCTACATTATTCGAGAAAATAGTATGTATTCTAAGGTTTATAGCTTTGATTATAGCTTGTTTGTATTTGCGTACGGAGAGTTGTTGGCTGTGGAACAATATAAAGTGAAATAATTGTGAAAAGCATTAGAATAAATAATTATTTTATATCTTCTACAAAAATGGACCCAGCATTACTTAGAGAGCGAGAACTTTTTAAAAAAAGAGCCTTAACTACACCGACGTAAGTAATTCTACAAATTCTAACCTCTCAAAAGTTTCAGTTGCTTATTCTTTAAATTGTTTTTTTATATAATTTTATGCAGTGTTGAAAAGAAAAAGAGGGACCATGAAAAAGAATCGATTCGCGATGAACCACTTAAGAAAAAAGTTAAAACATCTTCAATCTCTTCAGCACCAAAGGTGGATATAGTAAATTATAAGTCAATGACTGGTAGCTCGCAATATAAATTTGGTGTATTGGCAAAAATTGTAAAACACATGAAAGCCAGGCATCAAGATGGAGATGATCATCCTTTATCACTGGAAGAAATTTTGGATGAAACAAATCAGTTAGACGTTGGCTCTAAAGTAAAGCAATGGCTTCAAACAGAAGCTTTATTAAAAAACCCTAAAATTGAGATAACTTCAGATGGGCGGTTTGCTTTTAAAGCAATGTATAAAATAAAGGATAAAAAATCATTACTTAGGCTATTGAAACAACAAGATTTGAAAGGATTGGGAGGTATTTTATTGGAAGACATACAAGAGAGCTTACCACATTGTGATAAACATCTTAAGGTATTTATTATTACTTTGGTATTATTAACAGGTCACTAAATGCTATGTTCGTTTTAGAGTTTACAAAATGAAATTTTATTTATAACGCGACCTTTGGATAAAAAGAAAATTGTATTTTATAATGATAAAACGGCACAATTTCCTGTTGATGAAGAATTTCAAAAATTATGGAGAGCTGTGGCAGTTGATGCAATGGATGATCAAAAAATAGATGAATATCTTGAAAAGCAAGGCATTAGGTCCATGCAAGATCATGGTCCGAAAAAAGCAGTTCCACTCAAAAGGAAAAAGCCAAATAATAAGAGAAAACAATTTAGAAAACCTCGAGATAATGAACACTTGGCTGATGTTTTAGAAACATACGATGACACAAAATAATATTTGCATAACAATAATTTTTTGTTTCGTGTACTATAAGTGGTAAATGGAGACTTTTGTATATATAAAATTAAGATCATTGTTCTTTATGTATATATAATAAATAAGTATATAAAATGTATTGGCACAATTGTTTATAGTATGTACAAAAAATAAATACAAATTTTTTTTACACTATATTCAAGGTCTAACTTATTCCCTGGATAACAACACTCACTATCAGTCACTGTGTGGCAAGGCTCTTCGATCCTTTTTTCTTTTTAATGCATGTGGAAAAATAAAATTCTTAATGAACAATTGACCACATTATCAATTGTCGTATGAGGGTACTTTGACAGCGATCTTAATCCTTGGGAAGGGCAGAGTCACTTTTACCTCGAGAATAAACTCGCGTAGCTTTACTGCCGAGCATCCTATCTAACAATGATTGTTTGTTTCTCCTTCTTGCCGCTAGCACTTCTCTACAGAGTTCATGAAAAGATTCCGCCACTTGAGATACCTAATGTATGAAAAAGATAGATACGTATTTAAATATATCGGTATAATTTACAATGGATAAATTTTATAGAACTTGAGCTTGAGCGCTAACTTGTTCAGCCGCTGTGACTTCGTTAAACCAACATTCGAAATCCTTTGCTAGAATTTCTCCCTCTTCGGCACTGACTTGTCTCAGATGAACCATATCAGCTTTATTTCCAACCAAAGCTAAGGGCATAGCAGCTTCTGGATCAGCGACAGCAAGAGCTTCTTTCGCTCTTCTTACGAAATTAAAAGAAGCTCTATCCGTTATCGAATAAACTAGGAGAAGACCATCTGCCCACTGCAGAGTTTCCATTGATGGCAGTTCATCCTCGCTCTAAAAGACATTTCATCAACTTCTCTCTATGTACAAAAAGGCCGTAGATTTTATATAAAAAATTACCTTTGGACAAGAATCCAAGATTTCAAAAAGTATTGGTTCTCCATCGACCAATACTTCGTGTTTGTATCTATTTTCTAAAAAAAGAAGTCAATTATCGGTCAGTCCTGATTAATATTAACAATTTTCGATGAAGAAGATAATTTCCGAATAATGCGTCCACGTGCCACACTGGTAAGTAGATACAAAAAGGAGTTTAAAAGATGAATACCAATCTCGCATTAGCATTCGTTCTGTCTAGTGTCAGATTTGTCTTTGATAAATATAGAGCAGAGACGAGACTAAAGGCATCTGCCGCGAGAAAAAATCTCTTGGCTACTCGCCGCAGTTGCTGGCAATTTTTCAAAGAGCGCACCATTTTATAGCATACATAAATTTCTATACTATTGTAAACTACTACTATTATGCCGTGCTCCTCGAGTGTATAAAAATAAAGAATATTTATCTTAGAGTAAAATGAAATCTCACCTGCTTGATGATCGTATTCCCCGATATACCTCCTGGTTAAGAAACGAACCGTTAAGGCTAAAAAGAAGCAAGGGAAATTATTTAATTTTCTTTGCATCGATGCGTAATGAAATTTGTAAGATTCCTTTTTTTCACGATTTACGAAAGACTGGAAAAAGGAAATTCCAAACGGGCTGTGTCAGCCTAGTGACCCGCTTTGTGGTGTAGTTGTACACTATTTTTACTTCTCGAACTCGAGCCTGTGTGTCGTACGAAGCCACAAAACCACAAAACCACAAAACCACAAAGCCTCGTGTACATACGTACGCAGGGAATGTGAGAGAATGCGAATGATCTCGCGAGTCGTGTACAGTTCAATAGTGTTGGGTCTTGGGTACGTGTCGCATATGCGCGCGTAGGGCGTTTAGGCGTTAAAAAGTTTCGCGCTATCTCTAGTCGCGTCACTCGCCCATTAGCTTTACAGCTAGGAACAATCTCTTTTGACAGATTTATAAATAGAGGTTCGCGTCGTACGGAGTTTTAAAAAAGCTCCGGGGAGAGGAATTGTTGAATCGAAATGGCAAAAGAAGTAGCTCGCAACTCAGCCAAATCTTGTAGCAAACTTATAAATAGAAGGCGCATGAGTTTTGCGGCCAATGTAAAACGTGAAACGTGCAGCTGCTAGAGTCCGGGAGCAATTATTTATTCGACTACTATACCTTACACGTGCCATTACCAAAAATATACGCGGTTGGCTGCTGTCACGTTCTTACTACGTATCGAAATCTATGCGTGCACGTACACGGACATGCGTAGACCTTATATCGCACATGTATTGACGATAGGAGGATATTGGCTAAGTTTATAATAAATGAGGGAAGTAGGGAGAATGAAAATAGAGCAGAGTGAAAACACTCACCACTTTTACCAACGCCTGGTGCACCAATCACTGCCACTTTTACCTCGCAGAGCGAGCTCTTCTTCCGGCGAATGCCTCTAATAGCATTTGACGTCATACTCCGTGCTCATTTGTTGGCGATTGTCACTATAACAATTGCAGGTAAATTGATTTCTCATTGATTTCTCTCTGCATCGAGCTCCGAACGAAATCGGACACGCGCAAGTCACTTCGAGGGAACGATACAGCGGCGAGTCTTTGCACGTAGAAGGGGAGGAAGAGATCATCCAAAACTGTTAGTTTTCTCGTCCACGACGCTTTAATCTGAACTGGGTTACGCGCTCTCCCGTTGTCTCCTCCGGACTCGATCGGAGAAAAGTTTAAATGTGCCGGCTCTCGCGAAAGGATAAAGGAGCTGCGTGCATTAAGGACATTCGAACTACGCGAGGATGAACGTCGATCGGAACGCGAGCGCAAACGCAAACCCGAGAGAAAGAATGAGAGACGAGAAGAGGGCAGAAAACGATGGGTGCACACATTATTAATAGAACGCTCTCCACATGTCTCGAGGAATTTCAAGAATTCTTCGTTCCATCGTCTTAGATCTAACCCGAAGGATTTAGCGCGCTCCTTGGCGCTAAATCTCTCCCTTCGATTCTTTCCTCGGATTTATGCACACCCTCTACCAACACCCCTTCTCGAAATCACTGATAAAATCATTGCGCGAAACGTACTACTTGGGAGAGATTGGTTTTTTTTTTTTTTTAAGCAAGAGAAAAGTGCAACCTTACTTACCGTTACGAAGTATAAAATGCGTGTAAGATTTGCATTCGCAGTTTGTGCGCATCGATAAAATCTGTCTGTAAAATTTCAATCGTCACGTGGGCTTCTAATGAAAATTCGAGAGACGCACGATGTTAGTCTTCGGACGACTGTTTCCAACTGTTTCGAAGCATTCTCTTGCTCGAGCCGTGAGCCGCCATTCTTTATTGCTCTTCAGACACATACACACGACACCGCTTCCGGTACCAACTGGGTTCGCCGCGCTAAGGTCGGAATTGGAACGCAACACTCGTTGGCCTCTATAAAATGCGCGTCTTACATTTCACTCTACTCTCTCGCAACATTGCAACTTTTATCGGAATCCTCCCGAATGTTGACAGTTGCATAATGACAGCTACGCAAACATTCGCGCGCTCGTGGTTAATGTTTTCAATGACAGTAAGAAATATCTTGACACCCCTGCAATTCTGTCATCTTTAAATCAATGCACATTAAATATTGATCGATATGTCATGTTAAACATGTTGGTCAACTAAATATTTTTATTGTCAGCAGAATTTTCATTAGCGACGGATTAATGAAAGTGTCGAACAACTGAATGAGACAAACGAATGACATATTGTAAGTTTCACGGGAGAATGAAGTTTGAGTATCCTTAGATTCTTAGAAGTGAAGAGGATTTTAGAAAGCTTCGCGTCTCTTAACGATTCGGAAGATTTGCGAGCTATCCGTGTCTTGTAAATGATTATTTAAAATACGACGCGATAAGAGGATCTCTGTAGTTATCGGCGGTCCACGCTCGACTGTTCCACTTAGTGGGCAATGCGTTGAAGCTTGGCTCTTCCACTTCTTTGTGAACGGTGCTACAAGTTTCCACTTTGCCAGCAAGCGAATCTTCGTCGACTCTCGAAACAGCAGGACACCCGCCAAACAGCCACTTTGCTACTCGTAGTAAAACAGGAATCATTCGATCTGCTTTACCAATGAAAATACTCGCTATATTGCTTTAAATTTTTTTTGTTGTAAAGCTTTAAAGTGATTTAAAGCCACCCGAGAACCAACCATTGAAGATCGATGATGCATCCTCACGTTTGTTTAGCGTATCTTTCAGATCTCCACTGAGGAAATTTTCCTTTGCGATTAGTTTGGTGATTGGTTTTATTTTCAAGCGTTTAGTTTTCTTGTCCCGGTCTTTCTCGTCGTCCGCATTCGCGTTCGCTTCGGAAAGCTTTAAATTGGGATCGCAATCAACAAAATCACTCAGTGCCTCCTTCTTTCCTTTAGATTCCTGCGAAATATACTCGTTATCGACCGCGCTGCTGATTCTTTCAATGATAACGTTGATATAAAATAAAAGAATTTTTAGATTTTACCGAACTGGATATGATCTTCTCATTCTCTGATAATTCCATGGGAAATTTGTCTTCCCTTTGCTTCTTTCGGACAATTGGTTTCTTTAGGATCAGCTTATTAATTTTGTTAACATTCGAAGCTGTCTCTCGAAAACTTCTACTTTTCGTCAAGTCAACGGAAAGAGAAAAATATTCGTATCAATGACTTGACTCTTAATTCTAATAAAATATTACCGTACATACATGTTCTCTACGTTCTTTTTGAGCTTTCCCACTTCGTCAGAGTGCGTGAAAGCAAAAGGACTGTTTTCCAAGCCCTTTTTCTTACAATTGGAACGATGCTTTTTCTCTTGTCTTCTAAAAACTTTTAATACTCAGTTTAAGTAGCTCTCAACTGTTATTTTCAGTTTTGACTGACCTGCATGTTTGTTCGATAATATTGTGGCTGGAGGCACTAACATTTTTACGATCTAGATTGGTTTCATCATCGGAAAGTTTGGTAAGATCAAGAGCTTTCTGCGTTCTTCGATAAGTCGAAGGGGAATCAAGAAGTTTGGATGGAAACTTGATTTCAGACGAACTCACAAGAGTTGCCTTCAGAGCACTGGTCATCAAATCTATTAATGCGTAGATCGCGTTTCGAGCGCCTGATTATGAGAAAGTCGAAAATCGAAAATGAAAGCGTTTTCTCTGGTAGGGATATAAGAGGTTTCAATATTCTACAAATTTTACTCACAGGAGCGCGTTTCAGGAATGTAATAGAGCGTTAGTCCAAATATTATAAGTACGGGTGAAAAGAATAGTTTACCAAGATAAGAGAACCATGTGATCAGATAAACTAAATCCGAATCGTACAGATAACCTGATACAGAGAAGGAGGAAGAAGAGATCATTCTTGGTCTGTGCTCGTTCCGTGAATTTGTAACTTTCACTAACCATCGATAAATGTCTTGGCTGTCACGCATTGTATTGCTAAAGTAACGATGACTACTGAAAATTTCATATTTAACTTGAAAAATTGCCTGCGACTATACTCCTTTCGATTTAGCTTTCAACAAAATATGTGACTTATGTGAAAGGGGGATACGATCCAAATGATGCAACTTCGTGCATATTTTGGAAACAACATTTACTTACATATACGTGCGCACACGCGTATGCACACTAAATAAATAATACACGTGAGCTAAGATTCATATCTTAATTTTTTTATTCTGCTGTGATACTTTACAATATAATACAAAGAAATATTTTATGTGATATAACGAACATGATAGAATAGATTTTTGGTTCGTATTAGTCAATGTCCTTTCTTTTTCTAATTGAGACAAGACTAACCAAATACCAGCAGTGCGTATATACCGAAGCATCGTTTATTTAACTTTAGATCACTAATACATCATAGGATTTACTTGAAAATATATGTATTTTTTAAACGATCGTGCTAGAATCAATGAGAGAGCAAAGTAAGACACTTGTGCAATTTTCTCGATATGAAAATATCCTATGCAAGGACGACTCCAAAATATAACTTGAGTGATATGCATAATTTTAAGTTTTCTCTCTTTTGAATTCAGTACATTTTCTCATTCAATATGTTCAACTTGACACCTATTGTACAGTTCACTTGATTGGTAGCATAATCGTTTTAAAATAAAAATTTGGTATTCGTTCGAAGCCTCGAAAACATTCGAGCAATTGAGCATTGGGGAACAGCTGGGCAAGAGAAGATAGATTTTTCAGAAACATTAATAATTTACAATCAATAATAAACTATCTACTTAACGCTGAAAATAGCAAAAAGATAGATCGAGGTTGGACCATTTCAACTGATAAAATACTAAAAGGTACAGTTGAATGTGTGCTAGTTAAGGCGAATGCAATAAAATAACGCGATAATGCTAATAAAATAATAATAATAATAATATTAAAATATGAAAATAAGGGAGAAAAAAATAAGATACAAAATACGATACACGTTCAAGAAAATGAACTTATTGTTCATCAAGTTTAAATTGTTGATTTTTACAAAGAATATTCCCAAATTAACAAGTTCTTCGTAAATACCCTATTTGCGATAAATTCATTAATAAATGGTTCATTTTTATAGTAGTTAATTATTGTCTTGACGCGTTTTATCAACTCCTATCATACTTATTAGCCTCATGAGTTTCAAAGTTAAAGAAACGCTGCACCAACTTGTCTCCCAGGATTAGCCAATGAAAATGACTGAGATCCCCAATAAACTTTTCACGAGACTACAGAGGTACGCGTGTATTCGTACTGATGCTATTGCTCCTGCTGCTGCTGCTATTATCAGATCACTATACTACTATTACTACTGCTACTACTACTACTACTACTACTACTACTACTACTGTTGCTGCTGCTGCTGTTGCTGCTGCTGCTGCATAGAGACATTTATATATGACAACTTTATACACGATATGAGACAAATTTGATGCGTGAAACAGGAAACATTTAAAAGATGAATAATTCCAGCCACCAAACCCAAAAGTAAATCGTTGAAAAATCAATGATCGCAACATAAATTGATATGCGATCAAAGGAAAATACAATAAAATAATTTGCTTATTTCTATTATAAGAGTAATAATAATAATAATAATAATAATAATAATATTTATATTAATATTAATAATAATAGTAATAAATATCGAGTTAAATAGTGTGAAAACCGTTTTCGCTGTAACAATGGTGCTACACGTATACATACGTTGACATTGAATCACTTCGAAGTTTGGTGCTGGTGGGTAGGTGGGTGGTCCGCAAAAGAAGAAACCGAAAGACGATTGGCTTATTCTTACGCGAAGGAGGCCTTGATTTTGCTGATAGCATTAGTGAGATGAGTCATTTCGGTGTTGAGTTGAGATACCAGATTCTCCAGCCTTTCAACACTATCGAGAACCTCGACGCGCTGCGTGTGCGGATTGAATCTGACCTCGAAAGGTCGGCTCATAGTGCTCACCTATGTAACACAAAGAGAATATTTCCTGAAACTTCCATTTTCTTTTTGAAGAAAAGTGTCAATGCAAGTAGAAATCGACTGTATCGGGAAATTTCTATTTGTCAATGCTCGAATCGTTTGTTTGTCTTAATCTCTTACCCAGCGGCGGAACTTTTCTTTAGCGTCTTCGAAACTTTCAGCAACGTAGTAAATAGGTTGATAGTCCTGATCCTGGTATGGCTGAACGGCCGTGGTGGATGGTTCGAAGGGCCGGTGCTCGCACTTGTCACTAAGGGCGTGCAACAACTCCCCATAAGCCGAGAGCAAGCCAGCTCCATAAGCCTTGACTTCTTTGCCTTCCTTGCACAAGCCGAATTCCACGGTGAACCAGTAGATGGTGGAAAGCTTTTCAATTTCCTCGTCGGACGCTCCGAGAGAGGCCAGACCGATCTCTTGCGAAAATTGAGCAAAACTGGGATCCGCCAGAAGAGGCATGTGTCCTAGCAATTCGTGGATGCAGTCGCTGTTTGGAAAGAGTTTCTTTCAATTTTCTTCCCTTTTTTTCTTTATTCGATTGTTTCTTTTTTTTCTGTTTCTTTAAAGGGAAGGACCTGGATGAGGAAGAGGAGGAGCACGAAAGTCAGCAGATCATAGCACGCGCTGTGATTAGACGGAGAAACGAGTTCGCAACTACGGAACTGAGTTATCAACGCCATCGCGTCGTTAAAAGCCAATTAGAGTTCCATTAGGAGCTTAGAGAGGCGCGGTAATTCCATTATCATCGTTCTCTGTGTGTCGGCGGGGGTAGTCGGTCTCTCTGTTCTCCTCGTCATAGCACAATATCGATTACCCCCCTTCCTCCTACTGGTCTTCCGAAGGGCCAGCATAGTCCAGCTTCCACACTCGACGAGAGGAGCACATGTAATTATGCCATTGTTCTCTCGGAATATCCGGAATATCCATAGCGAAATAGCAAAGTGACAATAATAATCGGACGTGCACGCGCCTCTATGCTAATGCAGAGAGGTGAATCTAGTCTCAGCGACGCAAAGCAATAAGAACTCAATGAGACTGGTTTGTGGGACGAATAAAAAAAAGAAAAAAAAATTAAAAAAAAAAGAGAAAAAGAAAAAAAAGGGGGAAAAAGGAAAAAAAAAAGTTGAAATTATCATCGCAATAGATTGGGGTGGATCGATAAGAGTCAGAGACGGATGAAAGGGAGAAGAGAGAGAGAGAGGTGAGAAAACAAGAAAAATCACTTACGGCTCGGGAGTGTGGTACGGACTGTTGATATGTCGGACATACTGGGTGCTTTGGAATATTCTGAAAGCCAAGCTGGATAAAAAGTCCCTGGCGGTAAGGAGACCGGCTGCCGGACGTAGGGTGAAGCCAGTGTTCTTCTTGAGGAACTCGCTGACCTCCTGCAGCTGAGGTATCCGATGCGCCTCAAAAATCTTCTCCTCCTGCAATTTCTTAAACACACGCTGGTACTCGAGGCAAGCGTGTTTCGGTACCAGATCCACCACGGTGTTGAATACCCGAGACCAGGTCTCGTTCTCCGTTTCGGTGTAGGGGATGCAGGGGATTGGATCGCCATATTTGTACGCGAAGGCGATCTCAGCGATGACCTTTCTTCGCGCTCGGTACTCCTTGTCGGAGAATCCGGGGTGGCTCATGTCCAGATCCGGTTCGTACTTGGTCATTAAGTGATTGCAGTTGTCGAGATCGGACGCGTGTCGAGGGAACCAGGGATCTTTGATGCTGACCGAGTTGTCCGCCAGTAAAGTGACGCCTCCCAAGGAGGAGCTTTGCCGCAAGTTTCGAATCAGCTGAAGCAAGCTCTGCCGGGTCATGTCGACCTTGACCAGTACGTCGAACTGCAGACCTTCTTTCTTCGAGGGCCGAGACTCCACGTGGGTCACCGTCCCCTTAAAGTTTTCGATGGTCTTCAAGATTCTGGCGAGTGATCCGATTCCTTCGCGCAATCTCAGTACCAGGGCAGCCTTCTGCTCGCTGTATTCGCTTTCCGGACTCTCGGCAATGGTCCTTGCCAGTACCACCTCTTCCTCGGTTAAACCGGCATCTGCGATACATCGATGGCAATAGAAACATTAGGCCAGGCGGAAAAATTCCGGAAAATAGGAAATGATTTCGACCGTGGAAAAGTCGTCGAAAGGCAAACGATGGGCGGCATGGGGTGGTGGCAAGAGGGAGGGGGGGGGGAGGATCGAGAAAATCGTTCGTAATAATCGTGTAGCAATTCAAAGTCCATTTCTGAGTCACCGAGTCTTTGAAAGGGCACGTGGGTGCGAGAAGTAAAATAAAGTAAAGTAGAGTAGAGTAAAAGTAGAATAGAGTAGAATAGAGGGTAAAGTAGCTCCCATTATGGGCTTTGCGAACGTGACTACTTGGCGCTTCGAGCAAAATGAAAGGGAGGAAAAGAATAAGCGACTAATGCAGTTATCCCGAGGGAAGTGGTAGTCGCGCTGCAACGATTCTAAATGCACAAAACGAATTCCATCGCTCGTAATAATGTCGCGAATAATAAAAGATTTTCTTTCTTTCAAAGATCACTCACTATGCAGCAAAGTACAGAGAACGGAGTGTGCGAGCATCAAGGTTCACTTACCATCAAAGTCCTCCTCTGCCTTGCCCTCGCTGTCCGAGGAAACTTCGGCCTTAGCCTCTGCAATTGATAAAAGTCATGCTCATGCGAGATGCAACTACCAAATTACAACGTGTATCAATGCGATGGACGAATAATAATTTAAGTACCTCCTCCGTCTTTAGCAGCACACGTCAGAGACTCCACCTGCTCATCATCGCTGGAACTTGTATCGTTGAGAAAGGATGGCTCGATTACTTGGTTCATCGACTCCTGATTGCACGTACTTTCGGGATCTAATTCGAGCGAGCGAGCGAGCGGAAGAGAGAGAACAGAAGGGAAAAGAAAAGGAAAAACAAACATCAGAACAAAACATGCAACGATAGAGAGAAAAAAACGCTCTTTGCGTCATGACGCACATGCAGGTGCGTAAAGGAAAAGTATTATTTGGAGTTACCATTTGCACGCTGACGAGCCTCTTCGAGCACGCTTTGCTTGGTTTGTTTAACAACCAGTGTCTCGAATCTGGCGTCATCCACGAGTGAACGCCTACGAGCCGGATATCCATTCTGCAACGAAAGAGGAAATATATGGTAAATAAATAAGGAGAAAGAGATGGCCCCAGCACGATTAGAGCGATATACTATGGTATTTTTACACCTGTCGAAGAGTGGACATTGTCTTGACTCGGGAGAAGACTGGAGTAATAAAATTTCCAGCCCACCTGTGACAATAAGTCGCTCGAACTAACGATCCGTAAGTTTTCCCATTAGGCCTATTTTTACTCGCAATTAGACTTTTTCCTCAAGCGAATCTTTCCGAGAGTTCGGAAATAAGATACGTAAGAGATAGCGAGATTGGTCGGTCGATTGATTCTCGGAGAGACAGAGAGAGGGAGGGAGAGACCTTTGTCTCTTTGGAGAATCGCTCGAAGCAATGAAAAAGTAGCGGGAGACTTTAACGCGCAGGGATGTGCGACGGAAATGAATTGTCTTGGATCCGACGATTCAAAGTCAAAGGACGAGCGGAGCAGCGGAAATGACCTATTAATAATTCTAATTCAATTTCTCTCTGGTAAAAGCGTCGAGAGCATTAAGAAAGGTTTTTCAGGGAACTTTTGATCATCGCGCGAATTTCCACGTACAATCCACGTGACATATATTACGCGTAGAGGTGCGTCTAGCAATTCCTTAAGAACGAACGGCCCCTAACGCAAAGTGGGCCAAGTACTCGTTACTCGAATAGACGACCGATGACTGTACGTGCAATTACACGAGACCTAGGACGATAATTATCTCGTTGAAGAAGAAGAAGAGGAGCACCTGAGAATAAATTGGTAAATTTCTAGAGTCCCCAAATGGCAGAATTTAGCGCGCAGCGTTACACAACGATACGAGCGAGATCCAAAGAAAAAGAATTTATCAACGGATTGGTAGTAGTGACAGTAGCAGCAGTAGCCATGTGTACTGTCGAGCCTCCTTCTTCAGACACGCGTGTGTACAGAGGAAACAGAAGGATGGATCGACGGACACACCTAACGGAGCTCCGTGACTAACCGATTTGCAACACACGCGCACGTGCATGCAGATGCAGATGCACGGGCACAGGTGTATTTCATGCGGAATAATGCATATTTCACTTTGCATCTTTTTTTTATTTCTTTTTTTTTTTTTCATTTTTATGTATATATTTTTTTTTTTTCATTAAATTAATATGTGGAAAAACTGATAAAGCGATAGAGCGAAGGAGGCGCGGTGACAGTAGCGATGGCAACGGCAGTAGGAAATTTCCTCAAGGTCGAAGAGATACTCGAGTATCTTGCACCCTTCGATCGGCTCTCGCATAACGATAGTCACCGATCTGGATCCGGTGTTGAATCGGATCAATCTAGATCCGGCGCGCGTGTGCACGCGTCTACTCAACAAGTTCCGTTTGAATGAGTCAGGAGATCGCGTGCTCGTGTAACGTATGCAAAATACCGTAATACCGTAATTCTAAAAGCCAAGAACGAACGTATCGTATAATTAATGCAATCAGCGCAATCGATGCGATGCAAGTCAATTGGCTAGCAGCAAAATAAAGAAATTTCCCCTTCCCCCTTTGTTTTTTTTTTTTCTTCCAGTGAGCAGTGATTTTCCAAGATTTTGCAGGAAATCCCCTGGGGTACCTCTTTTGTACTCCTCGAAGAGGCTGTTTTCGAAAATGAAAGTCATTCGAGTCTCTCCTCGGCATTTCCCCGAGGCCACGGGGAATACTGAAGCGCAACCGATGAAGCGTCAAAGGCCACTGGAAATTACCTCCGCGCGCGATTGGTACACATTTTCAGAATTTCACCGATTACCGTCAGCACGCAAGTTGGCTACCGGGCCCCCGATTGAATTCGTAATATGCGGAGAAAGTGGCATCCAAAGAGATTTCACACTGGAGCAGTCGAAAAAGCCGGTGGATCAAAATCTAATCCGACGCGGACGATTCGTCAAAGAAAATCGAGCAAGAGTACGCTCGCTTTATTGCTTACTCGCTTGGATTTTCTTTCGTCAAGGCGAGAAACAAGTGGAAAAACGGCCTTGCGATTCTGCCCGAGAAAACTCTTAATCGATAACTCTCTTATAAAAACAAAGAAAGACGCTAAATAAAAACATGATGTCCTTACTACTCGTGGCATGAGAATCGTCCGTTTTGCACAAGCGGTATGAATCAGCTGGTTAGAAGAGAAAAACTGAGTGAACGGTTTCGAGCGGATGCTTTCTGTCAAAATGAATGGATGGAGAGAGAGAAAGAAAGAGATTTGATTTTCCAACAATAATCGTATGCACGTATAATGCTCGCGTAATCAGAAACAAAGTCATCCGCGTAGTTTGCTCGTATTATTTGAGAATGCGAGTACTCTGCGCTTCGTTAAATCTAACATTTTTACATTACGGAGCTCGGCTAATCTCAAAGCGAACATTTAAGAAAACATGAAAAAAAAAACAAAAGAATTCTCCCCTCCCCCTATCTTTTCCTTCTCTCCCCTTCTTCTCTAAAAATGACTCTGTGCAATATTGCCAATGGCTAAGACCAGAATTTTAACTACTTTCTCTACCAGCGAACGAAAGATCCTTTTCTGTTTACATCTGTGTGTGCCTACGTGAGAATTTCACTCTTGTCTGTCAATGACTTTACTCAAGAATAAAAAGTAGGATATATACATTTAAATAACTATCTGATGTAAGTTTTTCACTGTATTACGAAATGTGAATAATTGGCCGATTAGTTTAACGCGTTTCGCGTGGATCAAATTGCAGTGTAAGTATGAGTTTGTTGGAATATTTTGAGATTGCTTGAAAAATCTTGAAACGCTTGAAAATAAGAAAATAATGGAGAAACAGTGATAAAGTGGATAATACTCACCTCGATGCTGTAGGACTTCTTGATGGCGAACATCTCCCGATTCTTTTGTGCAGCTGCCACAGCCATCATCTTGCGAGAGTAAAGAGTAGATCTCTGCTGTTTAAGAAAACGCGAAACGGAGCTGAAGAATTGCCGGATCAAGTTAGCACTCGGTCGGTGGTCGATAACTTCTTCCGGTTTAGGGTAAAGTCAACTTTTTGCTGTCTATCTGCCAAAGGGACTCTAGTCAAAACTAGGCGCGAAACAGCGTGAAAGTTATACCGACGATAAAAGTGACAATTTGCGAATCTTGCACGATCCTCTTTTTCCTCGGTCAAAAAGGAAATCTCTAACTATCGTCTAACTTTACCACCGCGAATTTGCTTCTTTGCCTCGCAATCTCACACTTGATCGATTCAAAATCAATGAGGATTTCGGCGACTCGTGCCCCTCCGTTTCTCTTTTTCTTTCACTTGCTCCCTCGCTCCCTCTCTCTCTCTCTCTCTCTCTCTCTCTTTCTTTCTCTTTCTCTCAATCCGTTCCCGATTACGAGCTTCTTTCGTCTCTTTAGATGTTCAGTTTGCCTTCGACGAAGCGAATGCGCCTTCGGGGCGGAATACCGTCGCATATAAACGTTGCCTCCCTTCACCACTGACAGCCCCCACTTCATGCCCCCCGATTCGGGGGCCTCCACCGACCAACCTGACGCCCGCCTCCACCTCCGCATCGGCACAGCAGCCGCACGCAGCCACGCGCTTTACCCAACGTGCGATGGACCACGCGAATCACCACACCAATTCATCCACCTTTTAACCGCGACTTCAAAATAACTTTTACTTTGATAGTGTGTTTTTTATTTTTTTTTGTTTTTTTTTATTTTCAAGAAAATCAAATTCTTCTTTTGCAAAACACCTCTCAAGACTCGAGAGACTCCTTCCTCCTCCAATGAGGAAGAACAGATTTTATGAATGGAATCTATATTGTTTCTGCGAATCCGAGCTTCTCCGGCACTATCCTCATCATTGTATTTACCAGTGATTCATGCTCTTCTTTTCCGATCTCTCAATTATCATTGTACTACAAAAAACACGCAGCATCTTCCTTGTTCTTTTTCTTCGTCTTCTTCGCGCCTACTAATTAAATGCTTTTGCGAAATGTCCCATTTCGTTTCATTTCATTCGTTCGTCCTTTAACGATCTCAAAATAGAAGAGAAAAAAGACTAGAAATGTTTGGATAATGGAAATCCCAAGATTGATACTTGAAAGGAGAAGGCCTCCGTAAATTTCGAGTAATACCATGCTCGAGAAGCATGATTTTACTTTCATCTACGTGCACGCGTACACACACCTGACTATGTAAAGAAAAAGGCCACTTCTTGATCTGTCGGAGACGGAGTGGCACTTGCTGTGCGTCAGCGCAAAACAAGGAGATCACCCGCTGAATGTAATTATATATTTTTTAAAGTAATTTAACTCGCGCTAATAAAGCAGAAATAACCAGATTCCTACTATAAATACACACATACAATAAAATATTCCTTATCGGATAAACTTAAAATTTCGCTCTTTGCCAGTAATAAAGTTCTTATTAAAACTCAATGTAGAGAGAGAGAGAGAGAGATAATACGCAGCGCACTTAGATGTACGTATTAAATGTAAAGTAAAAAATTTCATGTTCTTTTATTATCGGGATATCCGATTCATTGAGTAACTGATCGTAAACGAGCGCAATAATATTTTTATTACAAATAAAATTCTGATCTTCTTTGAATATTTGCGATCAATGTTTTTTCAAGGACTCGTCGTTTCATACTTGAGCGTCCACTTTTACGCGAAGAACAGAAGAGAGTTTGTACTTTAAGAATAGCATTAAGTTTATACGTTTGCACGTACGAGGGTAAAATGGAAAAATTATTATGGCGGTATATCACGTGGAAGAATTGCAAAACGTAAGAAAATAATAATTTTAAATAAATGAGGATAGCGTTGATCGCACAGATTATATCTTGCGCGATAATCTGGCCATTATACGGAGGCAGAGCACGTTTTCGTGTAAAGTGACTAATTTTCAATTTCCTAAGAGAGATTTTGCATGTGCGATAGGTTCCTCTTGGATCAACGATTAGCGCGTAAGTTCTGCTGGAAGTCTTTCTCATGATTAACGATAACTTTGGTACGCGGACGACATCTTATACAATAGCGGAATAATTAGTTCCTTAATGCAAATCAATCGATAGAAACCTTGAACGTGTCAGTATTGTCAGATACGAGGGTGCGTGATTATGTTAATTGGCCAGTAATTAAGTCGATTGAACAACATCATCTCTTTTTAGTAGCGACTTCATTGCATAATTAATTCTTTCGTCTGCACTTACAAAAATTATCAATTTCTACAAAATTTATTATTGTCTTGCTCGATGATTGATTTTACCGAATAACATTTGTCAGATAAAAAGGAACAGCTCGAACGGAAGAAGGGAATAAAAATAGGCAATTTTCAGTAGATACGAAAAAGGAAAGAAACGATATTCATTATAACAATGAATCAGTTATTTCAGTTGAATTGGACTTATCAGTTAGGTGTGAAAAAGTATCAATTTACATGATCGTTCGAAAAAACATTAACAATTATAGTTATTTGCGTATTTTTGCATATTCAACTTAGTACTAATATAGACAGTTTTACGAGAGTTGCGGTTGCTTTTTTGTTTCGTTTCAAGCAAATTAGATGAATGTTAATTCAGGGCATTTGCGAATTAATATTTATCGGAAGGGGTGTGTAACTAGCTCATTTAATAAATCTTCGATGCGACGCATAAGTGGAAAGAAAAAACTAACGCGATTTCGTTCATAGTCTCGATGAAAAAAATGACGGGTATAATGATACTATTAGAAACATTTAAAGAAGAATAAATCACTTTTCGCTCTGTTGTTCTTCCTCTCCTCGGTCGATGATAATTTTATTGACAGAGAGTCACGTGCAAATAGCAAATGAAAAGAAAGTTTTAAAAACTTTCTCGAAAGATTAAGAATTGAAATGTGCTATTAAGTATGTTTGAAGGAAGGAGGATAAAAAAACATATCTAATATCGAATGCCAGAAAATGTCCGAATGAATTATGAGAAAATGATGCGAATTACTTAATTTTTTTAACTATATAGTTTTTACAGGATTATTAATAAAAGAGAGAAATAAAAAACTCTGCTCGTATTGAGAAATTGTCTTGGTTGAGATCCAATGAGGTTTGGACTTGCGCTCGTTTAGTTCGCAATTGACGTACTCACAATGGCGTGCCAGTGGCACCAGGAACACTCTGTCAAAGAGGATCTATTGTGAGAGAGAGAGAGAGAGAGAGAGAGTGGATTTTAATAATAACAAGAGGTTGACTATGGGTTTACACCTCGTTCACAGCTTGAAACCTGCAAACCTCTATACGGTCCGTGGCCAGGTGCTCCTGTTTGATGCGAACATTCCCTATTGATCCCCAGAATTGTTTTACGCAATTATAGTCTTTGACAAAAAACTGTTTATTTCAGATCTTTGATAATCATCTATAATTCCTCTCTTGTTTTTAATGCCAGAAAATTGATGCAAAAACTTGTTGCTTCTTCAGCCAGGTATTTCGAGGTGAGATATTGTGCATTATGCAGAGGGAGAGAAAGAGAGATCCTTTGAGGAAAAACTATAGATTCTTTTATATAAAATTCTTTAAAGTTTTCTATGAAATCATCACTTTAAAATCTACTCGAATGCTCGGAATAATTATTTTGAACATATAACGGAGAAAAATAATGGTTTTCCTCCTATTTATAAAGTAATATTAATTAATCGTATAATTAAAAGTAACGACGTGTGGAAAGATCGTTTATGAGAATACAATGCGATATAAAATAGCCTTCGATGGTGTTCTCTTGTATTAGTAACAGAAAAGAGACAAAAATATTTCCTCGCGAAGATATTATTTGTTTTACCTTGAATTTTGCCGATAAAATCCCAAAGGACAGACAGCTTCAGGAAAGAAATCTCGTATAGTGTAGGTAAAGGCATTAATCCGTAAATAATATAATAAGCATTTCTAGGTTACGGCTAGTTTTAACATTGATCCTGTTCTCTCGTAAATTAATTCCATCTGCATGAGAGGATACCGCCAAGGTACTCCCCCTTCGTTTTAGAATTGACCTGTGTCAATCTATTTCTTTGTCTATTAAACGTAATGCTCTGGGCTCTTTTGCCGCTTGACCGCTTATCCAACATCCAATAGCTTTTTCTGTTACCCTATCAAATCCTACGCATACGCAAAAAAAAAAGTGTAAGTAAAAAGGTAAAGTCCAAAAGTCTGTCAAAGAGAGCAATTGTAGAAACAAAAACTTGATGAGAAATAAGAGAAAATAGAATCACTTTTGTTTTGTTTGTTTTAAAATCATTGAAATATATATGTGTGAACTCTTTTTGCAATAAAATTCTTTTTGATGCTTATTTGCGTTATAACCACAAATAGAGACCAATGGGTTCTTAAGATAAACGCATGGATAATAATTATCTCGCACTGTCGCGCGTATCCATTGTATGGTCCTTCAATTAAAGCAGTCTTGTTACTTTTAATGAGAACCAGTAATAAATTGCCGAAGGCGCATAGCCAGTGTAAAATCGGCAAGGACAAACGTCAAACGTTTATTCTTGATTGTTTCAAGAAACATCATGGATAGTTTAGTGTTCGCGGTCAAATTTTATTTTCTGCGTAGGACTGCGCAAAAATGGAACTCACTCGCAGCATTTCATGGGATTTCCGGCTCGAGAGAAATCTTTTTCCCGAATTCTCCACCGAGAGATAATGATAGCGATAAGCGTTGATCTTACCGTACGATGAGGATCGCCAAATATAGGGGAGAATCTCTCGCTGCCAAAGAGCCAAGATATTTCATACGAGCTTAGTCGAGAAATCCTCCCTCGAGATGCATGCGCGTGTTTAGATTTTCCTTCCTCGAGTTTCATTGAGAATTGTTTTCGAGAGACTTATCAAGCAAATGAATATGAGGATATTGAAAACTGAAGCGTGAAAACCGTGAAAATGATGAAAACCGTGAAAGCCGTGAAAGTCATGCAAAGAAGCGTGGAAAGAAATCGACGAATCAGAATGAAGGGAATCGAATGGAGTATCGATGGTCGAGCATGGAAAATCTAATGTAAGGTAGCCAGATTGGACAAAAACGATCACTTGGCTTCGTGACGAATAATTACGATTTGTCAACAATGGTGATTCGTGTCTACGTGACTGGAGTATTGGAATCTATCGCGTGTGACGACCCCGACTGGCATGCAGACAACGACGGCGTTATCCTCTACACACCAGGGAAAAATAATTTCTAGGTAAATTATATTCGAGGTTAAACTATTAGTCAATAGGCTTAGCGAATTGTCTTGAAATAATTTTTAAGTAAAGTATTTAAATAGTACATTTTATGAAGAACTTACTCACGAAGAATAAATGTGCGCGCGTATCTCTACAAATAAACATGCAAAGGCCAATAATTTGGATTTCAATGAGATAATTGGATAATGTTAATGCACACGTGTATATCATTGCGTAAAATGTATTACGGTAATAGAATAAAAGTAATAAAAGTAAATCAAAGTAAAGCAAATTAAGTTATAACCAAGAGTGCATTTGTGATATAACGAGGCACGCGCGAGTTGTATGCTTGACGGCCTTGTAAGGATCGGGTGAAACCAAAGATTGTGAGAGATGCAAATCGATCGTTAATTATTGTAATTATTTAGGATATGAGGAGTTGTGTCGAGAACTCCTCGCTGAGTACGCTGAGGAATGCAGGCTAATCAAATCAATAATTTTCTTTTTTCTTTTTTTCTCATAGATAAGATTCATCTCATAAAGGAGCTTTCCAGAATAGTCGGCGGAAAAACTCTCAGTGCGCGCTGTCCTCAATTAAAAATTAATTCTCTAGAAAAATATAGAATTTACTATATTGATAAAAATGCTAGACTGCATTCAGTATTTTTAAAAACCTGTCGATCCGAGAAAAAAGGGAAAGGATGGGAAGAGAAGGAATAAAATTGATATTTTCTTTATTTGCACTTTATGTAAGTTCGATAACACCAGTTACACCAGTTACCTCCAGGGACGCTACTAACGTCAATCGGTGGTACGTTCACCAAGAGATCATCACGCCTCCGGAAAATTACCTTTCCTCGTATTGTCCTGCATCCAGATGCTATTCTTAGAATCTCTATAAAATGCATATATTAAGATGTTAAATGGAAATCAGTTTGTCCCCTAGATCGTTGCAAATTTTCCCGAAGCAAACACACGTCAATTTCATAATAGTACATCGGACGTAAGTTTCAGAGAAAAATGGAAGAAGTGATCGACGCGAGAGTGATTATAACAATTGGAGCACAATTATAGAAAGAGAAGAGGCATGCGGTATCACATCGTACTCTGTACGCTAGTTTCTCCCAACCATAAGATAATTCGTTCATTGAACATGCTTCGAGATGGCAAGGTCTCAGACAAAGGTACAAAGACGAGAAGAGAAGAAACTGGATTCCTTGAAAAAGTTGAACAAAGTATCAGTGTTAGTCTTGAAAGAAGTAACAGAGTGGCGGTAGTAGCAACGGTGTGATAGTAACAGTAATAATAGGTAATAGTATCAGTAGTAGTGTGAGGAGAGTTTTCCGTACGCAGAAATTCTGCACGTGGAAAGGTGATGGCGATGGCGATGGCGATGGCGATGGCGACGATGGCTGTGGCACAGATGCATTTATCTGGCAAATGTTGCGAGGCTCAACACGTCATTATCTTCTACGTCAGAGACCGACGAGGTGGTTGCCCGTAAAAACGTCATCACGAAACCAGAAGAGAGCCGAGCCGAAGCCAAAGGCGAAGCTGGGTTTCCCCGACAGGTGAATGCTTATTATAACTTGTTTCCCATCCATTAAAAATCTTCCTGACTTTTTATCCCTGTTCTTGCTTACGCAGACCTTCCTCTTTGGGAATTTCCGGGCACGCTCTTTAACGCGTAAAACCATCGACAAAATAAATCTACCTTGTTTATTTTCTTTCGATTGCGGAAATTTTACATTATCTCAGTGAATCGCGAGTAAAGCATATTATTAACAATAGAGCTGCGTTCATTTATCCAAGAAATTGCAGCATTTGCATATCTGCAGCAGAGATTAAGGAATTTTGAATGAAAACCTATGAAAAATGATTTGGTCCGTCTCGCATACTTTCAATTCTCTGTTAATAAGAGGAGATACTTCCTCTTTCCTTCTTTTCTTCAGATGACGCACGCATGCACGCATGCACGCACGCACGCACGCGTATCTGCGTCCATTGGCTGTGGGTGTGGACCGATCTG
Source organism: Sclerodermus sp. 'alternatusi' (assembly GCA_037305995.1). Lineage (NCBI taxonomy): Eukaryota > Metazoa > Arthropoda > Insecta > Hymenoptera > Bethylidae > Sclerodermus > Sclerodermus sp. 'alternatusi'. The sequence goes on from CM074548.1 coordinate 1,598,565, forward strand.
GCCTGCGGCTCTCGACAGGCCCCTTGCAGACCTTGAATTTTCTCTTCTCTTCTCTTCTTGTCTCGTCTCGACTCTTCTCGCGTCTTCTACTACTATTTGCTTGCGTTTCCACACGTTTGTGGAAACGATATCGCTATTTATTACTGCATACATATATATATCGCACAATATACTTAATAATACATGAGAAAACATTATGCGGAATATGAAAGAAAAAAAGAGGGAGAAAAACGTTGATACTTTGTTTCGTTATATTTTCAATGATATTTTTAAAAAGAGGATTAAATCTTTATACAAATATAGAAGTCGCGATGATCGACCGACGAAGAATTTGGCAATCCTTTACGAATCGGAAGAGGAAGTCTTGTCAAGCGTGCAAACCTGTAGGCGTACAGGCATGCTAAGGAAAAAATGCTCTACAAAAACACAGCTGATACTTTAATTGTCGTCCTTCGCAATATCTTCTTGAACACGGAGACAATGCAATCGGTATACACGCGCGCGCGCGTGTGTGTGTGTACATACGTATATACATATAATACAATATATATTATATACAGATATATCTCAGTTCACAATAAACTCGATAGTATTGTAGCGAATGCAGGATAAAAATTAGCAAAAGCTAAAAAAAGAAATAAATCGTCGTATAATAAAATCATCCATCTTCCGCGTGTCGAAGGAAGACTAAATAAAAATAAAGAATGCAGCTGTGATAGCTACAAGTAGTTATTACGTAACGAAGCACTGCAGGTATTGCAGTCGTCAGACAAAGTGTTTTCATATTTGGGGGGATTGTTGTAATAAGTGGAGACCAATTATTAATAGCGGCACAAAAGCTGAGATGTACTGTACAAATTGTACAAATTGTAAGGGGGAACCACTTTATTAGAATTGGCTCTTGTTTTACATCGGAAAGGTACAATGAAGAAATGTGTTTGCCCACACAATTCCACCTTGGCGGCTAAATTACTTGAGACAACTATTGGATTTCGCCTATTATCCGCGGGTCATTACTAACTGACCAAGAATAGATTATTACCGAAAGTGTTACAGTAATTACATTCTTATATTACTGCAATTAAAACCAATAAGCCACTTAACTCGAATACGTTAATTGTGAGATTAATTGGCAAATAATCATCATCGACAGATATCGTGTAATTTTATGCGTTAATGTTCAGCCTCGAGAATTATTTTTTTACTCGTCTCTCTCGCTATTAATGTGTAATTAAATTTCAGTGCAATGATTTTTGCGTGGAAATATTCATCTCTCATCATAGATGCATGCACGTACGTGCGGTGCAGCTAAAAATAAAAATCATATTTTGTCGATTTTTGAATTATTCCGGTCATTTATTAGGGAATTGCTGTATGGCGAAAAATATAGTGGATAGAAAAGATTTTACCTGTGTGAAAAGAGTATTGAGAGTATTGAAAATAACTGATTAGATAATAAATTCTACTCATACATATAGTTTACACTCATTCAAGACACTTATAGCATTTAAATAGATTTATACATCGATGGTTATATTAAGATTTACATTACATTTATGCGTGCGAGGCTTGAATAAGATCATATCTAGCTACCAGTTTGTCATATCATTATAAAGATTCGTTTCAAACTATAAAACCATCAGTTAACATCGACTATGTAAATTTTATAAGCATATCGAAAAGTATTATTACATAATTTTTCAATATCTTTCTTGCTCATTTATTTTAACACTGATTGATTATCATTTGCAGAGGGTGCAAAAAGTTAAAGAGTTATTTTTTAAAATTAATAACTCCGCTGTGATTAATTGTTAATAATAAGAAATGCTCTCTCAAGGGATGACTAATTCGTACAAGAGTATCGTCGAATAAAAAATGTACAAACAAAAGGGAATAGCGATGATCCCTTCTCAAACATGAATAATGTTCTCTGCAATTTTAGACCTATTGAGGGCCTTCTTCTTTCGTCCCTTTAGTTTCGTACTATTTGATAGATGATGAACTATTTTTAAAATAAATTTAAAAATGGCCATTCCAGAAGAATCTGAAAAGTTAAATTAAAGTAAGTACGAGTGCGTATTATTAGTCAGCCAATTCCTTTACTACTGGTCGTTGTATTCTTTGGAAAGCATCGTGCGTTATTCAATATATTAACATCCATATAATAAACATGCTCAAAAGCAAAATCTGCCTCATCGTTGCATAATTAACATTAACAAGTTTTGTAAGAGAATGATGGAAAAAATTCTCTGTCATTAAGTCTTGCAGCGAAGCAGAAATGAAGCTACATACGGAGGTAAGTGGGTGGGGGCTGATAGTAAGCAGATAGTTAGGTTGCTAAAGTAAGCACATAAAACTTTCAATAACCTTAGCCTTGTATAATTGAAAGAAAGATTGCTTTTAAGGCTTTAAGGCAACTTCATTAAGCGATAAGAGCTCAAATAGTAAGATTATTTCCATTGAAATAGAACTGAGGCAGAAATTGAAGAAAGAAGTTGTTTGCTTTTCACAGTTGATCGCTTGTACAAATGATGATAGAATAGCGTGGCATGGGTAGAACATCATCTTTCGAGGCTATCTTTCGAATGGACGGACAATTGCTCACACAGATATCCGTTCACTTTATCGATTTACGTGCAGATGAGTTATTTTTGCTTCTTGGAAGTATTTACATATTATATGCCCTCTCTGCAACTTGTCACTATCCGAGTAAATAGCATACTTTCACTAATTGCAAGTGCATCGCTAATTATAAAGACGCTTTCGCGATGAAGTAATTTGGTGCCGAAGGTGAAGGACGTGACCCATTTAGAATTATTTACTTTCTCAACCCTCCTGAGAAGACTCCCCTTATGTATCAGTCAACGCACATAGATACACCCACCCACACACACACACACTTGCTCACTGATCTATACACTTTTTATTCATACTCTAATCAACTATATTATATTATAAGAAACGAATGTACAATAGTTCATAAAGCGATTCGAGAGAGTCTCCAGGTCATGGACTTGATTTATATGAATACGAAAATGAACTCTTAAATAATAACATTTTCAGGATATCGCTGTGTGGGGTGAGACCGAATTATGCAGGTATAATTACGATGACGCTTAGAATTACTACTCACGATTAGTAAGCTGCATTAAAGAAAAAAACCAATGATAATAGTGCCATGATTCAGAATCACAGTTGTCATTCCTTAAATTCTCATAAAGTGCGTATTCTCTCCCTCTCTCTCTGTCTCTGTCTCACTCTTTGATCGGTCCATGATACCACTAAAAGAATAAAGAATAATAAGGAATTTATGTAGGATACTTAATCTTTTGGAGAAAGATATTAATTTTACTGTATCAGTGACAATTGTATCACACTAGAATAATTGGGCACGTACGCTTGACAGGAGTGGACTTTACGAAGAGAGAAACTGCAGAGCAGCACAATCTGTAAATTGACCTCGACCTCTTTGAGTCAGGTTCAACGGCGCACAGCGGAATTCTCATTGACGTGCTACTGCAAATTCAGATTTCTCTCGTTCCTAAGACTTTTTACCCAAATCCCTCCACCGTTTCAATCGGAAGGTTATCGTTGAACCGATTCAATTCGTGAACTGGCACAAGGCAGGACATTGTAGTAGATTGTTGCGTTGTAAATTTTTACCATTCGATCTGTGCTCGTAAATTTCATGCTAGAAATTATTTTGAAAAAAAAAAAAAAAAAAAAAAAATAGATTTTCCCAGAAAGTAAATGTTCTCGAGGCACGATAAAGCAAAAGAGCAACACGACGAGTAAAGATATCCTCTCATCTCCTTCTTCTTATTCCTTTCGATTATTCAACTCCTCTCGTTGTATAACAAATCTTTTTTTCTTTTTAACTTATGCGCTCAAGGAATATGTAAGGAAATGGAAACTATGAGGATGGTAATTGTCCCGAGATGACAAAGGTAACTATAGCAATATAAACATATGTCGGACTTTGTATAACAGCGCAACCTTGACTTGCGTTTTCCACGCCTACATCCGTGCCCGGAGAATGTGTATCCTGTAAGGTTCATTTTTATACTTATGATGGGCAAGTGTGCGCATGAAAAAGTTTGATTGCATAAAATAAAATAAATAAATAATCGATCGAGGAGATAAAGAAAAGACCGAAAGAAAAAAAAAGTACCTTCAAAATATCGTTTAATCACGTGCAAGTTGGAAAATTTCTTGCACAAACAAACACACATATTCTCTTTATCTCCATACTTAATGGCTGATAGTCAGTTTGATCGCGCATTTAACTATTTAACATAATGCAACATGTCGCAGGGTGACCTCGCTCTGGGCGTCCTGCATTTACCACATTCGCAGGTGGGAGGATCTATATACCTAAATTCTTATGATAAATAATCAATGGATCGATTAATAATTAATTACAGGATCAAGGATCGTTGTAGATGGTGTTGCCAAGTGGACATTTGGAAATAGATTGAATTAATTCATTAAGAAATTAATTGGAGCAATTTTAATATCGAATAAGGTCAAATATGTGTGTGAGTAAAGTAAAAAGAAGAACTATTTTTCTTGACTGGGAAAACGTGTGTTCCATTTAAGTGACGGTGTCCGTTAAACGACAAAATGTGCGTAATATTAGAACTGGTATCACACATAGCAACGAGCAAGAACCGGCCGATTAGTCGTCATTAGTCGCGCCCCGTAATACAACAACGTAAAACCAGTATAAAAATTATTCAGTACTAGAGACCACACCTGCGATGCAAGGCCAGATTTTTATCTCTCGACGAATATGCTTACTCGTGGAATATCTTTTCCCACCCCCACCATCACCTTTGCTCATAAGCCTAAAAAAGGTTTATGCGATTTGCAAAGATCTCGTCCTCTGTGCTCCTTCCAATCGCATCCATCCCCCTATCACCCATCACGTTTCACTTTTCGAAATGCGAGCAAGAATTCTTGCAAAAACCTTGCAGGACCTTCCCTGCACTCTACCCCCAAAGAAATCTTTTTATTTTTCACGCGGCATCATTGTCGTAACAGGGATTTGGTTTTAACGGCATCCATCATAAAAGAATCGCTATACTCGACGTCGTATTACCTACCGCAGAAAAAGCTCAATAATTTATTATTGTGGCTTAATCTATTTTTATATATTTTATATTTTATTTTATTTTTTACTCGTATATATATATATTTATATTTATATGCATACTTAGTAATATACATTTGCGCGGTAGCATAAATAAATCTGTGCTATTTGCAATTGCTCGCAAATGTCTTAAAGCCTAATAATACGATTCTTATATAATGTTTCGGAAAATATATTAAATAAATACGAGCAATTTGTTTCATAAAGTTATCTCTTTTTGTTTCAGTAAGAGACGCAAAGACAAGGAAATAGCCTTTATGACCACTCGAGAGGGTAAAGGGCGTTCTTTTAAATCCCTTACGAATAGGCATTAAGTTTCTAGTCACGCCAACTAATCTATTTTCCAAGCTTTCCCGCTCGCGTGAAATTTGTCTAAGAAAGAGAGGTAAAGCTTGACAGTGATTGGTTCTAATGCATAAGATTATTAAAAAGCTTGTACGCGTTACACCCACGAAGTTATGCGTAATGCACCAACAGCTTAATAGAACTGTAACATTCTAAAGTTGTCTTTTTTATTATCACAGGAAAACCACTAGGAGAAACACCAAGGGCAAAGCACATTATTATGCACATTTACTACACTTGGAGCGATTATAAATTTACAATATCACAATATCACACATTTCTCTCTCACTCTAGAATCGATAACAGAATCATTGGCTAAAAAACTATATTGTACGTGTGTGCGGATATGCATGTTTATAAAACATCGGTGCGTTCGTGTATGTAAGTAATAAAGAATTAAAAGCTTATTATAAAGAAAAGTGCATTGATAAATTTTGCTTAATTTCAGCTCATAAATTATAAGCATTTATAGATCTTTATTGTTTCTTTTTTTTTTTTTTTATCTAATTAAAATCATATTAACAATTCAAATAAGATTGCTACAATATCACGTTCTGGAGGCCTGCCACTTCGATAGCCAATAAGAAATCGAATAAGGATAAAAAAAAATTGGAATGCGCTAAAGATCATATTTATTCAAATAAAAATATATATTCAGTTAGAAGAATTATATTAAATTGGCAGGCAGAACAAAATGCGATAGTTCGCCAATCACAAATATCTCTCGAGAGACAGTACTCGTGGAGTAATAGAGGAAGAAAAAAATAATCCCAATTCATCGGGGATGAGGGTAGAGATGAAGAAAAAGTAAGCGGATTTTCTTATTATGGATTTACTGTGCCTCTCTTCGGCTGAATTTAATTAAGTCCCGTCGGAAAATCTTTTTATTATCCAAATCGTGCAACGATCCTAAATCTATTATATTTTCCATCCATCGTCCATCGTTTGTCTATTTGCTTTTTATTTTCAATCACCCTTCGTCTCTCCGCGCAACGCAGGAGAATCGAAGCGATTAAATTAATTTTAAGAGAAACAGTAGCACGAATAGTGCGAATAATAAATAGGCCTGTCGCGTGGGAAGCGCGAGGTACATATAATTCGAAACGAGTGAAAAATATGGAATAGGAAATAGGAAAGCGAAAAGTCGTAAAGAAGAAAAAGAAATTAAAAAAAAAAAAAAAATGATAAAAAAAAATTAATCGCTGAAGTGGCTCCATCTTCTCGCGCGTGGCGAAAGATCAACGTGGAAGACTCGCGACGCGCTTATTGGAGATGTGAAATAGGTAGGAATCGACCAATTCCATTTCAGCGCCGCCAAACTTGGAACTTTATTCGCGCTCCACCGCTAGATGGTAGGCCACGAGAGATCTCTGAATTAATTATTGATCTTCTCTTCTAGGAACATTGTAGACTCTCGGAGTAGAATATTGTGGCTATCATAGCGACAACAGGAAATATGGCGGCATTGCGCCGCTGCGCCAAGTGCGAAGGTGAATTCGTGTAAGCCACGTTGGTTATCGTTGTAATTGGATTTGCAAGAAAAGGAAATCCCGCGATGTGCATGTACAGTATCGTCTTTTATCATGTGTAGTGTTTTGTGACAAAAGCAAACGCCAGCTGTGGCAAAACAGAAGCACCGCGGTGGATTATTGTCACACGAGACATAATTGGCAGCAGTCCCTTCGAGGTGGCAGGTACGACGAAGACACACGACTTGTTAAAAAGATCAAAGATTAAACCCTCTATTCGCACGATGAGAAAACTCATTTCCATCGGGACCAAACATTCTCGTCCCATGAATTTCTCTCGTGCCACTCGTTCCTCTCTTATTTGTTTTTTCGTCCTTGATAAAATTCATTAGATTACAGAGTGCCTCGAAAGTCCGATCTATGTAAAATTCGGGTGTGTTCTCTGTTTTGTTATCCCATGGGGCAATGACTCTTAATATGTATTTATGTGGTAGTAGCCTAACTCGATTCTCTCCGTCATCGGTATTCTTGTCCTCGAGATCGATTGCTTTTTTACCGATTTGCACTTCGTTTCAGTATTTTGCCAAATGCTCCAAAGTGCATTTAACTTTTCATCTCTGCGCTCCTACGGGAATTCGCGATCTTTCTGCTACTATTAACAACCAATTTCGTTAACAATGGCGATTGACTTTTTTAATAAGTTTTTCTTGCTTCATTTACTTATATATATATGTGTGTGTGTGTGTGTGTGTATATATATGTATGAATATGTAATATGCGTGTAATAAGAATTGCCAGACAAGACAAACAATGTTTTCCATTGTTATCGTAAAAGAATTGCCGACATATTCAAATTTATACGAATTCTCTGATCAGTATGCATTAATCAGTAATCACTGATATTTATAATGACGGAAACCGCACGTACAAACGCCGAAGGGTAAGTTTTACGAAGAAGCGTTCATTTATTTGAAAAAAGAAGATGGGAAAATTCATGATGTATTTCTAGCTTCAACCTCGAGTATTTTAGTACGCATAAAGGGCTTTGGAGTTAAAAAAAACTTGATTAAAAATTCAAGTAATAAAATTCGAGTTCCAACAGTATATGAGCTTTCACGATAAAAAATAGTACACGCGATCATTTGTCGTATGCTCCGAATTATTTTAACCAGAGATAATAATGTGTACATTATATCTATATACACATTTATGTACATAAGCCCGGGGATACACATATCTCTATGAATATATAGGTCAGGCACTCATAATGTTAGGGTCATTGACCTAGGATTTGCTCCGCCGATAAAGCAGACCCTTTTAATTAGTGGAACACTTTTTTTATTACCAACGTACATTATGATAGATGTCGCTACACGATGCATTTGTCACTGCGCTACGAATTTAAAATTTTGCCGCGAAATCACGCGCATCGCAAGCGCGTACGAGTAAGTAATCAGAATTTGGAAAAATGGAAGATCGGACGAAAGGGGAAAGATCCGTCTGATAAATGTAAGGGGAAGGGGGAAGGGCGAGAGGGTTATTGAACTTTCCACGGACATTGGTAAATTTATCGAAGAATTACCTAAGCGCGAACTCTAAATTATTTTTAAACCTCGTTGGAATATAGTAAGAACCGTGTGTGAGAGAGATATCGACCTTGAACCCAAAAAACTATATCTGTCTTCGTAGGCCTATTAAAAGAATCCGCGTACTCGATCGTTGATCGAGGCTTACTGTTTTGTCGGAGATGGCGAAAGCGCGGCGATAATGCGTGCGGCCGCAGCGGACAGAATGGAACGGGCAAAAAACGCGCAAACTTATCCATCGGAATATAAAGAAAAGTTTCTTCGAAGCAAGGAAACGCGCCTACCATAAAACAATTGAAACGTCTGCTTCCATGTTCGCTTAATGTGGAAAATAATCATTACGTGTGACTTATCGGCCAGATAACTGGTGACTTTGTAGCAATAACCTAGAAATTTTTTACGCACGGCTTATCAGAAAAAATAGAAGGAAAATAAGCAATAGATTTCGTTTTCAGCCGGAGTAGAATAAAATAGAATAAAATATCGCGCGGCTTGAAAAGAAAAAAAAAAAAAAAAAATCAAGTGTTAATTTTCTTCGCATGGTGTCAAATGGAATGAAAAATAGAAGTTACGAGGTTTCCACGGCGAACTGACGCGTGGAAAAGTCAGGGAGCAAAGACATAAAGTACACGATGAAGAAACGCAAACACGTATCGCGTAAATACGTGATTACTACCTTCTGACCCAGATATCGTTCTCCATACCGTATGTATAATGACCAAGAAGAAGCCAATACTATATATTTATAGGAGGAATCTTATCCGAACCTTTTTCGATCCACCTCCATCTAAACTGGCGCTTATGAATTATTTCCGTAAATTCTTGCTTGAAATTTAGTTTATCGACCGCTTAAAGATTTCCCATTTGCTCGCTATTTGCTAAAAGACGACGACGACGACGACGACGACGACGACGAGGCTTTTCATACGCGGATAGAGAGGTGGAGCGCTAGTTATACATTTGTACGCGAAGAAAATGCACTCGGAGTCTCTCGTATTTTATTGCTGGAGGATGTTATCTTTTATTTGAAACAACTGTTAACTATTACTCTTCCATTATGGGCGCTTATATTACTCTGCACTTTTAATTAGCTTCGAGCTCTGAGTTTTTCACGAACATTAGTCAACAATTGCAATAATCGTTTACACTGCACAACTATCGTTATATCATATTAAAAGAATGCTTCTTTTCAACATTCTATCGATTATCGCGCACACATTACTTACCTTTTATATAATGTTTTTTTATCTAGATCAGCTTGTGCATCCATTTTTTCCCTTTCCTTTTTTTCCTTCATTTCCTACGACACGATGCAGTTTTCCACCGTGTCTCTGTATGGCACGCTCGTACGAACATGTGTGCGTGCATCTTTAAAAACCTACACAACACTCCCTCCCTCCCTCCTCCTTGCGTGTTCTTGTATCTCTCAAATTCCACATTGCTTCGATACAAGTATGCTACGTAACACGCTCATATACTTGCAATGCATTATAGCATAACAGGTTAACAGATTTGAGCTTTTTGCATGATTTTTCAATGAATCATCTTTGACTCAACTTTGACTTATCGAATGCGTTTCTCTTAATAGTCGACCGGTCTTCCTTCTTCCATCCTCTTCTCAATCCTAAACACTTTCCCATCTTGCGTTTCTCTCGTGCTCCTAATACTTTCGTCCTTCCCTTTATTATGAAACGACATAGCGTCAGAACGACTCCCAAAGTGAACGTACATATTTAATTAATATGGAGGATGATCGTGGATTAAGTAGGTCAAGCGAGTGACGTAGGTACATGCCTGACCGAGTAATATTTATTCTTAGCGCTTTAGTGTCGTATAGCAGGGACATCGACTAAAGAGGTATATCCCTTCTACGTAGATATATCGCATATATCTATACATATGTTATTCCGTAGCGAACTGTCCTCTTATCATCATGATTCGTAATAGCAAACGAAAGCAAGGTATTTTAAATCACGAAAGAATCAATTAAAGCGCATCGGAGAACTAAAAGGTAATTTCGTGGAAACTAGGGTAGACGCCACACACACACACACACACACACACACGTGCAAACATATATTTGCCTACAATCTTGAACTTGCACCTGACGCTATTCCTGGGTAACGAGTGACTTTATGCTTTCATAGTTGTATCGTTACACAAGATAACATAGGACAACACACACGCGCGGTTGAATGTATTTGAAATTATGCGCTAATAGATACTTTTAATTTGTACGTTCACGATCGCAATACCGGTGATGGCAATGCAAGGAAACCTTGTTTCAATCGTGACCCATTGACCGTTCAACTACCCAGCTTAGCCTAACATAATCTAAGCGAACTTTGTTGATGCCTTTCTGGTTGCTTGCTTGCCTGACTAGTCGTTGCATTGCATTGTAGTATTGGTGCACTTAGTTGCAAGCAACTAGTGCTATCTCATCGTGCGTTGTAAACAAGAGAAGTGTAACACATGCAAGTAGAAAATGTTGCGCTTATCATGGAAAAGCTTGAAGATGCGACGCAGTAAGTAAGTTTTACATTTTAGCGAGTGTACACATGTATAGAGTGCACGAGATAAAGAAAGTGTTGGTGAAAAACCTCATCTCTGAGATATTGCGCAAAGAAAGAATTTACTTTCTTGATCCTATGTTTGCCACAGCTTGAGAGATAGATCCTAGCGAACTAATAAACTGTACAGTGAATGCCACATCACTGCAGAGTGTTGCGTCAGGTCATCCGGTAGATCTCTCTATGTCTTGGTGGCAATGCACAAGATAGCCTTAAATGACCAATATCATGAATGATAATGACCGATGATAAAACTCTATCTATCTCCCTTTCTCGTCATCCCTCCCTCTCTTGAGTCCTCTTTCAAAATTTCCTTAAAGTTTTTTCACGGTGAAGCGAAGTGTTTGAAAGTTTGACGAAAAAGAAGAAGAGCAAGAGGGATGAAAAAATGACAGAGGTCGTTAGGAATTGGCAAACGACGGGCGGTCGCGCGTGCAGATTTGTCGGTGTTGACGGTGATGGTAGACGACGTTGATGTAGTTTGAACAAATAACGCGTTTTCACGTACACAGATGCATAGTCCTTTTCTTTGAGAAAAAGAGGCTGTCGATATTATCCTTATGCTTTTGCTTCGCTCTTGTCCAAGATCCTTTGCTCGGATGCGGGAAGAATGGCCATTGAAACTTACTTACTCGCTTACTTTACTTACTTTTCTCTCCAATTTTCCTCTAAAGAGTAAAGTTGATTAAGGCTTGGTTACTGGAAAACGGGGGAGAAAGGAGAACGGGACAACCTTGAAATCTTTGTGCAATGGCTTATCTACAGCTTCGCATTCTCTAGGAACCTTCGAGGGAAAAGGAGTATAAATTAATTGCGATAGCTCTGACCATCTTTACCGCTATCACTTGGTCTGCTTTATTTCGCTGACTAGCATTACCATGAATCGCTCGTCCTGGTTCGATAAATACTCCTCCAGTATATCGTTTTACAAGAAGAATGACGAGAAGAAGAAGAAGGGAGGAGCGAACGCTTTCGAGCTCCAGGTTTTCGGAGCAGGGCTTTTAATGGAGCAGACGCTAGTGAAAAGTAAAATTGACTGATCGTGAATTTTACCTTTGGACGACAGTTTAGTTTCTCTTATCGGATTTTGCTTATACAGCGCGTACGCAGCGGAAGTAACCGATAGTGAGAGGATGTCGACGACCTGATATATCAACACTATCCTACCTGACGATATAGTTTGCACGCTCACTTATTAAATATTATATAATAATGACATTTTTTCACGGAACCTCAAGGGGATCTAGCGCGTATTACCTCTATAAGCCATACGCTCTCTTTCTCCTTCTGCCCTGTGCCACGGTCCTTGACTCTCCTCGAACTTACTCTTTCTTTTCTTTTATAGAAAACATGAAGGAGGATGAAGTCGAAGAGGATGAATCTGGAGAAGCATCCTGCTCCAAGACCGCATCGGAAAACGCCGTTTCCTATGGGTGAGTCTCATTTTTTCCTTCAATTCCCTTCGTAAAACTATTGATGATGATGATGATGATGATGATGATGATGATGATGATGATGATGATGACGATGATGTTGATTTTTCCCGAGAATAAATATCATGGAAGTAGACCCCCATTAATTCCTCTCCTTGATCTCTAACACAGTTTCATTATATCCCACTTGATGCTATTTAAATACCGGCCAATACCTATCGATATCTCGAGAAATAAGTAGAATTAAGCATCGCGCAAACAAGTTTTTCTCTCCTGACTTTAATTTCACTGACTTTTCTATCATGACAATGCAATTTTTTTCTATTATTTCTACAGTACTTTTCCAATGATAATCTCGCGACTGCGATACGATTGTGATGTTAGATATTCTCGAGTATTCGAGAAGAGAGGAAGATTGTTTTTTTGAGAAACTCAGCTGGATATTATGCAACGAAGAATCGTCACTCGGAAAGAGGAGAAGAAGGTGCAGCGAGGACACGATTAGTGAAAATCATTAGGAATAGCGCTGGAAGATAGAAAGAATCGAGGCAACAGGAAATATCTCGGATTGATAATGGGTTGCGACAAAGCATGTTTTTACCCTGAAATCAATGAGTGGTTTTCTGCCGCTACTTTGTAGCGTTTCACACTACGTTCTGCAACTGCGTCTTCTGACTGAATAGGAATTTTTTAAATTATCTTCCGGCTAGTAATTATCAACGTGACCGAGTCACGTAATCGCTAATCATGGACATATATTGTAGACTGTAAAAACAAGCTTGACTACATTATGCAACAATCGTTCCTTATCATCCAAGTTGCATCTTTCGAGTGACATAGTCAGTTTGATAATGCGCACACACGTGCATACACAGACGCGTAGACGCGTGTGTAACGATTAAGAAGCGACATTTAAACTGGAAAAGAAGCGTCTGTTCTATGCGTATGCGTGTACAGAGATTCTTGAGAATGAAACGTAAGAGAAGAATTTGTATTTTGTACTTAACGCAAGTGCAAGATGAGGGTAATGTTCCAAAGGGTAAAAAAGAGGAAAAGCGCTGGTGATACTGGTGACGATGGTGGTGGTGGTGTTGGTGGTGGCAGTAGAAGCAGAAGAAGTAGACAGACAGAGAGATGAGTAGATTAGATAGAGAAGCAAATAGATATGTGTAGATAGTATTAAATGAGAGTCGAAGAGAAGGAATGAGAAGACAAGAGTGCAGCTTGAGGGAATTGTCCGTGTTATCTCTCGGTTAACATGTATTTGCTGCTACTGAGTGAGTGCGCGCGTGCGTCGTGCATGACAACTTAAAGAGAGAAGAGGCAACTTTGCGTTATCAGGATCTAGTATAGTGGTAGTAGCAATAGTAGTATAGTCGTAGTCGTAGTCGCAATCGTAGTAGTGTTGTAGGATAGTTGGCGCGACATTGGCCGGGGAGCAAGGGGATGTTATGCACGTATGTGTATGTGAGAGGTGGGAGGGTAGGGTGTGCGATTGGTGTAGGCGCGGGATGTCGCTGATTGGACAAAGAGAGTGGGGGATAGGGGATACCGCTGGTTGCCGGCAGTTCATTTTCGAAAGCCGCGCATGTTACGTCGAGACGCTGGCTCGTTCGACCTGAGCTTCGAGATTTCGACCGCGGTCGCTCGCGCAGCTTCAACCATCAAGCAGTTTCTCCTACTTTTCTCCAAAGGATCAAGGATAAAATGGAAAACACGTGGCGACATTCCTGACTACTCGATGGTTTCGTAGTGAACGATAAAGCACTGAATCAGTGAATTAGTGAACTGGTGAACTGGTGAACTGTGGTGAACTGGTGAACTGTGGTGAACTGGTGAACTGGTGAACTGGTGAAGTAGAAAAAGAGCAAGAGTGGATCAGTGGATATGCTGCAATTGCGCAAAAGGCGCTGCTGTTTTATATTGCCCTTGAAAAGGATAAATGCTTCGACTTGAAGGAGGTACGGTGGCATCGGGGATAGAGTACTCCTTGGTGCATACAATTAGACGACAGTGTAGTAGTCGGCGGCGGTACTCGACAATTGCTTGAGAGGCTTGAGAAAAAGAAGGAAAATAGGAAGGAATCCAGGAAGGAAGGAAGGAAAGAAGGTTACCCAGCCAGCCGGAAGTTTCTCTGGTGTTTCATTCATCGTACTTCCTGCCGGCTGGGAGCCTGGATTCGCGTTAGACGAGATTCACATGATTTTAACTGGAAAACCAATAACGAGTATAGTAGTAGCCCCTCCCTCCTTGATTAGGAAATCTCTCGTAGAAATCTTTGGAACTTATGATATTAGCGAGAGAGAGAACGTGGGTCGCTGCAAGAAGAGGAATAATTTCTCTCCCTCTCTCTCTCTTGAAAAATGTAGTCGTATGAAAGAAGCGACTCTCGATATCCCTTAGGTTGCTGCGTATTTGTCACCATTTACTTTATCTTCGTTCTGGCGCGATCGAGATTAACCAGCCTGGTTAATTTTAATTCGCGTAACAAACAAGCGCCGATAAGAACGACGGAGCGAGATCGGCGGTGCGCGCTCGCCGCTTTTCTTTTCTCCTTAGTCGCCGTCGGGCCGAGCCGTGAGCTGCGTTCTCCAACATGGCCGCCGCGCCATTGACCACGGATGCCGTGAAAACTTTCAAGACTCCCGGAAATCCTGTCGTCCGGGAAGTAGTGCGTTATTGAGGGAAAGTTTTATATAAAGTGTTTGTTCGTTCGTTTGCTTGTTTTGCTCGTGAGTTTACGTGATTTAAAACATGTGGTCCCAGCAACAACAACAACAGCAGCAACAACAACAACAAACTTACCTCGGAGGAGTGCAGCCTTCGCAGCATCCTCAGCAGCAAACCCTTCATCCGGGAGTCCCGGGAGTGATCGGTACCGACGATAGTTCTCACCATCACCACCACCATTACCACCACCACCACCACCACCATCATCAAGCGAACATGGAGCTTGCGGTGGTACCAAGGTTAGCCCGCCACTCCCCTTCCACTCTCCGTCTCTCCCCGTATTTTCCGATTCATTCATCCACGATTTCGATAAAGCCGCATCGAGTCTTTGCTAGAAAAGAGAAAAAGAGAAGGAAAGGAGTGTCGAGCATTAGCGCGCGCGTCACTGGAGCACATGGTAAAAGAGGCAGACTCTCCAGGGAGAGGGAGATTCGAAGTAAGGATGATCCGGAGAAAAGGGATTTGGCGCACAGTCCCCGCGCGTTCTACCTGCAGAGATCATCTTCCTGTTTTATGCCTGAAAAGGCCACACGGCACAGACTACTTTTGAGCGCGCGCGCGGCATGTCTCGATTTCTTCTGGGCGTCCTTGCTAGTGGTTCTCTCGTTTTACAAGACGACGGCACCCACTCGGTATCCGGTTTCAAGTACAGTTAGCGCGCTAGACAAACTGGCGGTCAATTCGCTGCCAAAGTTCACTGCCAGTTGCGTAATAGTTATTTATCGAGTGTCCCCAAGTGACAACTCTGCCGTCGTCACTTCTTTCCAACTAGCTATACGCGTACAAGGAAGAAACTGGTCGAACGCGAACCAAACCCGAAACTTTCCCGCTTCTTCGCGGGAGGGGCGAAGAGGAGAGATCGATCGATCGTAATCTTCTTCATTCTCGCAGATTTCATTGTCTGAACCCGTTCGCGTTATCAGCGCGTGACGTCACAGTCTCGTCAAGAACCCTCGTGACCTTCTAAGCGCTTTTACTAAAAATCAAGGTCAGCCCGGCTGTTTTGACCAAGCAGGAACAAGATGGTACCGCGCGTTTTCCATGGCTTATCTCGAGGCGAATTATCAGTACAGCTCCGATAAAGAGTTTAACAATTTTTTAAGAGTTTTTTCTCTCCGCTATTGTTAGTGTGGATGACACGAGAGAGACGAAGAGAATTAATGTGTGGAAAAGAGTGGACAATGAGAAATGTCGAAGTTCAGGAGACATTGGAACGAGTGTGGAGTAGAAGCCGGTAGATGCGAGTAGGTGAATGTTCATTAGCCAGGCAAATTAGTTTGAAGGAGGAGGAAGAAGAAGAAGAAGAAGAAGAAGGAAGAAGCGGTTAAAATTTGTCAAAGCCTTCGGCTTTAAAAGGGAAGAAAAGTCATCTGAATATATTCCGGCATTTTGTAGCAGTAGCCTTGGTCGTAGTTTGTCCGAGCTTGGGTAAATATTTGTCGAATGCTATCACGCACTATTTTCGTCGGCGTCAATTCGTACTATGCATTCTCGCACGGTCGAGGTCGAGCAGATAACATAAAAACGAATATAATCTTACATTGTAAAAAGAAGGTGAAAGTATCGATAGAAATGCGACGGATACGCGGGACAATATGAAAAAGGAACTGTGCGTTACATTGCATTACAACAGTATATTATTTTATATTAAAGTTCCCTCTCTCTCTCTGATCAAATTGAGAGGTAGAAAAGGAAAGAGAGAAAAACTTGCAGAGAGTCCCTGACTTTTATTAATATGTTTTCATTTGATGGCCGCGAGATATTTTTGTGTCTTTGGGCCTGTGCACGCTATTTTATTCTCCGCAGAGTTTCTTTCGCAAAATCAGTCTATTACTCGAGGATTGGCTGGGCTATTCGGTCTTTGCGCTGCACGTTGGACAAGGACGGATATTAAAATGGGCGACGGACGAACGAACGAATGGACGGTCGGGGGATGATTGGTGGTGAGTGAGCGAGTGGGATAAAAAGGGTGCGCAAGGCAAGTGAAATCAATGCACCCAGGTTATGACGAGGCCCCATTCGTTCGTTCGTTCGTTCGTTCGTTCGTTCGTTTATTTCTTTCATTCGCTCTTTCGTCGTTTCCTCCTTTCCATTCTTCCTTCCTTCCTTTCTTTCGTTTTTAACGCCCTTTCTTCTTTCTCTTTCTTCTCTTCCTTTCCTCTCCGTTCCTTTTAAACATTATGAGGTCAGTTTAAAGGGACGCCAAGACAAAACGTGAGAATTAAAGAGAGAGAGAGGCGAAGCAACTTGCGTCAAGTACCAACGAAACTTGCGCGATCGTAATTACGCCGCACTTCACCTCGCTGACGCATTGGTTTTCCGATTCCACTGTCCTCTACCTAGGACATTATGTTCTTCGTTGCCGACCGGCTATCTCGTCATTACGTCATCCACGAACTTTGTAAACAAAGCTAGAGAAACATTATGAGCTCTTAGCAAAGTCTCTGCCACGTCGATAAAGCAACAGCCTCTCTCTCTCTCTCTGTGAAACATGCTCGCTATACTTCTCGCTTTCCTTTCCCCGTCCTCCCTCTCACAGAAATGCTCGAGCGCGCGCATACACACAAAACTTTTCTAATTAAATTGCAAATTACGCCCGCTTCGGAGGTGAGTTCGATTTATTTCCTGATTAACAGTGGCGCGTGCGCATCTATTATAGCGTCGAATAACTCAATACCATAACTCTATACAAACCCTTGCATTGCGGACAACAAGGGCATTGGCAAACTTTACTTGCCAGCACGTATGTGCATATATGTGTCGCTGCATCGCCATTGCTCCGAGGCTGCTCCGAAATGACTGAACTGGAGTACGCGCTCGAAAAGAAAGAAATCTTTCTATATAGAATTTCATTGGTGATAGAGAGGCGGGGGGAGGGTGGCGAGAATTCTCTTTATCACATTTTTTTTCCAGGAAACTAACCTTTCTCAATTTCCTTCTTACGACGTCAATATTGGTGAGCTCAATTATTTGCTTTTACCGATTCAAACACGTTGCTTACGCAACAGGTTCGATGCCCTACCCCTCCAACGCTCTTACGCTCTTCTAGCGGAATATTTGTTCAATTTGGAAAAAAGTTTGCAAAGAAACTCCAAGAGTTTTGTCTCTGCGCAACAAGAGTTTTGACACGGGTTTAAAAATTGTCATGACTTTTAAATTTAAAGACTCCGCTATACTTTACTCCGATCGTTCGTTTTAAGGAGCAAGGTAATCGCGACTCGGTCTTCTATGTGCATGCTTTGCGTAATACTTGTAACAACAGATACCGTCATACTGGCAACGATATCGCTAATGGAATACTGAGAAAGTCGTATCTGTATCTCCTTTTGCATGCAAGATAATACTTACTCCACGTATCTTAGCGTGGTCGGGCTCCGCTCCTGCTGCTGATGATGATGATGGTAATGCACGCATTCATTAAGTTTTTGACGAGTCGTTGAAAAATTAATGGACTTGAACAATTAAATACTTTGGCAGTAAATCTCGAGCGAATCCGTCACTTTGCTGATTTTAACGTTTAAAGCGCTGACAATTTCACGTGCACTACTAATATTTCATTTCCATCGTCTCTGGTCAAGCAGCACTTGAGAAATTCCATTCAGGATAAGGATATTTTCCTTTCCGTTGTTTCCTTCTTTTCTTCAAAAGTCAAGTAGCAATGGACGAAACAGAGAGAGAGAGAGAGAGAGCAAGGGATAGGGAGAGAAAAATATGAGAAAAGAGAAGAAAAAAAAAAGTATTTGTAAAAGCAACAAAGAACGCTTTCGTCCATGGGTGGTATCACTTGTCGTCTGGCACGAACGTTTCTCTGTGATTTGCTTCAGGCGGATAACATCACGTCCCCCGATAAGAAGCAGAAACGATCTTTAACTTGATTTCCGCGTTATTCCCACACACAGCCTTCTCTCTTGAAGCTCTCCTCTCCTCTCCACTGCTCTTCCCCCTCTCTCTTCCAGAATCCAAAGTATACCATCGATGGTTCAATTAGCTGAATGACGTTAATTAGAAAAATTCATTCGTCAGTCATTTATGCTTTTATCCGTGAAAACAGATGTATGTGTGTACGTGTTATTTACATTAACCTATTATCGAGAGAAAAACGTAATCGTATTTAAAGTGACGAGTAAATTAACTCTAGTTACTCCGATGTACGGCAAGGTCAGGGATGTTTGGATACCTTGATAGCATGGGTCACTCTTAAAAAATGAAGAAAGTGAGATTTAATAGTATTAAAAGGCGAGAAATCTTTTTCCGAGATAATTCCTCCGTTGGTCCGATAAGATTTGTAGCATCCTTAATATGTCTGTGTATCTTCGAATGTTTTTGTGAATGTAACGCACATGCATCGCGGTGCCTTTTATAGTTTTTTTGGCTATCAAGGCCACCCCACCTTTACTTTGAATTCGAGGGCCATCGCAGCGAATACAACTGATTAAATAACGTGAAAGGACAACATTTTTAATAGTTTCTCCTTCTGAATCGACAGCTGTCCATACTCCAAAACACCTGTGTCCTTCATACTAAACCGATCTGTCTGTGTGGATGTCGAAAATTTCTCTGTGTAAGTTTACGCAACTATATATATGCGTGCGTGCGTGCGTGCGTGCGTGCGTGTGTGTGTGATCTTACACGTACATGCGTATTCGCATTCTTAAAAAAGCTCTCTTTGCTCAGTATAGTAAGTAAGTCTTTTTTCTCTCTCCTGCCCCCATCGCCCTCTCATCTCTTTCTCTAATTAAATTAAGAGTTTGACAGTTTGCATAGTTTCTATAAAAAATCAAAAAAGAGACTCATAGTTTGAAAGACGTTAAAGTTGAAGAACATAACAAGTAAGAATGAGTTTAGCGCTAAAAATAAAGATGCAGTTCTTGCGTTTTTCAAGAAACACCAAAAAGGTGCTCGGCAGGGCAGAAAATATCCTAAACGACAAGACGTGAAATAATCGCTAATCGCATATCGTTGCGATAAGATAAAATAATAAGAAAAGCTCGAGGAGCTTTTCTTCCTTTCACCTTTAATTTTAATTTTTATTCTGTCATCTCGTAATTACAACTGACCTAGACACGATCCACTTGATAACAGTAGTCCTTTCGTTTCCTCCTGCATCATAGTTTTTCTCACGGTCGACCAGTTAACCAGTAAAGATCCAGTTAACTTGACTTATCTCCTTCCCCATCTATCATCCATGATAAGGCGATTTACGCCTTTTGATAAACATTTATCAACTCAATCTCGAAATAATTTTTATTTTGAATTGACTTTAGAAAATTCCCATCATTTTCCACGATATCTTTGTGAAGTGGGTAATTGATTTTTAAGCTTTAACAAAATTAGCAATTATATAAGCAATTATTAACTCAGCAATTGTGCTCAATGTTCTTTATTCTCTTTCTCATATATTTGCCACGTGTATTATGACAGATTTTTGCCACTTTGACATACGCGCGAAAAGCAAGAATTGCCCGGATCGACGTCAAAGTGTCAAATTAAGCTGATGATGTTCATTTCGAAAATCAAATGAGAGAATTCATTTGAAAACCAAGTATTAATTTAGTGATTATACGAATGCTGTGGTAGTCCTCAACTGACTTAATAAATTCGACCGATATTGCGGGATGAATGAAAGAAAGAAAGTAGAATGAAATTTATTTCATATACGCGTTTAGCGCTTTGCTCTCTTAAAAAAGAAAAAGTTCAATTCATAAAGTGAGATGAGATGAGGTAATATGTACGGATATACAATACATGAGAAATGTCTATGGTATGCACAGACAATACGAAATAAAAAGAAATAAAATAAAGCAAAAAGGTGTATTTTTGAATTTGATCAACCTTTCACTGACTCATAGATTTCTCAGCTGTAAATATACACCGGAACCATTAATGGTCAACAATGGCAAACTTTTTAAGTTCGTGGGCGTCTCCGTTGCGTGTCTACTTTTACAAATATATAGAAATAAATAAAGAGACACAAAACTCATTGATTTCTCACTTTATTGCGAATGATTTGAAAATTTTTGAGAGTGTTAGAAAAATTGTGGTGAAACTCAACCGTATTCATTCTTAAGCATTGCGAGCATTCAACCGAAGGGGTTTTTCCTACACAAGTTTAATTTTTTACATAGAGTGGTGTGGCCCCCTTTTCTCCTTTCCTCTCTTCGCTTCCCCTTTTACCCTCGCTATTTCTCTCCATCCCCCCTCCCCATTCTCTTAACCAAAAATAAAACCGGCACCAAAAGACCCTAAACCCAATCATAATCGTGGTAAATTTAGTATTCATCGCCTCTCGTCAAGCTTGCCTAAAAAAGTCCACGGGAAAATTACAGCCAGCATGAAATTAAAGGTATCAGTGAACTAGTTCGCTTGACTTTTATGCCAATTACCGACTTCCCGACAATGGTAGAAATTTTCCTCTAACGAGAAATAAAAAATCTTATCCCCGAGTACTTTAACAGAAAGTGTAATGTTTAATGTTCCTCCCGTTTCTCTTTTCCGATAAAGCAATTTTCAATAGACGAGTCACGTTGAGTGGCATTACCATTATTGAGATTAATTTCGAAACGACATAGTATGACATAGTAGTTTATTTGCAGAATTACAAGAAAAACTAGTTTACAACAATTACATCAAATTAACTCTTTATCTGCTATATCTATGCTAGATGCTGGTGTTCGTAGTTTACATAATTGAAAAAGAAACATTGATGATAATAAATGTATTACTCTCATAAGTATGCGTGTACAGGGATAGAGCGAGAGAAGCTGCAGACAGTTGTAAGAATCAATTTTCCTTCCAACGCGTGCTAAACGAATTTATCTCCTTCTGTTTCTGCTAATGTTCAACAACCAGACAGTAAGTTTGGCAACAACGCGTTGCACGTCTGCGACATCACTATTTTGCCTTGAAAAATAATCAGACATTCATGAAACAAGATAGAAATTTATAACGAGTTTATTTGATAAATATAACTCTTATCGGTGTAGTAAGAAAGTAATGATAAAGTGCACTTTTCAAAAATATGGTTAATCTTTTTTAAGAAAAGAAAAAGCCAGATCTAGTATAGCGTTATCTCAAAGGAAACAAAAATTATCAACAAAGAAAAGAAGAATTCTTTTATTTAATCATGGCATGAAATTATAAAAATTTCGATGAAATTGTTTCGATGCGCTCTTATCTAAACTGTGAGAAATGACGGAGGAGGCAGCAAACTTTATTTATTCTTACTTGTAAAAAAGCTTGCATTATTATCTGTGGGTTTGTCCAAATAGCAATGGTGAAATCGATCGATAGATAGATAAGTACAGGTAGATAGATAAATAGACAGGCAGATAGATAGATAGAGAAAAGTGAGAAAGAAGGGGGGAAGCATTTTAAATGGGAAGTAAATTTTTTTAAGGGCCAGAGAGAAAAATTAATGAACAATGTATGAAACGAGAAGGAGAAAAAAGAGACGACGACGTTGAATATTGTTGGGATTATAGTGGGAGAAAAAGATATGGAGGTCGAGTTGTACTCAGGTGGGGAAGAGAGTCAAGAGAGGAGTAGAGTAATGATTTACGATTAGGGAGGGTCGGGGGCTGTAGAGAAGAGAATACGGGGCTGTTGACCGGGTTCGAATTCGAAAGGCTCACTCGGGCTCGTAGTGAGGCAGGACGAGGAGGCGGTTCACCAACTTTAACTACTACCAGACATATATCGCGTCGATATTAGGCGTACACTGTCCTACGTTTATAGTAGTATCTAATTTTCAATCAAATTTATAATTTTTCAATGACTCTTCCCCCCTTTCCCCAACGTGCAATTTTGTTATATTAAAAAATATTTAAACGTTTCAATCGTTTTTTCTCCCTATTTCCCCCCAGTCTTCTCCTCTTTCCCCTCTTCCTCTCTCTCTCTCTCTCTCTCTCTCTCTCTCTCTTCTCCTTCTTTACTTCTACAAATTAATAATATGGAGAAATAAAGGTAGTATAAATAGTACAAAGGTGAAAAAATCGAAAATACTGCAGTTGATAATGCAGCTTTGAATCGACCTTGATATTCTGACCTTCAACCTTGAACAATATAGGTTTGAACAAGTGGAGGAACTATACAAGCGTGCACAGTGGACTGTCGGTGCGCTCAGTATCGATCTGGACGCGCGCGAGGCAGTTCTGAAGGTCCTTTCCCATTAGTAGCAAGCTTGCCAAAACTCTTTTCGTTATTCTCTACTTTCCATGAATTTCAAAATAATGCATTCTCAAACTTGATTTAATTTTTATAACCAGTTCTTTCTTTCCTTTTCTCGCTCTCCGGCTTCTCTCTTGCACGTACGCAAACAACTTTTTTCACCTTGCTTTAAACACATAACACATGTATGTATTCTCTTCTTTCTCGTTCCCTCTTGAACTTGCAGAGTACTGCGTTGTAGAAATTATCTAGCGGTGACGATAATTGCAAATGGCTAAAAGTCTGGCCAAAGCTTTTTGCGTCCAGCCAATTCCGAAATTGGTTGATCAACCATTTCCATTCGCCATCGAATCTTTTCTCGAGCGACTCAAAATAACAGAGAAAACACGAAAGGTAGAGGAGGAGAGAGAGAAGGAAGATATAGCACTGGATGAGATCCACTGCGAGTTCTGCTCGCACGATGATCGATACTTCACTTACGGAACGAATGCTAAAAGACGAGAGAAAAACCTTACTGTGAACGTCCCAGATGATAAAAAATTAATGAACCAGAACTCTGAACCACGAGTGAAAAGCTTCATTTTTGTTTTTAGAACAGTGGTTTTCCTTGCTTCTCTCTTCTATCCATTGATTGGATGAATTCTGAAAAGGGAGCCTCTCTCGAGGAATAAAACAAAAAATAGATTTAGAGTCATTTCTAAATTGTAAAATGTGTGTTAGCTTTTATGCAAGAAAAAAGCCAAAAGCAGGAAAAACGGAGTAGGTAAAAAAAGGACAGATTAAATAGACCATATTGTATATAATTTTCAATTTTAGTTATTTATAGATCTATTTTTACATGATATTGCACTGGTTAAATATATTATTATTGATAAATTGAAGAAAATGTATGTTGCGTGCTTTACGTACATTTCCATGACTATTTTTTCCTCAAGGCCGATGAAAATGATTAATTTGTTGTTATTTGTAGGGGACACATAAGAATTATTTGCATTTACAACGCATTTTAAAAAATGACACGAACATGGTAGTGAATCGTTAATATCGTCACGATATGCTGAGTTACAATGAGGTGCATTATGTAACTCTGTCATGAAACGTCGTGAATAAGTTGACTAGTCATAATTGGTAGTCATTTTCGATATATGCAATCTACCTTCTACACGACCACTAATGCTGCAAAAATTATTGCGCATATATTTCAAACCACTCATTTATCAATGCATTTACTTAGTTTGCAGAAAACATGCTATAAATTTGACAGTCGTCATTTAATAGATTATACATTTGCGTCTTGGAAAATTTCTGCGGCTTTTTTTCCACTTTTATTCGTTTCCTCCATTTTCTAAATTTCTTCCTGTAGCACGCGTAGCACAGATCAGTCGAATCTCTCAAACCTTTGCCAGGTAACTCTCTCAGAAATGTTTTTCCATATTGCATACAGAAGAATTGCGGGGAGAGGGCTGGGAGAGGTGAAACGACAAGCATTGGTCGAAAAGAATTTTTTTTTTTTTTTTTTAGAAATCGATTAGCTTCGGAAATTTCGCACACATCCTTAAAGTCGTTATGTAAAATAATTTATCTTATCACATACACCACGATTCATCGTTAACGAATTAAAAACAGATCCAAGATAATTATTCATACTGATTGATTGAAGAGAGAGAGAAAGAGAGAAGACTAGCAAATTTTATCGATTCTACAATATTTTCTTCCCCAAGAGATGCACTCTGTGAAATATATGTCAAACAAACAGTATAATATTTCTATGCACACTTTACTATATGTACTTTTAATCTATTCCTGTAGAGAGTTTTCATCGTTTCTTCATTTAGAGTCGTTCATTCATTATTAGCCTCAACTATTCAATTTAGATCATCTATGTAAGCCGCAGCGGGATATTGCTCTGCTACTTTTCTTTCCTTCCTTCCTTCCTTCCTTCGAGAATTATAGTTGTACCAAAACATTTAAGTAGTCTTGATGTTTTTATCAATTGATAAGGGAATAGCAAGGCCATCGTCAGAATAATTGATCGAAGCCTATTACAATGAGACCTGTAGAGCTTGAAACAGCCTCAAATAATGATAATGATGATCTCTTAGAAAATCGGTCTCCGATACTTTATAGATGCATTTGTAACGATACACTTCCTAATGCTGAATTTTCAAATAAAAATTATATAACAGGTACAACTCGAAGAAAACTCTCGTACGTGCATAACTCATATCCACGTATCAACGTCATATATCGTGGTATTATTTTTGGAATAGTTGCTCTCTGCTGCCAATTTAGTCGAGCAATTGCGTCGATGCAAGCACGCTTACTAATAAGGATTATATTTATATCTTTTACGTCGAAATACCAAAGCATTAAAGAGACATTAGGCAAAGCTTTAAGTTTTGGTAACGAAACAAAAACAAAAGCAGAAAACACATCATCATACATTTAAATTATCATATCGTAAAAAACGCGTGTGTGGTTAAGCAGTTAAGAGTGAAATTTAATGATACGACTGTAAGTTCGCGTGTGCCTGTGCGAGTGCGCGCACGATGAATTATGGCTTATTCATAAATTAAACGTGTGCTTTTCAATGTATCTTTACAGCAACCTTCGGGCATCACGGAACTTGGCAGAAAAACAGCGCCGGGATAATCTTAACACTAATATCTCGACGATAGCCACCTTGGTGCCAGCAGTTGCGGGAAACCCTCGGCGAATGGACAAAATTTCAATTCTCAGGCTAGCAGCAGCTTTCCTCAGAACACAATATAGTAAGAAAATACTCTTTCCCGCGATATATACATGTATGAGAAAAATGCGATTCATTAAACAATGAAATGAATTGATAGGTACATAATTATTTATCAATGTACTTCAATCATTTTTTATAGCTCTCGGTCATGGATCATCGGGTTTCCTTCCAGCTCAATTTAGTGATTTTGATTTAGAGCAATATTTCGTTGACGTAAGTATTAACTTGAATTACTTTGAAATGCATGCAATGTGTGCACTCATTCTTAAACCTTCTATTTTTATTCTTCTCTGTTTTCCTTTTCTTTTTAAAGAATTTCATTGGCAATGGTGGTTTCTTCATCGTTATAACCAGTATTGGAAAAGTCGTGTATGTCAGTCGACAAGTGGAGCACAGCCTTGGTCATGCTCAGGTAAATTTAGCTTTAAACATCAAGAGCATGTAATAATTCTACCAATGTCTACCCATATCCAATGAGAGGCCTCGCATCGATAGAAATAAATTGTTTTCAACTGAAAATACTTGCCGTAAATGCACAATTAGGTCAATAGGATTAATAAGTTTAGTGGTTTAATTGTGAAACATTGCTCACTTGAAAGCAAAAGCTTGCGAGGGCTCTACGAAAGGTGAAACGTGCTTGATGGGTCAGGTTTATCAGTCTGTACACATATATATCGCAGTATGCTTGAAGAGATTCAAGCGTGACGACGGCAATTCAACGATCCTCCTTAATGACGTGATGGTGGTGGACCCCTGCTTCTCCCTTTTTCTAGTTGTCCATCTCTTGCGAGTCCTTGAATTCTAACGGAAATCCCTGGATCTCGGAATAACGAGAAGGTGGGCGAGGGTTGTTTGCGTGGTCTCTTCCCGTTTTTAAGAAGACGCTCCCAATCAGGCTCGTATTGTTCTCAAGGATAAGCTCCCCGTTGTGAAAATTAGCCATGTCGCCACGACAAAATGCAGTCGATAAAATTCTCGATGCAAAAGTATTATCATTTGACGTCGCATGAAAGAATCCCATTAATTTGTTTCATGGCAAAAGACTACAGAACTCAATATTCAGAAATTCAATATCATCCATATCGTAGCAAACATTAATTAGAAGAAACAAATAAAATTTCTATCGTCAATCAAGTGATCTGTACGATCCGTAATGGGAAAATAATTGAAATTTTTTAGAATGATTTACTCGGCCAATCCTTGTTTGACTTCGTCCATCCCGAGGACCATGCTGAACTGAGAAGGAACATCACTCCTGACGAAGTACAGACCGCAGGAACATCGTTAGCGATCAAGGATGCGTCTTCCGACAACAATTCCAATTCGTCAGAGGATTCGGCACCTAATAGGGGTGAAAAGAAGTTTTTTCAAGAACAAAGACGATCCTTCAGGCTTCAAGTATCGCAGAGGACAGTTTCCAGGCGAGAGCATCCGCAATACGAATGTCTTCAAATCTCAGGAGTACTCAGGCTAGCAGAGGCTTGTAAAAACACCGAAACGAACACCAATCGAAAACACCGAGGTGAGAATGCAAATCTTTAAAAATCTTAGCTTCTTGTGTGTTTCTTTTTCTCTTTTCTTGTTTTTTTTTTCTTTTTTTTTTCCTTTTTTTTTATCTTTAAGATTCCCAAAATCCCTAAACTTCACACATACGCAGCTTTGAAATTATTCCTGGTGTACGTGACGGTTAGGTCGTACATAAAAATGAGGTACGCAAAATTCTCCTTGATTAATCAAAAACTCATTATTTTCGGTTTTTTAAGTAATTAATATCATTTCCCCAGCGCCAGTTATACAATCCTTGGTAGTTAATTTTTATAAATTGAACTCCTGCATTTTACCAACGACGAAGTTTCTAAAGCTCAATTCGAAACAACTATCGCAAATATTTACACTAGCTGCGTATTTAAATTTAGAACCTCGGCATCGCAGAAGGTGTAGGCGCAAAAACCGTAAGTTAGCGCGGATCTTTCAGTTACTAGAGAGAGAAAGAGAGAGAAGAGGGAGAGAGGGAGAGAGAGAGAGAGAGAGAGAGAGAGAGTGAGGAAGAAAGAAAGAGAAAGAATGAGGAAGAGAGAGAGGGAGAGAGAGAGAGAGAGAGAGAGAATGTGGAAGTAAAAGAATGAGAGAAGAAAAAGGAGGCGGGGAGAGTATATGGAAGTAAAGAATGTGAGAAAGAGAAAGAGATTTTTAGATTTTTCAATTTTACAGAAAACAGTACAACCAGCAACGACGTCGTATTTGTGGGTGTGGCGAGGCTGTTGAAGAAACGATCATTCACAGAACTATCACTGGTGGAAGCGAATAAGGATGAATATGTTACAAGGCATTTGCTGGATGGTCGTATTATTTACTGTGATCACAGAATCTCAGTTATTGCGGGATATCTGTCGGAAGAAGTATCCGGTCGGAATGCATTTCAATTCATGCATAAAAAGGATTACAAATGGACAGCGATTGGATTGCGACAAAGTAAGTTTAAAAAAATCAAATTGTTAATCAGTTCATTAGGAGTGAATGAGAAAACTTAATATTAATTTTTTTGCATTTTTTTGTTTTGTTTTAACGTAGTGTACGTTCGTGGCGAAAGTTTTGGTACATCGTGCTACAGATTACGCTCGAAAAATGGAGAATACATCTACTTACGGACACACGGTTACTTGGAGTTTGACAAAAATACCCAAACAGTCGTGTCATTTGTCTGTGTAAACATGCTGGTATCACCAGAAGAAGGAGCTAAACTTATGAAGGAGATGAAACAAAGATTTTCTGCGACAATAGCAAACTCGGCAATGCCTATGATCGAAGATGATGATGAAGAGGACGATGCTTTTGATCTTAGTTTAGACTCGCAACCATCCAGCTCAAAAGCTACAAACCCGGAAGATCCAGCTCAAATCGAAGATGTAATAACTCATCTGATAGGAGACTTGCCATCACCGGCAATTTCAAAAGAAAGACTATCATCTCCTTTGCCGGATACGCAATATGCAAAAGCAGCCATATATTCCCAACGCTTGCCTTCGGCAACAGCACAGGCTACTCAATTAGGCATTAAAAGAATCAATCAGTACCTGGTAGTAGATGAAAGTAATTCTTCAGTAAAACATGAGCCAGTAAGTCCTGCTAGCATTAAACTGGAGAGGCCGTCATCGAAAAAACAAATGAGAAGTCCTGTCGTTGAAGACCAATCACACTCTAGTAAACCCATGATGTTAAGAATCCATGAAAAGAAAACTAGAAATTCAGGAATAAAACACATGCATAATGCTTACGAGAGTACTCAACAGGATGACGTATCGCAAGAGGCAAAAAGTCTGATCAGCGAGTCCAGTATGGATTCCCATGTTTCAACTATGAATCACGACTTGTCTTCGAGTCGGATACAGATGACCACCGACATTTTGAATATTCGTGAAACTATAGAGCATCCTGATCTTCGACAAGATGTATTTAAGGAAAATGGATCCTATAAAGTTAAATTGGAGCGGACAGATAATAATTTAGGTAATGGCGTAACCGTGTCATCAGATTCCAGAATAAGTCAACAATTTCCCTTGAAGAGATTATGTATGGATGATGAAATACATATAGCATCAAATAAAAGAAAGCAAAGTGACGTCTCTTATGCTGCACGAAATGAAGAGGCTCAACGAAATTCAGGAGGATTCTCTAGATGTAGGACTTTCATTAGTGAAGAAGAGTTCGCGGATCTCCAAGTCAATTACAATCAGTACGAGCAAGTTAACTCGCACACATCAATGATCGCCGTGTCACCCTCTTCGAGCCTGCATGAGGTCAACGTTGATTATCAGCAACTCAATGTCGCTGCTCCATTGGTGCCATCCAGCTCAGTCTCCGATCAATTCGTTGATCTCCAGAATTTCAAGGACGACACCCTGCTAAGCTCAGACCTGGACTCAAATCCAGGTACCACCGTTGTAACTGTGTCCTCATCCACAAAAAAGTAAAATGCCACGTTTTGTACATTTTCAATAAGTAAATGGCACTATTCATTTTAAAGAATTTTTATAACTTATTCCGGTACTTTCATGAATATTTTTTTATTTAAAAGTTTGATATCACACATATCTCAACCCATTATTTCAATAAATCAAACTTCAATTTAACCCGAATACTTTATTTGTTCACAGATCTTATGATGAAGATTTTCGACAATCTTAGAACTTCAAATTTCGACAGTAAGTTTTAACATATTTAAGTTTTTAGAATAAATCTGACTAAATAATTTGATTTGATTTGTTTTTAATTATATTTTTTCACAGAAACTTTTGAAGAGGATAAACAGAATCTTGCAACGACTAATGTGAGTAATGATTCACTATTTGATATTTCGTACGTTTCGATCTGATTAAAGTAAATTTTAAGTGTTTTTTTTTTCTATTACACTTATTTTATAGGCAATCGATGAGGAAATAATGAGAACTCATTTTGAACTAGAAAGTAGCTCAGCATTACGAGAATCCCAATTTAATGTATTAGCACGTGATTTGGAAAATCCTGCTTTACATGCTCAAAGGGAAAATTTCACACAGATACAGGTAGCATTATCATTATAAAGAATATTTTAAAAAGAAAATTATGAATTATATATTCACATAAAATAAATATTTGCTTCAGGCGGAGCACAAAATTCATAAGGAACTGTTAAAAACATTACAACAAGAACACCAACATAGTATGCAAATAAATGTAAAGCATAATATTGGAGTATAAAAAGTTGTTGAAAAATTGTTCAATTTGTTCAAATGTGTTCGAAGAAAGGCAGCGACGAGCTTATTTACGAAGCAATCCTCGCAGTCTTACAACTGATGAAACGAGCTTTAAAGAATCCATTTCATTATCCAGGGAATAAAGGTCGGCATACGTGCAATTTGCATTAAACTATTAGTTATGAGAAACCACGATAACAAAAAGTTAAGTAATAGATAATAATTTGGAAAAAAATATATAAGGTATCTTGGATGGTTGTGTTTTGGTTGAAAAAAAGTGAAGTGTGTCGAAAAGTTATTTAAAGTGTAACCTTCGATGATTCCTCATAATTTGTTAATGGAATCACTTACTACATTCTACTTGCTACCAAGATGCCAGTGATAAAAACTTGGAAAGAGTCTAGAAAGAGATAATTAAAGTAGATTATTTAGATAAACTAATTGTCTCTATAATTAAAATCATGAATATAATTATGGAGAGTAAATTTCAAAGAAAGGCAGTAATATTTTCGATGGTGGGTCAATTTGATGGATTTTATGTATTCCCAAAGGGGAATGTGTTGTATGTAAAAGATTGCAAGGACATAAAGTGATGCAAATGTATTAGTGTGTTTTAACTTAGATTTTGTAGGTTCGAAACTACGTGTCTATCTAGATCAGATTTTAAATGTGTGAATACACATTGTCTGTGTATGTTTAATTACTGACTGTAAAGCAGTTCGACCTATGAACTAATAATCGTTCGTCAAATAATTTTCTTAGGACGATCAAATGTTATGCAGTTGGTAAATTTCAAATTTTAAAAATGGTATCTCTGTACATATAATATTAACGATTAAACGCGGAAAGCAAGCATGCAGCTTGCAATTTTCACGCTCACTTTGTTCATCAAGAAAAAAAAAGTAAGGGAAAAAAAGAAAGAAAAATTAAGATGAGCATAAACTACCTCCATGGCATGGAAAGGTAAGGTACATAAATGTATCGGATGGATACGTAACCAGTTTTGTTGAGCTTTTAACTTTCCAATTCCATAGTAAATAAAACCAAAAGTTTACATTGTACAATAATTTTATTTTTGTTTGACTAAGATTCATGCTAAAAAGTTACTAACGGAAACATTAGTACAATAGCAAAAATATCTTGATACAGTTATATACTTTCGTAAATACATGAGTAAATGCTTAACTTTATTTTAGTCGTATATATTATATATACGCGTGTGTATGTTGTCTGAAAGAAAGAAAGAGTAAGAGTGTGTGTATATATATGTAATATTTAACAATTTTACGTAATTATTGTGGTAATGAATTTTTTAACTCCACTGGTCTTTGTAATCCACCCAAAATATAAATATATATAAATATATATATATATATATATATATATATATATATATATATACATTGAAAGAAATAATGATGATATAGTTCTAATATATTGACTACGAAATGAGAGAGAGACATGAGTTATGTTTAGCTATTGAGTAAAAATTATTAAATGAATATAAGTTAAAATTATTATAATAAAGTAAATAACTTCTTTAATGACATGTGGATCAACGTGAACGTGGAAATGATTTCCTGAGTCTAGAAATTAATGAGAATTAAACAAATATAGATATGTATACATATGTACATACATACATATATACGTACGTACAAATAAAAATTAAAGTTAATAGACTCCTGAATAGAAAATATATTAATAAATATAAAAAATTACTTAAAAGTAAATCAATTTGATTATAATTTCCATCGTTCATGTATCCTCATGCCGAGTTATTATGCGTCTATATGTAGTTTTTGAAATAATAATGTAGCTCGGTTTAGAAAGAATTGTGTACAGTCAGGGTGATCTAATTTCCATAGTTGCCATATATATGCACAAGGCATATCCGTGTCTACTTTAGATGTATATTATTTCAATCAATATAAAAAAGAGAATATTCTTCAAATTTCTTGTCTCTCATTCGGCTATTCTGTAATAAATTGAATTATGTAATTAATCTTGGAAAAATATAAACTTCTTTGAGCTATAGCTACTTACAGTCAAACCTGAAATTTGACATTTCTACCGATAAATTAGAGCTATCATGGAAATTCATCGCGATTTGTGAAACTCATTACATAATCGTACATAAAATGAATATTCATTTAATAAATAACAGACAACTTTCCAATTCTACAATCTAATAGTACAAAGAACAAGTCCAAATTCTCTGTGTTCAGTGTGTAACTCCCATTGAAACTATTTACTTGTTCTCGTGATATTAAGAATTGTCAGTGTATTTTGTAATCCCAAATGATGTGTACTCCAGTTTGGTTGCCCTATTCATACGAAGTGAACATTTGTCAATGTTCTAAATTTAGGAAGCTTTTAAAAAATGATCACTGAAAAACTCAGAAAACAAACAAAAAAAGAACGTAAGAAACTCAAAATAATAAAGATTTTTTGATAATATCACTACAAAGGATTCTCACTATAGAATTTATAAGTTTAATAAGGATTCAAAGGCAACCAGGCGTTTTAGATGTTTTACAAATGCATGCACAGTACACAATACTTGTTTAACGATTTGTGTTAATCACTATGAAAGAATAGGGTAGAGGCGTTAAAATAAATTCGTTAAGAGTTTAAATGATGAAAGAATAATATATCGAAAGAGATCTTGAAATATACCATTTATTGTAAAGTATGATTATTGATGAAGAATAAAATTCTAAATCGGGGCATATTATTGTACGTATAATCAACTCGCTCCGGGCCTCTACTCTAATCAAATGTTGAATCGGCTAAGTGGAAAATTGCAAAATGCTTTATATATTATAGTATTATAGTGAAAGGAGAAAGGGAATTATAAGTAATTGTTTAATACCGAGACAGTAAAAAGCAAGTGGTTACCAATGTAACACAGATAGGCGGCCCTACGGAACTATCACATATTTTAAGAGATACAATTTAACTTTATATAATATTGTAAATATGTTATTATATTTTATATCTCTCTGCGTTAATTGTACACATAAGTAGCTTTTCGAATCTTTTGTTTTTCAAAGAAAAGAAAATGGAGCAAACGTTATTATTTTATTGCATAAAGCACATACCGGGGTTTTAATATTTATAAAATTCGAACGACCAATTAAGTAAAACAGAATTTGCATTATAGTTCTTTATTTGTAAAATGCAGACAAAATGTTTTTTAATTATCGTGTCATTGCTGTTTTTCAAGTAATTTTAGCTGAGGAGACATACAGACGCAATAGCATTGATCTATTGCACACTAAATACAATGGCTGTGCCAAGGACTATTATCTTTTTTGCAAACGGCAAAGGTAATTTCTAGAAGCTACTTATGAAAACCGCAGATATGAAAAAAACCGTTTTCTTCATATATTTTTAAGAAAGTGCTATTGTGATTAAGATCTGCTCTTGTATGCTCTCAAGGACAGAAAAAGTAGAGCTAAGAAAAACTCATAAAATATAGATGAGCAAATCAAGCAGAGATTTATAAAAATGTTTACATTTTTGAGTCACTTAGCGAATGTTAAGATCATATTAAATGCGAACACCAGCGTTTCAGAAGAGGACTTGAAATTGACGAAAACAACAATGTATTGGAATTGTGAAAGGGAATTTTGATATAATGCCTTTTTTTTCTTCAGCAATTAAAAGCATTAAATTTTTTTTTACAGAACAATATATGCGATATACGCGAGATATTATTGGAAATGTATGTGTAATAATCGCAATCTAGCATGAAAGATTAGTTCTAATGTAAATTTTTTTATAATTCTAATAAAAGTAATTAATAGATGGCAACAATACATTCTTAATGTAACAAATTAAAAGATGTAATAATTTAGGATCATGTACACGTATAGTTATTGTGTCAAGACTGAATTACGAAGACTTCGTAGAGGTGGAACATTTTTGTAAATAGTGCTGCCTGAATGAAATATATGTAAAATTGATAAAAGAAAAAATCAAACGAATGTTAATTTTCATTTAAATCATCTTCTTCTCCTCCCCCTTCTTCTCCTTCTGCCCATCATTAAGTGAAATCGAATTACAATTTACGTTTATAAAATTTTATTGATCTATTAATGAATAAGAGAGAGAAATGAAATCTTTTCATATTTCGCAAAAATATTCAGAGACATTGCAACTTTTAATATATAATTGACAGATGAATTCAACTTACATTTATAAATAATTGCAGTATTGTAGCAGCATCGTATTTCTAATATAAACAATAGCTTTGAAAATGAAGAAAAAATACGTAGTATCTTGAAAAATGAAAAAGGCACGCGACTCACGTAAATTTCAATAAAAGGCACGTATTAATGATAATTTTGTTAAATATATGGGGTGTTGCGCGTTCTTCTAATCTTTTAACTTGTAGGTGAGGCCAATCTTGAGCGAAAAGTCCTGAAAAATTGATTCCCAAAATAAATGATGACAGTATTATTGACATGAAAGATTTGAAAGAGTGAGCAGGCAGATCCCGCCCCGCTTACCCTCCACCACTCTTAAATCCTTAATTGCTAATAACTCAGTTATCATTCGTTTTAGGAAAAAATTCTTTAGGACATTTCGACCCAGAGTGGCCTGATCTCTAAAGAGTTAAAAAGACGCGTATAAGTGGCGTAACACCTTGTATATATGTATATATACACGAGTATAATACTATTTATATTATATAATTTAGGCAGAACATGTAGTATATTATTTTACCCTGCGGAGGAGAAAAACGAAAGTATATCGACTCTACTATCAGTCACATAAATCTATATAAATATATCTACATCTATTTAGTTATGTATACAGGCGCACGCACGCACACGTTCTTTCTCACACACACGCACACACCCACACAAATGTATGTATATATATTATACTGATATTTGAGCTGCATTAAGAAAGCAGAGATGAAGTAAAATCTATGCAGTAAAATGAGAAATATGTGTATTAGGCCCATGGAATCATTAAAATTCTTACGAAAAAAATCATCTTTTTGAAACTAAAAGGTAGAAAAATCAATTTTACATAACAGGGAATAACGAGTTTCTAAATGATTTCAGAAGGAATCTTAAGTCTAATAATTGTTAAAAATCATTTGTCAGATATTAGTATTTCATCATTTAGATATTTTATGACATAGTATTTACAATGATTTATTAATTCCTGAAGAAATAAAAGAATAGAATAAGATAACACAAATCTCAGATGAAAATCTTCAAAAGATTTGCTAGAATAAATTAAAGAAAAGTTTTGTACATATGTGTGTGATCATGTATGTGTGTATGTATGTATGTGAGTAGGTGCACAAAGAGTATTTGATTCGCGTTTATTATTTATCTACAATTAAGGATTCAGCTATATACACAGACGGAAAGAGAAATGGACTAAAGAAAAGGTGGAAAGAGGGGCGAAAGGGAGAAGGAGCACAAAAATTGTAAGATTCTTGTCTTCTCTCCTCGTAATTCTCTTATCATTA
Source organism: Sclerodermus sp. 'alternatusi' (assembly GCA_037305995.1). NCBI lineage: Eukaryota > Metazoa > Arthropoda > Insecta > Hymenoptera > Bethylidae > Sclerodermus > Sclerodermus sp. 'alternatusi'. The sequence goes on from CM074548.1 coordinate 1,634,998, forward strand.
GGAAATGATTTATTCAATATAGATTTCTTCGATTGGGAAAGCAGTCTCGATGAATTTTGTGTAGAATCGATGGAAGGCTCGCCTAAGAAAGAAAAGAGAAAGAAATACATTTTGCGCGTGTACCAACCATTGTTGGGGCTCTGTATGTACCAATAATGTATAGGTAAGAGAAGAAAGAAGAAAATCTCAAGAGTGAATAATTAGAAATTACCCGACAGCCTCGGCTACTGGTCTGGTAGATTCTTGACCGATAAATACATGGCAGGCAAACCTCTGTAGGATCGGATGCTTCGTAATGAAACCAAGGTAGCGATGATCCCGAGGGTGAAATGCGCAGAACGAGACATTTTTCAAGGAGTAAAAATAATCGTGGCACGGTGCTTTAGAATTCTGCAAGACAGAGTCATTGATTCGAGTCGATACTTCCTGCTAAATCGATAACCAAGAGAAATAACTTATTAAGAATAGTACCCTCGAAGCTTTGCTCCTGTCGACCATTCTGAGTCCTTGATCGGAGACCTCGAGAATGCAACTTTGCGCAGGTGGATGCTGTTGCGAGTTATTTCCGACGATTCTTCGTATCGCCTGACAAACCACCCCTGTACCTTTATGAGCCAGAGTCTCCACGGAGCCAAGATAACCCAAGAGGTAACGTTCTCGTTTCACCTTAGGCGCACTTGGATCGAAATCGCTGTAGTCCATGTCCACCGCGTACGCAGATGGAAAGATACCCTGCCTTCCCGTTCTGAGGTTTACACCTATAGGTAATATGTTTTACATTTTTCATCGTTAATCCTGCGTTATAAGAAAGAAAAAAAGTAAGAGAGAGAGACACTCACCTTCGCACCATAAATCATCGGCTTCCTTCTGAACATAAATTGGATCACCGATCTCTAAATCGATCTCATCGTGGTGTCGCGGAATAAATTTATGCAAACCCCGATGGGTAGCTTCTAGCAATTCTAATTGAGTGAAAGGCACTCCACCACTGCCTGTAAATATATCAAGGAAAATACTTTATTTATTTCCCCGAGTAAAAAATATTCCTCTCCAGGCTGGTTTTTCTTTCTGTCAATAAGTTATTATTTCAATAAAGGAGAGACATGCTTGATTAACAAATGTTCTTCTTAGAGTAACAAACTCCGAGGAATAACAAAGAGAGTTTCAGACGACTGTCAACGATAAACACATGACAGACACGCTAGCAGCTGTCAAGCGTTCTTCGCTTGGCAGTTACCCCAAGATAATGACGTGTTTTCTGAAAAATAGCGTATTTCTTATCGAGCTCCTTGTTGGCAAGAACTTAAGAGCTCGGGAAGAAGCCGTTGAACGGTTTTGTATGGATACTGGAAAAAGGAAAGAAAAAAATGAAAGATCCAATATGTTTTTTACCTGGAGTGCTGCTAGGTGAGCCCGAATCCGTGTTTTGATGAGTGGGAATCGGAGAGACGCTTTTTGGTCCATTTTCGGGTGAATGCGCAGTCGAATGACCACTATCCGTAGCCATTCTCTCACTGTCCGGTGAACTGTCCTCATGACGAAGTCTAGAATGACATTTCCACAGAGCTAAATGTGGCCAGCCAGTACTGGAACCAGTAGCCGCGTTTAATTCGTCCGCCAATGACGTTGAGGTTTGTAGCAGCTGTCCTCCAGGACCTGCTAAAAATGTCTCGCATTGTTAATCCTCGAATATATTAATACATCGAGCTATCCTGGGCAAACTTTTGGCTAAGGAAGGACCGTAATAATAAGTTTCATATAGCTATTTTTCAACGCGCATTCTTCGCACGTGTGTTGAGAACGCATGTACGAAACGCAAAAACACTCTTTACATCCATATTTTTTATTATTGCACCTGATAATTTATATTTCTGTCAATATAATCATTTTCTACGTAGCAGCTAACAAGTACGTAGTAAAGTACACCAATGACAGAGTGCGAAAGTGTTAAATGAAAATGAAAATCAGCAGAAAATGAGATTTCATATTTTATCGTTTGCTTACATTTCTTATTCTTGGGGATTTCGGGAAGCTTCCGACGTCTCCGTTCGTTTCCGATGCTCCTATTAGACGAAACATGTTCCGGCGTAGGCCAGGAACTCAAGCTGGAGCAAGAGTCACCGACGTCGCTGACGACGCTGTCCCGCCCGCTGTTTCCTGCGACGGAGCTACCCTCGCCCGGTTTCTCAGCCCCTGATGGTACACGAGCCCTGCTGCTCAGCCCACCGAACAAGCTAATATCATCCAAGGGTGGTTGCTAATCAGCGAATACTACACTCTATGTACAGTTTCTCCCCAGTTTCGTTAAAAAATCAATCAAACCAATCGAACGAAATCTCCTCCTCGAGACCGATAGAGGAACTATTTAACGCGAGAGCCATTATACTAGCATAAAAATAGCACACGGTGCATAGAGATTAAGGAGAAACTCTCTAATTTTAACAAACCTAAAGTCACTGTCTGCGACAATGGTGCAGCGGTGATCGAGTTCTTCACTATCGTCCGGCGACGAATGATCGCTGATCCCTCGATTATCTCGAGGACGTAGGAGAAGAGCAGCAGCTTCCTCGTCCTCGGAGTCTCCAGTTATACCCTCGCATGATTTTCCTATCTCTCCATCGCTTTCTTGGGACGAGGTGGGCGAATCGTCTATCATGACATCGTGGACTAGCCTAGAAGAACCTTTCTTTACCAACTCTACTCTTTTCCCCATACTCCATAATAGTGGCATCTTATTATTCTCTCCTTATCAGTTCTCATTTTATAAATTAACTGCAACAAATTATGCATGTGTACGTGTATATGGGTGTACGCATGTGTCCCTGTATTTGGCCATATCGATTCGAGTAGAACGACAATTCCAGGTGACATTGATTTTTGCATCCTATCGATTTCTCTGTAACATCTACAAATATCGCGAGGAGATAGAAATTGGGAGAAAAGTACATGGGAAAAGAGTGGATACAGCGTTACTCGGTCAGAACCACGGAGACCACCGAGCATTCTCAAATATTTATGTCGCTGCCTCCTTTTGGCGAGTCTAAGAAAAGCAGAGCAAAAGGAAGGGAGGGGTGGAAACGGGAAATTTTAAAAGGTCAATCCTTATCGAGAGAAGCGTCAATGCTTCTTATCAAAACATTCAAAGTACAATGATTTTTGCATAAATACACGTATGCATGTAAATCGATCCTGAAGTCAAGGGAGAGAGAGAGAGAGAGAGAGGGAGAGAAAGAGGACGACGACGGATGCACAAGAAGTTGCAGTGTCGATACAGAAGTGCAATCCTTATTATAGAAGGAAATAATAGACTTCCTCGTTTGCGCGAAGAATATTGATAGAGGAATCGTTTTCCTCGGTGGATATTTGTAGATTGAACATTTTCTCAACATTTTCGATAGAATCGGAATTTTACAGTTTGAGGAGGATGCAAAGGTTTTTGCAATTGGGCTAGAGATGTTGCAGCGAACTCACGTGTAGTTGGTGAGCGGAGCTTTCAGGTGCTGAGGGAGCCGGTCAAAATGATAGCGAAACTCCTCGAACTCGCTGTCCGCCATGTCGGCGGAGGCGACGATTCTTGGCTGTTAATGGGGATGATGAATATTCGTCAATCTTTAGTGATAGAATTTAAGGAGGGCCGACGGCCTGACGTGAGACCTGCTTGCGACAGCACCAGCTTAACGATGGCGCTTTCATCGTAGCGCTGCTTCCAGAGATATACCCCTTATTGATTCCTGCGTCGCGACGCCGACGCCGACGCCGACGCTGAGCGTTCAACTTACCCGCAAGCGCACACAGACGCCCGCAAGACTCGCGAAAAAAGAAAGGAAAAACCGTATATCGAGTAAAGACATTTTTAGAGTGATAGACGGATGGATGCATATGGAAATTATAAGGGAGGGAGATGAAAAGCAACAGAAGGAATTGCAATGCCCATGAACGTCTGCGATACTTCGTCAATGCTGCAGCTTCGTCGTTTCTTCCTTCCAAGAATCTTTTATTAAAATGTCTCATGGCGATTTACCAGGCATTTGTTTTTCCTCCATTGTCTCAATGCTTTAATTTCAGCAACGAAAGAGCGAAAGAAGATCTTGGTGTTTGCCAACGCTGAATAGCCCCATCGTCAAGTTTTTAAGTCGCCCACCCCCGTAACTCTTTATGTCGAGCGAGCCTTTCGAATCAATGGAATAATTTAGAATTGCCAATGAAATGATTGAAATAAAAAATCAAGAATAATGAAAGCATTAAATTTATTACTTGTATTTGCGTTTATCAAATAAAATCTTGAAACACTATCCGGACACATTTTTTTACATTGATAAAATATGGGTGTAAGAATATATGAATGAACGAATAAAGTGCAACAGGCGATAATAGTATACTATACGCATATATATATGCATGTATAGTAAGAATTCAAAATATTCTTTCAGAAGTTGATTAGAGAGAGAGAGAGAGAGAGAGAGAGGGATCTTTGTAATCTTCTAAACTATTTAACTATCGATTAATAATTCTTTTAATTTAAAAATGTTACACAACTGAACGTAAATTTAATTAAAGTTACGTTTTGCTTTTAGTAAAATGCTAACTGACCTAGCGGACAATTGCTTTATCTCCATTTGCCATCAAATTCTAAATGCGGGCTTTACAATAAATAATATGAAACTATAGATATGTATATAATACTCATCCTAATTTATCTCTACTATATTAATCAAAGAAGATAAAGATTCTCTCTTTTACGAATAATTTATCAAAAAGCTGAACTCAAGAATTGATTTTCTCTTAATAAATTATTAATTATTATTTACACAAGTGCATCTGGCAATCGTCATTCATGATTACTTTTTTGAGTCTTCATAATAACTTGTACGTATCGAAAGTTTCGAAAATTTCAAACTGAGAGATATTAAAAGTTCAATATGTAATTTAATGTTGGCATAAAAATAAATACATAAGCTGCAGTGTTATATTAGTTATTCATGGAGGAAATCCGGACTCATATACGCAAATAATGCTGATGATTGTAATAAGTATTTGTGCAAGTGAACGATGAAGGCCAAAACACTGTGCAGGGACCAAAATTAATAATATTCTCTTTGCATATATCCGTAAACGCGCAGGTAGGCATTCGCGCGCGCACGTATACATTGACGTATGCACATTCGTGCATATGCATACAGGAGATTATTGAAGGAGGAAGAAGCAAATGCCACATGATGCAACAACGATATAAACAATAGTGAAAACAGAGAATTAAAAAGTAAAGAGGAGATTTTTTTTGCTTTAGAGATAAATCCTTAAAGAAGACGATAAAGGAAAAAGAGGGAGGAAGCTTCATCAAAGATCGAGCGATAGCCTCAATTCCCTTAACAGGAGAAACAGTCGGTATAATTCAAACGGAGGGTAGCTCTGATAGTGGTAAGTGATGGACACTGGTAATGTGCTGCATCTGCTTTGCTCAGGAGTAGAAAGGAGTTGCTCGAGCGTTCAAGCTTTTATTAAACATTGTCTTTCTTTGTTCCAATGAAAGAGAGAAGGAGCGTGGGATTCGGACTCTCTAGAAGGATTCTTGTCCTACAAATCCACTAGTTTCCCAATGTCCACCCTTTAAATTCACCATTTCAAGGGAAAAGGACACTCCTATGTGCGTCTACGTCCATGTATGTACAAAATGACTGATGATCCAAGCAAAGGATACACGACGAGAGGATATTCATTAAAAAAGAATAAAAGGATAGATCGATAAATCAATCGGCTCTAACGCATAAATAATTAGAGATTTTGTTTGCGCTAGACTTTCTCCCGTTCTCGTCGAATTTCATTAGGGTGTCCTTGCGAATCAGGAGCACTCACGCCAATCAGGAATATCCGAGGAAACCGAGGAGAAGAAGAAGAAGAAGAAGAAAATGTAGAAGAGGGTGGGGAAAATCAAGTGTTAAACGCACCCCGAGCAAAATGCTATCCCACCAATCACGAAACCCCGCGGCGCCTCCACCAATCCTAGCGAGCTTCTCTTTCAAAGTCAGTCCAAGGCGGAGGGGCCGAAAGCTTAAAAACACCGGAAGACAAAGTTGCAAACGCACTTTATCCACCGATATCTCTCTGTTAAACAAGCGCGCGTCAGTTTTATAAAAAAAAAAAAAAAAAGATCTCGCGGGAGTGTGTACACGTACGATGTTTGTAATATTTCTCTGTCTCTTTCTTTCTTTCTTTTCATTTTCCAAATAAAAAAATTCATTTATTATTTAAGCCAATAAAACTTGGAGTGTGTAAGGTTTGTTTAACGATTAAATCATTTGGTGCGATAGATTTCGTTCGAGACAGAAGTTCCTCGACATTCCTCGGGGTCTTCTGGTTAGAGGCGTAAAAGCTTAAAAGCGGCTTGCCCGTTCACCAAAAGACACCCAGCTCGCTGATTATGAGCGGATCTGGTAAAGGTTTAATTGGCATGTGGCTGTATAGACGAGGGGAAAGCTGGACCATAAAAGAAGGAAGCCCAATTCGTAAAGCGAAAGACGTATGTCCATTTTGTTTTTACTACTACCTCCTTCCTCCACCATACCATTGCTTCTTCTTCGCCTTCCTCCGCTGCTTTTTCATTTTCATTTATTCTTTTGATTTCTATTTCTCGTTTTTATTTGCATTCCTCCTGCAGGTTTCCAAGAACGAGCGCTGTTAGAATTTTATTTAACTTAGCCCCTATAATTACTGAGATAAACTCTTTTCTCTGCACGCTACAAAGATCCCAATGGTGGAAACAAGTGGTGACAATAAGAACTCGGTCGTTTTCTCGCTAAAAAATCAAGTAGGCGGGTTAGCGCGAGCTCTTCAGGTGTTTCAAGTAAGTCGTCCATAAGATTAAAAGTAGAGTGATTGGTTTTGTATCGGGTCTTAATAAAAGAGATTAATTATGTCAATGAAGGATTTCGGTGTAAATGTCGTGCATATCGAGTCAAGAAGATCCATGCGACGAGGATCCGAATTTGAGATCCTCGTCGATGTGGAATGCGACGGGAAAACGATGGAGCAGCTCATAAGGATGTTGAGTCGTGAAGTTTCCGCGATAAATCTTGCACAATACGAAGAAAATGGTACAATACCGAATCCACCATGTCTCTCCGCTGCGCCAAGTTTCGGTAAATCTTTAATAACAATTCAATAGTCGTGATCAAAGAGACAACCTTTGGAATCCATCTGCCAAATGAAATTGTTTAGATTTTAGTGAAGTCGATATGCCATGGTTCCCCCGGAAAATATCAGATCTCGATAAGGCGCAAAAAGTTCTCATGTCTGGAACCGAATTGGATGCCGATCATCCTGTAAGTTTCCCCACCTTACTGCAAACATATAATTGTTTAATATGATTAATTTCTTCTCTATTCCTTTTCTTCTTCTTTCTATTGAAATCCAGAGTTTCAAGGATCCAATTTATCGCAAACGTCGGGAAGAATTTGCAGACATCGCGAACAATTACAGACAGTAAGAATAAGAAGAAAATCAAACGTTAAATAAATAGTATTTAGCATGCGATACATAGAATTAATGAGAGAAATAAATAAATGAAATCTTTCCAGTGGGCATCCTATTCCACGCATTCAGTATACGCCCGAAGAAATTCGTACTTGGTAAGTGTCGCTGTGATGTACCTTGAACAATATTCTTCTCGAATCGTCTAACACTTGTACAGGATTTTTAGTTAGATTTTACTTCTCGCTGTCTTTTCCTTTTACAAACGAGCAATAAACCATTTTAGTTTTTGCACGTTTTGCAAGAAACGCTTATCGATTAAATCAGGAATGAAAGAACGTGTTTCCGTCTACACGAAGGTAATCTGAGAGAGAACGTGGGGAGGTGGTTTGTTCTCAAGATCTTTAAGAGTTTGCACAATTTCTGAGACATGAAACTTCTCGAAGCCACGTCTCTCCAATCTAAAACGAAATGTGAAGAGAATCGCCACCTCCGCCCATACCTACCTATCTACCTACTACTATACTCTCACTCCTGTTGAATGCACCCTTAATTGACCTCGATTTGATTTATCCTCGCGATCGGCAACTTCCTTAATAGAATTTCTCATCTTATCCTTCGACTACGAGGAAAAGAAATTCGATACTTTTAATCTCATCTCCCGTGGATTTGTTTTTTATTCTCGATATTAATATTTCTTCGCACGACATGTTTAGGGGAACCGTTTTTCGCGAATTGTATCAGCTTGCCCAAAAACACGCTTGCAAAGAATACCTCGAGAATTGGCCAAAACTTGTCAAGTATTGCGGCTACAGGTATATATATATAGCAGTAATTCTATTAATTATAATAATTTATCCCGAATCGTGAGATTATATCTATTTTCATCTGGAATTAAGAAACTAATTTTTTTTCTTACCATCATTTTTTATCAATAGAGAAGACAATATACCGCAACTCGAAGATGTCAGCGCGTTTCTGAAACGTATGTAAAACATCGATTGACAATTAATTTGGGACACCTCGCCCCATCACGTTCTATCCTATCTTTCGTTTCGTTTTTAGGTACAACTGGATTTCAATTGCGACCTGTTGCCGGATACCTCTCACCCAGAGATTTCCTGGCCGGTTTAGCTTTTCGAGTTTTTCACTGCACTCAATACATTCGGCATTATTCCGACCCTTTCTACACGCCTGAACCGTAAATTTATCATTTATACAATTTCTCATTGGTAATACGCGCAAATCAATTATTGACTCGTCTAATATCTTAGGGATTGTTGCCACGAGCTGTTGGGCCACATGCCGCTTTTGGCTAATCCGAGTTTCGCTCAGTTCTCTCAAGAACTCGGCCTAGCTTCTCTCGGCGCATCTGACGAAGATATCGATAAGCTAGCAACTGTAAGTAATTGCGCGAGAAATGAAAAGATCAACGGGGGGAGATCAATTATCATAATGAAATTTACAGCTGTACTTTTTCACCGTGGAGTTTGGATTGTGCAGACAAGAAGGCACATTGCGCGTTTACGGGGCTGGATTGTTGTCTTCGGTAGCTGAACTGAGACACGCTGTTACCGCTCCGGAAAAAACCTTCAAATTCGAGCCTGATGTTACGTGCAAGCAGGAATGCATCATCACCGCATTCCAAAATGCATATTACTATACCGACAGCATTGAAGAGGCCAAAGAAAAAATGAGAACATTCGCAAATCAAATAGAGCGTCCATTCGGCCTTCGCTATAATCCTTATACGCAATCCGTGGAAGTTCTGACCGATGCTCAGAAGATAACAGCTTTGGTCAGCGAACTGCGCGGTGATCTCTGTATTGTCTCCAATGCTTTGAAAAAGATACAGGAACAGGACGAGACTGTAGACATCGAGAGGATAACTAATTTGCTAACTCAAGGAATCGATCTTCCTCTGGAAAGCTCATCTTCCTCCAGCGACGATGATAAGAGTCCAAACATCGAAGAGCCCCAGAGGAAAATTCAAAATGGAAATGGCTATCACAATTAATAACTAATTATTATAACGAGTGGTCTAGCTCGCAGCTGTTACTGAAATCGTAGTAATTTATTATTATTGATTGTCTCCTCTTGATTGTAAAACTATAGTTTCTAATATCAGTAAAGATTTCAATGATTAATCTTAATGTTTCATCTAGAAATTTTTAAAGTATGCATTCTACATGCATATTTTAAGCTTCCGATAAATGTATTTGTGTTAACAATCTATAATGTTATAAATAAAGTCGAAACGAGGAATATTTCTTTTTCTTTCTTGCATCATCAGGACCCTTTCCATTAGTTCGACTAATCTTTCTAATGTTCCAGCTAACTATTGCCTCTTGCGCTCTTGTTTCCTTTTTTCATTTCGAATCACGAGGGAAAACAGATTACCTTAGGAGGCTCTTACCGACCGATTATCCTTCGAGAAATGTCTACGTAATTCCTTGAACAAACACTAGTGGCATTTCGATCAATAATATAAAGTTTTCCAATTGCTAGCGAGCGAATACTACGAACGATATGTCATAATATTTTTAATGATATATGACATTTTGAGTAAAACACTTTTATTACGAAAAAGAGATTTGTAAACATAAGGAAACTACATAAAGAATTGTTTTATGGATTTATCCTACTTTACTGATAAATTAAAATCTTATGTTGCAACATGGCACAAATACAATCATCAACGTCTGACGGATTACCAAAACATTTTGTATCGGCAATGCGTACCTTATTTGATATTATGGACGATCGGAATACAGGATTTGTTAAGTTCTCGGACATTGAGACACGGTGGCAAGATGATGGTACACAGGGATTGCCAAAAGGTGTTCTAGATAGTTTAAAAAAAGTTACACCGCCCAATGATCTTCTGTCATTTGAAAGATTTTGCGCGGGGCTCAAAATATGTTTATTACAAATTAACGCTGACACGGATATAAAAAAACATGATAGTCAACCAAACAGGCCTCCTTCAGCTCCTATTCTTATTAATGAAAATCAAAATAAAAATCCATGGATTTCTCCTAACACAGCTGCAATACGACCAAATAATGTTATATCTCAGCAACGTACTCTCAGCATGCCACAATTACTAAACACACGAAGAGATCCAAATCCGCAATTAGACCATATTGAAAGTAGAAATGAGCCAGAAACAAAATTAAACAAATCATATGGACCACCAAAACCACCTCGTACCGGTGCTGCTCTTGAAGGCAGATTATTAAATACTGAAAGAAATTTTGATAAATCTGAAATTCGCACAGCACTGCAAAATTGGCAATTGGGTTTAATGATGAACAATGATGACAAAAGGCATATTTCTCCTACAAATTTTAGAACAGATACAAGAACTTTATTAAGACCTACAAGAGTAATGGGCGATGGTAAAGCTATAGAACTACAAAATAATCAATTTAACATTCCACCAAAAAAATCTTTGAATAGACGTAGAGAACCTAGACGTCATACATTGCAGAATGGCATTGATTACAACATGGTAAAGAAATTTTCTCTAGGATCCCTACTAACAATCGGTGACTGGTTTTGGACATATGAATAACAATATAATTACTTCTTGAAACATGGGGGCATGTATAAATAAAAATCTTTATTCTCTACATCAAAGTCAATTTTTTGAAAATATCTTATTTTTGTAGATGAAGCGGATGAAACAAATTGAGCAAGAGAAAGATGTGTTGCTTCAAGGTTTGGCAGCTGTGGATAAAGCAAGGGAATGGTACTTGAAACAAATTTCACAGACTCAAGAAAAGATTAAACATTTAGGCCGAATGGGCTCTCATGTTGTAAATATTATTTTTTAATTGATTTATTTTTAAGCTTTTATTATTTTATATGTGTTGTGAATTATATGTTTATTTTTAAATTAGGAGCAGTGGACAGAGGCCCAACAGGAGCGACTAGAACTTCAACGAGCACGCGTGCTCGAAGTTAATAGGCATCTCGCAGCATTAATAAGTAGTTGGGAACGCGGTGGACTTCCAATGCACATGAATTTAGCTTTCCTTAGTACACCAACTTCTGCACAACTGCAACAAGATATGCTTTCACGATTAAAACAACAAAATCATAGATTAACAGAGGTAAGGATCTAAATATTTTTTTATTTTATTAGATTAAACGCCATAAGCCCTTTTCTCACTTAACAGGAAGTAAGTAAAAAGTCTCAACAAATAGCCCTTCTTGAACAAGAAAAGGACAATTTGGTGAGAGAGTTATATAATAGGCAGCATGGAATGGTTCAATCTAGAAGAGCCACAATGATTCATGAACAACACGATCAAACCTTCATGTATAAGGTATTAAAGATATAATCTCGTGCCGATTTTATAAAACTTAATATTTATAAAATTGTTATAGAATTTTTTTATTTTTATAGAATTTGAGCGATGGGAAATATCATAACAGAATTATAAAATAAAAAATGAATATATGATAGCCTTATCATAATTTTTATTTTTTATATTTCGAAAATATATATAATATTTTGTACTAACACTCTTTTTTTATAACAATAGCCGTTATAATACCTTAAAACTGTATATTAATAATTAATGAATTATACACGAAATAGCAAAAATAAAGAGATTTTAATTTATCCTCCTTCATTAATTAGCATTCATTACGAAATATAAAGATATACGATTAATTTTCGCAAACGCAACATTTAAATGTTAAAGTCTCTGTGTACAATGACATACATTCGATCGATTTCCGGTATACACGTAATGGAAATGTCAAGTGTTATCATAATCTAGGAACCGATACTATTAATCTTTCGCATACAATCGTTATATTTAAATAAATTACATATTTGCTCTTAAATTTTCTTAATAATGAATCTTAAAACTTATACCCTTTGGTAACCATATGACATTTTTTAATGAATTATACCGGCCGGATGCCTGGATATAATCTTTTTCTTTTAAGAATGTAAGAAGTCTAAAACTTGAAAATTCTTGCAGTTCAATAATTCTTTTATAATTGGATCTTGAATTGAAGATTTTTGACAAAAAGTTAAAAAAATGAACAAAGAAGCAACAATACGATTAGCGTGCTCTTAAATGTATAAAGTAATAGTTATATTTTGTAACTATATGTGTAGAATATTAATATAAGGGAACAGACAACTGTATCACCCACCCCACGCATGAAACCGTGTGTTTAGTTAAAATTTCTCAACAGCTTTAATACAGAATGAAGCGGGTCTAACAATCAGTCGAGTCTTTAATCTTCAACGTGCTTGAACGCTACACTCGAGGGAAAAGAACATTTCTTAGGGTGAGGTGCAGCAACGGCTTATTATACATGCACACATTCATGTACGCACAAACACATTTTAATAATTCTACAAATATATTGAGAGAAAAAAAGTGTCCCCTACAACCGCAACCTTTGACCCGCAGCCACTAGCTTTAGAGTCGGTCGACGATCTCTTATATTCAGTTTACTCACTGCATCCGATTATCATCCATCAATTCTTCGAGATGGTACTTAGAACTACACTCTTCGTAGTCCTGCTACTGGTTACAATAGGTATCTATTTTCATTTATATATATACATATATATGTACACAATTTATGTATTCTAGAATAGAAAAGTTGTGATCATTGTGGGAGGTGAATATTTTGTAGTTCATCCCCAATATACTTAATATATTTTACATTTAATAAATATTTAATACTTCTCAGTTTTTATATGCATATACGTATAGCTTTTATCTCTATTTTTAAAATAAATAAAACAAATTAAAAATTGTTTAACTTTTATAATATTTTCTTTTGTCAAACTAACATCTTCCGCAACTAGTTTTATGATATGGAGCAGATACCAAACTAATGATACTGAGGCACTTATCTCCTCGAAAGATAACGTTGAAAAAATCATACTTTCAGTTTATTTTTTCTCTTAAAGCTCTATATACTCAGTTCTACGATCATTTATATTTTTCTTTTAAAAGAAATATTAACAAGTATCTCATGCATATTTTATCAACTAAAGTTTTATCTTAATGGATAAAAGGAAAAGAGCGGAAGACATATCCGGTATAAATACTTTGCGTATCTAACTTTTTTTAAAAATTATCTATTATCAAATAGACAGAGTGTAAATTCTTTATTTTCAAAAGAACTAATTAGGAAAGTAATTATTACTTTTCTGCAATTTTTATAATCGATAATTATAGGTATTCCATCAAAGGCATGCGAGTTGGATCAAATGCGATATGGATGTAGAATTTATAATGCACAATGCAGTTGCGGCTACGGGTGCAAAGCTGAATATAGATACGACAATAACGAGGACTGCAAGTTAGCTCTAAGAGGTAAGAAAGTTTAATTATGCATGATTTCTATTAATCAAATAGCCCTGATTCTTTTATACTTATATTATACTTATACATTACAATTTTTTTATTTAGGTACTCGCACCGATATTTGTTATAGATCAAAACCATGCCTGAACGGTGGATCCTGCTTGCAAATATCGACGGTTCCTGGATTTCAATGTCGCTGCGAAGGAACTGGATATTATGGCTCCCGTTGTGATAAACGTAAGTTTCTTCAAATATTTGCATTATTACTCCTTGCTTTAAATCTAAACTTTAAATCCAGTTGTATCCATAATATACACCCATATTATAATCAACTATTTATGTGTTTTAATTTTTTTAGCTTGCCCAGGCCTAAGTAATGTACGTTTTCGTGGACCTTTTCCTTACGAGTGCATAGTTATCTAATATAAATACTTGGGAGACTATTTTTATAACAAGTACAAAAATGGCTTCACGTATTTTCAGATGCTTAACGCATCTTTTTGTATATAAACCCAATAATGATAATAAAAACATTTTGAACCATTCTAAAGAACTCTTATTTATTATTACCTCACGAGTCATAAATGATCTTTAATAAAGTAGAAATGTATCTTACTTCCACTGTAAACAGTCTAGCCTGATCTCTTAGATCAGTTTTGGTTAAACGAAAAAAGTAATATATTCTTGTAAAATATAATAGATGACACATGCATCAATAAATTGATTATTAATCTTTCAATGTTTATTCATCAATAAATTTACAGTATGTATGCACATGATGTGTTATATAGATTGAAGGACAAGCGCTGAAATTTGTATCGTGCTTGTGTCATGTACCTCTTGTAATTGGTATTCTTCTTATCTATTTCTACATAATGCCACATATACCTCGCTTATCGTGTCAAATGGCAAAAATTATAAAATGCATCAATTTTACTTTTATTTTTTACAATAGGGATTTTATGAGTTTATCATTACATTTTCACCAAAATCGTAGTACTAATTTGATTTTACAATATGAGACTGTATCAGGAACTTAACAATGTGTATATATACATATATATACTTTGTACGTTTACGTACATACATGTATATGTACATGCATTTGATATATATGTGTATGTGTGTGTGTAAAAATATATATACATATATATACATTATATATATATATATATATATATGCGTGAGTGTGTACTTGTGTATAAATTTGCATAAACACGTATACACGCACGCACACAAACACATACACATTTATATTCATTAAATTATATTATCTCTAGTACACAAACATAGTTGGCCAATAATAACCTTTTTACAAATTTATAGATACTTTTAACAGAAGGTGACGCGATACAATAATTTATATAGCGAAACGTATAACTACTCCTCTCGCAATGAAGTTAAAATAGATAAATTAAACAATCTAGCCCTGATCTCTGGCATGCAATTTCTTCACATGATTCAATTGATATTGATTGCATACATGCGCCACAATTATGCATTATCCACTTTCGGCTAACATATATTTAGTATGTTCATATTGTGTATCATGGATTGAATAGTTTATGAAAATTAATAAAAATAAAAACTGTAATAGCCATTGAATGAGATTAAATTTCATGATGAGAGACAACACATTGTCTAAGGTAATCACAAACAGACAAATTTGTGGTAGTACAATATCTACTGATTTGTTTATTTTTGTATTCTTCGTTTTGGTATGACGTACAATTTGTAATTTTGAATGCAGTTTTTTGTGAAAATAATTTCATATTGCAACGTCGTCTAAACGCTACGTTTTATGATTAAAATATTAAGTCAAATGAATGGTCTATTATTGCTTACTAACATAGAAAAGTAAATGAATAGAATTGATCATATCCCACACAGATACTGTTTTTATAAAATGAAAAGTTTGGACTAATTGCCTCATATTTTATTTCTATTTTATTGAGGCATTAAAATGACTCGTTGTTTTTTGTTGATACTTTTCCCTTCGATCCAAAATCCAATTCATTGATTATTCTTATTTATTATGATTATTAATATTATTATTGTTGTCACATTAGTCTCAATTTGGCAAACGTTTACGATGATACTTATAATAATAATCTCAGTATTGAAGTGTGTGATTCGAAAACAAATAACGTAGATTATAATTTTGATAAAGCATTCGCGTTATTTTACGCGTTCGATTACTCTTCAATAGCACCAGGAATATGCTGTGTTCTTTCTTGATTAAATCCACGTGTACCATCTGGTCCTTTTGGTTGTCTGACTACAGTTAATTTCGGTCCTGTATCTTCAAGGGATGTAGTACGTAGTCGACTGATCAAGCGTTCAGGGCGCTGTTGAACTGCGTCACTATTAACAATTATCATTATTATTAATTGCCGATAAATTTATTAGTTTCATGAAGAATAATTTATATAAATGATATAAATATAAATATATACCTTATTCGCGTAACATTACAAGCAGATGATTTGCCAGTACGTTGATTTGTAACTAAAACAAATTCAACCTGATCTCCCGGTTGCAGTGTAGCATGGTCACGAACTTCACTTGTGTGAAAGAATAGTTTTTTACCCTCCTCAACTTCATACGCAAGAAAACCAAATTGTCCTTTTACAGCATCAACTGTAGCTCTTCTCTTTTTTCTTACCGCTATTATATTACAAGCATGACCTTCAGAGTCAATCTGAAACTGTACCGGATCTCCTGCTTGTAATAATTCACGTTTATTAGTAAGACCCATGATTCCAAATTCATATTCTGTCGCTTCTTCTTCTTCGTTAGCTGAATTAGTTTTTATTAAACCAGCATATTCAGCTTGCTCTGGATTGGCGCTACGCAAAGGTCGTATAACTGTTCCATCCAACACTTCACTAACAGCCGTTGGCCGGGGAATACTTCCACGAGGTACTAATCGTACACTGTCTGCGGCAATACAACCACCAGACCCTCTTCCATTACTGGAGCCAATAGTACATTCAATGTCTGCTCCCAATTCCAAGATATTGGCATCTCCGTCAAAATTACTAAATATCAAAATTGCACACACACACATTCACATTACATACATATAAGAAAATACTTATATAATATACTAATAAATTATTTTACAATGGATAGCACTTGCCTAAAATGGAAAAATATTTCTTTATCATGATTAACTGTTTCGATAAAACCAAATCCATCTTTTAAAGCAGCAATAAACCCTTGACATATTTGGCCATTTGTTTTTTTATTTCCATTTTGAATTTTTTCACCAACATTTACTAGCGATATGTTAACTGCTACAAGCTCTTTATTACGCTTTACCTGGCAGATACTGAATTGAACCTACAATTAAATAGTAAATTTTAAGAATACATAAAAACTATATACGAATAAGATATTTTTTTTTCTTTAATTACCTTATCACCTAATTTTGGAATACTTTTAGAATCACAATCCTTTGTAAAGAAAATAATGCTTTTCTGTTGATTTTCTTTCATATAACCAATAAGGCCAGGTTCAATACCATTTGTGTCTTGAATTACGCTACCTAATAGATCTTTTTCTATAATGGATTCAAATTGAACAGTACCAGTTGGTAGATGTTTCAGTCTAATCGCACTTTGTCGTGAATTAGAAAATGAAGATGAAGGATCCTATAAAAAATAAGAAAAATCATCATTAATAAATAATTACGAAAATATGCGTATACATTTATTTATTTTATCTTGCATGTAGTACCTGAATCACTGTAAATTCAACTTCATCCCCTACACTAATCTCTCGATCAACGTCAAGTACTTCATTAAAATGAAAAAAAAGTCTCGCTAGATCACGATCTACACAACGAATGAAACCAAATCCATCCTTCAAAGATGCTACAATACCCTGCTCTCTTCGTTCTCCAGATACTGTAAAAGATTCAGGTAACAATGATATTTCTGTAGCTCTTTTAAGTTGATCTCTTGTATCTGTAGCAATGCGAAATTGGACCCAGTCTCCGTGTCTAAATATCAATTTAGTTAAAATCAAAGCAATTTACATAAAATATCCAAACAACAAACTATCAAAATACCTGAGAGTAAAATCTCCTTTTTGATCTTTATCACCAAATGGAACTTCAACTTCTGAATAATCATTGTCTCTATATCGAATTCTACCAGGTAAAGGATCATTATGATGACCACGAGCTGGATTTCCTCTCTCAAGAGGCTTTAAAACTTGTCCCTTCACTACTTCGTTACTAACTTCTTCAAATACTATAGAGCCCGGCGGTAGTTTCGTAATATTACAAGCAACTTCCTTCCCCTAGTAAAACAAAAAAAAACATAATGAGATTATATAATAACAATAATTACCTTTTTCATATTCTCCGTAAAATAAAATATTTTTACATTTCGTGATTGTATTATAAATTCAACATCATCTCCTAGCCTAAGTTCCTCTTTCATAGACTTAGCTTCACTAAAGTGGAAGAAAATTTCCTTAACTATATCAGCACGCTCAATAAAACCAAAATTATCTTTCATTGAGCATACTACACCACGATAACGAACAGGATGTGCGGGATTTTCTAATCGCACATGGCATGCACCCAAGTTTCCACTGTAATTTGGTACTTTTATTAAAATTATGTGACAAGCTCTAGAATAAAAGATAATTGCAGATTTATGATAAATTACCGTTGATTTGTGGCAATTTGAAATGACACTTTATCACCACCACGTAAAGTGACATTTCCTTCAACATCATCTTTAGTGTATGGTAAAAAAAAGCATTCGCCCCGATTTTCATAGCTAATTCTTCCTTGTGAATCGCCGCTATCATGTAATTCTGTTGTTACATTACCGGTGACACGTTCTTCACTTAAAACCTTCAAAAATAATAATTAAAATCAATAACCAATTCAAAAAATAAGAAGCTTTCTTTTTAAAGAAAAATATTATATACCACTTCTGGAGCAATCTTTGTAACTGCACTAGCAATAGGTTTACCCGTTCTCCGATCATATGTCATTTCAAATTCTACAGGATCACCAATTTTTAAATGCTCAATGTTACCACTAAATTGACTAAAATGAAAGAATAGTCTGGCCTGCCTATCACAACACTGTATAAATCCATATGAATGCTACAATAAAAAGAATACTTATAAATTTTTAGATAAGAATGTAAGCAAAACTAAACAACTATTGATTAGATAGCACTTACCAATAATTTTTCGATAATACCCGTTTCTCGTGTTCCTTGGTAGGCAGACTGATCTTGATAAGTATTATTACTTGTTGGTTCTCCAGTATAACTTACATTATTATCCATATTAGTGAAAGCTCCAAAATTAAATTTTGTTGCTCCATTTCGTGGTAAATTCTGGGCACTGTTATAATTGCCGTATGTTGTGGAAGTTTTTCCACAATCAGGTGGTGAACCCATATAATGATCACCACTATAATTGGTACCATTTCTATAATTATTTGTTTTTGATTGATGGGATCCTGCTATGACTTTAGGATTTGATATAGCCATAGATTTAAAATCAAGTATTGCTGGGTCAGAGTTCATGATTGGCGGCTGGAGGGTTTTCCACTGAGGATTGTTGGACATTATCTCAAATTTGCACAGTTTTGTGTAAAATAATTTTCCTTTCTTTACGAAGCAATCGGTAAGTTCTTTTATGATCACTTCTATTTTACCACAATATATATAAACATATATAAATATATATATGTGAGTGTATATATATATATGTGTGTGTGTGATTATGTGTGTATATGTATGTGTTTATGTATATATATATATATGTGTGTGTATATATATATATATGTGTGTGTGTGTTTGGGTATGATGTGTACGTGTTGGTCGCGAGTGTGTGTGTGTGCGCGCGTGTGTATGTATATTTATGGGTGTATATATATACTTACAATTAGAAATTTTTAGTCTTTTTAATTATTTAAGTATTAACATATATATCACAGAATGGTTCTTGGTACCTTATATCTTTGTTCACTATTATAATGTTACAAGAACTTAATGAAGAGGAAGAGAGGCTTTTAAAATGCTGCACAAATGCAGACTCCTTTATGACTGGGATGTCAAAGGATGTTGCTTTTAATATATATTATTTAGAGTATTTTTTAGTATGTATTTATAAAGTATTCATAAAAGTGCCAAATGACTCTGTTTGAACTTAACACCTCCCAAATACAGTTGAAGATGTATAGTAACTGAGCAGAGTAGCACAATCTCAGCCGCAATCACAATCACGGTCACTATGGCTCACGTGGCTCTTAACAAGGCTTCTTGTGTACACAATATATAAATGAACAATGTAGCTAAAGTCAATTTATGGATTGGTACTAGTACAAAATTCTTAGAACATCATATACCATATTTGATACTTTCCACAAGTGTATGCTATATAGTATTATAACAACTGTTTGATAATTACTCAATTTAGTTTGCACAAGAACAACTGTGTCTTCTTTAAGCATCAGTCATCCTTTATAAGAGGAGTAAATTAATAACATAAGAGATTTAAAGGATAATTGTTGACTTGGAAATCCTCAGATGTCTTCAATGCGTGCTGAGTGTGATTGTGTGGTTCTGATACTTTTATATATATATATATTAATGTTTTCTCTTCTTCAGCTTTTATATGTAGAATTTATAGTGAGCCTTAGTTTCAAAAGTGTCCTAAACTAACAATTACACAAGCTGAAACAAAAAAGATAAAATTTTATTATAATACACGTACACTGACATGTCTACAAAATTTGCACTATTTTATTTCACAGTTTAACTAATAAACAGAAAAGTATGGCACAACTAAAATAAACTTAACACACATATACACATTATTCACTACACACAAACGCGCGCGCGCGCGCGTACGTCTCATCACATATCATTCACGACCGCGCATATATATATGTATATATATATATATATATATATTATATTGTGCGTGCTGTACGTATATATCTATAACTTTAAATATATGCGTCTTATTTAATATCTTATTAAAACTTTTTCATATTTTAATTTAAGTATATAATTATATTATAATTATATATGGCTCCTATATACTTTTTCTTAATGAGAACTTTGCTGTCATTATTAATACATTTGATATTTTTTTTCTTTAAAACATTTAACTCCAATTAAAGAAAACGATCCAAAATGGTAAAAGATATTGAATTAGTTGAAATATTTAAGTTAAAGGCAGTGATGAGTAAGCAATACAATTGAATTTTATTGCAAACTTAGGAGTATTTACTCTAATATTTTCTTTTTGAAAACATAAAGTTGAAATATCATATGTGCTCGCCAGTTACGAGATTCTAATTTTTTATGAGGTCACCTATTTATCGATATAGCAATGGTTGAAATCAACAAATATACTATTGAAGTGTACAAAATAAGTAGAAAATATAGTAAGTAAGCAATATAAGTAAGTTTTTAGAAAAAATGAAAATTTTAACAACATTAGAAAACTTTAGAAAACTCACCACGACACAGCACAGCACTGACGACATGCCGCCATGTTGAATGTCAACATTCAGCATTCACATACAAAACAGAAGAAACTTTAATAAATTTTATCCAAACCTTTACACATTTGCCCCAAGCGCATCACTTTAGTTCTTTTAATATTTTCGACTTTAATAGGACTGTTTTGCGTAGAATTAAGTAAGGAAAATGGTTAAAAGGGATGCCAATTAAAAAAAAGATTAAAAATATTTTAGTTTCAACGTTTAAATTTTATATAAGAAAAATTTGGACAAAATCATACTGGGTGAGATCGTAAAACCGATTATTTATATGTTTCTCAAATTACATGTATGTATATCACAGGACTTTTTATACTATATACTCTTAATCACAAAACAAAACACACATGTGTGATATAAATTTTTTTGAAGAATAATTTCATTTTAATATAAAAACCTTATATTCAAGTGAAAGTTTAAATGACATTTATTTAAATTAAATTTCTAATATTATACAAAGTAATATTATTTATCCATCCTTAAATAATTGAAATTTACAATTTGACTTAATAATATAACTCTTAGATGCACAGCATTTATTGTTAAGAATTTAACTTTGGAGGAGTCTCATTATTTGATCTTGGATAAACTCCCAAATAAGTTAATCTGCGCCAACGTAAATCTTCAGGATCCGGAGTTGGTGGAGCAGTTACACATTCAAGACTCAGTTGAAGAGCTTTTTTAAGTTCATCATCCTCATCCGAGTCTTGAGCTGCATTTATTGTTAAATCTGAATTACTATTTCTATGAAGATCCAGCCTTAATTTAATAGATTTATCAATATCTTCTTGAATTTCTTTTTTCTCTTTCATACTTAATTGCAAAGCTTTTTGAAGTTCTTCATTTTCATCATCTTCATTTCGACCCTCAATTGTGATGGGAATTATTCTTTCACGCGGATTTCTTGAAGAAGGGGGTAGTTGCATATCGTTAGGAGGGATTCGTTTAGCGAGTGAAGGCACATATGTTGACGTTGAAGGTGCAGCAAATTGAGGCATTTCAACTTCACCTAGTGCTAATGCAGCTTTTAAAATATTAGCTTCGTCTTCTGCTTTCGTTCCCAAGCGGTAACCTTTCGATGGAGATTTGATTTCAATTTTGTTGTTATCTTTTGCTTTTGACATAATAATAACTGGATTACTTTTTAGAACTTCATCAGCTTCACATTGTGGAAACGCACCATTAACGATAAAAATTGAGTAACCTATAAATTTTATAATTCTTAATACGATTATTATTAACTTGCTTATTTCATGAAAAAATTACCTTCTTGTAGTAACTGTGCTAAGTACATTGCAAGATAAGTATCTGATATTAACTGTGGTCCATTAAGCAAGGAATTCAAATTAAACCACTGATTTCCAAGTTTCCTTATTGTAAACCAATGTCCTTTATAATTACAAATATAAGCTTTCATTTTTCTGAAAAATATTGCTAACATATAAACAAATATTTAAATATTAATCTGCATAAATATATAGCAAAATATGTAATAAAAAAAAATATCACGAACAGCAGGGTACGCCAAATAATAACCTACGAAGGATTCTTTTGTGCCATTAAAGCCATTGGTTCTGTGCTATTGTATGGTATTAATTCTAGACCCCAAACTTTTAAAGCACTGCTAATAACTTGAACTGAAAAGTATCCACTGTCATCCATATTGCCTGATGGTTGCTAAACAAAAACAAAACATGTAATCTTACGACTAAACAAAATTATTCATAAAGAAAATCCAGACTAAATTCTTCAAATTTTTTTTACAAGGTAATGAAACGAATGCATCATCCTTACGTGAAATATATAAATGCTTACTTCGAGGAATTGTTTATATTCTTCACTGTCAATTCCAGATTCTGCCATTCTTAGTCTTTCTTCTTCATCCATTTGATGCCCAAAATTGGCAAGGTCAACTGCATTAAAGTATGGCCCTTGCAAAAGAGCATTTAAACAATGTTGAGCACAAAGGTAGCCTTCTTGCTGTAATTAGTTTATCATTTAGATATAAAGTGGGACTATCTTCCTTACAACATTTACCTTCTCATGGAATATGCTCTCCATTCTTGAAAGTTTATTTTCTCGAATTGAAACAATTCTGTAGAATTCAACACACAGGATGAATGATAATCATAAAAATATTTACTCACCAAACTTAGTAGTTAAACGTCATCCATAAAAATATTTGTTGGTTATAGCCATAAACTAGGAATTGCAATGAAATGTACAAAATGTGAAAGAGTTAAAGAAGCGTACTTAGTTGATAGATCATGTGTAATATTATGACAGAGCAGCACCTGTGATATTACACGCTACAGTGTATTCTTATGTGAGAGGAAGAGGAAGAGAGATGGAGAAGCAGAGGACAGGTGAATAAATTATGTATGTGTATGTGTGTGTACCGTGTCTCTCGTATTCGTACAAAGAATTAAGAATTATAAAGAAGTTTGAGAAAATTGAATGAAAAAATATCGTTTCTGCAGAGAAAACACGCGCTAGAAGATATTAGAAAAAGGTATAAGAGATTTTGAATTTATATTTAATTGCGAGAAAAGATGGAAGGGGTTCGAGTAATCGCAAAATGAAAAATTTCCATTAGATTTCGGGGAATCCCAACCAAGAAGAAATTTGTATATTGAAGGAGAGACACATATATGTATGTAATGTATATAACGAGGAAAGAGAAATAATCCCAAGGAGTAAATGAAGTAAAGTAGAGGGATATTGTAAAGAAAAGCGTCGCATAGAAGTAGTAAAGAGTTTATCAAATTGAGGAGATAAAGGGTAAAGTGTACAAGTCAAAACGGCAGAGGCAGCTCAGTCGCGCGACGATCATCACGGTGTTTAGGGTGATCATGATCATCGCAGCTAGTCTGGGTTTAAGTGTCTTGTATGTACGCACGGGCAGCACCAAAGAAAGACTGCTAAAAATCCAAGTACATCAAACTACACGATTCTCTCTTGTGCTGTAATTTGTTGTAGCTATCATAATTATATGCAAGATTTGTCCCTTTGGAAAATAAGGTGAGGAAATTCGAAGATAGACGGCCATACTCAAACATCCGAAGTGCGCGGCTTCAGATGGAGATGAAACGATAAATTACATAGAAACATTCACGACCCGGGAAAAGCAGGACCAGTGTAACCCGGTGCGAGAACGGATAGTGGAATAGTCTCGGTTCCGAAACGCAGGAAGCTAGAGGAAGGATATCAGGTGGACGATATGAGTGCAAAAACAGATGTGAACAGACGAGTCCTGGCCATCCAAGCCAAAAAGAAGAGGCATAAGCCCAGCAAACGCAAAGGGAAAACGAATTCTCAAAGCGAATCAGACACACCAGGAGCGCAATGTTCAACGAAAGCACCTCCCGCTCGTTCAGACCAGGATCCTTGGTGCTTTCAGGATTCATCGTCCCAAAAACAATATTCGGACAATGGGAATAGGTGGGCACTCGTGAATCATGAATAATTATTTTACCGTCTGATTACTGCTATGTACATTACTTCTGCATTTGGTCGCACGCACAACGTGTTAGCATTAATCTGTATTCTTATTTCTAATCGTTCAAATGTCTGCTCTCTTGATTTTATCGCGATTCTCTTTAAAAATTATCATTAATGCGAACTTGCTGTTCATATGTCACAAGTCACTCTTGGCAGCTATTAAAATTACATTTAATTAATTATGTTCTTTTTATAAAATTTGAAGTATCAAATGAATATAAACTAATTAGAATTTTAATTAGTAAATGAAAGATTTTTCCTTCTTTCATTTGCATTATATAAGGAGTAATCTTTTAAATAATGTAATAAATATAAATCAAATTTTAGGTTAGAACCATGTCATAGTTCGAGCAATGAAACAATTGAAGATGATGATGAGGTATACAGTGGTGAAGAAGAAGAGCAGGAAGATAGCAGTGATTATTGTAAAGGAGGCTATCATCCTGTAAAAATAGGAGATCTTTTCTTGAATCGATATCATGTAACTCGTAAACTCGGCTGGGGTCACTTTTCCACTGTTTGGCTTTGCTGGGACTTGCAGGTAAAAATTGCTATTAAATTCCCTTTTAATAACTGCAGCTAGATTCATCTAATTAAAATCATTAACTTTTTTACAGGATAAGAGATATGTTGCACTTAAGGTAGTAAAATCAGCTGCTCATTTTACTGAAACTGCATTGGATGAAATCAAATTATTGAAAGATGTAAGGGATACTGATCCATCTGATCCAAAACGTAATAAAACCGTCCAGTTGCTCAATGATTTCAAGATTAGCGGTATTAATGGATTGCATGTTTGTATGGTGTTTGAAGTTCTTGGGCATAATCTTCTAAAGTTGATTATTAAGTCTAATTATAGAGGAATCCCAAGAAATAATGTAAAACGTATAATTAGACAAGTTCTGGAAGGTCTTGATTATTTACATAATAAGTGTAAGAATTTTTAATAACAATATCTTTTTTTTATATTTAATCTGTAATTTGCATATCAACGAGAAATAATTTATATTCTATTTTAGGTAAAATCATTCACACAGATATTAAACCAGAAAATGTGTTAATATGCGTAGATGAAATTTATATACGAAAATTAGCTTCTCAAGCAACAGTATTGCATTCATCAGGCATGAAATTACCTGTATCGCTTGTATCAACAGCTCCAAAGGAATTCCAAGAATCAACCTCTAATTCTAAAATGTCAAAAAATAAAAAGAAGAAGCTTAAGAAAAAAGCTAAGAGGCAAAATGAATTATTACGCAAACAAATGGAACAAATAGAAGAAATTGAGGAGCAGAATAAACTAGCGAATAGCACGAGAGAGAATGGAGAATTAGAAACAAATAGCCCAGATCAAGATTTAAACACAGAAAGCTTAGAAGATAATACGGAAAGTAAAGACTCTCCAGATATTTCTGATCCGGCCGCACCTAATATGCACGTGAATGGTGTTGATAACTTGGCAGGTGGTGAAAAAATAGAAAACCAACCATCATTAGATACTGAAAAAATGGACAATGTTGTTTTGTGCGATACTGAAAAAAGTTGCGGTGAGGAAGTATTACCTGCTGATCCTGAAGATACCGATGAATGTAGTGAAGGTAATAATCGATAGTTTCATTCTCCTCCATATATTTGATATTTTGGTCATTTTTTATAATTTTAGGCCGAAATCTCAATCCACCAGAAAGCAAACAGCTAAAACGAGCTTCCCTTGATCCTCTAGATCCTGCTATTGTTGAATGTGACGTTGAAGTGAAAATTGCTGATCTTGGCAATGCATGTTGGGTAAACAGAAAATTTACGGATGACATTCAAACACGCCAATATCGATCATTGGAAGTACTCTTAGGATCTGGATATGATACTTCTGCCGATATATGGTCTACGGCGTGTATGGCTTTCGAATTAGCTACTGGAGATTATCTATTTGAACCACATAGCGGTAAAGATTATTGCAGGTAAATTTTTCGTTTGTGTAAGAAAAGTTAGGTTTTTATTATTCTCAATAAAAAAATATATATCTTTTATCAATTTCCAGAGACGAGGATCACTTGGCTCACATTATTGAGCTGCTTGGTGAAATTCCAAGACGCATTGCTCTTTCAGGGAAAAACTCAAAGATGTTTTTTAATAAGAAAGGTGAATTAAAGCATATTACTGGCTTAAAGCCGTGGGGATTATGCGAGGTGCTCACAGAGAAATATGAATGGTCGCCTAATGAAGCGCGCGAGTTTGCAGAGTTCCTAACTCCAATGCTTGAGTTTGACCCGAGTATGCGAGCAACTGCAGCTGAATGTTTGAAACATCCATGGTTACAAATCAAGTGATCACGTTATTTATCGCTTTGTTTAAAAATTTCTCAATTCCCATCCACATTGCCCTAACAATCGTAATCCGAGAGTGTAAAAGGAAGCAAACGCTTTTTAAAGTCACTTGTGGCTATTGTATCAAAAATATATTTCATTTTTGTATAATAATCGATGCACTGTTGTTGAAAGCACTTACGCGTAAAAATTTTTAATTTGCTCTATGTATTTTGTTTTATGATAATAGACATTTAATCAACTTTGTTGTAAAATATAATTCAGGACGATCTTTTTAAGAAAAAATTAAATATGTTTCTTTCAAATAAACACTAATATAAATATAATATCTGACATATGTTACCAACGTGCTTTCGAATATAACACTCTCGGTAACTGCTGATTATGTATCTGCAACAAATTGTTAGACCATTTTCATTTCATATGAGAATCTAAATTAAAGGAACAGTACTTTATACATTCGTTGCATCTTTCGTGTTTGTTATTTTGTTTATTAGAAAGTATCCCAAGAGTCATGGGACCTACTCGTAATATACTTGGAAGAAATTAAGGTCTGTTTTGTTGGATATATTTACATTAAACATTTTCTAGTTTGATAGGCCAGTGAAAATATTTAAATAAGGGCAGACCCATTATAATGATAAATTTATATCACAACAGTGTTATAGAATTCCTCTTTTCTTCTCTCAGGATGAACTCTAAGTGACAGTTTCTTCAACATCTACTGTCATTTGATTGCACATATAATATTGATAGTATAAGACCTGAATGCAGTAATATATGAGTTCATGATCTTTCTGTGACTACCTCGAAGAGTACAACATTATTAAAAATACTCATTAAATACACATTATAGAGAAATTTTGTGTATTTAAGGAACTGAATTTTTGTACAAATTTATAGAATGCATATGTAGTATAATTAAGAGTTGGTCGCCAGATTCTTGGTATATATAACCAACATGTGGATACGATTCGAAATAAGACAATGTGAAAAGTTAGGTAAAAACATTGCTTAATAACACAAATAATATATTCATTGGCAATCTGATATAATGTAACTTTCTAAAAGTTAATTAATAATTTTAGAAAGTATATGTGGATGTTAAGTGGAATAAGAAGACGCTAAATAATTTTTATTTATTAGACATCATTTCTTGTACATTTGTGACTTTGAGCATTATTTAAAAGTTATATAATTGATTTTAGTGCTTTATTTTCCTGAAAAAATATGGATAATTTTATAAAAATACAATTTCAATATACACTTATCTATTTATTTATAAATAAGATTTGATAAAAATAAATACCATGGATATAAGGAAGATGTTGATGCATGATATAAATTTATTATACCAAGAAAAAGAGATTGAGAGAGAGAACATAGTATATGCAAATTGTCTTATTTCGCAATGCGATCTAATCTCTATATATATATATTGTGTATGTATGATTGATGTATGAATGTGGTGTGTGATTGCTGTATGTATGCAACGTGTATGTGTATCTATGTATATATATATATATAGATGTGTGTGTGTAGATATATATATATACATATGTATGTATATATATATATATATATATATATAGATATTTTGTTCCGTAAAATTTTTGTTTTATCGCTGATTATAATTTTATGCTTAGTTATATTTTAAAAATGATACATTATAAATAATCATGGACATAAAATTATTAATCTTTGACATCTTAAAAACCTTTGAAGATTCTTTTGAAAATCAATAAAATAATTATATATTTGGGAACCGAGAAATTTTATGTTAAGTTTTTTGTGTATTATTACTTTGAGCATCGACTGACTATTGAGCTCTCTGCCAGTTTTATCGTCTTCTATTCCATATGAAAAAAAAGCGGAACAGTTCGTTCAGTGGATATTTTATAGCGCAGCAATTATGCTTTAAAATTAATTTTATGCTTCCTAAAGAATGTTCTGTTTCGCTAAGCCTGCCACTTTAAAACTATTTTATATGAAGATTAAATTAGTAAAATTTCTGTACGAATAACGTACAATCGTTTCAACGTGATCGCGATTAATGTATGTAGATATTCTATTATTTATTCGGTAAACGTGCTTAGGTAAAAGAGAAGAAAAAGTGTCATGTGTGTATATATATATATATATACACACATATATGTAGTTTAACAATCGTATTTTTTATTACTCTTACTAGCTACTAAACATGTTTCTTATTTTCATTTTTATTTTTTTTTTAATTTTTCATCAGTAAACTTTTTAAGAGGTTTAGTTTATTTATCCAATGCTTTTTCGAGAATAGATGTATTTATATAGTTCAATGCCTTTCTAGTATATTTAATTTTTTTAATTCAGTTTATATATATATACTATTTAACAGATTGTTGTGTGTGTGCTTAAATGCAGAATGAAAGATCTCTTTTACCTTCGCTACGTTTAAACGCCGAAGCACAAAGAAATGTGATCTGTCGGATGTAATGTGCTGTGCCCTGCATGCGTAAACCTGAGCCTACTTTTAATTTTTAATATTATTCATATGGCATTTATTTATAACACGATACAGGGTCGTATTAGCGACATGTCAAACCGGATGATATGATCGTATCAAGAATTTGTACAGTAAATATTAACATTAAAGTAAAATGTAATTCTATATTATTTTACAAAATATGTGGCCAATGAAATTCATGCACTTGAGAATTCACTGTGTATATCCATGAATCAAGGCATCTTAATTGATTCTTTTTAACAGAAATGATGAAATAAAGGAGAGAAGAAGAGGGTGGGAAGGGAAAGAATAAGAAAGATAGTAGAGAGAGAGAGGAAAAGAGAGAATGTCAATGTTTATCGATATTTGGATGCTTCTTAGTTTTGATATGTCGATTAATCTTGACCTGATTCTCCCTAGTCAAGCACACGATAGCTAGGTAAATTATTGGATACTTTGAGATTCTGTCTAATTGTAGAAATCTGATGAAAATTTCTATCGCAACTATCTACAGATTTAAGAGACCAAACGTTTTCGCATATTTCGCACATTCAAATAAAAAATATAAAATACTTATATAGAATCAATTGAATAGTTATTATACGTAGGTGTGTGATTGCTTAGCGCTAGACTAGTTAGGAGGAAATTAACAGCATCAGTAATGTGTATAACTTGATGTATAATCTATCGATCCTCGTGTCTGTCTGACTTGGATTTCACAAACTACAAACTATTACTTATAATAATTCAATGTGCTCCGTTATACGGAGCCAAACAGAGAATGAACGTGTAACAACTAAGGACTGAATTGTTTATCGAGAAAATTATTTGCATAGGGACCCAATTTCAAGATCCATTAGGAACTCACGTTCCAATCAATAGGAAAATTTCTCGATGTATGGCTGCATACATAAGAATTAATCATTGTCATCATATTCAATCGAACGATAAATATCGCTGCTGAGCAAGAAATTCTTTTTATAGCAAATATCGATGAAGAATGAAACAATCGTACACCCCAGAGAGGATACTTACAAGAGACTTCCGAAACTTCTGAGATATCAGTTTGAAGATCTTTTAAGAACTCTGAGAAGTAAGAATTAATGAAACACCAAGTTATAATGTAAGTCAAAATGAGTGTATAACAAGTGTTTGGCATAAAACACTGTTAATGTTTTTCGACGATCCTGGGGATTTTTGCACAATTACCGAACAAGCGAACAAGTTTTCGTGACTGCCAAGAGAAATTCTCTGGCATCCACAGACTGCAATTATCGGATAATTTAATAAGGATATCGTACTTTGTAAAAATGTGCGAAGATTTTAAATAGGTCATACCATACAGAATGGTACATAGTAGTACTGGTTATAGCGTGTAGACTCATTTAACATTGCATGCCGTTATAAGGGTATACCTATTATTCAAAAGTGTTGAATCACTTAAGAACTGAGTTTTTCCAGCAGTGAGTTTGTAAAATATCCGGCTGGAGCAGCAAAGAAATGTGTTCTGGACTTCTAGACAATATTCCAATTTTTGTGGAAAAATGCTTCTGCTTGTATTAAGAGATGGGATTAAAATTAATGCCACCTTCTCTAAGGAAATGGCAAATTTTTATCTAGAAATAAGCTTGGTATCGTGCCTTCTTATTTGTGCCACGAGAACAGCATGTGTTTTGGCAGTTCTACTTGAACTGTTTCTATATAGGAAGTGACAAAACTGAAACAATATAATAGCACGATTACCGGCAAAGCTTTGAAAAATGTAGGTAAAGGCTTTGAAAATATCTAAACATTGGGAAATCTTGCATTGCGCTCCAGTCGTTAAATAAAGGGCATAAATAGTGTATGAAATAGCGATTTCAGATTGGATTTGATGTTTAGATGCTGCCTCTGTCATGTGCCCTTTTGCGAATGAAATAAGATAATAGTCCCATGTACCCACCTCCTGAGAATGATATGGTATGAGAAATAAATTCGCAAGAAAATATTGCTGATTCTCTCTCTTCTTTTCTTCTTAATTTTTGTTTCTTCCTTTATTAATTTGCCTCAAAATCAATAAAACTCATTTTGAAATCGAAACAAATTTTTATTCATTATTGTCAACCCATAATTGTGTAAATAATATTTTATATAGTGTTTAAAATAGTTCAATAAACATTTGTAAAAATGCGATTTATATAAAAGAAAAGACATGATTGTCATCTTTTAAAACAGATTATATACAAATATGTATGTATGTATATGTGCATACGTGTGTATATATACATATACAAATCCACACACATATATGTTAATGCTTAGTAACATTATTTTATCATATGTTTTATAAATATAGAAAAACGACTACGCAATAACTATATACTTTGCTTCATAAGTTTTTTCACTTTGCCGTAATTCTTTCTCATAAATAATATCGTTGATAACATTTCCGCGAAAATATTTTGAATGATAAAAATAATATAATTGCTCTCATTTAAATCCAAATTCAGCAAACCATTTTTAGATAAGAAGTAATAAAATGTAATATAGCATATTGCATGTTACAATAATTATATACAGTTTATAGGAACCTATTGTTTGTACATTACAGTAAAATTTAATCTACCTTTTAATGGCCAATGTTGTCACCCTTGGAGTTTATCACAAAAACTTTAATGTTAATCGGACCAATCTTCATCATCTCTGGAAATTAATTTAAAGGCCTATCATTAATATTTTAAGTTTTTTTCAAATTACCATTATTTACCCATCACCATCAAGAAGCTTTTTATGGAAAGCAGATACTGTAGACGGCACGAAGCTTTATATGCAAGCGACTTCTATATAGCCTAATTTAAAAGTTTAAATTAAGTAATAAATATATATATATATATTTTTTTAAGTGTTGCATTTAAAAAGTACTCTTTTGCAAAAAAGGATCACATTTAAAATAAAAAATTAACTATAAATTTTTACCTCTCTAAGCTTAATTAAATCACAATTGCTTATAATATGTACACACATTGAAGAAAATTCAAAAGCACACGTTTCAAAACAATCAAAATTCACATAAATTAATTAAATACTCAATATAGACCCATGATTAGGAAGTTTGCTTTTATCCTTCCCATTCGAATCGTGTCTAGTTTTTCCAGAAACATTAATATTTAGTTGTGCTGTGGATGCTGAAGTAGATTCTTCATCTGATTCTATTGGACTTATTCTTATGGCTTGATACCATTGATTTGTTAAATCTGTCATCTGTGATTTACAATCCTTTAATTCTTCTTGTGTAAATCTTCGCGTGAAGAAAGGAATAAAAAACTTTAAATCCCACCGAGCAAAACCACGTATACGTGATTGAAGGAATGACACTTCTATTTCTTCTTCAGTTAACTCCGATAAATGTTCGGAATCAATTGTTTGTCCCTTTAAAATGTAATAAAAATTAATATCTTGTATGTACATCTCTATAAGAAGCATTAATTAAAGAAGAAATTAGATTACCCATTCTCTGGTTTTACTAAGGGACACTTCTTTGTCTTTCTTTTTTCTTCTACTATTTTTATTTTTTTGTTTCTTTTCAGCTCTTAAAAATTTAAGTAAAGGCATAGTAGAGCCACCAAATATTAATGTTGTAAATAATACAATAATTAATGTTGTTGTAATAATTACATGACGAGTTTCGTCACTAAATTCTAAATGAAGGGATAATGCATAAGATATCGCTCCGCGGAGGCCACTAAACCACATGATGAACATCATTTTTTTTGTAATTCGATGTTCTCGGAAACGATTCACGAGTAAAGCCAGCGGAAAAATATTTGCTGCTCTACCAATAAGGCAAAGAATAATTGACCACACGACTAAAGCTGGCTCGACCTATTAAAAATATTATGAAATCAATCTCATATAAATAAGATTTCTTTTTTAAATATATTAGAATTAAATTAGTGATTTACCCTATGCCTAAAGCTAAAAAGGGCCAGTCCTAGATAAGCAAAGACACAAGTTTCTGCTATGAAAGCTAAAGTTCTCATAGTTTGTTGCATAGTTATTTGTGTAATAGTTGATAGATTAAAATGAGTATAATGTGACATAACAATACCATTAAATAATATTGCCATTATACCTAACAAATAAAACTGTTATTAATTTCTTATTAAATATATCATAGATTTTATTTAGTTTTATTTACCAGATAGTTGAATTCCTTCTGCTAAAACATAAGGTGCATATGTGAAAACTAACATGATTCCAAATTCAAGGGAAGGATTTTTCCTAAGATCAACATGTTTAAGCAGTAATGCACTAATTAGTGCAAAAACTACTCCTATACCTGCTGATGCAAAGAACATCAGACAAAATCTATTCAATCCAAGAATAATTGCTTCACTCGTTGTTGCTGCATTATTTGATTCTAATACTGATGTTGTTAAAACTATAGAAATTGCATCATTCAAAATTGATTCTCCAAAAACTAACATATTTAAAACAGGATCAACATCCAATGCATGAAAAATGGCAACAGTTGCAACTGGATCCACAGCAGATATTAAAGATCCAAATGCAAAACTCTCAACAAAGCTAAGTTTATAAGCCACTTGAGCTAATCCTAGAAGATAGATTCCAGCTCCAATAACAAATGCAGATATTGCTGTTCCCAGAATAGCAAAAACCATAATGCTACCAATATTTTGGAAGAAATTTCCTTTATGTAAATTATATCCAGATTCAAAAATAATAGGTGGTAACAGAACAAGAAAAAATGCTGTTGGAGAGAAAGCTTCCTCTTTCTTCCAATTAGCTATATTTTGATGAGACATAAGATTTATAAACATTCCTATAGCAGCTCCAAGAAATACTATTACCACAGATTCAGGAATATATTGAAAATTAAATTGCAGCATTAAGTGTATTAATAAAATACCTAATGCTAAAACACAAAGGACAAAGAATATTGACATAGAACTATTATGTTCTTCTTCTGCCGAACCTTTATCAGGTAAAACTGGCTCAGCAGGAATAACAGTTGTCGTACTTGTATTAGTTGCATTAGTTGTAGCATCTGGATTTTGTGAAGAAGTAGAAAGATCAGATAATGCTGTCTCATTTTTATCATTATTGCTATTTCCTGATTTAGATTCAAGGTCAATTTTTTCTGTTGTCACATTTGTTACTGCATAATTAGTTAAAACCGTTGGAGTTTTTATAAGTTTTGTATTATCCACAATTTTGGTAGGAATAACAGACTTATTAATTATACTAGTTTCCTCTGATATATTTGATTTTACAGTATTAATTATATTTAATTCTGAAGATGTATTATCTTTTAATCTGTCAATTGAAAGAAAATTTAACTTTTGTGCTTCATTTTGCAGGTTAGTTATATCTGCTGATTTGCTCAATTTACTACAAACTAATAGTATGACAAGTAAAAAGAACCATTTTCTTTGTAATTTATAATAATACGAATACATGTTCGCACATACGCACATACTGAGGTTTGCTCATATTATAATTATAATCAGTGTATAAATATCTTCACATACACTTGTAACCTGTTATTTCTGTCAATGTAAAATGTCAATTTTGACAGATTGATCTTAATCCTTTAAATCCTTATGCTTTTGTAGATTTACTGATGAAATATAACTTAAATGAATTCCGTATAATGGTATACACAAATTTCAATTATTAATTATATATTATTAAATATTTTAATTATTAACTTTAATGAATGAACGTTCACTATGAAATTGAAATATAAGAAAATCAGCTGTTATGATAGTACATACAAATTAAAGTGAGGGGCGCTGGTATGTTGAAACCTTATACATCTTATACTTATTTGGATATAGTTATACGTATTCAGAGAATTCTAACCTTAAACTTTTTTATGTATAGAAGTTCAAATAATATATATTGAAATTAAATAGTTAAATAGCTTACAAAAAGTTTTGAAAATGTCTCAAGATTCAGACGTGCATATTAGTTATGAAGATCAACAAAAAATTAATAAATTTGCAAGACAAAATGCAAAAATGGAAGATTATAAGCAAGAACTTAAAATTAAAGAGGTTATTATTAATTTGTTATAAAAGTTAACTAATTGATTCAATGTAATTGTGGGCTCTTTATGCTTTACAGAATGAGTTGAAAAGCTTGGAAGATGCTTGCGATGAATTAACTCTTGCAGACGATGATATAACAATTCCATATAGATACGGTGAAGTGTTTATTTATCAGAGTTTAGAAAAAACACAGGTTTGTATTAATATTTATTACTTTTTATATTTCATTGCAATTCAATAAATTTTTATTTCAGAGTTGTTTAGAAAGTGCCAAAGAAAAGAAGAAAGCAGAAATAAAATGTCTAGAAAATAAATGTACTGATTTAAAAGCTATGATGAGTGACTTAAAAACCCAATTGTATGCTAAATTTGGTAGCCATATAAATTTAGAAGCAGAAGATGATTAATGACAATGATTTAAATACTGCAGGCTCCACAACTTATAAATAACTTTATGTATTTAAGCTGCATTTTCATACATAATATAGTAAACATTAATTTCATGCAATATTTTATTATTCATTTATATTCATTAAATCAAAATGTGTGTTATTAAATAAATATTTAATAGACAAATATTTTACTAAATGCATGTCATTTTAATTTTTTTATTTACTATTATACTTATTCAGTACCAATTCAGAGTTATCCAACCTATAGATCTCAGTTTTAATTAGTCATTCTAAATACTGTAATGAGTTTGGATATTTGCCAACATTTAATTTAACAGGCTCCAAATTTATTTTATACAAAACCATAGATAATTTATATATATATATATTAAATTACATACCATTATTATCTAATTAACAAATATATGTAGCCCATTGCAAATATGAATTAAATAAAAAGAAATTACTATTTTTCTCTACCAATATATTATAATTTCTATCTCTTCACTCTAACATTCTACTTAAGATAATTTTAGTTTCAACAGACTAAAGCTTCTAGAGCAATCTCAGTCAACAGTACACCTTCTTTCCTGTAAGAAAGATTTATATTCTTGTTTGATTTACATTTAAAATTGTATATTAAAAATATGGATATTGCAAAGCAGCTTATATTAAAGTTAAAAGAAAATAATAAATCACACGTGGGATATGGTTTACAAAAAGAATGTGAAGCTCTTGTGGGACACATTTTGCATAATATGACGAAGTCGGATTTACCATCTTTACAACGCGAAGAAAAAAATGAACAAGACTCTGTAAAATTTAGAGAAGAAGGTAATTTCTTATTTTACATATAATAAGTCTTTATATCGAATTTGGTTTTATTAAATAATGAAATAATGAAAAAGTGTAAAATATAGGGAATCAACAATTTGTTATGGGGGATGATATTGAAGCAATTGAAAGCTACACTCGAAGCTTAGCATATGCTAATAATAAAGAATTAATGGCATATGCACATGCAAATAGGTCAGCAGCATTATATAGGAAGCAAATGTTCAGAGAATGTTTGATAGATTTAGATGCAGCTTTATCTTTGGGATATCCAGAAGAAAAAAGAAAAAAATTAAAAGAAAGAGGTAGAAAGGCACTTGAAGAAATCAAGAAATCCTTACAGATTGATGAAAAAAATGATACAAAAGAGGATTTAATCACAGATCAAATTGATGTTATAATTAATACTAAATTTAATTTAAGATATAATATTATCAGTAGATTCGATGAAAAAAAGAAAGTACCGAACGAAAATCCTAATGAATTTATTAGTTTTAAGCAAGAAATTGATACTTTAAATACATCAAAAACGCCTAGATACTTAAAGGATGAAGGTGCGTTAAAATTAATAAATGGTTCAAGTAAAGAAGTTCCAGCTGTAAGTGAAGGAATTAAAATAGCATTTTCTGAAAAATTTGGTCGACATTTAATCGCTACTGCAAAATTTAATCCTGGTGATATTATCACTATTGAAGACCCATACGCCCACGTTATTTACGAGGAAAGGTAAAACAACAGTAAATTACTCAGATCCCTTTGATAGATGTATGCATAAAAATCATTTCTATTTTATAAATCATTTTAGATTTTACACGCATTGCCATCATTGTTTATCAAGAAGTTATAATCTGATACCATGCACAAAATGTCCGATAGCTCAATACTGTTCAGAAAAATGTAGAGATTTGGCCTGGAAAACGATTCATGATCTAGAATGTCCAATATGGACTTTATTAACAAATTTATTAAATGTAGATAAAGATAAAATAAGAATACTTACTAAAATTATTAGACTTTTGATTGTAATAACCGACAAAGGTAAAAAAATCGATAAATTGCGTAAAGACATGGAGAAAGCGGAATCTAATCCAGGTTATTATTATGAAATTTATATAACATGATACTTAAATATAATTTATAAACAAATATATATATATATATATGTATAGATAGCAGAACTGCAGGATTCACTGATGAAGGTATATTTAATAGTTTTAATGCTCGATGCGCTTTAAGTCTTGCTACTAATATGACAACACGACCACTTATTGGTATCAGTGCCTTCGCTTGCATCTCTGCTCTTGCCTCAGTTCTTTTGGCTACACAAACTAATTTCTTCGGGAAACAGTTTCAAATATTTCAACTTAACACTAATGATCAATCAAGTCTTCGATTTTGCGGCAGTATAATGTTTCGGGCTTGCGTTATTATGTCATCTAATTGTTTTTCTGTAAGTTGCCATTTTATTATTGTATGTTACTATTTACTTATAGTTATACACTAATAAGAAAATAATATATTATTATCGAAATATTAGTGTATGATTTATTAAATTTGTAGGTACAACAAGAGCCAGGGATTAAATCAGGATCAGGACTGTATATAGCTCATAGCTTGTATAATCATTCTTGCGCTCCGAATACTTTCAGGCACTTTGAAGGATTGACAATGATAACACGTGCTATGGAACCAATTTATCCGGGCAATCAGATTTTCACTAGTTATGGTGCTGGATATGCTTACATGTCCCGTTCTGAAAGGAAACAAAAAATCATGGAGGATTATTTTTTCGATTGTCAATGTTCTGCTTGCAAGAACAACTGGCCAACATACAATGAAATCCTTAAAAATCATATTGGATCAATTTCAAAAAATAAGGCCCTCGTTGAACAATTAAAACCTTTCAAGCAAAGATTGTTAAAAAATATATATGATATTGATGCAGTAAAAAATGTACTTACAATTTTACATAATGAAGTTGAGCAGCCATGTGAAGAAATTGTACATGCTGAACAGTATCTGAAAAGCTATTATTTAGGTAAATTTTAAAAACTAATTTCTGTGTGCAAATACTTTTATTCGTGATTTGAATGCTTACTTACATTAATTTTGCTTATTGATGCTTATTTCCCAACATTTATTCCTTGTTAGTAATTATTATGCAATGTCCGATTTATTTAAAATTTTCACTTACCTTCTTGCTTTTTATAGCGCAGAACTTAACAGCTTTAATTATATAAAGAATAAAAATATTATAAATTTTGTGCAAGTATAATTAACTTTTTATTAATTTTTTAGATCCTTAAAAAAATATCTGGATTCACCAATTTATAAACTTCTAAATATTTCTACAAATTTTTATTGAAATCATACATACAGTTTAATTACAGAATCACTATACTTCTCTTCTTTATCTTTGTGTGTGTATCATATATTAATATAATTATTAAATACTATGATGGTAAATATAATAAAAACTTTATTTCTAAATAGTTTTTTTAGTTAAAAAAATTATTCGATATATATAATTTTTATGACATGAATCATCTATCTAATTAACTAAATAATATTATTTCTCTTACTTTTATAGCTATCAAATAAGTTTTACAGTTTTAAAGCTATGAAAAAAACTCATTTGTACAACTTTTTCTTTCTTGCAAACTGAAAGTAATTGCAACACAATATTATAATTGTTCCATTTCACTATACTAATTGAAAAATTTAACATGAACATAAATAAAAGTTAACATATCTCGTAAAAATATTTGTTTAATTTTAACAAATTAGATAAAAGTTTACTATATTGCCCAAATAGAATCATATCAAATTGTTTTATAGTTCACAAAATTACAAGAAAATGTAAGGAAATGTTGATAAATTAGAAGAAATATAAAAATTTGATAAAATTAAAATCGGCCGATATTGGGAAAAGCAGCGAACAATGGTGCAGATGTCGTGGGAGGTGGTTGCTGTTCACCAATACTTTTGAGCAAATTGCCTTGTAAAAGGCTATCGAGTGCCTTTTGAACCGTTGGATCATTTAATAATGGAGACGACGATATCCCAGTAGTATTTGTTGTTACTACAGACGTGGCAGTAGATGATGCTGCTGGCATATGATGAATTCATCAAGTTTAAAACTCTATTACCAGCAATGTATTAATGTCGACGTTCGTCCGCTTTGCTAACACTTCTTCATAATTTTCACTACACTGCACAACGAATTTTAATCAAAGCGTACGAATTTCGTTTAACATGCAAAATTAAATGATTTTTGTCACTTGCAGAAGTTACACAAAATTTAAACGCGAATACGAGATATCAGAGTGTTCGTATTGTGCAGTACAGAAGAGCTATACTACACACACTCTTATATATATATATAAAAGGCTTAAAAGCTTACAATTAAATTTTATATAAAATATATGATGGGATACTTCGCTAAAATTAATTTAAAAAATTCTGCTATTTTGTTTTATTTTTACTATAATAATATTTATGGTATTTATAAAAAAGTTAAAAAAATATATATATATATATATACACATATATGTGTGTGTGTGTGTGTGAATATATATACGAACACACAAGTATATATATATAGGAAAATTTTTAAATGAATTATATAAATTTTACCTGTTCCCCAAGAGGATGTGGCGACAGATACTGCAACTGGATTCGGAGCTGGAACGGGACTCGGTACAGTTGTAGTTGAATTTGTTTTATTGCTATTCAAAATATTAAGTATTCTGGATTGAAGTTCGGCTTGCTTAGGATCATTGACAGATAATGCTGATGGTGGCAGATCTTTAACATCACCTAATTCAACTTGAACTTGTTCTTCACGTTTAATTTCAAGGTATTTTATGACTCTGTCATATTGAAGTACAGTTAGCTGATGATTGTCAGCTAACATTTTTAGAAGAACCTGTATTGCATCTGGGTGTCGTCCATTTGCGAAAGCAACATTTAAAGGAATTGGACGTCCACCTACTTTATAATTAGCGAAGTCCCGGGAAATCAGATTTATAGCGTCTTCTATCGGCATATTTCTATGTTCTGTTTTAAAAGAGAAAATTAACCATGTTTAAGACAAAATCGAATAAAAGAATATGTTTAAGATTACCTTGCGGCAAACCATGAAGTATATTCAAAGTAAGAGAACGGTGTTCTTGATGTGTTGGTGTAACCACTACCGCATATAAACAACCACGACTAGCAATATTTCCCAAAACCCTACTCAAAAGAACATCATCATTTGGAAATAATAAATCAACTGTTAAACCTACTTTCTTGAGGCGCATTTCTATAGTTTCTGCATATTCTCTAAAAATAGAAGAAAAAATGAGAAATTTAAATTAATTTGTAATGCTTCATAAAATGAAAAAATACACTCACGTTAATCCTTTATTTACTACAATTATTTCACAATCATTTTTTTCTGCTGCAATTGATGAATAATCTGTTGCACTGACTGGATTGCTTTCAATTAAAAAAATTGAGGAAAGAGAAATTTAGTATTTACAAATGCATATGAAAATTTATCATTTAAGCTATATTAACTTACCTGAAGCCCATACTTATATCTCTAGGAGTAGGTCCTTTAAAATCGTCACGTTCATAACGTTTTCCAACTTCACTAAATGGTTCTCTAATAAAATTACTACCTCGAATTCTCTCACCTAATTTATTATGATCCCAAAGCCCACTAATTTTATCCTCTAATCGAGGCCCTCTATTTATTGGACTACGTTCTCTAAAATTATTTGGAGTGTTGTTGTCCCTATTTTTATTTCGATTCTTTCCACCTCTAGATCCCCTTGGTCTAACTTGTCCAGTAGATTGTGGCCCACTAACAATAGCACCTTGGTTCTGATTACTAGACATACTTGGAATTCTGGGTAAATTTCCCCCAGATCTATTTAAATTATTTCCTAAGACAAGTAAAAATTAACTATTTTTATTAATATCTCTTTAATAAAATTTAATATTAAAATAATTATTTATATAATTTTCTACTGTACCAGTGAATTGATCAATGTTACTTCTGTTTTGATTTCCTTCAATGAATTCATTTCCATTACCTTGATTGAGTAAAGTAATAATTTCTTTTTGGCTGCTATTTAGCGATTCATCACTTTTAAAACTTTGATTCATAGATTTATAACTCTGATTTCCTCCTTCAAAACTTTGACTTCTGTTGTTAAACGAGTTATTTGCATTGTTAAATTGATTATTTCCAGGAGAAAATTGATTGTTGATCCCTAATGGTGGCTTTCCTAATCCAGGAATATTAGATAAAGATCCACCTACTATATTTGAGGAATTAGCATTATTTGGATTTCCTGTGGCAGGACTTCCTACTTGTGGATCTTTCTTTGCAGGCTTAACATCTACTCCCAATATATAAAAATATAAATATATTAAAAACTTGAAAATGAGGATATTCAAATTCTTAAAATAATGAAAGCAGTATACCTATTCGTCTGCCTTTAAACATAGATCCATTTTCATTTTGAATAGCCTTTTTGGCTGCTTGTTCATCATCAAATTGAACAAAGCCAAATCCTCGATTTATTAGTGATCCAACAACTGTTCCATATTTTGAAAAATGATTTTCTAAATCAAGTTTAGTAACATCATCAGTTTGTAAATGTCCAACAAAAATACGACTGTTAACAGTAGCTGGATCTTTTAAGAGTCTAGCACTCATTTCTCTTTAAGCTATTCACTTGATTACATTCTAAAAAATAATCAAAATTAAACTTCTATAGTATTTTAAATATATTACTCTTAAATTAAGAGATTTAACATAGTACACAATTTCAATGCTATAAAAAGAAAATTACAGAGGTTATATTTTTTAAAAAATATATCAACAATGCTCAATCTATCCTGCAATGATATCTACTACAAGTTAAATCAAATATTTAGCTATTTCTTATTTTAAGGCAATTAAAATCAGAAATCAATTACCAAATATTTCAACTTGATAGTAGTTACACATAAACTACAGAAACCAAACAAATGCTAGTGCAGCAAAACTACACGAATACATGCAAGTCGAGGCAGATATGGAGTCCTGACGTCACTGAGGGCTACCTTCTATAGTCCTCACAATGTTTATTGAGTACACTCAATCCATATTCGCTTTCCCTATACCACACAGTGGGGATTGTGAGGGTGATTTCTCTCTGTCTCTATTTTGTCTTTAACAAAATGCGCGAATACGAGAGAAAAAGATCTTATAATAAAATATTTAATTATTTTCATAACTAATTATAAAAATTAAAAACTTAAACATATGTACAAATCTATTAATTTAATTAAATATGACGTAAATATATTATTATATTTGTGCTATTATTTAAAAATTAATATTTAAATTGTATACCTCTATATTTTAAACTAATAAATTAAATAAGAAGAAAGAAAAACTAATGGTTCAACCAACTTAAAATCAATTTTTATAAAAACAGAAAAAATATCTTAAAGAAAAATAAGGTCCCACCGAGATTTGAACTCGGATCGCTGGATTCAGAGTCCAGAGTGCTAACCATTACACCATGGGACCTAACTAAGGGAGTATTTCATAAAGAAATTCACCCTTATCTTTTTGAATATTGTTACACATTATACTACTAAAGCAATGATA
The DNA here is from genome assembly GCA_037305995.1 of Sclerodermus sp. 'alternatusi'. Taxonomy (NCBI): domain Eukaryota; kingdom Metazoa; phylum Arthropoda; class Insecta; order Hymenoptera; family Bethylidae; genus Sclerodermus; species Sclerodermus sp. 'alternatusi'. Next base: position 1,678,605 of record CM074548.1, read on the forward strand.
TTGGCCATGAAAATCACAAAAAAAAGGGAAAATTTTTAAATATTTCTATTAAAGATTTTACGCATACACAATTTTTTTATATTTTACAATCAGATATAACATTATTTTGATCCTTTGTGGTTTCAGTTTCACTCATTTCTCTATTACATTCTGTAGTTGTGATTCCAGATTTTTCACCCAAGTCATTTTTAATATTACATATTTCTAACAAATTATACTTTTTATACTTAAAATAATTAGGTGCAATAGAAATTAAACATATATTACGGATTATTTCAACAATCACTGCAAGCTCAGGATTTTTTAAATTGGCTTTATTACCAGGATTCTTTTGCATTACAATATGTGCTAAATCATGAATAATTTCATTTCTGTCTATATTATTTCTTGTATGTCGGCTAAAAAATTAAAAAAATATATATTAATAACTACACATTCATAATTTGATATAATTACTTACTTAAATATAATACTAAATGTCTTTGGTTCTTGTGAAAAGTATTTTTCAAATAATACACTTGCATGCTTTTTTATATCCTGCATATTTGCATTGCAAGTCACTTCAATCGGTAATAATCTTAACAAATATCTTGTGCGCTGCTTCTTAGTTTCATATATTTCATTAATAATTTTTGTCACAAGATTTAGAGGCTTGGTTAGACTAGTTTTTATAAACATTACATTTTTTATACCCGTATCTACTAACTGAAATGTTCTTAAAGATATTGGCTTCTCATACTCTGCTTTCAATTCCTCAATTTCTTTATTTAATGTAGTAGATATATCATTATTAATATCATCAATTTTGTTGTCAATGTTGTCTTTATCTTTAACATATGATGACTTTTGTTCTGCTGCATGAACTGTATTGTTTTCCTCATTGTATAACTTACTATCATTAAATTCATTTAATATTTTAAAAGCATCACGAATACAGTTTTTTTCTCGAAAATTATATGTACATAAAAAACCAATCATACCAGGTTCTAAAATATTATATTTACGTTTTTTCTGCACATATTCCTCATTAGAAGAGTAATTTTTTCGTTTACTACTCATGATAACGCATATAACCTTAATTAGATGACGGAAACTAGATAAACCATAGACATATGAAAAGAATAGACGGAGCATAAAGTCTCTCCTTAAGAGGATGTCAACCCGACAGAAAATGTCCGTTTCGGGGTTCGTGTCTTTGCTGTTTCTTCGAACGAAAGGCCGAAAAAAAGCTTAGCCAAGAGGTCAACAATAATCCCTATAAACATAATTGGCGCTATAAATCTTCCGGTGATGTCTAATCGACAAACCACTTTTTTAGTCGCATTCAGGAAACGAAAACAAAGTTATTGTTGGCTTGGTTCCGAAAGATTTGCGAAGGTTTTAACTTACCTAATTAAGGTAATTAGAAACATATAGTGACATCTATGGGCTAGTTGTTCAATTAATGCGTTAAGGGTATTGCTACGCATTAACACTGTTGACTAGAGTAACTTTTTTTCGTGATAATAAATGTTGGTTTTGCTCTGTATTCATTCGTAGAAAATTGAAGGATTCTGCAATTAATAGAATTGGTTTAATAACGTTTATTAACGTAACAGAAAATGAATTTTTCAGTAGATGCTAATAAAGCCCAGGCTGCAGCTACACCTACTACCAATGCTGCAGCTGCAGGTATTTATATATACGTGTATACTTAAATGTTATTTTATTTTAATAATTTTATCAAAAGATGTTTTGTTTAATAAATAATTATGTTGTTGATGTACTTTAATGTATTTCAGGAACTTCGGGTTTTACTTTTGGAACAACTGGTGCTGGAGATGCAGGAAAAGCTTTTGGTTTTAATTTATCACAAACACCTCAACAAACCGCCACTTTGCAAAATAAACCACTTTTTGGTAACAATGTGGGCACTACTCCAATACAAAATCTCACTTTTGGTACTCCAACCAATACAGCAGCACCTGTTCCTGGAACCCTTGCAACTGCAGGATCTGTGCCACAGAATACTGCTTTAACATTTGGTGCAACACCAACAGCAATACCCTTTGGTTCAACACCAGCTAGTTCAACTCCTGGCTTTGGTGCACCAGCTAGCTCTACTCCAAGTTTTGGTACATCAACTAGTGTAGCTCCTAGTTTTGGTACACCAGCTACAAGCACCAATACAGGCTTTTCATTACCTGGATTCAGTTTAGGTAATAAAATAAATAACTTCTATATTTATAACAACTAAAGCTATAGTTTTTGTGTTTTTATCTTAGGAAATAATACTACTGCACCAGGATTTGGAAATGTTAACACAACTACTAAGACACCAGCTACAACTTCAGTGGCAACTGGTTTTACTTTTGGTACTACACCATCAGTACCTGTAGTTACGACTACAACAACAACTGGTTTTAATTTAGGAGGAACACCAGTAACTACTACAACAGCTTCTTTGGGAGGTAATGACAAATTTATAAAAATGAATATAAACTTTTTTATAAATTCCTAAATATAAAATTTATAGGTTTTCAACTTGGCACTGCACCAGCAGCTACATCTTCAGCTAGTGGATTTACACTTAGCACTGGAAGTACCACAGCTTCAGGATTAATGTTTTCTTTAGGAAAACATACATCGGCAACTGCACCATCCAGTTTAACTGCGGCTACTACTCAAGCCACATTGAGTACTGCAACAACTGTAACTTCATCCGCAAGTGCTAATCAACCAGCTGCTATTAATTTTTGTCAACTCGAAGACTCTATAAATAAATGGACTATGGAATTAGAGGAACAGGAAAAAGCTTTTGTTAATCAAGCATCACAAGTGAATGCATGGGATAAACTATTAATTGTTAATGGAGAAAAAATAATTACGTTAAATCAAGAAGTAGAAAGAGTGAAATTAGAACAACAACAACTGGAACACGAATTGGACTATGTTGTAAGTATTTATATTTCATAGAATATCTCATTGAGTCTGGTTTATCATTATTATTATTACTTTCTTTAGGTTGGACAACAGAAAGAATTACAAGATTGTCTCGAGCCTTTAGAAAAGGAATTGGATTCTTTATCAGTATCAGATCCTGAACGGGAAATTACATATCGGCTTGCCGAAGATCTTGATATTCAACTGAAAAAAATGTCGGACGATCTGAAAGAAATTATAGAGCTTCTAAATGAAGCCAATAGAGCACAAGATTCTAGTGATCCAATTGTACAGATCGGAAAAATCTTAAATGCTCATATGAATAGTTTACAATACTTGGATGCACAAACAGATTTATTAAGTCAAAAAATTCAACAAATTGACGAGATGCATCAAAACTTTAGACAAGAGCATGAAAGAAGCTTTAATCTAGCATACAATTAGTTTTTAATGTAACTTTATATAATTTAAAAGTAAGGGCTTCTGTATGTTTTCTATTGTTAAAGCAGTACTATGAAATTTTTACTAAAAAAAGGAGGAAGAGAAAAAAATAATGTGGTTTCATGCAAAATAAAGTCTCGTATATTTTTTCATATTTATTAAAAGAACATATATTGTACATACATCCTAATTTTGACGCTTAGCTCTATGTAGTACAAACAACTGCAGGAACAAAATAATATATTTTCAAATACTGATCAAGGGAAAAGATTAAGTTTACCAATTTTTCGTGTATTATGTTACATTTAACATTCTGCGGATGTACAAGGTCCCATCCTAGGAACATGAAAAACTTTTTTATGTCTACCGTAGCAGAAATGACTTCGGACTCGGCTACTTGGCTGCTTCTCCAAACGTGCAGTTTCTGGAAATGCGTAGAGACATTGGCCACATCCGAGTCGATGCTCAAAATCAACGTACCCTCCTTGTCCGCGGTTATTATCAAGTGAGGACTCATGTTTTTCATTCTCTCAACGATGCCTCTTACGTTTTTTAATTGCGGCAAGTCTATCGAGATCTAAAAGAAGTATCGTAAGCCCGGAAATAATATTTAGGGCGCTTTCCCTCCTTTACTCAGTATGTACTCACATCGAACTCGGGTGTTTCGGGTTTTGAGAATTCTGGCCATTCTTTCCGCGGTATCACCCTAACCGGCACATCGTGCACGCATTGCCTGGATTCGAATGTTAACGACGGCAATTCTATTTCCAAGGTGAGACACGGCTGTTGCTTATTGGTCAATTTGATTTTCACGCTTCGCGCCGACATCCTGAGGGAGCTCAGACTCCTGGAAAGCATCGCCGGGTCGCACTCCAGGAAGATCTCGTTCTGTTCCAGGGATACCCCGCTCATACAGTACTCGCTAAAATAATGGTGCTGGTTCAGCTCCACCCAAGCCACAGACATTTTTTTGTTTCCAACCCTGAAGCACAGCTCGTGCTTCGTGAAGCGCAAAACGCACGTTTTCGATAATCTGGAAACAATCGTGACAACATCTGAAATCCCACAAAAGCGGATGATGAATGAAAAACAATGATCCTACCCTCCCGGCATTCGTCAAAACCTACAAAAGGGAACAAGAATTTCTGCAACTTACTTATAAAATCCCGCATGGCAGAGATATCGGTCATTCTACACCTTAACTTCATGTTTGCGAGTAAGAGAGAATAGTGTCAACAAAATCCAGCATCCAAAACGCTGATCGTGATCGTGATCCTGATCGATCGACTCGAGCAGCGAGCCTCGGGAGACGATGCGGTTTTTCGTTTTTAGCGTAAAATCAGCGGAGGTCTCGCTCTTGAAGGAAAGGAACTCGTCGGACGACGCATCGCGCTGTTCTCCAGTGAAACAACTCGTCGATCGAAAACAGCTGATCGAAAATGGAAGCGAATCGAACTATAAACTGAAGCAAACGGAATTAAAGAGGGGGAGAGGAGGGAGTTCCTGGCATCTTTCACAGATGTCTCTCGCGTGTCCTCGCGTGAGAATCTGGAAACAATCGCGCGTAACACACTGACAATACGCCGGTAATAGCAGCAGCGGCAATTGTCACTTTGTCACTTTGTCACTTTGTCAGAATCTCGCAGAATTTCGTAAACAAGAACGCTGTGCGCGTTCGGGAAAACGCGACACGTCCTGGCTTTCCCGATTATCCTGGGGAGCTCGTTGTAAAATTTGCTAAAATTGACAGTGAACGTCGGTACACACGGGTAATTGTTAATCGTGTTTGCCATCGCGTCGTGTCTTGTTGTTTATAATAACCTTGCGCGTTCTTGAAAAACTCCCGAGTGACGCTATCAGTTTTGTGCCAAGAGTCAAGAGGACCACAGCCATTTTCCTGTAATTGTTGTGACACCACCGAGCAGTTCAACGAACCCTTTAAAGGACTATCGTTGCCGAGCAAGTGATTATCATCGGGCGATGTGCGACTGAACGATGTGGTTACGAAAATCAAGGTAAGTGGATTTCTCACATTTTCTCAATTCTCTCCCTGCCCCCTTCGATTTATCAATCCATCTCCGTCCACCTCTTAATTTCGCGTGCACGGACAGACGGACATGAGTTTTTTTTACATATAGAGAGTACGCGTGTCTAGGAGACACACCGGTGGTGGGTCTAAAACTCGAAGACTATCGATCGAGTAATTGGATTCTCATGGGATTCCCCTATTTCTATCTGTCTCTCTTTCTCTCTCTCTCTCTCTCTCTCTCTCTCTCTCCCTTTCTTCGCTGTTATCGCGTAAAAATCATTCAAGCCACTCTACTAGCTGGAGTCTCGAGTAAAAGCATAAAAAAAGATTATCTCTACGCGACGCCATTTTCTTTTTTCTCGGTTGAACGATAAGCTCCATGTTGCATTACGCGTAAAAGCGTTTCTCGCGAAATACGAACAAATGGTTTTTGAGAGCGAAGAGAGAGAAAGAGGGAAGGGAAAAGGGAAAAATCGATCGATATCCACGGCAGAGAGAGTATTTACGGATCCAAGTCTCAGGAACAACATGGCCGAGGCCACGGACTTTCCGCCTCTGCGTTTCCCGCGCTTTTTTTTAACACTCGCTCGCTCGCACCAACGAAGGGCGAATTTTCTTTTCGCGCGGTCGACTGATTTTCCAAGCGAAGGAAATTGAGCGAAGGCAATTTCATGCGAATATACAAATATGTAAATACAGATACGTATGAGCATGGAACGGGGGTGAAAGAGAGGAAAGGAGAGAGGGAGAGAGTCTACGAGAAATCCTTTTCACGAAGCGAGACTATTCGAGGGCAGGTGGAAAAACACGTGGCACGCGTGAAGAACACACCGGCCTCGATGTATCTTCCTTCTTCCTCCCTTTTTCTTACGCCCTTCACCTCTCTCCTCGTCCCTGCGGTACTTCCTCCCTCCCTCATCATCCCGGCGCATCCTGTACGGGCTTTCAGGAAAAATGACATACGGGAGGATCCATTCTGCAGCGGATGCCTTTTCGAGAAATCGTCGGATCTCAAAGATAGCGGAGGGAGCGCGACCACAGCTGCCCTTTAAAATAAAATTTCTCCCCTTCCCTCCCCTTCCCTCCCCTCTTTCCGAATGTTGGACACTCGGAATTAGTGGACACATTGAATTCGCGATAGCAAACTCTCAAAGTTCCTGCGGCAGATCGTAAAGCACCGATAAATTCTCCTTCCAGGGAGTACTCCCGGAGAAAAGACGAGGTTTCACCCCTGGTAAAGCCCACACGGCGCATATTAGCGAGGCTTTTAATCTTTTAGTCACACTCTCGGTCCATTCAGCCAGGAACTCGACCGGTCCGCGTGAAAACCTCCTCTTTTTATTCGACATCCGGTAAGCAGCCAAGGATAATATGTCCCGCGAGTATACTCTCGCGCGAAGGAGTCAGCTTTCTGAAAAAGGACGAAGAAAAAAGTTTCTCTAGGAGAGAGAGAAGAGCGCGGGTATTCGCTTACCGACGACCTGGTACCCTGGTGGCGGCGGCGGCGGCAGCGGAGGTGCTCGTGGTGATCAAATATCGCGTGCTTTGAAGGAGGCAGCTACAGCCCCCGGGACCTGATTCAATTCCAAAATGAGGGACCGCCGAAGACCGAGGGAAATTTTCGGCGGTTCGGGAATCCTGAGGAAAATCTTTCGGTGTCAAGGCCGCGCGTCCTTGAGTGACAAATGCGGAGCAGCCGGTTCTCTCTCTCTCTTCTGCCTCGGACGGAGGGGATCCTCGTGGGTTATCTAACGTTTCACTTATCAATATTAAATTGCCTGTTGGGAGATTGAGGTGACGTCACGCACAATCCCGCATGGCAACCAAAGTGTCGCTTTCAACGCGCCGGTCGAGGACGCAAAGACAAACAAACAGCAAATGTGTCGCTCAACTCGTGCTCTCCTCTGCCTGCCTACCCGTTTGCCAACCAGGCCGTTTATTTGTCGTCGTGCTGCTCCCACAGCCCGGCGGCACCGGGTCTCACTTTTTTTCTCAACTTCCCCAGCAAGGTCTCATCTCTTCCTGTTTCGCACTCTCCTGAAATTAATACGGACCCAAGGATTCCTCGCGACCGCTCGGGGGTGCGAACGTCGTCGCCCCGGTACTCGAAACTGTGCGCTCGCTCGATATCGACGGCTCTTATTTGGATCATTGATCGAGGGCGCCGCGATTAAGAACGTCCGGGGCTTCGCGCGATCGAGTTTGCCATTTAATTTTCATAGATCTCGGAACTTGTGGCGGTTCTTCAACGCGAGTGGGGCGGTCTCGTTTATCCTAACGCGTTTTTCTCGTTTCTTCGAGTCTCTCCCTCTCTCTCTCTCTCTCTCTCATTTTCACTCGTGACTTGGATGCGGTTGGTCACGGCAATAATCGTTGAATAACACGCGTCTTCCGGCGGGAACGAGGGGGCAGCGGGAGGGGCGCAGAGATGGAGGGAAACGAGAGCGAAAGAAACGGACGGAGAAAACCAAGAGGGTTTGTTCTTCTTTCGCATGAACGGGGCAGCTGCCACCTTTTTCTCGTTTCCTCGCAAACTCGCGGCCCACTCCCGGACTTTCCGAGACATCGATAGTCGTCCCGGAACCTTCCGGGCACACGACACACTTACCCGTTATACAAATAAATTAATGCGCCGGCTCTGTTTAACTTGCAAATTACCCGTCAACATTTGTTCCTCCGATTTGCCAATATTGTTTAGACCGTATGCACATTGTTACTTTGTACAGCATTTTTTTTCACCTCCATCGCTCTCTGTTTGATCATGCTAATTTTCCTCCTGGGAATTAAACTCCCTTCCTCCCTCTCTCTCTCTCTCCCGCGCAAAATGCGCTCTTCCGATCAGACCAGACAAAGCTCGCTTCGCGTTTCCTTGCATATTCATTCTCGATAAAAATGCGTCTTCTCATCGATCCATCCTCCTTCGTCTCTCTCTCTCTCTCTCTCTCTCTCTCTCTCTTAATCTCTAGAATTTATCATAATTTAAAGAACCGCTTTGGCTTATGCGAAAAAGTCGAGGTATCATCGGAGTGTCGAGTTTCGGTGAGAGGCTGGCAACAGGATGGGAGGAGAGAGAGGGAGATATGGGATCTGGTACACTCAGTTGGATGAGAGAGACAAGGAGGGATAATCCGTTGTAAACAAAGAAGTCGGGCTAGTCGAGTTACATAATTTGGCGAATGCAGCTGAATTGGCTGGCGGCGCACCTGATAACTCGGGGTCGAGCGAGTACTGGCGGTAAAATAAAAGGTAGTTCTCAGGCAAGGCTCTCGCGGCCCGAAGGAGCGGGTATAGCCTGCTTTTTTAATGGACGAGGTTTCGGAATGCGACCCTCCAGCACTTCAGGGAGAAAAACCTGTCCGTACCGAGGGTCCTTCGGCGCTCGTCCATCCTTCTTCCATGTATCGCCTCGCTCCTCCACATCCGTGAATCGCCGTTGATCGACTCTCGCGTGTAAAATCGCTCGAAATTAATTGGTCCCAAAAAACCTCTGGGAGCGGGGGAGGGGGATGAACAATTTTACATCAAATCGCCACTCCTGCCTATCTTCGCTCGACTGCTAAAGAGAGGAAATGCTCCAACAGTTTGGAACCTTGAGCACTCTCTGGCTCTCCTCTCCTCTCTCCCTCTCTCACTTTTTCGAAAAAAATCTTCCTCTAGAAAATAACCTAGAGTTTTCGTCGTTCCAAAATCAACGCGTCGAAAGTAACTGTACGAGAAAACCGTTCGATCGTTCGTTCGTTCGTTCGATCTCAGCATCTTCGCCAAAGATGCGCCGCGCGTAGGGTTGATAAAAAGTGGGAACTCTCGGAAGGGAGGGGGAGGGGAAGACGTTCCAGCAAGATAATACTTATGGAAACGCAACGGTGGAGTTACCAATGAGGCGTTTGTCTTGTTTTCGAATCTTTCTCACGTTCCACCCGGCGCTTCTCCTTCCCGCTCTTTCGTACATCCTTCGCCCTCGTCCCTCCTCCACCACGCGATGGAGGTGCCGCGGTTCCCGCCGAAGCTACATCGTTGCTCCGGAACAGAGCAACGAAGTACGCGTTCGCTCGAGGAATAATTCCAATTGTCAGCGGAATCATCGATCGGGGACCGATAGAAGGGACCCCTCGGAGAAGTCGGAGAGGACCCGGACAAGGAGAAAAATAACGAACCGAATTCGAGCGAGTACCACGAGTTCTCTGGGAGTTTAAAGAGTACAGGTCTGGTAATCGTAAGGCAAGTCGTGTTTTTGCCGCAGCAGCATGCGAGGTACATGCGCACCGATACAGACAACCCTGGCCGACCACACGCAACCATCCGAGCTCACGGACGTAGAATAATGCAAGTGGGAGAGAATGGGAAAGAGAGAACGAGAGAGAAGAGACAGGGAGAGAGGGAGAGACGTTTAGGGCCGGTCGGTTCTTTCGCGCCGCCTGGCTGCTTCTGGCGTCTCACTCCCCTCACCCTTCCCCCCTTCCCTTCCCTTTGCTTCTCTTCCCTTCCCCTCTCCCTCTCCCTCCTTTCCCTTCCGCATGCATCCCGCTGCCAGCAGGAGGAAGGGGACAACCCTCGCATTGGGGGAATTCTCTGCCTGCACCGTTCTCGCCTTTCCTCCACGTTCGCCGGTTCTCGCCGCCAGTTCTCATCGCTCTGCGGTTTAGTTTCCAACCAGACGTCGACTCCACCGTGTCGTCGCGGCATTTTCGTTTCAGCTCGGGGCCGCGCATCGTCGAAGATTCCCGCGCGCGCTCTTTCTCTCCCCATCTCCCTCTATCTTTCTCTTCTCTCTTTCTCTCCATCTTTCCCTCCCTCTTTTCTTCCCTCCTTTTTCACCCTCTCTCTCTCTCTCTCTCTCTCTCTCCTCCTCCTCGCGAAATGACCGACACAGGCCAGGGAAAATAAAACCTGGTCGCACTAGAAACTGTTGAAAACTACAGTCGAAAACGCCGAAGATTCACTACGGATCTTCCTCCCAGCCCCATCAACCAACCCCCTAGACACGACTGTTGTGCATCCTTCAGTCACGGTGAAGAGTATAGTGCGTGCGAGTACATTGCTGCTGCTGCTGCTGCTGCTGCTCTGTTGTACAGTGCGTGTCAGGAAGAAACTGTAGCGCGGTGGTGGAGGAGGTGGAGGTGCAGGAGGTTCGACGCCAAGCAACGACGACCAAGTTCCCAGCGAATTGCCCCCGGAGCTTCAAGGCCACCGGAAACTGCGCCACATCGTGGACCTACGCGAGGCTGTTCCCGGGGAGCCGTCCAGGAGGTCTGGCGTCGCGACGCTCGGGCGTCCAGTTCTCTCCCCGCGCGTGCCCGGCCCACCCCCTTCGCTCCGCTCCGCTCCCTCAGAACGCGGAGCTCGCGCGAGCAGAATCGATACGGGAACGAACGGCGTCCCCGTCGCGCGGAAAGGGGAAAGGACGCGGCGGACATCCTTTCGCGCCCGGTTTTCCATCCCTTAAGGTCCTAGGCCCAAGGTCACCCGAGAGATACTCTCACCCCGCGGCTGCATGACGGTCCGCCTCTCGGGAAACCATCCCCCGCTGTCGAATCCTCGAGGAATTTTAATCGACCCAGCGATCATCCGCCATCTCGTCGTTCTTTGGATTTTTGCCAAACCCCCCCTCCCCCCCAACCCGTGGGATCCGACAACCACGACCACCTCCCACCCTCATTGTGTGCCCCGAGACTCCGGAATGAGGGCTTAGCGTGCTTTCGAGTGCAGTGCAATAACTGGGAGCCCTTATCAGGGGGATTAAGCAACGGACCCCCGGACTGTTCACAGTGAAAAGAAGAGAAAGGAAGGACGGCGAAGATGAGCCTGCAAAAAAGGTAGAGGTCTCAGGAAGGCGTCGGAAGAATCCTCTTTGACATTGAAGAGAGAGAATCCTGCAGAGGTCCAGGATGAATTTGCTGAAGGGCGGTCTCCTCGTACCGGCAAAGACCGTGGATATTTCGACGTACCACTCGTCCTTTTACTCGCCGCCACCCACCGAGGCGTAAGTTTTCATTTTCTCCCTTGTTTTTTTCCGTTTCTTCTACTCGTCTGCATCTTCTTCATTTTCCTCGACTCGTTCGAGCTCTTCATCAATCTTCTCTCTCCTCTGCCCTTCTCTTCGGGTCTTCGATCTTCTCGATCCCTCGCACCTCCACCCCCATCCCCCCTCCCCTTGCCCCTACTCAACGACCTTGCTTAAGATTTCGTACGGTGAAAGAGAACACGACGACCTGCCGCGTTTGCATACCTGCCGCATCTAATTCCCCGTCGAAGAGCCGCGCTAGCAAAATAAATATCCTCGGGGAGCACGGGGCTCTTCTCTGAGAAGAAGTTGCGTCGAGCTTGGCTAGGGTTCTCGCGTTATTCGGTGACGCGTGCACTTTCCGAAGTCTGAAATTGCGACACGCGCACACGTGACGTGGATTCTTCTCCGGAGAGCCGAGGTTATCGCCGCTTCCTTCCTGCAGGAGGGTTATCAAGCGGTATTATCAGTTCCCGGGCACGTCGCGTCCGAGAAAATGCGTCCGGCCGACGAACAAATAGAAAATAGAGGAATGGAGAGAGAAATGGAGAAACGCCTCCCAAGACGACCGGACCACCCGCTAGATTTTAATTCGAGCGGAGGAAGGAGCTCTCGGTCGACGAACATTAGGCCGACAACCGGAAAGCGAAGAAAGAGAGAAAGAAAAAATGGGGGAGAGAGAGAGAGAGAGGGAGAGAGGGAGTCCGCATGATCGGAGACATCGAGTATTTCGAGTTTCTGTATGTAAACACGAGGAATCGCCAGAGTTGGAGTAAACCAGAGTGAAAAAGGGTCTTGCTCGGAGTCGAAGTCGGAGTCGTAATGAGAGAGAGAGGGGGGGTGGAGGGGTTGTCCCCTTATCAATCGTATTAGGGCCACCTTCGGTAAACTCGCCAGTAAACCCGGGACTATAAACACCGGCTCGAGAAAGTTAGATACGGCAAGTCATCCTGTGCAGAGAGCGGAGGATGGAAAAAAAGGAGGTGGCCCATAGGCAAGTAAACAGAAGAAGAAAGCCACGAGAGAATTCTCAGGGAACTCCGCCGGCGAGTTCTGGTCCCTCCGAGAATCTCTCTGGGATCACTCGCGCCGATCAAGAGGGAGACTGAGAGAGACGGAGAGAGGGGGAGAAACTCGAGGAGAGAGATTTAAACCCGGTTTGGGATGAAACCCGCTGGGAACGGCCCATCGCTCGACCTTTAAACGCTTATACCTAAGTTCCCGTTGCGTGGATTTCGCAAAAGTGATTAACGAAATAGGATGTTATCGGAGCTGCCAGGGAGGTGGGAGGGGTCGGAGAATTCGGACACGATTTTGGTCCTCTCGTCGACGCTACACGTCCTTATTAGAGCTTTCCTCTCTCTCTCTCTCTCTCTCTCTCTCTCTCTCTCTCTCTCTCTCTCTCTCTCTCTCTCTCTTTCGAATTAAACTCACGTGAATTCTCGAGGAATAAACTTTGGATTCCGGGAAATCTGGAGAAACGAACATCTGGAGGAAACGGGCAAATTGGCGTTAGCTTGGTCGTCGATCAAAAGTGAATAAATGTTAACCTCGTGAAAACGAATACCTCGGCGATATAAATTGAAATCGAGGAACCGGTCGCCGAGGATAACGCGAACGGATAAGTCGGAGCTGCGCATAATGGCGAAGGGAGTTTGGTTCGACAATACACGGGGCTCCTCCGATGTCTGGCTGGCTGGCTGGCTCGCCGGAACCCGTTCCGTGATCTTTAACCCTTTGTAAGGTGGTAGTCCCGATAGTGTTTTCGGGGGGAAAGAAAAGCATCTTCGAGAGCGGAACGCGAACTCACAAAGTGAACCATGGCCGGGCTTATAAATTATTTTTCGAAATTAAGGCTATTTAGTTGGAGAGTCTCCGAGGGTAGGACCCGATCTGGAACAATGGGCCCGGGTTCGACAATGGAACTAGTTCGGTCGGACGAGTATCCGAACTGGTGACCGATGCCGAGGAGAGGACTTTTGGGAAACGGAACGCGAGTTCTTTGCCGGGGTAACGACCCGGCCCCGGCTCCGGCCCCTCGTCCTCGTCCTCGTCCTCCCCGAGTACCGCAGCTCTTGGACCAATTAGGCAAAGATCGTGAAATTTCACGGAACCTCACACGTGCCCCGTGCCCCGGATCTCTGGGTGCGTCTCACTGATAGTTTCCAGAGCCGATTCACCCCCTTCCATTCCTTGCATTCGGGAAGCTTCGGGGGGTTGAAAACTATCGAGAGACGAAGAGAAGAGAAGAGAAGCGAGCGGTGAAGTGGCCTCCGGCCACTTGAAAATGTCTGGCGATAGTTCCGAATTAACTCTGGAGTGCGAGTCCCGCACATTCGAGGACCTCGGGTCCCATCGGGGACCTTCCACGTGTCACGGGCCGCCATGGGTGAGCGCGGTGCCAGCGACGAATTTCTTCAAACTCGTTTGCCACTAATAAACGAGTCTAATTAGTCTCGGGGACGATTAGACGAGTCTCTATTAATTGCCAATCGTGAAATTATTCCCAAACCTGTTCCCGACAAAGCGGCGTCCATCGGATATTGAAATATCGATCCACTTCCGGTAGCCATCGGGAAAAAGTCGAGGGGAAGGGAAAAGGCGGAGGAAGGACCTAGTGGGTAAAGAGTCCAAGGAGAAGAGTCTCTTTTAAATCACCGAGGGGTTGCGCGGGGAGGGGTGGCGAGCGGGGTGTATGGAAATAAATTCGCCGAAGACTAAAGCAGGTAGAGGGACGCAAGATGTGCTTTGCGCTCGAAGAAACAATAAATAGATCGAAAGTGGCACCGGGCGGGGCCGAGGTTCTTTATGGACCCTTCGCCTAGGGTGGAAATGCTTGGCCCAATTTGCCGGGCGATGTTCTGGCGAAACCCCTCGTGCTCATGATTCCCACGGTGGAATTAAAGATTCACGCAGGAGGTACGCATCGCACTTGTCATGGGAACGAGCACCGGGTGCCTCCTCGTCTCGGCTGCGATGCGCGAGAACTGCCACATTTGCAAGAGTCGTCGCAGAGGGGCAGGGGGAGGAGGGAGGCAGAGAAACAGAAAGAGAGAGAAAAGCACGGGGTTGCTGGCCCAGCCGTTCCGAAGAGGGGTTGGATGCACGAGGGGCTTCCCGCCCTTTTTTCCGCGCCAAACCTTCCGCCATCCACCCCGCACCCCCTCCTCCATCCACTGGGAAAATCTATCGAAAAATTTCGGGACCCCACGTTGCGTCGCACGCTCCAAGTGATTCCACCGAGTTTTCCCAAAATGTAGGAAATGCGAAAGTCGATGAGAGAGGGGGGGGGGAGAGAGAGAGAGAGAGAGAGAGGAAGAAAGTAGTTGAACGAGCAAAATCCTGACGAAAGATCGAGCGACCCTTTTTCTCCCCCGTGCCTTCGCGAGGATTACGCGAAAGGCCCCGTTTTCCACCGAATTGAAAATTTTACGAATCTCATTGTTTACGTTAGGATATAATTTATTGGCGAAGGATCCGAGACACGCACGTGCATGGGAACGCGTGGAAACACGTAGGTACAGGCATATACGAGGGGGTGCTGGAGGGTAGGACGAGAAGGAAGTAGCGAGAGAGGGATGGAGGAGAGGGGTGCCCCAGCTCGGAAGCGACTCGATTCCATCGAAGGGGAAGTTGGCGCGAGTGCGAGGGCATCGAGGCAGGTGGTGGCCAGATGTCTCTCGTAAGGGCTTCCACCCTGATGTCGTTCGTCGGGCCCCACCACCTCGTGCATACACAAGACCCACCAAAGGTACCCACGTTCCACGATACGTCTATCTTCAGCCGGCCTTTGCCGATCGCTTATTACCTTTTTAGATCCCCGATCTTGCTCGGACAGTTGCTTATCCTCCCCTCCCTCCCTCCCCCTTTCTCCCCGTCCGCTTAATATCCGTGGAAAAAGTGGCGCAATCAGGCCCCCACCGTTCGTCCGATAGAAATCTCGCCGGAACTTCTTCCGCACTTCGCGCGTTGCGTCGCGTCGCGTTGCATTGCGCTTCTTCGGCCAGGCAAGGTTGGCGCCTCACCGAAGTTGGCTTCCGGCCGTTTTCGCCCTTCGCCGAATTCGTACCTTGGAAGGGCCCGAGAACTTCCTTCCGGGAGAGAAGGACCCTGCGGGAAAACGATGATGTCCGATAATTAGAGTCGGTAGTTCCGCTTGCTTTCCGATTTGTCTACTCGACACACAGAATGCTATACTTTGGGAGAATCTTATCCGGTTTATCTTTCTATGGAGAGAGAGAGAGAGAGAGAGAGAGAGAGAGAGAGAGAGAGAGAGAGAGAGAGAGAGAGAGAGAGAGAGAGAGAGAAAGTGGCTTTAAAGAAACTCGTCTGCCGAATCGGCTCCGATGCGCGAGACAGAGTCTCATTCATGATTCCTCCTCCCCCTCCCGCGCCCTGCTCGAAGCGAACTTGTCCATTCATAAATCTCGATAGTGGCGCGGGACAAATCCACGCTGAAGGGGGTGCGCGGGGCTCCTCTCGCAGGAAAATCCTCCCGTTGGAATTTTCGGGGAAACGGATATAAGCTCCGACTCTCCCCTTACCCTCCAGCCTAATACGCCGGGGAATGCGAAGATTTTTTAGAAAAGTCCCAGTTTTCCGCTAGAATCGCCTCGAGGAAACGAGCGTGAGGAATTGGTGAAAATGCGGAAAACCGAGGAAACTCGAGGAGAGTTTCCTCGCCCATTATGATCGGACTCTCGACTCTTTGGGGTTTTTAATAATTGCCGCGTAGCTTTTTGCCGGAGGGTAGTGGTGCATTGGCCTCTCGAGTCAATGGGCGTGGTAGAGGGGGTGGAATACGGGGGTGGCGATGGCGGGGTCTGGAGCAGGGTGAGTCGCTCCCAGCACCTGGCCCCCTCCTGGCCGCAGGCTCGATTGTGCTGTTGGTACATGTGGTGGTGGCAAACCTCCCCGGACACGCTTCGTCGCCGCGTTACCCCATGAATTCCCCGGAGAACGAACCCTCCGGGAGGAGCCCCGCTCCCACTCCCGCTTCGTACGACTCGCCTTACTTTAATATAAACTAAGTAAATTCGCTTACCTCACCCCCTTGTTAATTTACGAGCTTCCTTCTCCATCTCCATCTCCACTGGAGTCTTGCGAGCTTTGCCTGAAAAGGATGAATGGAGAAGAACCAGCAGGAATGTCTTGCGGCAAGGACGATTTATTGCAGTTGGTGATGGTGGTAGCGCTGGTGGTGGCCCTAGTCGCATACAGATCCTCGCAGTAGGACCAGCAAAGTGTCACTGAAAAATCAACTCAGGACTAAACGGTTTCATTGCAATTCTGCGGTCATTGTTCCTGGGGATGGTCTTGCGTACTCGGGGGTTTTCGTGAGAAAAAGAATGAGAATAGCACAGCAGTTGATGGCGAGAGTGGCTGACTGGCTGGCTGGCTGGCTGGTGAGCGAGCGTGTTACGGACATCTGCCGAACTTACCAACTTTCCCCTCTTTCTTGTTCTCCGTTTCCTCCGTTTCCTCCGTTTCCTTCGTTTCCTTCGTTTCCTCCGTTCTCGTCCAGCGAGTCGCCGTCCGCCACCCGCCCCCCTTTTTTAAAGTCACTTTACGGAGGGCCCCTTTCCGACTTGCTCCCATTTCCTCCCCTTCCCCTAAAGCTGTCTCCTTTCCGTTTCCTTCCTTCCTCTCCCCCCCTCCCCGTTTTCTACTCCCTTCTTCCTCGATGCAATCTTGATCGTGCCATTCTTTTATCGTTTTCGTCGTTTTGTCCACAATTCCCTCTCGCCTCCGTTTCCTCTTTCATTCGACCTTCTTCTTCCGGATTAACTCCTTTTTTTCCTTGCCTTCTTCTCCTTTGACTTTCCTTGGTCATTCGCGCAGTTTGATTTAATGGAACCCTCCTTACCATTTTTAGCCATCGCATGTCTACCGGCTATTCGCCTTTATCCTTTTGCCATTCCAATTTCTCCGTTGGCACGACATCTCTTGCCTTTTCCTCGCCATTCCGTCCGCTTCTCCTCGACTTTGACGTTTCCTCCTTTCCCATTGGTTCTGGCTCGTTATTGGCCATTTTCGCTGACTCGGGCCCCTCTCCGAGTTAATCTCTCCTTTCCTTCCTTCCACTTTCCTCCCCCTTGTCCCTAGTCTCTTCCCTCCTCGAAGGAACGGAACGTCCCGTGCCTTCCTCCATCCTTTCTTCTTTCTCTCTTTCCTTTTTTTTTCTTTCTCTCTGCCTTGTTTCCTTTCTTCCTTCCGGCCGTCACGCAACAATAAAGGTCATCGCGCACCCCGACCCCGACTCCAGTCTCGGTCGGGGTCCGTTGCCATCGTCGCGTCACGCTTTGCCCCCCGAAAAACCCCGAGTCGTCGGCATCGAATCGATTTCCATCGGGACTCCTCGATTTCCTTCATTTTCTGCATACTCCACTCTTTTCACGAACCCCATCGATCCTTCTCCCGTCGGAATCCCTCGTTAACTAGCTGTTCTTCGCCCCATATGTGGAGGGGGGTGATCTAGCAGGGAGCAGCAGTCGAACCAGTCGTGGACCGCTCCGGAGGGTTTCCCCTCTCGCGGACATGGCCATTTTTCGTTATTTTCCAGGCGACCTTGAAACCTCCCGAAATACGAGCTTATTAATTAAGGAAACTGGCCCGGCCTTTTCGGCGCGGCCAGTTCACTGGAACACGTGAAATTCCAGCCGGTGAATAATTTATGCCGAAGGTCGTAACTAGGGAACGAACGTCGAGGAATGGACAAATGAACGGATGGACGGACGGACGGACGTAACGAATCCGAGGGATTTGAAATTTCGAAGATGGCCGCCATTAGAAAGCGTGCGAAATAATTAAGAAGATGGCTTTTTAAAGCCGCAGGAAGTTTCGCCGAAAAACTTGTTTGTTTCTACATGGGAAACAGCTGGCCCCGCCACCTGCCCCCCATTTGATTCGCGAACAAAAACCTCGCGTAATTATCTCGCCAATTTCCACGACAGCTTTAATTAACCAAGCGAGGGAAACTGGGCCTTATCGGGAGCTTCCGTCGACGTCTCTCGATTAAACCTCCTAGGGACCCACTGGCCCTTCGCCGATCGATGCTGCTCTCCTCCCCGTCTCTCCCTTTCTCACTATCGCGTTATCTCGCAAATCGCCGGGGCGAACGATTAAAATTTGCCCGAGACGCCCCTCGACATTTTTCCTAGATGGATCATCGGGATAGGGAGGAGGCGGCGGAGGTACGCGCGCTCAGTACCACTGCCACTTTTATGAGTTTATTATCGTGTAAATTTTCTCTCTCGGCTGTAATCCGGAATTTCGCTTACGGGGTTCTTCGTTAGAGAGAACCGCGAGAAGAGCGGTGGGGGGGAGGAGTTCTGTCACATGCCGCATGTGCGCAAAGCCGCAAAGTTGGACGCTGTAACCGTATCGTGGACTTCTCTCAGTAGGTTCTAACGGTCGCGAATTCCACACGGATCGGGTACACTTACATGAATGATAAGTGACTTCACGCACACGTGCGCGCGCGTGAGCACGAGCGCGACACACGCACGCACGGATACAGGTAGAGGGAGAGTCGCTATCTGACTTTACCGGGAACCTCGTGCATTTCGCGGCAAAACTGTCGGGGCCCTCCTGCCCCACCCCCTCCGGCGACCGTTGCATTTTGACGCCGTGATTGCAAAGCGTGAAATTATGGGAAGTCTCGGAGCATAAAAAGCAGTGGACACTCGGTTACGGGAGGAAACACGCCATTTAAATTTTCAAGTGGTAGTTAATCATCGTTTATTCCATCGAGCATTGAGATGCCCTCCCCCCGCACCCTTCTCTCTTTCTCTCGCTCTTTTTCGCCGAGCGATCTCCGTCTATTAATAACCGGCTTTTCCTCCATACCGGAAGTGGAGGAAAAACAGTGCGTTTCCGGTTCAAGTGC
Organism: Sclerodermus sp. 'alternatusi'; assembly: GCA_037305995.1. Taxonomy (NCBI): domain Eukaryota; kingdom Metazoa; phylum Arthropoda; class Insecta; order Hymenoptera; family Bethylidae; genus Sclerodermus; species Sclerodermus sp. 'alternatusi'. The sequence goes on from CM074548.1 coordinate 1,697,886, forward strand.
TTCGGACGACGCTGGCTGAGTAACTGGAGAGAAAGGGGGGTAAGGGGTTATCAATTATAGAAACTAACGGAAACTCACGTGAATTTCTAGAGAAGACACCGAAGAGTTCGGGTATCCGGAAAAAGGTGAAAGCAAGGGCGGGGGGGGGGGGTAGTTACGACCAGGTCGTCCACGTGTTCCCAGCACGTGTGTGGGTCCGGTCAATTCTGGTACTTTCCAACCTCCCCGGTCGCGCACCTTCCGCTTTCCGGCAAAGAGGTCGAACTTTTTCGCGACTCGTGGAAGAACGCGCCACGTGCCGGAGGATTTAAATTCAAGGATGCCCGCGACCGTTGGGTGCTCGCTCTTCTTGGAAAGCAGAAGAGACTGCCGGACGCTTTACGTAATGCTCCGGACCGTTCGATAAACCGGCAAATTCCCTTGGCTCCCTGGACCCCAACCACCTTTTGGGATCCGCGACTAGCGCCAACCGCACGAATCGGCGAAATTAGCGAGATCAGTCGAGCTTATCAGCGAGGACCCTTATCAAGGGCGTCAACGGAAGCATCCAGCAGAATATAGAGGCGTCTCCAGATTACCGAACCCGGAGCATCATCTGCTGGCTGACGATCTTCCCGGTAATAAAAACCTCCGGTCGTTCACACCCCTTTGGAAATTTGAGTCGCGCCTCGAAAATTCCACTCGCCGGAAGTCCCCGCGCTCCTTTTGGAACCCGGCCAATCACTCGAGAGCTACGCGAGTTGCCGGAGTTTCCAAACTCGGTGAAATCCGAATCCCGTCGAGTCGGCGCCATTGCACGTTGGGAGAGAAGGATGCGAAATTAGCGGGAGTAAGTGAAAAAGGGAGATTGGCGTGGAAGAAGGGGGATTGGAGAGGGAGGAGATCGATAAGCTTCAGGGGCCAGGTAAAGCACGGTGGTGTGGAGGGACTCCTGTGCGACGGGGGTGGGCAAGCAGGAGCACCTCGCACGTGCAGCCAAACGCAGAATGGCCTTTCAATGGCGAGGAATAATCAATACGGACATGTGCACGGGCGACCTGGTGAAATCGGGGGGCAAAGGGATGGATATCATCGGGCAGGAGCCACTGCACTAGGAACTTCATCGCTTCCCGGGGACAAAGGAACGATAAGGCCCGCGAGCCATCTGCACGCGGCATATGTTTATGTCACGTGAACTCATGGTGTCCCATATAAACGCTATCATCGCGTGGCCAGCCCCCCAACTTCTCCGACGGAGACCAGGGGGCGCAGCCATCCAGTGTACGCAGCTGTTCCTGCGGGGACCAAATTCTACGCACTCGAATAAAACTCGACTGTTGGCCGGACGAGTCCAACGCAATGATTCACCAATTGATTCCTCCGCTCGAGCAAATTTATTAAGATGCCCACCCTTGACCCCCGTAACCCCTCGAGAACCGAACTTTCTTGAGAGAGAGAGGGAGAGAGACGAAGTTGGGTGGTTGTCTTTCGAAAATTTTGCGATTTTCCGTTTCTGTATTTGAGAATTTTCTGTCTTATTAGTCTCGTTCGGGGTATATATTGACGCGCATCGCGTCGGTGGTGGCACTTTCGACCCTCGAGATTCTCTTGGACCTACCGATAATTCCAGCGTTCGAGCAATAAAGCAGGTTGCGATTGTTTTCTAAACATAGCGTCGCTCGCAGCGTGAGTCAGTCGCGAGAAAATGAGTTAACTGCGTTCCGAGCCAGAGTTGATATCGCCAGTATGATTTACAGCGCGCGCAATACTCGCTGCTCCGGCTATCGTCCGATTACGTCATGTCCTCTCCGACACAGAGCGTAGCTTGTTCACCCACCCCCGCTCCCGCTCTCTTCGGTTTAGCTTAGTTCAGTTCGTTGAGAAAATATTTCGCCCGACGTCTCTCTCTCTCTCTCTCTAAGTCGTTCACGCCCGCTATGGCGTAAAACCCCATAAAACTCCCTTACCCTTGCACGTTTCTCCCCCCACTCCGCCACGCGCTGTGTTAGAGGCTTTTAATTTTTGCCTTTTTCGCTTTTTTTCTCCCTTTTTCCGAAGAATCGAGAGAGGATGATGATTGTACGGTACGGGGGATACTCTTTCAGAACGATTCGGACGGACGGAAATCACGGCTGGCTGAACATCCTTTTCTTTCTGAACGTCCTCTCGCGTCCTCTTTGACGGAAGTTGCATCGTCGTTACCCTTTATTCCTGGCGATTATGGCACCCTGAGGAACCAGCAACCACATCCTGTGTGGTCACGAGTGTCTCCCTTACCGGTTACACTCTCTTTTTTGACGCTACTCACAAAAGAACTACCCGCATCCTCGCGCCTCTGTTCCCCGCCGCCTCCCTCCTACCCTCCGTTAACGCTGCAACCGATAATAATCGTTGAAACAACTCTTTTGTCTCTCTCTCTCTCTCTTCTCGCCTCTTATCTCGTTCCGTTCCTCCGGAGATCGATCTCTATTAAAATTTTCCTAAGAACCCTTCCCGGGGACTTTGACTTCCGTTTTCTTTACTCGGAACGTGCTCTCGAGCCCATTTACTCCGGAGCTCGACTCGTGGTTTGTTTGGTCTTCCCCTTGGAGATCCCCTTTCTTTCCTAGCCCTTTACCCGAGCTTTTCAATGCGCAATTTCATTACGTCCGCAGAAGTTCGCCTCGCGATTTTAAAGCAGATCGTACAATTTGACTTGCAGGTCTCGATCGGGCTACGACTCGAGCAGCGGGGACGAGTCGGAGAACGAGCAGACGTCCAGCAGCTGTCGGGGCTCGGGCCAGGGCACGAGCGCAGGAACTACCACGGTGGCTGGCCAGGCTCAGGGGAAGCACATAAACAAGGGCCGCTGGACCAAAGAGGAGGTAAACCCTTTCCCCGCCATTCTTCACCCTCCACGTCCAAGAACTCGGGTTCGAAGTACATTCGGTTCGCTTTATCGGTCACACTCGATGCCGGGGGAGAGGATGCCATTGTTTCTGTGGCCTCCGACTCCAGAAGGTCCCCGCTCCCTCCTCCGGCCACCGGAAGTGGAGGCGAGCGAACTTGACGAAAGTCCAAGGTCGATGGAATTCGCGGAGGATCGAGAATCCAGGGGGAAGCCCGCGGAAGCTGCGAGTTCTCGACGAGTTTGCATCCAGGGCAGATGATGCCCGCCCCTACCCCGCGCGCGCGCGCGTGTACACAAGCGGATAGTGTCACGCGCCATATGGCTTCCCATGGGAAACGGCGAGGGCCGATCGATCGACTCTCCTTTGCACACCCGAATGCTTTTCTAGACCTTCCCGCGCGTCATTCGATAGCTAGTCGTTATTTTTGCATAGCTACGCCCGAAATGCCACGGGACACCTTACCTTACCTTACCCGCGTACCGGCGAGACTCTCCTTGAACCCTTTAGGGGGAGGGCGACGTAAGAGGAAACGCTCCTGCGTTTGCCTGCGCGCGGTAACGGCGACTCGAGGAAACTTTACTCGCAGCACCCCGGCTCCCTTTACCCTTTCGATCCCTTTCGCTCCTCGAAGGCAACCTCTCATAATTTGCTTCTTTTGAAAAACAGGACGCGCTGTTGAAACAACTGGTGAGCAGCACTCTGGGAAGCCTACGATGGGACACCATAGCGGCTCACTTTCCGGATCGGAGCGACGTCCAGTGTCAACAGAGATGGGCCAAAGTGGTGAACCCAGAACTGGTTAAGGGACCATGGACGAAGGAGGTGAGGCACCTGTTGAGGTCTTCCGCGATTAAACCCGAGGACCAGTGAAGGCGAACGAGAGAGAATTCTCGTTAGGATTTTCACAGAAGAGAGGGAAGGAGAGAGAGAAAGAGAGAGAGAGAGAGAAAGAGAGTCCCAATAGGATTTAGAGAGACGAGGATGCTTTTTCCCGTTTCGCGGTACCCGTTCCAAGAATTATTAGCGAAACGGAAGTCGAAGACGTGCAGACACTGACGCGAGACCCGTCTGGAGGTCAGAGCAGGTACTCAGGTCCCGCTGAATGACAAGAGCATCATTGTTTACAGCGTTCGCTGCACGAATCCCAATCTCGATCCCAATCCCAATCCCTCCGGTGGGCAGGACCGCTGACCGGTCGCGCTAACCGCGGGAATCGGCTTGGTGGGGTATATGCGCGCGCGCGAGAAGAAAAAGTTGCGGTCCCGGAGATGCTGCATCGGTGCCAATGCACTTGGCAACAGTCAAGGGCACGGTCCTCGGAGAGCACGCAGTTCGCCTTCCCGCCAACCAAGCGAATGCCAGCACGTACGGACGAACGGACCGCACTATAGCGGTGACTGTATGTTGGGACTGTATGCCCATTCTCACGGACTCGCTCCATCCATCCTCCGACCTATCCATTCGTTCCTACCTAATGCGCGACCCTCGCTCCTTATATCGAGCCCCATTTGATTCCAAATTCTCTCCGCGCTACTTGGACCGAGACTTCTTGGAATTGAACGAGCTAACACGTAGCTACAATGTTCCATTGGAAACCCTGGTCCTTTCAATGTTGCCCAAAGATTTTCTTGGAGAACCTGTCTTTTTCTCTCTCTCTCTTTCTCTTTCTCTATCTCTCTTCCCCGAAGGAAGAGGAGGAGGAGCAGCGGTAACGGGGAAATCTTCCGAGTACTCGAGAAAGCTCGAATCCCTCCACAAGCAGGGATGATCGTAAAACAAAATACGTCCCACTTCAGGTAGTCAGAGTTCATTCTCATAGTTTTCTCGGCCTGCTCGCTACATTCTGCCGCGACCTTCGGGGGGTGGGGGGACAGCAACTTTGTGGCATGGACTGGTATTCTTCCCGGGGACCTCGGAAGGATGGGGATCGGGGAGGGGGAGGACGAAGGGGAAACGAGGGAAAAAAAGAGGTTCTTTCCAATCGTTTTGTGTCGAGGTACTTCCACTTTACGTTTCTGCATTACATATGCAGAGCTCCAGATTTTTTTTTTTTTCTCGGTGTGGCAAATGCATTCTTCGAGAAGGAAGCTTTAGTGTGGGCGCTATTGTGCCGGTTCCTCCGGCGGGCCCAACTTCTTTCTCCCGCGGCTCTTTCCTGCCTCCCCGTCGCACAGTAAAGGGACGTCGAGGTGGAGGGCGCGCGGAGACGCGGTTCCCGCTCCCTCTCGCCTCTTCCCTCTTCCTGTCCCCCGCAGTCACCTCGGAATTCCGCGAACCTCGCCCGGGTGGGTCCCTTTGTTCCAGACGCGAAACCGATCCGCTATACGGGGCATTACGGTTATTTTGCGCAAGCCTCGGGGCCGGTTCCTCTCGCCCAAAGTGGACGGGGGACATGAGAGACGACTACTCGATTCACCACAGGGAACTCCCCCTCGTCCGTTACTTACGCTGCTGCTGCTTTCTCTTTAATGAGTTCTCTCGTTTGCACTTTAATTTGTAACTGCGAGCTTCCTAGTCGTCGATAAGACAAAAGAATCATCTAACACATACGCGCGATTTTCAGGAGGACGAGAAAGTCGTCGAGCTGGTGGAGCGGTACGGACCCAAGAAATGGACGCTGATAGCTCGCCACCTGAAGGGTCGAATTGGAAAACAGTGCCGGGAACGATGGCACAACCATCTCAACCCGGGTATTAAGAAAACCGCCTGGACGGAGGCGGAGGACCGAATTATCGTCGAGGCCCACCGCAGGGTGGGCAATCAGTGGGCCAAAATTGCCAAGCTGCTGCCGGGGAGAACCGACAATGCCATTAAAAATCATTGGAATAGCACCATGAGGCGAAAATACGAGACTGAGGAGGGCAGGACAACTACCGGAACGAGAGGTCCTTTTCCCTTCCATTACACGATAACTGAACCCAATCGAGAGAGCCCTCCCCCGTTAGATCTCCCAGAGCAATGTTTTTACCTGGAGAAGACCTACGCGATAGATTAAGCAAAAAATACAAGTTTTGGATTTCACCCCCTTCGTTGCGCGCGGTCCCTCGAGACGAACTCAAGATTTCATGCAAATATTAGGCGCGTCAGGTAGGACGAGTGGGTACTGATTGATGTTCACGTGTTACGCAGGTAGAGGAAGGAGAAAAAACACGGACGCACTGTTGAAGGATCCTCTGTCTTTGGACGATATAAACTCGAGGCAATTGCGAGGCAAGTCAGCGTCGAGCAGCAATAGCAATTCGACTGCTACTGCGGTAAGCGCGTCGCAATCTCTTGATATCGATCAGCTGGACTGGGTGAGGGCATGGGAACAACAACAAAGCGGTCAGTCTTACCAAAACTTACATCACATGAGTGTACGTAGTCATGGTGGGAACGAGTGCCAGCTGAACTCCCCTCCCAGAAGGGGGAACGTTCGAATCAAAGAGGAACAACTATCACCTTTCACAAAGTACGTATCTGCATGGGATATATTATAATGAATTAAAAGAAGGTTTGAAGAGCTCGGACAATGCATTGATACACCGGACGATACAGATCGCATTAAGATAGAACAGAGTTTTCGGGGATAGCCCTGAGAAAGGATGAACGTTTCTAAAATCATCCCCTTATTCTCCTCTGTTGCCTCAGGTATTTCGACATGCAGATCCCCACCGAAGCGACCAGTTCAAGGAGTTCGACGAAGGAGCTGGAGGAGATTCGACTTTTGCCTATGCCGGACTTGGAGGACATTCCGTCGCATTTGGGCGAGAAGGAAAAGAGCAGCCCTCCCCCGATTTTACGCAGACGACGGAACATCCAGAGAACGGAAACTCCCGATAGCGGTAACCAATCGGACTACATCATACTGAACCAGCAGAACGAGGCTAGCAATATTTCCCCGTCGACCCCCATCAAGCAGCTTCCGTTTAGTCCTTCGCAGTTCTTGAACAGTTTGAGTCCAGAGACTTCCAACTGGCCTAGGGCTAGCACCCCCAAGGGTGGTAGTCCAGGTCCTTTGACAACTCCTCAACCAACGGGTCTTCGTCGGAATCAAAATGGTTAGGAGACATACACGAAGACTCTCTCTTAACTTTTAATTATTGGCTTTCGAGTATGGACGATACGTCATTGGACGATGTGCTTTTCGATCTAGATGGAAATACCCCGAGAACTCCTACGCCATTCAAGAATGCCCTCGCCGAGCTTGAACGACGCAGCGGTGCGGCAACTCACTCTCCATCGACGCCAAGCCGACTGGATGCCCTGACGGAGATAATCAAGCAGGAAACCGACAGGGAGAGTCTAGCAGGAACGAGTATCATTCTTCAGGACTCTGGTTACGGCACGATCCGACGGCGTGGCAAAGAAAACAGCGCCCCAGGCGGTAAAAAAGCTCGGAAGGCTCTTTGTCAAGCCTGGGCCAATGCCTCCCACGAAACGTCGGATATGAGCTTTGCCGTTGAGACTCCGGTAATTAAGTCACTTTAAGAAATCACGCTTTGCGAGCGCTCACACATTCGTTTCATCTCATGAATTAATCACGCATCAATTTATTTTAGGAATTTATCTCATGAATTTGATTTTACTTCATCATACTTTCCGCGCGAGCCACACAGCGAGCACATTTTTAATGTGTCTTTTACGAACTTTGCAGAGTAAGAGCTTGGACACGTCTGTTTTATTCTCTCCCGCATCAATGGCCCTGGACGACAGTTTCCTGACAGCAGGCCCGAGTTCGGCGAAGGTAGAGCACCGAGTCCAAAATCAAAGCCAAATTCAGAGCCAAATTCAAAACCAACCAGCCTTATCCTGGTATTATTCCCGCTCCAATCGCCTCTAGACACGCTAGCCGGCCTAACTTAACTTTCTTTTACTTCTGCTTCCTTTCCCACTTGTTTCTTTTTCTACTTTATATTTTCTCACTCTATACTTCTCTATATTTAGTCAATGTTTATTAACTCACGCTAGTTAACTTGTGCTAGTTGAGTAATCGATGTTCACCCATGATGACTCTAGGTTCTTTAAAGAACTAATCCAACATCCTCCTTGTACAACATCCGCTGTTGTCTAATCCAAAGATTAGTAGCGTTTTTGTTAATTTTATTATTGTTTAAGAGCCAAATAACATGACTAACCACGGCTACAAACAAGCCGTTCTATTATTTATATTAACTTATTCATTGCGACTTCTTTTTCTGTTAATTATTTATTACGATTATGTGTATAAAGTTAACTTATTGATCGTATGAAAGTTATTTAAACGAGACGCTTAGGGTCCAAAACTCCGAGTACTTAAATTATTACTCTTGTACATTAAGTTATTCGCGTGTATTATGCAGATTTATTTAGGAGATAGAAATCACTCTAAAATTGTTTTATAATATATATAGTTCTGGGATATATTTTCTCTCTTCTTTTTTTGCTTGGCAAGTTGTTAGAGGCAAAAAGTTTGCTGCATTGTTATTGGTGGGGTTGTCAAGCGGAAATGAGAAACGTCGTGCACTCTCGGACGAAATTTCATTCGTTCTTTTCCACATTTGAAAAAGAGTAATTTAATGATACGTGAAAAATGTTGTTTTGACGATTAAAAAATCGAAAACGGTGATTAAGGCTGAAAATGATTCTTATATGACAAGAGCTTAGGAGCTTTCGATTCGCGATACTTTTTTCGACAAATTTTTTTCTTCCTTTTCGTCCTTAAGGTACGTTCCCGCACGAGCATTTATTTTTTGTAATTTATTATTTTATATTAATATATTTATATATTTATTGTGTTTTTTTTGTTCGTAATACATTGAAGTTGCCGCATGTATGCACTAACTTAGAACGAATCCCCTAGACAGGCCTGGCCTAGCGTACCACAAAGTACCTCGATCCTCCCCTGAAAGTCCTTCTTCGCAATAGAGTCCAAAGATCAATTAAGACTATTCGAATAACTCTTAAAGTTTTCAAGGAAAGGCAACGTACAATATATATATATATATACATATAGAATGCACAAAGTAAAAGCAAAGCACGTGATCTTTCTAGGAGAGAGAGAGAGAGAGAGGGAGAAAGAGATCATCAAGTAAATAGTTTCGCAAATAGTTTTATATATTCGAAATTTCCGGGGGTTGACTGTACAAAGTCCTCGATCAAATAGTCGATATATGAAACCTTAAAAGAAAATTTTGATAAAGTAATAACTGCAGAGTCTAGTGCCTAGTCACGTTGAATATTGGAAGAGAGCGAACTCTTAAAATTTGGATCCAACATGGAGGAAAGACTCCAGGATCCATTTTCACCATCCTTCTCTTTAAACTTAATCCTTGATCTTACACATTACCCTTGATTTTAAAAGAGAACTTGACTTTTGAAGTTGACTTTCAATTGATGATTCAATTCAAACAAACTCTGTAGGCATTTTCTAAGAGCGTTTCTTGATTGCCGGCTGTAGCTAGTGTGTCTATCCTTTCCAGACTTCCTACGACTTAGTGTCCGTCCAAAGGAAGCCCAATGCCAAGCGGGCGATCACTTTTGAAACGTTCGACGGCAACTCATTTAACGACAGCCCTCTGCCTCTTAGACCGGTTAAGCGCCCCAAGGTGAGTTCACAGAATCTTCGCTCGTAAAGTTCCCTCTGGTTTATCATTATCCTTATCACCCATCATGCAAGTGCTAATCTACTGGTTTCCCAAATTCTCCAATGACACCAGAAGCTTTTTGAGAAAGTGCGGATCAAATCTCATATCATCGATCGCTTTATCGAACTTCTCCTCTCCTCGCGCAATTTACAAATTTTAGTTACTCAGAGATTCATGCTTGCTTTCTTTGTCTCTTAGATTCAGCTGGAGGCGCAATGGGCTACTGTCGCTTGTGGTCGCACGCGGGACCAAGTGGAAATGACCCGCGCCGCTCGTCGTTTCTTACGTACTCATGGATTTTCACCTTTACGCCCTCGTTCTCTTAATTTCTAAGGAAAATTCTCGATAATTTTCGCAGCAAAATTCTCGCAGCCCTGTGTGAATTAGAGAACTAATCGTAAAATTTACTAGTCGAAAAATGCAGAGCATTCAAGAAAATTTTAGCTCTCTATGAGATGCATACTAAAAGAAAGTTTTTCGATCTGCAAAAACTTTCACAAAGATTCGCTAAAAATTGCGTGTTTTTTTGTAAAGCACTTTTGTATAAAAAAAAACGTAAAAAAAAAAATAAGAAATCGGAGCACGTAAACGGGGAAATAAGTTTCGTCGAAAAAAGTGCCACGCCACGCGAATTCGCAGAATTATTTTTATTTCTATTTAAGGGTAATACACATTTTCGCGGACTTTTCGGTTTCACGAAAATAAAAATTTCGATACGCCTTGTTTAATGAAAAAAAGATATGTTTTGAGGCTTCGTGTCGGAAATTTTTATTTTTTTTTCATATATTTTTAAAGTAAAATAGATATCTATTTGCAAGATAAAAATTGAAATTCTAATACGTGTGTATTAGAAATTGTTTAATTTGTTTTTTCACTTCTAATGAGAAAAGAATTTCGATACACGTATCGAAAATTTTTTCTTTCGTCTTGAAATGTACGAAAAGAAGAACGAAAAGAAATCTTCAAGCTTAAAGAACTTTCCACTCTTATTCCAAAAAATCAATAGTAAAGTGTTTCGTGCAACAATTTGTAATAGTTCGATAAATTCGTCCTCGGGTAATGAATTTTCTAAATTCAAATGACAAATATCATTATATTACAAAAAACCATCTTTATTTTTATAAAAATAATTTATTTAATTTAGTAATTTACATGCAAAAAGGTGCGTGCAAATTGGAAATTCGTAAAAGTCAAACATACTCGAGAGCGAATTGTTTTGTAAAGCATAAATGAAAAATTTTCCCCCTAAAAATTTCTCATTTTTAATGTACAATGTTATTTTTATTGCGTGGAAAAAAATGAAAGATTGAAGAAAGTATAGCCGGTTTATATATTTGAGATACATAACTAGATTATATATTATATAAAATAAAAGCATTATTGCGGCCGTTATGTACAAAGAGCCTTTGTAATTTGGTATTTAATTTACAAATGAATAATAAAGAAATAGTAATTACACAACGAGATGAACTACACGATATCTCCATTAGCAGTTGATTTTTCGGATAGAAAGTTGTGTTGACTTTATACGCGAATTAGGTAACTAGTTTACTTCTCGTCAAACATAAAAAATTTAACAAAATATTTATACATATTCAATTTATTTTACTTAGATATACGTGTACAGTTATCGGGCATATGATTCTATGATGTTTCATCTAATGGAATGCTGTGCAAAGGTGAGTATTATTTAATATACTGCGTTTTAAAACTTGTAAACGCTTAACGTCAATAATCTAATGTAATCTTTTTTATACCTTCGTTTTATTTTTTTTTTAATTTTTTTTCTGTAATATTAAACACAACTTTGCTATTTGCTATTAATTTACATAAATAATGAAGTACATCTGAAAATTTTGCAGTTTTATTTGATTAAAATTCTGTATAATTCTGCTATTTATATATGTTCATTGTGTAACTGTAGACGTGATTAAAATCGTAAAGATGCATTTAACATTAACTGTTCGGTATAAATAAGGGTCAAGATTTGCAAATGATGTCCAGTGTACCTATTTGGTATGCTATACATACGCGTCTACATTTCAATGCACTGTGTTGCATAAACATTCATGCTCGAGAAAAACTATATATGTTATACTCGATTTGCTAAAAGTCTTTTATTAATCATACCTAAATCTTCCATTAAATTCTTTATAAAATGCAAGAGCTTCAAAAAAAAAAATAAAGAAAAATACCTATAAATGCATGTCAGGACAAATAATAAGTTACAATTAAATTAGTTTTCTCACGCTTGAAGCTTTTCTTTGAGATTATTTAATTCTCGATTAAGTTCATATTATAATTTCTGTCGACAAGATCAAGAACTCATTTCCTATATTTCGGAAATAAAAAGTAACGATCTACAACTCCTACACTCTTACATTTGGTATAATTGTGCTTTTAATCTCAAGAAAAAAAGAAAAAAATCAACAATCGATAAAATGTGAACAATCGAAGCAAACATTGCTTTCCAGGTCAGATTCTATTTTTCACCGCCAGCACACGAAACGCGAACGTCATTTAAATTAAACGTCATTATATATCTATGGTAAACGTCATAGTTTCAAGTTTCGGTAGTAGCAGTGAATAATGGAATGTTGCGAAAAAGCATATTTACATACGTTAAACTAAAAGTGACGGAGTAGGGTGGGCGGGGGGGGGGTGGAGGCTCGTGATACTGTTTGTAACAACATGATAATAACACGCTTTATACCTATAAACATACACAATCAATCACGCAGTTTAGGCAGAACGCCTAAAGAGATTGCAGAGATAAAGAGATTGAGGCGAAAAAGAAAAAAAGAGACGATTTAAACGGCACTCTCGTGGTATCTTTCTATGGCAATCGTGCACCATAATTCGCGAGGATTAACTTTGGCCTCGCGGCTGCTCCTCGTCTTCCGTGCTATTTTCATCAGCAGCCTCGTCCAAAGGGTCGGGAGCTGCAAGAACCATTAAATTAAAGTAAATATTGAATTCTCTGCACTGCAATTGTGTCGCGGCACGTGTACTACTTACGCGGAGATAAAGATCCCCTAACTCTACAAGTGTTATAGCTGCCGCAATTTAAGCATTTCAAACCAACAACATGGAATTGTACAGTGGATTCCTGCAATAAGACAAATTTGTCATTGCGTTACTACGGTCCCATTGAACGGACACAACGTAAACTAGCTCTCTAGGTCATTGAGTTTCGAATGATCTACCCACCTCATGGCAATCTTTGCACAAAATATCCGCCTTGCATTCCCTATACCTCCAAGGCATGGGTGTCTCGCAAACCTCCCTATCCAAAAATCGCCACAAGTCGGACATGTCTAAAAGCGAAACTTGACACGTTGGACAGGCATAGTGTCCCGAATGAAGCAACTGCTCGAAACAGGGACGATGCAGTAAATGGCCACAGTTAGGAATGTAACAAGGAATGCGACTCGTGTGAATATCTTCCAAACACACGGGACAATTTGCATGCGATACATTCTCGACGCACTGTAAACAGAAGAGAAGACAGTGAGAATAAACCAGAGATAGAGAGAGAGAGAGAGAGAGAGAGAGAGAGAGAGAGAGAGGGCAGCGCGAGTTTTAGTATTAATATTTTTCAAGCATTCTCCTTGGCGAGAATAAATGGACCACCTCCGCGTGATTTAACAGCGGGAGTTATGTAAAGCTGAGAAAGCGTTTCACGAATCACTAGATTCACCTTGTGTCCATTTTGGAGTTGGAGCGGCAAGCACATGTTGCACACAGCGCAGTGGAAAAATCTCTCGCGACCGCCGACCCTGCAAATCCCACAGCCATCGCAGTGGTACTGATTTTTGTCCTCGTCGTCGAAGAGGTTGCACTCTAGACAAGTGTACTTGCCAAATCTGCAATGGCAATACTGACACGTGGCTTGGACTGGCTGACGAGTATCGCACAGCACGCAGATCAATTCCGTTACTTCTTTCCTATTAACCGTGTGCGCTTCCTGTTCGTCGTGACAAAATCGGCAGGCGTACACCTTGTTGCAGCAGGGAGTCTGAAAAACAAAGCATCTTCGTTCAGTGCCTCTCGCGCAGACATCTTCCTTTAATCCGCGGAGCAACGTTATTGCAAAGGTCGCGGGGTTAACGCGCGAGGACAATTGCCAGAACACGAGATAATTCTTAAATAATTCCCATTGCGTGTTAGAGGCATATCTTTTTCCAGTAGAGTAACTTTCTTCGCTATTTCGTAATTACGATTAATATGGGAGAGAGCGAGAAGCGGAAAAGGGAGAGGGGTGCGGACAAGTCGAGGGGAAGGGAGGAAAGAGAGGTCGCTCGCTCTTCGCGAAATACGAGGTGTCTTATCGATCTTACGATAATGGACACCGACAAGTTTGCATATTTACATTTCTTCGAGATACGGTACATCCCGCCGCGCGCACTTTGTCTTTACCGATGAAAATTAATGCACCCGATAGTAACAACAATAATGACAATCGGCGATAACGCATAACGGCGATGATTCGCATCGGGAACAATGATCATCGAGAACCGGAAGTGCCTCTCGGAGATTCCCCTGAAAGTACTCGCGAGTTTATTACTTTCCTCTATTACGACGGCTCTCGAGAAATGTCCGAACGCCACACATTGATTATCTAGAAATTAATTATTAGAAGAAGCAATTGCACCGCTACGCATGCCTCTCCCGTGTATTTACATCCTGTTTTTCTACTACAAGAAGAAGAAGAAGAAGAAGAAGAAGCATTTCGGAATACTTGTTGTTATCACACATGTCAGTCTCAATGACGCCGTTTGCGCTCTTTCCGTGTTCCACCGCGTACATTGAAAACGGTATCAAAGGGCTCGGCTGTACAAATAATTGATTAATCGATCATCAACGGAGAAACACCCGCCAAGGGAATTCTTCCACTGGAAAGAGCGAGAAGAGGAAGAAGAGGAACGACGTTTCTCACGGGGTTCGCCGGTCTCCACGCAATTTGCCTCGTTTCCCCCAAAAATATTCGCTCTACAAATTTCCAGTCGCGTTTCAGAGTCTCTTCGCAGGTGTGCGAGACTTTTGGAAGAATTCCTGAGAATTTCGCTCGCGATCGCTCGACACCAGCAGCTACTACCGCGGCGGCATAAAAGTTGGAGCGTACGGCGTCGTATCGTATGTGTATCGTGCGCTGCTCAATGTACATTTGCCAGTAGTCAATATACGAACCTCGTGATAGGATAATCTTGATGTACATTTATATATGTATGTATCTATGTATGCATATGTATCATAGTACACGCATAGCGCATATACGCGACGACCAACAGCACGCAACATAGGTAACGCTCGCTCGCTCGTGTGTGTGTGTGTGTGTGTGAGTGTCGTGTATGAGTGTGTACACACGGATAATCAAGTGGAAGAAGCGCGTTCTTACCACAAATTTCGATTTTCGCTTATAATGCGCACATCCATAATCGCCGTCGGCGATCGCCGACTCCTTCTCGGGAACTTCGACGCAGTCCCTGTCGGTGCTGTTCACCGGACAGTTCTCCTTCGGGACCGACGAGCATTCCTTCTCCGAGGGCGAGTTCCTCTCGGAATTATGATTCAAAAGGACGCCAGCTTCCTCGTCGAGGTTGTTCTCCACGACGGCCGTTCCGTCGCCGTTCTCCATCCTGTTTCTACTACCTCCCCTTTCTCCTCCTCCTCATACGCGTACTCGTGTCTTCCAGATTCCCCTCCACCGCGGTGTTCCTCGCGATTTACACCGATGGACTCCAGATTAGTTCACCTCTGCTAATTAACACATTCGTCTTGTCTTCGTCTAGTCTCGCCTCGTCGCGGAAAATCGCACGTCGGCCCTGAGATTTCCGTTCGTTCCTTCGTTCGCTCGCTCGCTCGCTTGCTCACTCTCTCTCTCTCTCTCTCTCTCTCTTACAGCTCGGAAGCGAGATCACCTCCGTGGGCTCCTTCCTCCGGAGCTCGATTACACCAGGGTGTTCGATCGCTCACGGATACTCCGAGCTTTTGTCATATTTTTGACAACAGCGTTGTTGTCGTTGTTGTCAACGTTAACGTCGTCGTCGTCGTCGTCGTGTCGTCACGATCGAGAGATCGTTTACTCGCGTGCACTTGTCGCGATGGATCACGACGACTCGGTCACAAGATTCTCATTAGTTCGATCGATCCTGCCGATTTGAAAGATCGCCCGACCTCGGCCTTGAGCCA
This sequence comes from Sclerodermus sp. 'alternatusi', assembly GCA_037305995.1. NCBI lineage: Eukaryota > Metazoa > Arthropoda > Insecta > Hymenoptera > Bethylidae > Sclerodermus > Sclerodermus sp. 'alternatusi'. The sequence continues at coordinate 1,713,553 of CM074548.1, forward strand.
CTTCAAGGACCACAGCTGCTTGCCCGTTTCGCAAACTGACTCCAGGCTCGCTCGGCCTCTCCGGAGCTAGGGACTCCAGGAGGAACAGAGAAGGAACGAACCTTTTTTAACACGACTCGCGACTCGATCCGATTCCACTTCCACGCAACAGCAACGACAACCTCCTCGTTCTCTGCGCGCACCACCACACAGTACTAAAATTGTTCGATATTGCGGCGATGACAGCGACACTCGTGTCAGGGACGGAAACTCCCGAGATCTCCGAGCCGAACTCAGCCGAATCGAACTGAACCGAACCGAACGCGCTTCTGTTTATTTCCGCTCGGCGTTGCGCGATCTCGGGGATTCACCGCATCCTCGGGAACTGTCACTTCCTCTGGATCTTGTTATCGCGTTTCTCGATCATTCCCGCGAACGAGCGCGTCTATTCTTTCCACTGTCTTTTCTTCCTTTTTTTACTATGCCGAGACACTCGTTTCCTTTTACGCACCGGAAAAGGCGCGGAGAAACTCGCCGGACGATTTTCGAACGCACCCTTCTCCGACGAATTTCACCGATGATTCGATCGATGATTTCAGAACGCACTTTGCTGTGACTCGCACGACGCGTTTGTGTGTAGGTATATATGTGTGTGCGCACGTATATAGTCGCAAGTAGAAAATGGTTCATTGAGTCTATGTAGTGGAGAGAAGGAGGGTTCTGGGTGTTTCAAAGTGTTATCGGTAATTTCTTATGTCAACGTATTCGGTTTACTGATTTAAGAATGCTGAGATAAGGACTCTCTAAGGCTGCCGATGTTGCAATGATTCTGCAGTACGTCATGAATGGCTGTACGCGGGATTTACGCGACAGAAATTCGCTGCTCGTCCATCACGGGCACTGCGACCCGTTGGATTAATGATCAATGGCTTTATTTGAGAAGAAATATACTAATAAGGTGCTGTTAGATGATACCGAAAAACTAACGAGCGTTATTGAAAATGCTAGAACGATCAACGGCCATACGGTACATATTTACTTATCAGATAAACAACTTGAGCAATTAAAGATATTCTTGTGGAATAAAAGGCGCACGATAATATTATGAATATTTTGATTAGCCACTGCAATAGCTTTGTTTCTCTCTTGATACTCCCCGGACCTTATCTAGAATATTTTTATCCAATTGTCATTCTTCGATGGCAGATCTCCTAGTTTGACAGACTTATCTTCTCTATAGTTTTATTCTCTGACTTTATCACCGTCAATGCTCGACTTGCTTCTACTTTGACAAATAGATCCGATGCTTTATTGCTTGCCATTGTATTTTTCTTCTAGGAATATGTGATTAGAATACAACGTGGTCCGCTTTCTGAACGTTCTTGGAGAGTAAGCAAACGATACAATGAGTTTGTACAACTTAATGCAGCCTTATCTGTTCCTGGTCTTGATCTGCCTCTCCCACCAAAGAAACTCATTGGTAATATGGAACCAGACTTCATAGCTCAACGACAAATAGCGCTACAGGTAAGATTTACTTTATTGCACTATGAGAACATGCTTTTCTATGGATAATGGATGTGGCAGTACCTTTGAATTCTCATAGAATTATTTGAACGTGGTACTAATGAATCCTATACTGGCATCTTCGCTGCCTATGAAAAAGTTTCTTGATCCTGAAAATTATACGGCTCCTCTACATGGTATGTTACTTTTTTACTCTTTAAACTCTTTTTCTATAAATTTTTTGTTTTTCAACTTTTTATTATATTACAGAAATTGCATTACATCAGGTGTCACTAGCTTTACGTAGTGATGCCAATTATGAGGTTGGTAAAGCTATTGCTGACATGGGATGGAGATTACGAAAGCATTACTACACTGTCAAAAATAGGCAGAACCCAAAGCAAGAATTATTACTGGCATGGGTGGAATTTGGACCTGATAAACACTTACAAGATAAAGATATACAAAGTGTTTTCAAAAGCCTTGGATCTTTGCGGCATCCTTATATAGAGCCTGTTATTCATCAACATGTGACTGAACATGGTGCATTAATGATACGAAATTTTTATGCTAATGGAACTCTCCGCGATATTTTGTGTATAGCAAAGCCTAAACAACCCTTTATTAAAAAATATGGGAATCCTAAGCAAACGAAATCGCTAACAACACCAGAAATCGCTACTTATGGATATCAGGTATTATTTTATAATTAGGAATAAGAGAAAGATTGAACAATTTTTTAAGAAATTTTATAAAAATTAATGCATTATAGATCTTGGAAGCCTTAGAATTTCTTCATGAAAAAGGATTACCCTATGGACACTTGCACACAGGGAATGTTCTTCTACTTTCCAATTGCGCTAAACTTTTGGATATTGAAAATGGTCTTCTGGGTTTACCCGCATTTTATCGGCCTTACGTTGTACAAAGACGTAAACTGCATGCAACCGTAAATCTTTCATATTTCTTTTCACATAGAAATATATGCGCGTATTGCTAAGTTCATTTCTTTCAATTTGCAGACACAAGTGGATGTATATTCATTTGGCCATGTATTGTATGAAATGGCATTTGGAAGACCTTTGCTAGAGGCAACGTGTTCCGAGTTACCAAGCTGTGATCCGGCTCTAAAAAATCTCTTAGAAATCATTTTATCACCGGAAGCTCTCAAACAAGATCTACCTACCGTACCACGTCTGTTGGAGCATCCATTTTTCTCCAATGCCAGGCGAGCGGCTCTGTCGAATGGGTCAGTGGAGAAACCGCACTTTAAACTAAGTAGTCATTTAAAAGATGCCCTACAAGATGCCACTAACAAAGCGGAGCTAAGGTTAAGAGATGAACAAAAATTGGCTAGGCATCAAAGAAAATTAGTAAAGGTTCAGGAAATGATGAGTTGTGAAGAAGAAATGAAGAAACGAAAGCAAAAACTGGTAAGAATTACCTTCTTCTATCTTTTAACAAATATACACTCGTATTCGCTTGAGAGTGTAAAAACGATTTATTGGATGCGCGCAGAAAAAGGAACATAAATTGGTTCATGAACAACGGTCTACGAGCAATCAGTTAGGAACAAATGGTACGAAGCAAATAAATGGAAAAAGTCCCGAACGATCCGATAGTCCAACCAGTACTTCCACCGCTACAAGTGTAGGGACTCTAACACCACCGTCACTTGGTAAATATTAATCTATCTAATAAATAATTAGCTCCATCATTTTATTATGCTAACAAACTTCAAACTTCTCTTCCATTTAACTAAGCTGGGCACAAAAGTTGATGGCGCGTGCTACGGTTTTTTCTGTCACGTAGGTCGAACATCAATCAATTTATCGTCATTTTGATTCATTCCTCATATCCAACTAATCTCTTTGTCGATTGCTTCCCTGGTCATCACTAATATCTTCCTAGAATAGCTTTCAACTTCGTTCATTATTAGTTTTAATCTCGAGGTTTTATCCAAGGTCTTAAATTTAGTCCCTCTGTCAGGTTTTTCGGATGCACATCATGGTAGTATAATTAAATCTACCGGACCGCCACCACCCCCGCTGCCATCCTCATCCATATCGTCTAGTGATCCAGTGCCACCAGCACCGCGAGCAACGAACGAACGCGCTGCTTTACTAGGGAGTATCTGTAAATTTGATAAAGCCAAACTTCGCAAAATTACAAATGGCAATCATTGACGTTTTCGAGTTAGGTCACAGGAATATCTGTAAATTTAATAGAGCTGAATCCCGTAATCAAAGGCAATCATCGATGTTCTCAAGCAAGTAGTTTCAAAGTATATCCCTACTGAATATTTCAGTTGTTTCCGGCATGTTTATTAGGAAAATGAGGATTTTTTTCTGATTAAAATATTTGTGAGACTTCGATAATGTTGGTTCTAAGAGTATTGGAAATTCAAAGATATTTTCGGTCGCGACGCTTGTGTGAAAGGACTATACAAGCGCAATAGAATATGTTACCATAGATGCTTTTTATGTATTGTCAATTGGTCGTAAAAAAAGTCGATTTTTCGATTTAAGCGATCTATAATCGGTTTTTCAATTAATCAAATCCATACGAGATACTGCTTTTACTTTTGACTCTTAGAGAGTAATGAACGTTGAGCAGTTGATGTTAACCAATCTACACATAATTGATATGGGTACAAACATACCCATATCATATCTATATATATATAGTCACATAGTCGAAGATAAAAGGTTACATAAAACATATTCAATTAAATCTAATAATTACGATATCTATCTAATATCATTAAAAGAATATTAGTATTTCCGCCACACTGTTTATGTCACGAATATTTCTAAATGAATCCATTCGCGTCATTGGATTATTTCGGTGCAATTCAGTTTTGCTACGATAGCTTAAATTAAGTTTCGCGATCGAATAATTTTTATAGTGCTGTTTGAAATGAAATCGCGTCATATGCAACTTTTTGAATTACGTAAGAAATTGAACAAAAATTTCGAGTCATTAAAAGAGAGGTAGGTAGCGCCTGTCTGTGTTATATAAATTACTCTTGTTAGTGATTTCCCGTTCTGTCTATTCAAAGTTTATAAATATACATAAAAAAGGTATAGCATAAAAATATATATATATATATATATATATATATATATATATAAATACTATATTGAAGTATTACGATGCAAGGGTGTGTGCGTCGCTTTTGTGCAGTAAAAAAATCCTAACAAAGGAGAAACGTGCCAAGAGAACGTAATCCTGGCACTGATAAATATTAGAATAATTTTACGTATAGATATAATAATATAAATAATTCTCTATTTGTATATGTCAAGAGTATTACATGTCCTGTATACTTTTTGTCTGTGAATATTATAAAAAAAAACTAATATAATCATTGTTTTAGTACAAGTTACTGTCTGAAAGCATGATGAGATACCAGACCTGAAATACTTTAGAAATATCTTCTCTCTCTTTTTTTTATATTATTTTAATAGGCTATGTAAGAAATGAATATTACAGAGTATCGAAGTGAAATTAAAAATGTTATAACAACTCCTTTTATCACATTCTTTGTTACATTTGTATATGAATTCTTTGTGAAACACGAATTCGAAAGTATATATTTGCTCTATACATATATATATATACTATATATATACATAATTGTACATTTGGGGGAATACGCTTTATGCATTTGGTTTTTTTTACATCGAGTTCTAAGTACTCGCAATTAAAATGGAATTGGAAACATCAGAAAATGATGCTGAAGGTAAAAAACAGTTCCAGATCATTCGCAGAAAAAGTAGAACCGAATAAAAGGTGTGATTAACGCAGATTAGCTACTTATTCCGTTCTTTGTGCGAATTGATTGGAAAAACCAAAATGCTCGTCTGTCATGCGTTCGCCAAATATTAGGTAAAAATCTTGTTACATAAGTGACACAAGAAGCGCACTATGAAATAGCAGTGCATAACATATTATTTTGGCAAATGTAGGCTAGGATTATTAACGGATGTTAATTACAATTACTGTCATAATTTGTTGTGTAGCTCTTCTGTTTTCTCCTTTAATCTGTAATGAAATCAGATATATTGTATTTATTATGCTGTAGAAGGTCTCGTGGTGGTATGCGATTAGCGTTATCAGGGACTTGCCTCAAAAGTTCTTCTTGGATTCGATCTGTAATAGCTTTCCTTGCGTCTATTTCCGAAGCGTGCGCTGCTTTTAATTCCTTAATCATTTCACTAAAATCGATTGGCTCCCCGTAATTTAAAGTGACTTTTTTACGTATCCTGAACATGTAAGGTGGTTCGTTTGGAAGTACCTCATCCATACCGAGGTGATAAATCGGTACTACTATTGGTGTGATTGGCGATTCTAGAATTAACCTACCTATACCCCATTTCAATCTGAAAGACATCCAGACTTTAGATATTCCCTAAGATCGTCAGGAGCGATGCATAATATAAAGCGATTCGACAACAGGCGCGTCTACCTCATGTTCTCTTTTAACATGTTGACTTTCCCCTCGGGAAAGACATGGACCCAATCTCCGCAGGCCAGTCTCTCAATGCAGAAGTCCATGGCTTCTTGATAGACACCATTTCCCCTAACGATGGGTATGCACTTGCCGAGCATAAAGAAGTAGGAGTGCCAGACATTCGTGAAACAAATGTCATGCGCCGCGAGCGACCATCTTATCTTACGTCGATTGAAGGAATGCCTCGAATCCAGAGTTGCTAAATGAGTTCAGAGATTTTCTGTCTTAATTTTTTTGTTCATTCGATCGCGTATCGACGTCATTCTGAGAAAGAAAAGATTATATCCGTCTAAGAAACGAGGGTCTCATGTACATCGAGAAGACTATGACGATCAATTGAAAGAAAAAAAGAAGAAAAAAACAAACAAACGAGACAATTGAGATCTGTTGAATAATTTATACTTTGGCATAATAACAATAATAATAGTAATAACAATAACAATAATAATAATAATAATAATAATGATAATAATAATAATACTAGCAGTAACAGCAGTAATATAAAGTCGGTAGTTTGGAAAACCGCAACGCTGATGAGTAACGCAAGGTACAATGATCCAAGTATGCAAGAGAAAGTAATTCATTCGTAAAAGAAAAGGGACGCAAGTTTGAAGTAATGGATAGTACAAATGTTTTCGTCTCCAAAGAAATAGAATCTAGCGACAACGGGAAGCGTCAATGGAGAAAACGAGAAAGATAGAGAAAGAGAGAGGATAGGTCGACACGATGCAATAAACCACCCCAACCAAAACTTACCCCATATCCCGGGATCGTCGAAGCAGCTGTGATGATTCGATACTGTTATTAATGGAACATTTTTTGGCCGTAGATCCAATAGTCTTGAAATGATATGTTTGTTGTACACAGTGGTTTTGTTCAACCATTCTAGAAACAGAAAGAAAATTTGCTCGCTCCATTAATCCGTAGATCGACCCTAGCAGGCCAGGATTGGAAATGTACTTAACAGTGTCCTTATTTACACCGGTTCGAGCCCGACCGATCTAAAAATGTTCAATTCCAATCCTGTAGCACTGAGCCTGACCGTTCTGAAACCGATTCGTTTTACGGAGGAATCCGGCTTGCATCCAGACAGGTGCTTTTGCCATCTTTCCTACAATAAATATATTTCTTTACTGAAATCACAATGATCATTGGAAGAATATCCACGACTCTAGAGCAAACGCTCTTCCCCGATCAATCGCCAATCGAGTCTCGCGCGTCCCGTTTTATTCGCGACGAGAAGAGAAAACACCACCGTATGGTGGTCACAGGTCGACGCATCGTCGGGGACTCTCTTCATCGTGGAAAAATCTACCGTCCTCTTGAACCTTCGCAAAAGCTTCCGGCGAAATGATACACAACTGGTATACATAAATCTTGTTTTATCGTTCGCGCGTAACACAGCCTTGGAATAACATTGGTTCATTATACACGGCCGCCGATCGTCGAGCAACAATAATAAGAACGTTGGCCGGTGATTCAGAATTATTGTTAAATTAACAACGAACCTCTAACATCACCACCGCTTGCGCACCACCGTGTCGTATACATTTATCAAAGCCAATTTACCTTCTTCCCACCCAGGATACACCGCATAAAAGCTAATTAGCCAAAAATACTCGAGCAACTCTTGCAACTCGAGCAATCGAGCGCTCGCTCTCGGATAGATAATAGCTTTTTACTCGTTAGGCAATTAGATGATGATAGTCGTAATTCAATTCTGCCTATTTTACCCAATTCATTCTCGCCCTGTGGATAGCAATTGAATTTCATGAGTGAACCACTCCTCCGTGCCGCGCATCACGCTCAATTAGTTAATATCGATGATCATCGTTACGCGACAGTTTTTTTCTCACCGCGGAAACGTTAGAAAAATCAGGTACCGCGACCTTGAGTCAGTCGGCATGATCGTAGTACAAGCCCGTGGCACGGAGAAGCTCGCCCGTACAAAACGCTATGGAAACGCTGGAGAACTTGCGTGTATGTATGCGTGTGTCGTGTGTGTGTGTGTGTGTGTGTGTGTGTGTGTGTGTGGAGTCGATGGTTAATGGAATAATCGGTACCATGTAACTGGCATAAAGAAGGGAGAAAAACGTGCCAGGATTTAACTGACGAGAGTAACGGAGAGGAGAGGAGAGATTATTTTCGATATTTCCGAGAAAACCGGCATGCTTACCTATGAGAATCTTAGAGAAAATCCCTACGGCAGCAAAGGTTATGCTGCTCGCTATGTTCCATAAACACGATGGGTTTCGCAGCTTCGGTATGATCCATTTGATGTCATATACCATTGTTCCGAGGTTCGCTCGATGAAAATCAATGGCCAGGCCACGATAACGAATCGACGCTGTCGCGGACGATCGGTCTGCGGGTTTCTAGTCGAATCCCGCAAGAAATCGTCCGCTCTTTCGTAACACACGACAGCCATGTTCGTGCCAACTTCACGCCATATTCCCCGAGCGGGACACGTGACTCGGCGGGAACGCGCGAAAGCGCCCGAACGTTCAAACCGGCCCGCCCGCGCGCCTGGCGGCAGTTTCCCGCATTTTTCCACGCGGAAGCGGAAGTGGACGCGGTGTCGCGGACGTGGATCCGGACGTTGTCGTTCCGCAGAACCGGAAGTGCAAGCTCGTCGTCTAGAACTCCGAGGAAAATGGACGACGGGCTTTTCCAGCGGGCGGCGAACCCGCTAGCCGGAGCGACGATTCATTCTGCCAACTTCACGCGATGTTTTTATCTTGGGTCACGTGACCGACGGGGCCGTGGCCGGGACCGAGGCCGGGGCCTCCTCTACTGGAAGGGGAGAGAGTCGTTTGACGCCTGAAGTAGCTTACTAGCCGATTCAAATAGAGCCAATTCATTGCAACGACTTCCTTATCTATGCGTTATCGTCGAACTTATCATCGAAATTTACTCGTGAATCGTTTCAACGATGCTCGAGAGTCCACTGCGAGGTAAGATTTGTAAGATTGATAGACGATGTTTCATCTACCTACCTACGTACCTGCTACCTACCCGCCACCTCCCTGGAGGTGCGTGTACGTGCTTTTTAACGCACTTCTCAAATTGATCCAATTTATAGGACGTCGCGGAATCTCCCCCTTCGTGGAAGGAAATCCGAATGTTTGGAAAAAATACAGACTACCTTGTTCGAGGGATGTTCAAGGGGGAGAGGAAAGGTTGGATTTTCTCGCGAGCTTCCTGCAGAATTGAAATGCAGCGACTACCGGATGCATCGTTTCGATGTTCGAAATGAACAAGCACGAGGTAAGGTTCGATTAAGAAATGAGATAATTCTTGACGATCGCCTCTCTAGAGATTTATCGGACATTCTTTTCCAACGTGTGTCCAGTTGTCCCCCGTTGAATTGTCAGGGAATCAAGTTTCTCCTGTTCCTTCGGCTCAGCGACGTTCCTCGACGTTTCCACGAAACATTAGCTGGAAAGAACGAGCCAACTCTATACGAGATCGACATTCGCTATGAGTCCGGTTGTGGGACGCTCGCCTGCTCATCTCCGACGAGCAAAAAAGCTCCATCATCATTAGACGCTTAGCCTTAAAAGGCTTATTACTCGGATGCTAAAAAAATAGGATGAGATTCTTGAAAGTGGATGTCCCGAGAGTAATCTCAAACATAATAGAGAATCAGGTATGTATATATGCGTATGTACTATGAGATTGTGGAAGGGAAAAAAGGGAGTCGGAAAAAAGTGATAGATGAGTATTTACGAAATGATTTTATTTTTCTTCAAGGAGAATCTTTGCGACTGGACGCTTCTCTTGGAAATGTAGCCGTGGGTGAAAATTCAGAGGAAGGGCTTCGTAGCGGCTTCGAGGAAGACACGGAATATCCAATAGGGGAAACAATGAAGGTACGTGATCAGGAAATTCGCACGCTCGACATTTGCATGGACGAAAAATGGCTGCATATCCGGTAGTGGCTGTTTGCAGGATGACCATGCACACACGTAGGTGTAGCGACCGTGCAAGAAGTACGTGCTTGTTGAATGTGGCAGCGTAAAGGTTACGAGAGCGGCTCTTACGAGCCAATAGCGCCGGACTGGACCGGTACGGAGAGTTACGTAAAATTCGAGAGAGAATATGGTGGTGGAAGGACGAAGGCGGATGGTTACCTTCGATTCGAGGGGGTGGCAGGAGGATGGGGAAGGCCTCGCGGCTGAAAACTGGTGGGGGTAAAGAGAGTTGAAAGAGCGGGCCTGAACGAGAGGAGAGGGAGAGAGGGGAAGAGAGAGAGAGAGATAGAGTACAAGAGTCTCATCTCTGTAGTTAGTCCGGCTTTGATCCCTTCGCCTTGCATTCTGCGTCCTCGAGATTCAGCAAACCCTGAAAAACCGCGAAACGCTACTAGATCTCTCCTGCTCGTCTTCTTTTCTCTCTCTATCTTTCTCTCTCCACCATCGCTCCACCCCAGCAGATTCAAAGTATTTGAGAGGGATGGGAAGAGGGAACGTCTACCGGTGGTTCCCAGCAATCACTCTCGCTGGCATTTTGGCATCGGTCGCCGCGGCGTCAAATCGAACTGGAGCCTGGTACCCGACGTGACCTTGAAAGAACAACGAGGTACAAGTTCGAAGGTGGTCGAAGCCGTGTGGAACGCGAAGATCGTGCTCGTCTCGGAGGGGAAGAGAGGGTGAGGGGGATAAAAGGACGAAGCGGTCCCGGGGAGGGGGTCGAGCAGAAGAAGCAGGAGTAGGAGAAAGAGCGAGAAGGAAAGAGTGGAAGGAGGAGAAGGAGAGGAGAGGAGAGGAGAGAAGGGAGCGCAGGAGAACGCGAGAGAGGAGGAGAGTGGACCGAGTCAAGTTCGACTGGAGCCGAGTGCTCGAGTGCAGTGCACTGTGATGCCGCGAGGATGCCGTCGTCGTTCCTCTCGTGCCGTGGGGCAGCTTCGCGCTGCCGTCATCTGCGCGGAACCAAAACGCGGCGCCGATCCCTTAGCGATCTTCCTCTTCGCTGACGCCGATTTCTCTCTCCTCGTCCCACGTTCCTCGCGAATCCCTTCGTGTGCGTGCGCAGGTGCATCGCGGACCTCGACAAAGGTGAAACTCCCAGGATAAAAACCTGTACCCCACTACGATCGGCGAGAGCTTCTCGCAGCTCGCAGCTCTTCGTTCCAGTTTTCTTTTTTAAAGACGCGCGCGTGTCTTCCCCAGTATAATCGTATATCGATAATATCCTGCGCTATTGTGCCTGTGTCTTCTTTACGTGCGTATGTGGTTACTGTGTACGTGTGTGTGCGTGCGTGTCCGTCTTTCCGTGCGTGCTGTGTGTGGTACATGCGTGCGTGCGTGTGCGTGCGTCCGTCCGTCCGTCTTTAAGAAGCACCGGACGCTTCTGCGAACTCGAAGAATAGGAATTCTCGCCGAGAACCCGGTCGGTTCGTTAGTACCGCACCAGAAGCATCCCGTTCCCCCCGGGACCGGGAGAAAGAGAACCTCGGCACCGAAGAGTGTTCCCGGATGTTCCTGGCTGGATTCGTTGCAGCGAACTCCGGAGAGTGCACGCCGATGGGATACTCGGACGCAAACTTCTTTCTCCTTCCACGTAATATACGAAGCAGTTAATGCTTCGTGCCGTGCCACGTACAAGGGAGCATACTCTGGCGAGCGTGCGGAGTTCTTCATCATCGTAAAATACGAAGCACTTGATGCCGTCGTACCGCAGGAAATAACCGATAACGTCCGAGAGCGCGGACTTTCATAAAAGGAGCTGCTGCTGCTGCTGCTGCTGCTCCGACGTGTAGCAGAGCAGAGCAGCGCGACGAGACCGGACGAGGCGAATTCGTCCTCGCCATCGGCCGATTCCCGCGAGTAAACGGAAGTTCGGGTCAGGCTGGGCAGAGCCGGACCGGACCGGGCCGGGTCGAGGCCGGGTGAATGGGCCCGCCCGAGTCGTCGGAGTCGCGGGATCTTCGAGAGGGTGAATGGGGGATGGAAATTCGCGGGGGAGCAGCAAGGTCCGAAGGTCGCCCGATAGACCTGGACTACTAGAGCGAGTCGATGGCGAACGCAATGGATCAATTTGGATTGCCTTCCCGTGAGTAGAGCGCCGATCGATCGCTCGATCGGATCCAGCACGACGGCGGCCGCACAGGTGAATCCTTGGCCGCCCACGCACTTTCAGTCCTGCAAGCTCTCGCCCGCTCCCAGACGTCGCAGAAAGAGACCGACCGGAAGGAAACGGTCAGACCCGGCTAGATCCGCTTCGCGAACTCCGCACCCGGAGGATCTCCCGTCGCCCTGGCTCCGCAAAGACATCACCGTCGCTACCCGCCACATCGCCACCAGGTAACCAACCGAACCGACTTACTTCCCTCTTCCGTCGACGAAGCTTCTCCTCCTTCCCCCGCGCTGTCGCACGAGTTTCTGGCGGCAAAATATTTTCACTACCACCCACGCTATGCTCCACTTCCCTCGCTCGCTCGTCCTCCGCGTCCACGCGAGTAACCGAGTTTCTTTGTCCAAATAAAAGTTGTTTTCTCTTCACCTGGAAGCCCCACGGTGCGTCATCGGATCACGAGAATACCGGCTACCTCCTATCTCTCCGCGCGTCGCTGTGCGCGTGCAAGACTCGAGCAGCTGAACTGGTACTCAAGGTGGAATGGAAAAAAGCAATTATACCATAAGCATTGAACAAACATAACCTTGGAAACCGCGATGGCTGATTGGCTCTTGGAAATCGGTGCGCTTCTTCGGTAGATTCGTAGTTAGGAGGTTGGCGAGTGGCATTTTTCCTCTCTCTCTCTCTCCATTTCACGAATGTAACGGATCGATCGCTAATGGATTAATTGGGAGCGTTAGAGTAGGCTGGGAATCAAACGGCGGCGTTGGCCGTTAAGCTCTGGGTCTGTCGCGTGCAATTCGATCGGTAGAAGAGAACTGGAGGAGGAAGCGGAAGGGGGTGGGTCCCGGAGGTCGCGGCTTCCGTGAGAAAACATTTGGCGGAGCTATCGGCTTTCTCCGAGACTTCCTCGGGCAATTAGCGAAAGGACGCTACCGCGAAGAGAAGAGAAGCAAAGCGATTCGAGGGCGCAAGAAAGCCACCTATTCCTTTCTGGGAATGTTAATTGGTTGTTTCGCGAATTACATGCCAAGAGGGGAGGCCACGATCGGGGTATCGCGCGTCCATTAACATGCCGGGGCAAGCGCTATCGTCCTCGCACGGGCCTCGCTAGCTTAACGCTAACAACGCAAAAACTCGCTAATTGTCCGCTGGCCGCCTTTTCTCGCGGTTTCCCAGGTTTTCCCTGTTCCTACCGATCTTCGTCCTTCTCCGCGACGCGACCGCGCTCCCGCCATCTTCAACCTCAACTTCATCTTCGACGGTACCAACGGCGAACTTCTTCGGCGAATGGACCCGGAAAAAAGTCGAATTCTTCCGCGATTCCTCCTCGAGTTCTTCGCTTCTGCTGAATCGTCTCGACACAGAGGGGCCCGGGGGGGGGGGGGGACCGGTCTCGATCAGCTCCAATAGGAAAAATTCGTTACAGGCGGGTACGAGTGAGCAGAGGAGAGAGTTCCTTGATCATCGCTCGGCAGTTTCTTGTGGGAATTTACGACTTTGCTTTGTCAAATATGATCGTTCCGCCATTGGAGCACGCAGAATCGGGCCAGGCCCGACGGACCGGACCGGACCTCGCGCGAACCTTATTGGCCGTGCATGTAACGCGAGAAAGGACGACGAGGGGCTGTGGTAGCGAGTCGCCGAGGTATAGGGCGAGGGGGAGGGAGGGTGTGCAAGGTACTCCGGATATTTTTGCCATTTTTGCTATTCGTCGGTAATAAAGAGAATCTGTTGCTGCACCGGCAGTAAATATCGGCCTAGCGTAGTTGGACTTCCGCCTCTGATGTTATTTATGGACGGCACCTTGTCCGCTCTGGTTGCGAGTGCCCTTGGCTTCTCGTAAAGTCATCGTCCGCTCGTTGTTTATATCTTTCGTCACGGAGCCAGCCGTCATTCACTTTCCTTTGTGGGATCAGCAGTAGCATCTCCACGGATGGTAAGGTAATACATCGACGACGAGTCTCTCTCTGCTTCCCTCGCTGACCTCCCTCGCCCCCCTCCTCCCACTCTTCAGGTCCAGGTTCTCCAGGCCTTCGCTTCAGCAGGGGCCATTTCATTCAATCCCGAGCGACTCCCTTCTCCTCTCGTCCTCCCGCGCTACCCGCGACCCAGAGGTTCTGGTCCAACGAGGCTCCCTCCTCCCCCTTCTCCTCCTCGCGGGATCCTTTTCGAGCGACAGTGCACTTTTCTAATCTCCTTTTGTTCCTCGAGTGTCGTCTCCGCCACAGTCCAGTCCTCGGCGGCAGCAGCAGCAGCAGCGCAGTCATCATCGGCAGTTCTCTCCTCTTATCAACGACTTACGGTCCCGGTACGCTGCTCCGGCAATGATCGCGCACCCTCCGGGGTTGGTACCGCGCGGCGGTCGTGTTGTTCAGTGTCGAGATCAGCGTCGACTTAAATCGTGCTTATAAATACAAATCGCCGAACAGAACCATGCGGGTCACGACACTGATCCATTCATACTCTCGCGAGCAGACAAATCCGCTGATACGGGGATTTGTCGTCCAACGATATTCGCGTCCTTCCAAGTCGTCGAGAGACTAATCGTCGTCGGGACTTCCCCGTTTAAGAGTCCTCGGTAATTCCTCGGAGGTAATGGCGGTCGATCCACTTGGACGCTAAAGTAGCCAGTCAGTCGGCAGCCCAGCCCGTTCCGCGATTTCCAAGTTAATTGCCACGTGGGGGCACTTGTTGATTCTACGATTGGTTCTAGGTGTCCTCTGTCGACGGTCCTGGCAACTCGGGTGGCCTCTCGCCAGCAGATAAGATTGCCAATAATTTCGCCAACCACCGCTACCACCACCACCACCATCACACCACCCCCCGGGATTCAAGCTGGGAATTAGAATAATGTCCTCGATAGTCACCGTAGCCTCTCTCGTTCAGGCCTTTTTATCTCAATGGAGGCGCTAGGACGTGTAATTACCCGGTGTCGGCTAATCGACTACCATCGGAGGAGCAGCAGAGTCACCGTTTACTCGTTAATTATGAGCTTCGGTTATTAATCCGCCCAGCGCAACCACCGACCGCCGCATACCCGTCGCCTACACTTTCACCCCATATCGACCGACCGGCGGCCGGCCTCCTTTAATCAATTACCGACGAACTTGTCTCTCGCTTTTCTCGCTTTCCCCTCGACGCGTTCCCGACGACGATCCCCAAATTGGCCCTGCGAGTTTTCCGTCCCCGGATCAATAGTCGTTGGGAACTTTTTCTTCTTCATCCTCCTTCCGCTCTTCCTCCTGCTTGTACTCTCTCGAGGGTCCCAAGCCCACACGCCTCGCGTTTTGGCGGAATCGCAGAAAGTATCCGCGCGCGCGGAGCGGGCACTTGGAAGGTGGCAATTTTCTGGACTCGCTTCCTCTCTCTGGCTGCTGGCCGTAAATTATCCTTCTTACCGCGGTGGCCGCTTCGTTGCATTCTTCGCACGTATAATAACTAATCTAAGAGGGCCGATGAGAAAAACCGATAAGCACGTGGAATTTTTTCCGATCACGTTCGAGAAAGACTCGCGTGCTTAGAAAAGTTTCTTAATGACTGTTACAAATAAGTTTCTTCGGCATCTTCTTTTTTCTGCCTTCCAGAATGCTGTCGTCCACGCAAGAGCAAGCCTCCAGCGGCTGCCCGGCTAGCAATGTGGTTCTTCAAGGCGCCCCGTGTGGCCAGTGCAGGGACCTGTGTCCTGGAGGATACGTGCCGCATTTTTGGAGGTGAGTGTGCCCTCCCTCCCTCTTGCCGTTTCCACGAACGAAACGCGAGAGCGCCTTGAGAAGCAACGTAGTAGGTTCCCGCTTCGCGGAAAACTACCCTCGGCGAACGAGTCGAGTCTCCCAATAATGAGAGATAATTTCACGAGCTCCTATCGTTCCTCCCGAGATTACTCATTGCTCTCGAGAATATACATTAGCGAGACCTCCGGACCAATGATAAAAACCTCGAACGATCCTCGGAAGTGCTACCGCACCCGCGGATTCTCAGATCCGACGATCGGAGATCGCCAATAAATCCGAGCGGCGAGTTACCAGAAAGTCATATTTGCCGAGTCTGAAAATCCAAGCCAAGGGCAAGGGAGCGAGAGACAGGAAGAGAGGAGTACGAACCGAGTGGGAGGGGCGGAGGGGCGAGGTAAGGTCGAAAGAGGGCAAAAGGAGCGTTTCTCGGCTCGAGGTCGAAAGGTCGACTCTTCGGTCTCACGCGATGAGGCCGCGTGCGAGGAAGATACAGGGAAGATGCAGGAAAGATGCATGAAAAGGGCCCGTTCCAGTACGAATCGCTCGGCCCCGCCAAAAAGTGCGAGAGAGAGAGAGAGCAACAGGGACGCATGACGCTCTCTGTAATTAACATACCGAACCTCCCTATAATGTTCCTTCTCTTCCTTCCCTCGTACTTTCGTTCGCGGAATAACTGCTGACTTTGCGCCGCGATCCCGCCCTTTTTGAACGTCGCTGATCTTCTTCCTCCTCTTCTCCTCCTCTCTTCGTCTCGTCTCTTCCTCTCGTCTTCCGTCCCTACCACCTTCTTCTTCGTCCTCCCGGCACACACCCCGATCATCGACCGACCCTCGATCATCGGGAATTCCGAAATAATTCAAAGGCTTAAAATCAACAAGCTCCTCGAACGGGCACACATTCAATTTGTTATACGAACGAACTCGCGTATGAATCCATTAAGAAAATTGTGCGGATAAATCGAACGAGTTAATTGAAGAAAGTAAGTGGACGCTGTGCCGCTGTTGCGCCAATAAATCCAGCCGGTAATCGGAATATGTACCGATCGAATCCAGTGCAGCTGCTGCGGGTGAGTCGAAGAATCGGGGGTAGCATTCGTGGATCGGATCGGATCGGATCGGATCGGATCGGATCTGATCTGATCTATCGCTTCAACAGAATTGACCGATCTACAAGTAGCCGATTTCGTTTTGTCCCACGTTTTTCTTCCTCCCCTTTTAACGTCTAGCAGCCTCCTCCAAATACTGCAGGACTGCAACATTCGTCTCGTCTCTCTCTCTCTCTCTCTCTCTCTCTCTCTCTCTCGCATCGGAAATTCAGCCCTGAGCTGTAATCCCGCATCTCGCGCTATCGCGTAATTTTCTGCATCACAGAATCTCTTCTATTACATTGATCCTTTTATCCCGCGATAAATGTCCCGCGAGTCTTGCTGGTTTTGTTCCGACTCCCGGTAAGTGCACTTTTCTCTTTCAATTCTTCAGTTTGCTTTCAGCAGACGCGTGTATCCTTTAGCTCGTTAAAGATGGATTTAATTGTATGGCGCGCGCGGTATAGGAGGCCCCGAGGAAAAGTATAGATAGATAGACGGTAAGAAAGAAAGAAAGAAAGAAAGAAGGAAAGCGGCTTATAACTAGACATTTTTGCTCTATTATAAAGATATTACCGGTTAAAGAGAACGACCGAGAATCAAAAGAGAAGCTCAGCTTCCTCCTCTACCTACTACGGTACTTTTCAGCTATGGGAACTCTCCCTTGAAATCGCTGAAAAATTCTTCTTTTTTTTTCTTCTTCTTTATTTGCATATGCTACTGCGCGTGTCTGTGTGTATGTGTGTATCATTAAATACCTATAAAGATACTCACACGCGCATAATTATGTATTTAAATAGAAATAGATAAATGTGTACGTGCACATGTTCAATGTGTGTACGGCGTGAAGTTGATCTTTATTGTAATATTGCGCGAGCCAATCGGGATAAGGTCACGTGAGCTTGCGAGACAATTCAGTCTATTACGGCAGCGCGCGCGAGGAGCACGTAAACTTTCGCTCCGCGTCCACCGGCGATTCCGCGGTGATTTTTCACTCGAATCGATCGTGAATTTCCACAAAGTGTTTCTCGAGTGTCGCCCTTCCATATCGATGACTCGTATCTCGCGAAGAATTCGCGAAATCACGCAATATCCGCCGTAATCGCGTTAGATTCATCGGAATTTCATTAGGTCTTAATTCGCCGGGGATTCTGGGTAACGTCATTGCGCCCTCGGTATTTCGCGAGGAGCCGAGAGAAAGATTAAAGCGATTAGAATTCCAAGCCGTTTTCCTTTCTACCTTTCGAGCATAAATGGAGAAAGTCGCTCGCTCCTCGATACGAATTTTTGACTGTGCTCTTGCATCGCGCGCGCGCGCATGTGTGTGTGACTTGTGACAGGAATGCCGGGATAGAAGCATCTTCTTTGATTCTTTCAGTATCACTGTACCGGTAAGTCGATTTTCAATTTTCAAAGAGAGAGAGAGACGTTTCTTTCGTGATTAAACTGAGCAGATCCAGAGACGAAACAAATGAATTTATAAAGGGAATAGTACGCGGTAGGAAAAGAAACTAGCGATGCTCGCACGCCATTGGTCAGTTTTTACACCAACCATGCAAACTCGTAACGATGCATCGTACCACGGCAAGCTGAATGAAATTCTTTACTTGGGTTTATCTCGGGGATGCAAACACTCTCGTACTTGAATCTATAATTACGTTGCATTATATCGCATTATATCGTATTATATTGTATTGTAGGCAAACTCGTGTTTTAAATGAGAGAAAGAGAGAGAGAGAGAGAGTAGAACTCGTATGTAAATCATATCGCCGCTTGTTTTCGAGTATAACCATGGACAGATTTTACACGAGGAATTCCTCGCTCGGTTTGTATTTTTTCACGGCAAACAACATTCCTGGATTCTCTCGGAGAGCCGAAGACATTCTGGCGAACACAGATCTTTTAATTCCTTTTAATTTGAGCGACGAAGAGAGGGAGTCGCGCGGGATTTCAATTATCTTCTTTCGTAGGTCGCCGGCTGCTTTCCGAAAAAATTCTCCAACGAATTTCACGGGCGCGGAGAGAAATGGTCTGGTCGGGTTGGGTTGGGTTGGGTTCAGTAGGGTGGGGTGGGGTGGACTGGGATGACTGTGCTTAAACGAAAGATGAAAATTCGCGTGTTACGGGGAATCGGTTGGAGTCCTGGGGATCGACTTTCGACTCGACTCGACTCGGACGTTGAAGAGATCGGAGTCGTCGGAGGGTACCGGTGTGGGGACCTAAAGGGGACCAAAAGGTTTTCAAGTTTTTGCCCGATACGTACGAAGGCGACATTCCTCTCCCTCCTCCCCCACATCTCTCCTCCAACGCGTTCAGCGACGAGTGCTCGAATTCGGCCCCTTCCTCTTACCTTCCTCTCGTTCTTCGGGGACTCGTTGCCGCTGCTGCTGCTGCTGCTGCTGTCAACAAAAAATCTCACCATTTCCAGAACGTCGCTCCACCACGTCAAATTTAATTAACCTCCTTTCCTCTCGCGATTATCGCGATTTTCCAGCCGAGACCCGAATCCGATTCCCACAGGGCCATTAGCGGCTCTGCCCTTTTTTCTCGCGCGAATTCTCGTTTCTCCGACATTCTGAAAAACACCCACTCCGGAATATCCAAGCGTCAAGGCCCGTCCGGATCCTAACGATCGCGACCAGTATTAATTACTGTCTCATTACGCGCATCCCCGTTAAAAGGAAAGGGAAAAAGAGAAAGAGGAAAACGGGAGAAAAACAAAGAAACCAATAAAGAAAAGAAAAGAAAGTAAAGTTCGCGGCAAGGTAGAATTTATGAATCCTCTTGTCCAGCAGCTGTTGGCTCCAGTCCAAGTGTTAATACGCGGGTATTCAAATTGGAAGCATATGTTAGGTAGAGATAGAGAAGTAATAAAGCTGTCAGTAATGCCTCATGAATAGTGTCGTGCGAGTGCCACGCTGAAAACGTAAAGTGAACGAGCTTTTATAGACCGCTTTTTGTACTTGGCCACAGATAAAGTTGAGGACACCTCCTTCTCTTCTTGCGGTGGTCGTCGTCGCCGCCGCCGCCGCCATCGACGCCGACGCCGCCTACCTCCTCAATCGGAAGAACCCGATGACATCCATTTGCATAAGTCCCCGTGCGTAATCCTAGAAGAATTATGAAGCCGCTCGGAAATAAATCTCCCCGCCGTTTTATTGCCCGAACTTGAACGGGATTCCCTTCCCCCACTCCCTCCACACTGGATACCGCGGGACACCAATTAAAGTACAAAATACACGTGGTCCACGACAGCGATAATCGCTCTTATCTCTAATCGAGTAGATGGATAGAGATAGAGGTAGGAGAAGCCGAGGAGAGGGGATGGTCGCTTACCAAACTTTCACCATCCTTCGTCGAATTCTCCGGTAAATACGCAAGGGCGTTTTTAGGCGCGAGATCCATCGAATCTTTACGAGTGGAATATTTCCAGGCGAGGGCAGGAAGAAATCTTGAAAATATCCGCGTTGAACAGTGGGGGTGTTGATTACAAGGTAGCCATTGCCAAACGCTAATAACTCTGCTAGTTTGTTTTTTACTTCTTTCTCTTTTCCTCTCCCTCTCTCACTTTGGAGATGAGTTCCATCTAGGCGTCGAACGTAAAGGCCATAAGAAAACAAACCACCGAGGAACATTAGGCACTCGTGACTGGAATTGTTGCGCCTTCTAATTTCAGTTAATGTCTAGCTTCAAATCGGACGATTAGTTTCCTTAACGAGCATCCTCGAACGTGAACCGGCTACGAAGGTAGTACGGCAAGATGGTCGAAAGCTAATAATTCCGTAAATAGAAATGATATGCTGATGAGGAATTAGGCGGAGGGGTTGAGGGTGTCTATGATGGATTGCCGGAAAATCGAGGAGAATCGACCTTTCGGGGGGGGTGGAAGGGACTCTCAGCGGGAGTTAACGAAAATCATTCAAATATCAATAGGCAACGGACACGGTGCAGTATAATACTAAACTTTGAGAAACCTATTCTTCCCCTCCTGCTCCTCCTCCTCCATCTTCTTTCACCTCAGTTAGGAGCTTCTTCAGTTTTACTGGCTTGGCAACGATACAAAGGCATTCGCACGTAAAAGAAGACCATAAAGAAAGACTTTATGAGCATTTACGTAAAACTAGGATACAGAATCATTCGAGGACGACCGAGTCCTCTGTTCTATCGGGTTCGTTCCACACTGGCGGGGATCGCCAGACAAGAATCTCCGATCTCCCTCAGGGTGATCCTGGGACCGATGGAAAGCTACCATGGTCCCTGAAACCTCCAACGGTATTTCGGGCTCACTGCCGGGAACCCCCGGGTTTATGTGGTTTCCGGAGAACTCGGAGATCTAGCCCGATCTTTGAACATTGTTCGGGATGGCGAGGGGGAGGGGAGGGGAGCAGCGTGGTATGTGGAAATTGTCGAGCCAAGAGAAGCAGCGGAGGAGATGGATCGATCGAAGATCGACTCGCGGATGATTTCGGTGGTTCGTGCCGCCTACCCGGGCGAGGTCTACCCCGGGGAGATTTTTATGGGCGCGTCGTTTGCTTTTTCTCCTGGGATCTGTCTTTATCCCTTTGGGACCGCTCCACGTTCCGCCTTTTACGGTACCCCGCGTTCTCTCCGAGACCGCTAATTAGGTCCACCGGCGTTCGCCTCTCGAACCACTTAACCGTACCGATCGCATTCAAGGGGAAACCGGGTACCCCCCCCCTCGCCCTCCTGAACTCGCCGAATCTAGGCCGCTCGGTCAGACCCAACCACGCACGTTTTTGGACCCCGTAAGGCCACTCGCACTCTACTTTTCATTCACAAGAAATCCCTCTAGAAATTGTTATGGTCGTTACACTTTCTCCTTTGCCCCCCCCCCCCCCATCCCCCTGATTTTAATCAAGAATAGATCTTTACGCTCGCATTGATAATTTTTTTCTCTCTCGTGTTACAGGTGAGTACCAGATCTTTCGCTGTGCGGACTCGCTAGTTCTCAGCAAGGGCGATGAGTTTTTCACTTGAAATTATTGTGGTCATCGTCGTCGTCGATCCTAACGAACCAAACACGAGAAGAATCGGCAAACCATTGCGCGAGTTTCGCGCTAGCATCGACTCGTCGATGGCTCATCGGACGAGTGTTTGGTTGTCTAGGATTAACCCTCCGAGATCGGATTCATCCGACATGGATACTTTACTAATACATTCAGCCTTGTCTGTGTTATGTGTCTAAATCATATTTCTGTAAATTGTGCGTTACCGCTAGGAGTTCTGTACCCATGTACGCACGAATGCTAGCCGGCCACAGATATTGAGTGACTCCGGCATTGTACGCGGAAGGTTAAACGAGGTGGTGGATATTGCGAAGAATGCGCGAAAGATACCGCGAAGGAGTCCAGGAAAAAGAAACCGGTCCTGGGCTGCGTAAATAATGGAATTGCCTTAAATCGCCCGGCATTCGTGGAGCGGATAAACGCGGAAGTGGCAAAAAGCGGATAAGCCGCCGCGAGTTGTCGGATAGCACGGGAGAATGTAGGCCGCTCGCCGAAGTTCATTATCCGAGCTATTTCACCGATTCCTCGTTAGAACGGGTATTAGTTCGCCAAGGACAGTGAGGAACGCAAATGAACGGTACTGGAAATTCCTAGCATTCGACCTGTTTCCTATAAATTCATCCAGAAACCTCTGGAAGAGCGCGCGGCGTGTCTAGCCGGCGTTTTTTTTTTCCAGCCACGGCCACCGTTCTCCACCGTTGAAAGAGGTTCCAGGAACCTCTCCTAGACCCCTTCATCACCGGTGTTACCTACCCCATTAAATATTTCTCTCCGCTGATTTCTTCCGGCAGTCGCCAATTCCCCGGTAATTCGAGGACGGCTTCCTCCCCAGGGAAGCGGCCGGGATACGCATCATCAAGGTCATCGCTCAAAAACCTAGCGGGACTCGGCTTTGCTCGGGTTTCCAGCAAAGAGTCGCACGAAGCGAGGATCACGCGGGAAGGAGTTCGGGCAAAAAGCTTCGTAAGATAGTCGGGGAAGATAGGGAGGTAAAAATTTGGAGCGAGCCCGATGAAAGGATTTGATAAAAGAGCTCGAAGGAAGAACCGAGAGTGTGAGCCAGTGGGGCGGGAGGAAAAGACTGAAAGCTCTAGGCAGCGGTAGATAAGAATTCAGTGTTTATTAATCATCGTGACTAGCCAGGAAACATCTCGAGGGGGGAGTTTTTGCCAGTTGCAGCGGCTTTTATCTTTAAGCAAAAATAATGGCACGATAATGGCGAAGGTTGTGCTCGCCAAGCGTTTCAGTAGTTTTTAGTTTTGGCTCTCGATTAGCTTTGGAGCTCCGCGAGAACCCGCCTAACGATCCCGGCGCATCCCGCTACGGCCCCGCTGCGGAGCATCCTCGAGAGCACCACCCGAGTATCCTGAGCAAATACAAATTCATTAGACTGCGGACACCCCATGAAAGTTTATGCCGGGGCTACGTGCCTTGTCGGCCTCCTTAATAAAGTACATCCGTAATCGGGGGAGGGGGTGGGGGAGGGACCCAGGGCAAACACGACGGAATCGTCGGCACGTGACGTTGACGCAACCCGGACCATCCGCGCTTGTCCGTCTCTTCCTCCTGATTTACGTCGGGGGCACCGTTAACGCCAAATTTCAACCCCTCCGTCCGCGTCCCTCGAAGATCCTCGTCGGACTCGGTTCAGTTTTCCCTGCAAAACTTCCTAAAATCACAGGGTGGACGCAGCCAGAGGACGCGCCAGGATTTTACAGACTATAGCCCGTCGCGCATTTCGGTGTGCGAACTCCACGGGTTTGGAAGTGCCGAACGCAATATGCAGTAAAGCACGAGTGCAACAATGTACGCCCACGCACGGTCCACCCCGAATATATATGGGGTGTCTCGTTAATCAAGAGCGCCGCGTTATCGCCTGCAGCCCATGGGGGAGAAAATGCGAGAGGGTGCACCCACCCGGGGGTGAGGTCAGGGGTGAGTCCAGTGTTTAGCGCTTGACAAACGAGCGGCGAGACAACGCGGACTCGTTCGCGTAAAACCGGTCGCGTTCCTGACAAAAATCGTAAATCTAACCATTAACCACGATTAACGATTATTGGAGGTGGTGCTGCTGCCATCGCCACCACCACCACCACCACCACCACCACCGTAAGGCCGACGAGCGGCGAGACCAGACCACTCCGGTCTGGAATGCACCGCGAAATCCTGCGAGACTACGCGCTTTTAGTCGAGCGTCTGAGAAAAACACGGCGCAGGCTTTCTCTCTCTCTCTCCCTATCCTGCTGATTTTCCGCTGCTCGGAGAACTCGTTGCGATCCTCCTCCAACGATCCAATGACCGAATCAACGAGACCGTCGTTCGCACCACGTTCTCGATCCGCGGTCTTCCTGCTCACCGGCTCCGTCGCGGTTCACCGGCGTGACATTAAACGCCACTTTCCACACACATATCTGACATTAAACCGGTATTCGTCTTGGAATCGCCGAGTTCCATACCCGAGTGAAAGTCGATACTCTGCATTTTTCCGAGACGAGCGGCTCTCCCCCGGCACTCTCGCTATTCCCATCCCGTTCCATCCGGGGACTCTAGACTTAATTAACCGGCGAGGATTCCGCGCCGAGACGAGCGCCACCCAACTTTTTCTCCACCCTCTTCCCCTCGGGTTTCCTCCGGCCTATTGCCCCGGAGGTGTTCGGTCGAGAGCGTGATCGTGGACCGATCGATAGTCCATTATTGCACCGGACCACGTGGTGCCGGTCCTGTTGCGGGCTCATCGCCTTAATGCAGCCGATCCGCTCGATGTCGATAAGCGAACCCTCCACCCCAACCCCCGAGCAGCGCGCTGATACTGAACGGGCGGACGACGATATTACTACCGCTGTGCACGCGAACCTCCGTGATGCACTTTTCTAGCCGAAAGCCCATTTTTCGTGGAACTACAATTTATTGGCAACCCCTCGCGGAACTCCCGCCAGTGGTGGGATCCTCCTCCTCCTCCCCCCGACCAGTGGGATCGATCGTATCGCCAGAGGTCGCCGGGTCAGTGTCGCGGCTCCATCGCCGAGTAGCAACGGGAATCATTTGCCACCCTCGGAGGAAATGACCTTGAAACGCGTTCATCCCCCGGACTACGCGCCGCCGGGATGAAGGAACTTTTCGCGAGTGACGAATGACGGGGGAGCGCGACGGGCGAGGGGAGACCCGGAGGTAGACAAAGGGTCCCGATAAGGTGCGGAATTGTAATAAGAAGAATCGCAGGAAAAGAAGTCGGCCGTTGCAGCCACGAAGCAACACGCCGAGGGTGGGAATTAAATGGGGCGGATTCTTGATTAGTTTGGCCATCCACCTCCGACCCTTGGGTCCTCCCACGTTTAATCCGGCATTATGAATATTTCCTCCTCGTCTACCCGGAGGGAGAAACCGAGAGAAAAGCCCAGAACCAGCCGAGAATGATAATAATAATAATAGTAAGAATAAAAATGGCCCACGCACACGCACGGTTCCTCGTCTTTACCCGATGGTGGTCCACCCGGTGTCCCACGCGATGCTTCCATTTCCACGATGAGGCTCTTCGCGAGTTTCAAAGCTACGAACGGAGACACGGCTGTGTTTTTGAACGTGGCACGATAACGCGAAAAAGTCACTTTAATTTCCTAGTCGCTGTCGCAGCTGCGAACTAACGCGCGGCATAAATGTTATAGCGCGTATTCCCACCTCGGGTTCTCCTGCACTTTGCGGGAAAAACATCTCATTTCGATGGGTCCTTTCGTACTTTACGAGTTTTTTCTCAGACGACCCTTGTTCCAGCGAATTTTCATGGGCGGGGTGAGATCGAAGATGGTGGGACTCATTTCGCGAATTCGAGGAATCCTCCACAATTACGACGGAACTCGGGTGAGAGGAGGAGGGGAAGCTCGCGGGGATTTTCGAGTTTTTAACTCGCCGTCGGAGTGGCGCCAGCGCCTTATCGTTATCGCAACGGCAATTTGCCGTTTCGCGATATAAAGTGGAATGATGACTGGAGAGGGGACGGGAGGAGAACACGCGCGCACTCGAAGGTCGATAGCCGAAGAAAATTCTTCGTTAATCTTTATCGTGGCCCATAGCCGTGCGTTTTAACGAATCTCTCTCTCTCTCTCTCTCTCTCTCTCTTTAACGGACGCGTCATCCCCGCCGAAATTCTCGCGGGAATCGTACGCGCGACCGATTACGTCATTTCCCGTGCGAGAGATCGCCAAAGGAGAAATCGCCCATCGGCGCTCAAGGCCGTGCGAAAAATTGAATCGAAAAATAGGGCCAGGGGAGAGGGGCACGCCTATCAAAGCAGCCGCGCCGCTTAGCCATGGAAAGTGGAGGAACGTCGGCTCCGATCGCTAATAAAATAATAATTAACCGTAAAAGCGAGAGCTCTGCGTGCCGTGGGACCTGGTTCGGATGCCACATTCCGGATTACGATAAGAAGACGAGAGAAGAGGGCTCTCGGTTCTTACGAGAAGCTGGACTCTTTCTTTCTTTTTTTTTTTCTCGAAAAGAACAAATGAGACAAAAGTAAGGGGGGAAAAATAGGAGGAAAAGATTCGTCGATCACCGATCTTCGGCCCTGTTTCTACCACGATTTTCCAAGTTTTTCTCGAGGCTTCGCAAAAAAACCGCGCGAGAACGTCCGGATGTTCGCAAGGGTGGGTAATGGTTTAATTCGGAAGGTTGATCAGAGCGATGCGCCGCGGAAATACGTGGAATCGAGCGAGTTTCAATGCAAGAGGCTACGACGACGACGACGACGACGACGACGACAAAGATGCTGAAGGAAAAGAAGAAAAGGTAAACGCGCCCGTTGCGGGGACATTTATGACGGGCCGCCGCTGAATTACGATCTCAATACTGCAATAAGTGCTCTTAGCGAAGCCATGTTTTTTCCCCTCGAGTCACCCCCCTCCCCCTTTATCGTGCCTGAGGCCAGAGCTCCCCGTGGGCCCGAGAAATATTATTTAATTAACGGGAAGAGAGAGAGACCAGCCTGCTCGCCGGAGACCTGGATCTTCCGGCGCTCGTAAATAAAAACTACGCGCTTCTTCCCAGCTACGAGTGACCCTTGACCCCTCGCCTCTATCCTCTTCCTCGTCCTGCAATTGCCGCTCCATCTTCTCTCCCCCCCGGCATTAGAACCCGAATTTCGTAGGTCCGCCGCTCTCCGAATGATTCGCCCAGTCATTTCGACCAGCCGCGCCCCCGACTTACGGTTCCCCCCTCCTCCTCCTCCTCCTCCCTGCTATCACATTTTGCCGGAAGAACGTATTCCGCGTTTAGACGCGATACGCCACTCGCGAGATGAAACTGCGGTAAATTTCTCGTTGGGAGGCCGGCGGATCCTCCTCGTTGCTCGCTCGCTCGATTGGGTAGAAGAGGGGCGGAAGAGTCGGGGAGGGGCTCTGGAATGAAAATAATGGAATAATCCAGAACTCGTGTCCCCGGAATTGGTCGGAATTGGGGGGAGGTGGCGGCGGGATATTCGGCAGCCTCCGACCGAATCCTTTCCTCGGCAGCGACTTCGCTAATTTTCTTAGGGGCCCTCCACAGCTAGACATTACTTCCGGTAGAACTGCGCGCCTCTTGCTCGATTAGCCTTGCTTGCGGTGGATCTAAACCCGGGAGAGCCGAATCGGGCCGTTTCGCTCGGACTACCACTCGGAAGAATTTCCTCTTTAATTGTCCTCCACCCCCTCGCCCTGCGAAATATATACACTTATTCCTCTACCCGTGCCCCGACGCGCCGCCACCGAGTAAGAAACCGGGACTCGAACGACTCCGGAAAGTAATCTGCCTAATTACCCAGCAAGAGATTCATTCCGGAGAGAATCGAGGGTGGCCCTCCACAGTCGTAAAACGACGAAGATGCCACCAAGCTGTCTCCGCGATTTTCTGCGACTCTTTCCAGAGGATTCCAACCTCCCAGTATATCTTGGCGGCCATAATGGCCTCCGCCGCCCCCACCCCTCTATTCCATACCCATGCTGGAGAAACTTGGATCGCCTCGCTAGGTTTCTAAACACCGACGGAATCTCCTCGCCGCGTCTTTTCTCCGGCGGAGTAGAGGGAGAAGTGGAAAAACGGGGGAAATTCGCGGGGTAACTCTCCCCCGCCCGACCGAGGGATGATGCACAGTTGGAGTTGAAACGATGGGGTTGGGGAACTGCAACGTCACGCCGGCAAACTCGCGGTGGGAAATATGAAAGTGCATGGGGCAGAGGGGGTGGGAGGAGGGGGCTCTTGGCGAATTCGCTCGACAAACAGCGAACGGGCGCGGTCATCGTCCCCGAGGAGTCTAGGACACCCGGCGCCTGGCGTCTGGCGTCTCGGCGCCCCCGCAACCTCTCTCGGGACTGCACGAACCAGACAAATTGGCAGCATCCGAGAGTCCGGAGCAGAAAAGAGGCGAGGAGAGGAGAGCGCTACCCTGCAATTTCTCGCAGGTTGTAATCACCCCCGCCAAATTGCACCGCGTGCAATCCTATTTCGGGAGATTAAGTTTGCATCTCTTGGAGGAATCGGCACCGTCGACGACTGCACGATGCCAAAAGCCCGGACAGCTTCTCAGCGAGTTAACGTCCGAGGCACCACCGCTGTCGTTTCTACCATGCCCGGAATCCTCCGCTTCCGGTACCGGATCTCACCTGGGGGTTCTGGGAGGTTACCGGACGAAACGTGTAATTTGATCCATTATTTAAACAAATAAGAGCCGCTCGGGGAGTGCTCGCGAGGGGAAAGGATCTTTTAATAAGATTCGGAGTATCTTCCGCTCACTTAAGCGGACCCTAACTTACCTTGAATACCTTCATACGTACTCCACACGGTACCTTCCGAACGAGCTGATGGCAATTTAGATACGTGGCCCGCGCGCTGGATCATCCGTCGGCTGTTTCGAGTTTCAAGCAGACCCGCTTGCCACTTGCTTTCCCCCTCCCCCGCTCCGACCAATCACCCCCGACCCATTAAACCAATCGCGCACCACTGTCGAAACCTATACGCGAGGAATCGAAAGCTCTCAAATTCGAATAAACTTCGCTCGAGAGGCGTTGTTTGATTTTTCGAGCACAAATTTGAAAAATGCTCGCGGGGAAACAATAGAATCCCATCGAATGTGACAGGAGAACGCGATCGGTTGCATCAGGGAATTTCGTTGAATTTTGCGTCATTAAGAGCTCGAGAGCCCGTTGGGTTTTGGAACTGCGCGTGGGAGGAGAGAGAGAGAGAGAGAGAGAGAGAGAGAGAGAGGATTTGTTGGGTTAAACTGTATTTTACGCCGGTGGGAGGAAGATTCGCGTGTAGTTAATTCGTGTGGGAAGGTCCAGCAATTACGCAAATCGACGTTGAGCCCGGAACGTAGCCTTTATTAAGCGCTGGCAGGTTAAACCGCGCGATTTTTCGCTCCTGGCAAAAGCCGGGCTTTCCAATATCTGTAATTGCAGCGGCCAGCCTGGCTGCCCGATATCTCACAATCACAGCTCGCGGGGGAGTTTCGCCGAGAAGGAGATGGACGCGTCTGGCAAAACCCTCGGAGCGACCCGCACAAGTTAATCGCGAATAAAAACACGCGCGGACCTCCCCAGTGGGGAGGAGGGGTTAACCCGAAGAGCAGTTTACGCGCCGACAAAAAGTTTCCAAGATTTCCAAATTTCTCCCTAAAAGTTACGATGACACGAGGGTGGAGGGAGGGGGTCAGAGGGGCGCAAGAAAGCCAGGAGCGGATAAAGTCCAGCGAAATAATCCTCGTGACCTAAACCGCAAGAGGATTTCGAGGGTGGCGGAGATGGGACGAGAAGCGACGGAAGGGGGTGGGATGGGGTGAGCGGCGCGTGAAAAAGCCAAAGTCGAACGGAGATAGCGAGTCTCGAGCAGAGAATATGATGTACTGCGCTAATAACCGAACCCACGCCACTCCTGCCGGATCCTAACGATGTTTTAAGCGGTAATTAATTTACTGCCCCCATCCCCGATTCAACCCCTGTGGTTTCCTCCGGTCAATACGCCGGAATCCTCGAATCTTTCTGTCCACTAGACTCTCCTCTTCCTTAATTACAGGGAGAGAGAGAGAGAGAGAACGAGAGAGGAAACCGATTTCCCAGTGTTTTCGGTTTCTCTTCGAGTGGTCACCGACGATCGGAGCTAACGAAAGTTTGGCCGATTTTCGCGAAAAGAGAAGCGGGTCAGTTGTCTGCATCGGTCAGCTGAGAAATCGGTAAGCGGCGCTCGTTCTCAAAGAGCCTCCGGGCCGCAGAAACGGGTCGTCGGCTTTCACTCCTGGGGAAGGGTCACGCTTCGACTTCCCTCCCCTCACCCCGTCTCATCCGATCTTCCGCGGAAGCGCGAGCGATGGTGTTTCTCGCGAAAAAGTTCCGACAGAGAATTATCCACCTGGCAAACTATCGTGTCCCACCACTTCCCCCGACCCGGAGGAAAATCGGTGACCGCCTATCACCGATTCCCCCCGGATGATCCGCGCCGGTTCTTTTCGCTACGCGCATCGGCGGCAAAGTCCGCACGAACGCGAACGCCAGCAGCCTACAATGATTTACGCGCATCGCGCTAATTGAAATTTATATGGGAGCAATTAAGCGAGCCCGAGAAATAATTGGCGGATTTACGTGTGTCGGTAATTAAGCGAATTTATTATAAAGCCGATTGCTTTTCGAGGCTCGACCGTTTCTTCTTCTCGTTCCCCCTCGTCCTCCTGCTCCTTCGCTGCCGCCGAAGGACTCTGGCGCGTCGGCGAGAATTGATGATTCTTAGCACAGTGCTCGATTTCATAGATCCTACTGGCTAGCGGCGTGCTACTATTCTGCGGAAAATACGCGAGTGAGCGGATGTTGCCGCGCGCACCGATCGCCGTTGTGGAAACCGGTTGTGTGGAAGCCGCGCAGCCATGCTTATCCATCCTCCCTATATGCTCATCCCCGCGCCGAACCGGATCCGAACCGATAGACCCGTAGATTGATTACACTCGATTCGTTTTAACGTTATCGTAATT
Organism: Sclerodermus sp. 'alternatusi'; assembly: GCA_037305995.1. NCBI lineage: Eukaryota > Metazoa > Arthropoda > Insecta > Hymenoptera > Bethylidae > Sclerodermus > Sclerodermus sp. 'alternatusi'. Next base: position 1,744,463 of record CM074548.1, read on the forward strand.
CCCAAAAAGAAGAAGCGGAAGCAACCCCGTATCTTTTTGCATCGACCTCCTCCCCCCCTCTTCCAGAGTTTCTTCCTCTCCTTTTTGCGCCTCCGCGAATAAAGTGGACGTTACGCAAGTCCTGCCGTAACCTAACCTCAAACTCTCGGTCCCTGACCCTCGATCTGGTTTTCGCTCTCCCGTAGATTCCAGGAGAGAACGTTTCTCCTGCCCTCGCGGATCTTTGGCGGGAAACTTTTCCCAGGCTAATTCCGCGGGCCGCCATCTTGGATCGCGTCGCCGCTCCACTCCACTCCACTCCACTCGCGTGGCAATTAATCTTATTCTTATGGAATTCTTTGGGGGGGGCGGGGCGGGGGGAGAGGGAAGGCCACCTCGGGGCTTCCTGAAACGCACTCGGCAATTTCCCTAATTACGGTTTTGACACTTTCGCTTTGACAAATTACGCGCGCCGAGCTCCGTTGCTGCAAAACGCTCGCCGCCGCAGAATCCAGACGGGTGCGCGAGAAGTTTTATTTCACTTAATTTAGTCGCGAATAAAATGTCCGCGCTGCTAAATTCATTATAAATGGTGCACCGATGAATGCAATTCGAGCAAATAAATAGTTATTCCAGAGTCGATGGTTACCGCCGGTCTGCCGTTGCCGCGACCCGCGTTTTTTGCTCGTTTAACGCGATACTCTTGCTGGATACGGATCCACTCTCTCTCTCTCTCTCTCTTTCTCTCTCCCCTTATCCTTGCGCTCGGTACTCGCCGTAATTATTCGGTCAGTGTCAGCCAATCTCTAGCCCCATCGCGTGATCCACCGTCAGAATCGATAATTAGGGAATCTCAGGTTTTTTCGTCCAACTAATAAGCGAAGCGAATCGATGATCCTGTTTCTCAAAAGCAAACAGAGAAAGGAGCAAGGAGAGCGTCTCTCCGAGATACGCCAATCGGCATCCTCGATTTCCGAATATCTGTACGAATGGGTGGCAATTGCCACGATTCTCCCCTCGGCGAGAGATCGCCCTGCTAATTAATAGATCGTTTCCCGACTCGGAACGCGGCCTCTTTTCGATTTACTCGCGGAGTCACGTGATATTTGGAGTTTAGGTTGAAAACAGCGGCAGCTCGCGTTTTCTTCTGGCGGTGTTAATCCGCGCGAGTTAATGAGCGCCGCAAACGACGAAAGCCCCGCTAAAGCCCGGCCAGTTAAATCATGCAAACGACTGTGCAAATTTGCAAGAAACTCGGACTCGAGCTCGAGCTCTGGCTCTCGGGCTCCGTTCGACGACGAGGACGAGGACGAGGAAGCGCCGCAGCTCTCACGCGAGCCGCTCGTTTCTCGAGCGGCCACCACGATACGTACCCTAAGTTTCTCATCGAGGAATATCAATTCCCGCGTATTTCCCTCATTACCCGCGAGTATCCGTAACTGCTCTGCTCGATTAAGAGTTGAACGGGCCCCGCGGGTGGCACCGCCAAGTCGGCCGCCATTTTGCGCGACCGCGACCCACCGGCAAAAAGTCAACCGCCGCAAAGTTTTCGCGGTGGAAAAGCGTGACAAATTCCGAAATGGGCTTGGGGCGAAAATAGAAAATCTTCCGGCGTAGGAAGTGGGTTAGGACTGTGTTTGTCGCTGTCTTCAAGATGGCGGGCGAGCACGAACACGCGAGGCCCTCGTAAAAAAGCCATTTAGCACGCGATGCCTCTCGCTTTCTCGTAGAACAAAGCGATTTTTCAGGAGGATTATGTTTCCTACGGCCGTACGTGTAATTTACGTGCATTAGTGGTACCATATAACCGGTTATAAAGCAACGAAGCGCCGGTCGCGGCCGTTCGGTTGGTCGGTTTGTCTGTCGATCGGTCGGTCGGTCGGTCGGTCGGCAAACTAGAAAGAATCGGCAGGCGCGAAAAGCAACGGTCTCGATAGGGAAATTCCCTCCTCCACCTCCCGTGGATGGTCACGCTCCGCTCGCCACCCTCGCGGTGGCACCACGTAAAAAACGAGCTGCGCGCCACCCTCGCTAGGGTCGGAGGTGAACCCACCACCCCCTAATCCCGCGCGACCCCCGGGACTTGCCATTTCCAGCAGTCGGCCCATTTTTTTTCCTCGTCGATCGTGACGTAGACGATTTCGGCTACTCCCAGTGGTAGTCTACCTGTTTTCTCCAAAGGCAGTGCGAAACTTCGGACCATCCTGGGTCCGTTCGCCGAGTGGTGAAAACTCAAAGGGAACTCATCGAGCGCGCGCGCGCGCACGCATAAGACGCGAGCCGTTTTGTTCCTGTGTCCGCTGCGATTCCTCGCTGCGTGACCGACGTATAGAGTTACGCGCACCACGAGGGCCGCATTCCCAAGTGCGTGGCTGAAATTCGATATCGTTGCGCGTCTTGCGAGACGAGCGGCCCCGGACGAGTGCTCGATCGTTATCGGACCCCGAGCTCTTACTTGTCCCTTCTCACCCCCCCCCCCCCCCCCCCCCCTCGAGAAGCGAGAGAGCAGGGATCGATCGCGAGAAAATATCGGACTCGCCTCGTACTCGCTCGAAACTCCACTCGTTACGAAACACAGGAGCTACAGCGGGGTAGTTTCCCCTGGTGGTTTCAAGGACGCGAGTCTCGTTCCGATAGAAGTTGCACGGGGAAATGGAAAATTTCTGGAGAAACTAGCGCCGCCGCGGATGATGGACGATGGACAGCGTGCGAAACTTTCCTCCCGGAAGTCCATTGGAAATCGCTAGGGACGCCAGCGCTTCTTGCGTGGTTGTGGTGGTGGAGGTTGCTCACGTATCATGGCGGCCCGCGCGATCGTGAGGCTCGCGGGCCTCGCGGTTAACGTAAACAGGTGGCCGTCTCTCGCGTATTTCACGGAATTGAGGATGCCGACGTGCCTGTGGTTATGGGCGGGGACCGATAAATTTACTTTCCATTTCGAATCGAATTACTTTCTTACGACTCCGTGTATTTTATTTGCCGAACTAAACGGCGCGCGCCCCCTCCTCCTCCCCTCATTGCTATCGACTCATCGAATTTCGCCAGATGTGTCCGAAGACGCACAGAACAGCGCAGACCGCGAACTCGCAGAGTTTTCAGCAATGAAAACTCCAAGTGTACGGAGGAGGTGGACAGGATGGCGCCGCTTTTCGAGAGCCCATGAATTTTTACTCCGGACAGAGGGGAAACTGCTCCGTGATGGAGACATTATGTATAACGAGAGACGCGATAGAGACGTAAAGAGAGAAGGGGAAAATTGTGGGTTTTTTTTTTTTTTTTTAGGAAATCGCGCGATAATCGGAGTTTCCGGCGCGCGAGTCATCATCGCCTACTTCCGGGACAGCGAAACCGAATCGACGGCCGATGGAGATTAATATCGCGCGCGCGGTATTTTCGCACGCTGTCCATCCTCGTGGATTATCGAGCTCCGAGTTTCACCTGGTAATTTTCACTCCTTAAACAGTCACGACGTGTACCGTCTCTAAACAATTTATGCTCGTCGAGTGGAAGAGAGTCTTCTAGTCGTGGATATCGGCTAAAGTGGATGAGAAAAATTTTCGTTATAACCTAAGTGCACCGTTTCCACTTGGAGATTTATGTCACGTATGGCACAGGTGTGGAAATGCCCTGGAATATTCTACTTTCAGTGGGAATGTGATTTAGATGATGTTCCACTGACATTTTTTATGTCCCGCTGTGTCACATCGATCCATCCAGGCTCGAGCAATAAAAACGAGAGAATCACCGAACCGATCTCTTCTCGGGGAGAGAAAACAAAAACTTGGAGCAACATTTTCTTTTTTTTCGTTATGAAACTCTTTATTTCTTCATTTTTTTGAAACTTCATTTTTTGAAATTGAGAATTTTCTCCTTTTTTCATTCCTTTTCAGCGGGGCAGTACTTACAATTCAGTTGGCGAATGTGTTTGTTTTTATCGGTGCGAGTAGCATTTCCGACGATCGTGAGTATTCTAAGAAATGTTCAGAAGCACTTGGCAGCTATCTACTGTCTGTCATCGATCCCAGGTTTTCTTCAACCCTCTCCCCGCCCTGTCCCGTTCCGACCCGGTTGGCCGTCCGTCCCTTCTATCATCCTTCGCTTCTTCCGGTACAGGAATCTCGCTAGGTTCTTTTTCCAGTGGAAGGTGGGTGGTGGCGACTGCTAGAAAGAAAAGAAAAAGATTACTGCGGCATAATGCGAACGTAGGCGAGATTACAGGGAAAACAAAGGAAGTCAAGAATGCGCGCGCCATCTTCCCGCGGCAGAAAATTACTAAAATCTGACAGAACGGAGAAAAATCCTCGCGGCTCTTGGAATTTTCACGGAGAATCGAGTAAAAACGTAACGATGATACGGAAAGAGAGAAAAAAAAAGAAAAGGGAGAGGAGACACGGAATAGAAATTGTCGATCCGACGAAATTTTTCCTCGAGGGAGAATTGGATTTTCGTTTGTGCTTCGGTGAGAGCACAGTGGTGGGGCAGTGTCGGGTAAACATAGTTGGGCAGGAAGGACAGGAGAGGGTGGAGAGCGAAGGAATTCTAGCTCGGGAGGCAAAGGGACTGCAGCAGCGGCTGCCTTCGGCAAGTCTAACGAACTTATCCCGAGGCTGAGTAGTGCCCGCGAGGGGAGAGGCGGGAATTTCTCACGCGTATCTACGCATCGGGAAGACACGCGCCACCCGTGAAGGACGAGGAAGGACGAGGGCAGAAAACTCACTTTCCGCTTCGGATCAGACGCAACCCCTGCCGCCACCCCCCTTCCGGTTCCATGAACTTGGAAGAAAACCAGCAGCGGGAGCTCACGTGGTGCGAGCCACCCGAGTTGGAAGTTGGATCGATTCTCGCGTTCTTATTTTCCCGGGGAAGACGTAGCCTGACCTTGTTACTTTCAACGTGGTACCCGCGAACTCCTCCGGGTTTTCTCGGAATACCAACCGTGAACGCGGGGTGGTGGACCCTCGTCTCGAGTTCGGAGTGGACGAATCGAACGAAGATGGACGATCGGAACGTGCTCGGTTGGAACTGATAATCGCACGTAAGGAGTAACCCGATAACCCTGCGCACCTTCCTAGCTCACTCCCCCTCCACCTGTCGATTTCTCCTGCCACCGCGACCCCCTCCTCGGAAAGGCGTTCTGCAATTTTCGAGAACATCGCTACGATAATTGCCGGAGAATCCAATATTGCCCGCCGCCGAGATCTGAGCGCCGATACAATCAGCAATTCTACCCGAAGAAACGCGTCCCCCATTTTTCTCGACCGACCAATCACCCGGGTTGGATTAAAATCCTTCGCGTCGACGTTCAAGGTCATCGCGAGGAGCAGCAAAAATCGCGAGAGGTCACTGAACGGCGATTAGGAAAATGGGAAGAATGGTCGAACCCCGAAGAGTTGGAGTGGAAGCTTCAAGGTCATCAGGGGGGAGGAAAAATAGAGTGTGAGAGAGAGAGAGAGAGAGAATCAATGGAGGAGAACAGGTAGAGCGAGAACACGATAGGGGATCGTCGGATCTCGAAGATTCTCTCGCCGAGATTCCAAAGTAGATCGTAGATTCCTCTGGTCGCGGGAAAGGGGAAGGGAAAGGGAGTGGTAATTCAGGACGATAAGCCCGTCACCGATGAGAGGGTTTATCGTCGGGGGTTTCTTCCGCTTGTCGACGACAGCCTGTGCGCGGAGATTCAAAGTGGATGGAGGGTGGCGGCGTAGGAGTTTTACCTGAAAGAGGAGGAGATCTCGCTGAGCTTTAAGCTGGCGGCTCGTAAATCGCGTCGTCCTCGGCGATTGCCTACCCCGATCGATCGGCGCGGGGGTCGGCGGGGATGCGGAGACCCCTACCAACGGTGGAACGGGCCTGGAAAACTCGAGAGGTCTCCATGAGAGACAATGAGGGCTCCTCTCAGTTTATTAACGCCAGCGAATTGCCTAAGAGATATCTGCCCCGATAAATTACCGGCGGAAAAAAACCCTCGAGGAACCCCCTACATCCCTTAATCCGCGGATCCGGAAAATAAAGTGTTAATTTTCCTAATATCCGCCGCGAATCCCGACGAGAACCCCTCCCTCCCTCTGCGCCGGAGAATAATCCGCCGAGAGTCGAGCGCGCGCGAGAGGAGAGAGAAAGAGAGAGAGAGAGAGAGAGAGAGAGACCTTGATGCGTGCTAATTATTCGTATTATATTGGCGGGGGATGAAATTAAGATGAAGTTTTATCTACCGGTGTATCTCTCCCGCTTCCCCCGACCCTCCTCTCCGCTGTCTTTACCTTATTAAGCGTTTCTCTCCAACTTTTTCTCAGCCTCTCTCGCGAGCAACGTGCTTTTGCGCTCTCTATCTGATCCTTTTTATTGTTCCTCTTCCCATTCTTCCATCTCTCCTTGCTCTTCTCCCCTTGCGCGTACACCCTCCTCCTGGATATTGAACTTCGATAATATCTTTTAATCCCGGAAAGAGAGGGGAGGACAAGATTGGAGGTGATAATAACGATGATGAAGAACGCAATTCGCCGCTAGCCCGATCGATAATCCCACCGCCACCTATTTTACTCGCACGCGCTTCAATTTCTCATCGGAAATTCAGAGTGCGGAACTCGCTGTTGAGCTCCTTGTTGAAAAGTCAACGCTGACTCGCGTTGCCCGCGCGGTTTTTCTCGATGCCGCGAGAATCGCCTCCATCGAGGAATTCGGAGAGTAGCGAGAATCTTCTCTCGCGCGAGTCATTTAGACCTTTCTCCTCCCTCCCCGTCATGCCCCTTTAACCCGGGACAGGCAGCAGCTTAATTTTTCTCCTGCCGTTCACGAAAACAATTTCGGGATATTAAGCGTCGCGTGCCGCACGTTCCGGAGCCTCCTGATTGGCGAACGAGTTTAACGCGAGTTTCACGCCGGAAAAGTCTTTCGGACCCTCCGCTCCGTTTTTCTACCCTCGGCGACCCGGTGAAAAATTGCCGCGACTTATTAAAGCGACGAGAACTCGCCCGCCTCCACCTGAACTCTTGCCACGCTCTTGCGTCGTTTGGGAACCCCGAACGAGTGATATATTTCGGCGGGACATCAGCGGTGAGGAAACTTTGCGACTTCCTCCTTCCCCCCTCGCCGGTTCCCCTTTCCCCGATTATCATCGAAACGAGATGTTCCAGGAGTTAGGCGGCTACGGCGGAGTTGCCAGGGCTCCAGCTCGTATTCTGTGTGGCAAACTCTGAATTCAGACACACTCTCTCGTGGAACGGCCTGGGGAAAAATCATACAGAACGCAGGCAACGTGGCAGTGGCAGTGGCAGCGGCAGCGGCAGCAGCAGCAGCAGCTTCCTAATACGGAAGTGGGAGGAGGATGTTTTCTCCCGGCAATCTCTGACGCATAATCGATCTCTTTCTTGGATTCGCGCGCGAGTTCTTTTACCGCCCGTGATATAGCCATGAACTTTTATTAATTGTACCGGCTAATTAACGCGCAGTGCACAGGCGAGTGTGAAAAAAAGCTTGTTAAGCGAAGTTCCGTTTCGAAGCCGAGTAATTAATTATTTTGCTGACTTTGAAGCGCAATTTCGCTGCTCGCAGTTAATCGATCCACGTCGAAAAAACCGGTGTTCGATCGCGGGATCTAACTGGGAGGTGAAAAAGCGACTGATTAAGGGGAAAAGTTGCCCGGACGGGACGACGACTCTGCTTGGGACGAGGCGCGCGCGCGCACTTCGCCGAAGAAACTTTAGACGTCCATGCGTTATTATCGCCGATAAATCGTGCGCGATAAATTTACTGCCCCCGACCACGCTCAGCCATCGTCGTCGGCTTTTCCGATAAGACAACCGTGTGCAACCCCCCCATCCCTCCTCCTTCTCGTCTCACTCCCGTCGTCTAAGCAAATCAAACTCCGCTGATCGCTCGCCTCCCGTTGTCCATCCCCCCGTTGACTTTCCGGCAAAAACACAAATTTTTTCTCTCTCGAGGCTACTTGGAATTTCTGTAGGTACCTGATTTCCCTTCCTCCTCTTTTCTCTCGTCTCGATAGAGCGGTGCACGCTAAGGGCAGGAGGAGGAGGAGGAGGACGACGACGACTGGAGAGAAAGAGGAAATATCGCAAAGTCGAAGGGTCGAAATTAAAGAACGTGGACAAAGGCGAATGTGCGTTGGAAGCAAAGCAGAGTTGCGTGACGTAGGCGGGGGGTAGAGGTATATTTGGTGGTAGTGGGTTTCTGCCGTATTTTCCATTGCTCCACGTTGTTCGTGGAGGATCAAAGTGCGTTCGCGCGAGCGTCTCCTCGTCCACGGGGATAGAGACGGGAAGTGGCAGCCCCGTTGAATTTCAATGCCGGCAGTTCGTGCTCGGAAAACCATTCTGGAAGGTCGCTTGAATTTCGTGGACGACCGGTCGATCGACAGAAGCGAAAAACTTTTTCACGCCGGCCCGGCGACGAAGGAAACTTTTGACGATTTTCACGGCAACGGTACAAAGACTGCAGGATTAGCGGATTCAATCATTCTCCGCTACATTTTTATTCAGCGAGCGTAGACGCGCTATGACGTAAGGTACTCCACCAAGTGGAAAGCGCATGAATGGGGAGGGAGGTAACGGTGATCATAGTTGTTGCGTGAGCCAGGATGAATTGTAAGGATCCTTTTAACGCACTACCGGCGACGTGTGACCATCGCCGGAGGCTCAAAATGGCACATCGCGGCTACCTGCCCGGCACTCGCGTGCCCGGCCAATCGAAAACCGAGCGTCCTCTATCCATGCGGACTCATTGAGACCACACGCGCAAAGACGAACGGCTCGTTTGCATAATGCCCCTGATGTAATCGAGACTCCGCTTCAAATCCACTCCGAGTACCTGTCTCCGGACACCCGGGCCCTGCTTGATTTGCCAATTTTCATCGAAAGTCTCGTTTCACTCGCGGCCGTCAACCGTCGTTCCTTTTCTTGCGACGGGGCGTCAATCGTCGAAACCTATACGCGAGCTTCTTCCACGCTCTTGCGCGTATGGATGATTGACACGCGTTTATCAGTCCGACTAATGAAGCACCTTTATGGATTATGCCACTTCCCATTATGCAAATCACGCGACAGTTCCAATATTCATCAGTCTGCCAAACTACTAATGACAGATCTATCATTTCCCGCTGGTACGCATCAAGCTGCACGCTATTTTGATCCGGTATCGCATTAACCTCTCGAGCACACGATGCTTTACAAGTTTTACCGATTACACGGCTCGCCATGATGAAATTACGCTGGTAATGAGAACCTGTTGCGCAAAGATGTCTCTTCATCGTAGGGAATAACTTGCGGTAATGCGGATATTGCTGAGGATCTAAAGGCAAAGAGACAGAGGTAACACCCCGAACTTGATAGAAATGTAACGCAACGCGATTCTACAAAGGAAACTTATCGTCTCTCGTCGGTAAGTCAGAGTTCCGCGGATCCTCGTAAGAGAGGAAATTCACGATGGAGGGAGCAATTTGTGGATAATTGTCGACGTTAACGCACTCGAAACTGCCACCTTACGCATGAATACATCAGAGCCGTGAAGTTATGCTCGGTCGCTGGCAAAAAGCGAGGCAAATACGAAACGCGATATCGAATACGACGGGCTCGAGAGTAATTGCGGTCATTAGCCGCTGTAATTTCTCGATTCTCCTCTAATGGCCACCGAGCTTACTCATTTGTAAGATAACTTTAAATGAGCAGTGGTACCAGCAACCTGATCTCATTATAATCGTCTTCCTAGAGTATCTTCATCTACTGAAAGCTTCTAAGCTCGCCCCCTCTCTATTTTCCCAGCGCAACAGTTGCGCTTTTCGCAAACAAATCAGACCAAACGAAAGAAACTGATTTCTCGGAAAGACGCTAAATCTCGCAAGTCCCAGATGCTCTGTCGGAGAAATAATTTGCCTCCATCTCTGCGGAGTTGATTTCATTATAATTAGCCAAGTCTCTCGAGAGGAAGGAGGAAGAGGAGGTGGATGTTGGGGGTGAGTCTGGAGAAATTGTCCAGATACGCGCTGCTCGATTCTGAGATTCTTGTCTAACGATGACTAATTACTTATCCATTCCATTCGTGAAACACAAACAAGTCGTTATAGCGTACACTAGACCTGTTCTTCGCTCGGTTATAAATGAACCATATCCCCTTCAGGCTTATCTAGATATAGTCACCTGACTCCGATACGTCACTCTCTCTCTCCTTCAAGCCCACGTGCTCGAAATTCGAGCTTTCCTATCACGTAATTAACCAAACCCTTCGTTTCCGGCAGTGGAGTTCATTCTTTCGTGGAACGCAACGATTCAATCGGAAACAATAGCGACGGATTTGCGCGGGGGTGGTTTTTGCCTATTATGCGAGAAACGGCGATCTTATTGAACGGCGAACACCGGGAGGGGGTGGTAATTCTATCGAGTCGCCAACCATTGGCCTGCCCTCGCGAAGGAACAGGAGAAAGAGAAGAGCGAGAGAGGGGGGTTGAAATAAATTTGATTCCTCTGGCATAGGACGAATATGCAGAATTCCTTTCGGTCGCGGTGGACCATCGAAGAAGAAAAGTGAAGGACAAGAAACTTTCTCCTTGGTCGGCGGATCGGGAAAGAATGAACCCAATGGAGCTGGTTTGAAGAGGACTGAGGGGCAGGGGGAGGGGGAGCGTTGCCGTCGCCGCCGCCGTCGCTGCTGGGAGAGGCTGTTGTGTGTGTAAATGCGTGTGTTATAGGGTTTCCACGGGAGCTCGCGAATTTGCATACAGAGCATCTGTCACCAGCCCCTTAGCCGGCTTCGGCCATTCTCGACTGGGAATATCTCCCGGCGCGGATCTACGGGATAATGGGGACCATTCTTATGGTAAACCCGCTGGGGTGCCTGCCTGTGATTTGGTCTCGCGCGCGAATCCAAGACTTTCCGCGATTCCCCATAAACTACCCGATCGTCTCACGAAAAACTTGTCGACTTCTTCCCGCCCCCACCCCTTCCTCCTCGAACGAGAGAAAATAAAGGGGTTGGAATTTGATTCTTCCTCGCCCCTCCACCTGTTCCCTTAACGAGAGTTTCCTAAGCCCGGACGACTCGTTTCTATCCTCCCCCTCCCCTCCTGCCCCAAATGAAGATTATACGCCTTTCGTCACTTCCGCTCGTCCCGCGAAGTATAAAACTCCCCTCCGTCGTTCGGGCACCGGTCGGTGAAATTCGGCAATCGCTGCAACTTGCCTTTTCGAACGTTGGAGAGAGAGAGAGAGAGAGAAAGAGAGACTCTCTCGGAGAGTCTTCCCTATTAGAGGTGGAAGGTCCCTGCAAGACGTTCGCCGTGATAAAGACTTTTCCCCCTGTCTGGCTGGAGGCGGTGGGGGAGGAGGTAGAGGGAGGGGAGCGACCTCGATGAGGTGGAGGCCTCCTCTTTGTCGAGCGCGAACAAAGACCCGGGCGCAGAGGCGTTAATTGAAAGAAGCCCGATTCCGCCCTTCTGCTCGGCCCACGATTTCTCTCTCGGATGACCTTCCGGCACGCACCACTCTCCATCTTCTCCGCCTTCGCTTGGAAGTGCAACGACGCCGCCGCGCGATACCGTGAAAGCACCGCCAATCGAATTAATCCACTTTGCTTCTCGAGGAAGCCAACCACGGTCTAGGTTCTAACCTCCCTCATCCCCCTCCTCCCGCACTCTGACCTCGAAACTATGTCAAGTGGCATTACGCTGCCCTTCCCGCGGGAGTGGCGGACCCCGAGGGAACCGGCTGCGGGCTTTTCGACTTCAAGGTCTCCGCCAGGGTAGAACTTGCCTATTAGAGGCGCGAGGATCTTGCAAGCTGTTGAAATTGAAACGTCGGCCTCCAGTGTCGTTAGAGTCTTATAATCCCGCGAGAGAGCGAGGTACAGGCTGAGCGAGGAGGAGGAGGAGGAGGAGGAGGAGGAGGAAGAGAAAGAGGAAAGGTAGGGCAGCAGCCCGGCTCTCTCGTGATCCTCAGGGCGGTCGCAATACCCGTGGGGAGCCGCGGGTCCTGGAAATTAATTTAATTAGCGGTCGGTCTAGCCCCGAACTCCACCGAGACGCTCGTTAATCGCAGCTGTCGGTGTCGGTGTCGTTGTCGGCGTCGGCGTCGGTGTCGGCGCCACCGCACTGCCTCCTTATCGCCTTACGATTTTCCTTACCAAAACCGAGTCGTCGACGTCTTGTTTGGAATTCTCCAGAATTTCCAGGAATTCTCAACCAGGACTCTGATGAAATCCTCCTTCCCTCCCTCCCTCCCTCCCTCTTCTGGAAGTTCCCGTTTTAAAGCTTTCGCGAAACTCTCGTGGAAGCCTCCTATGGAATTCCAGGGAAGGAACGAGGAGGGAGAGCGCGCCAGGGGGAGGGAATGGATTTTCTCGAACCCGGTGAAACGCCAGAGTTTATTCCGATACGCGACTGTACTTCCTCGGAGAACACACTCGAGAACAGGTGTGCAAGAAGAGCCGCGGCGGTAAGAAGCGGAGTAAACCTGCGGCCGCGTTCACGAGGAAACTCGCGAGAATGTGTTGGTGCAACATTGTTCTTGTACCTCTAACCTTCCGTGTTAAGCATAGGCAAATACACGTCTCGCGTACAAAAAGATCGCTGCTTTACCGACAACACAGATATATCCCGTTGCAACGTAGCCCGCGCGCCTTCAAAGAATCTGGAATAGCTCGCGCTCTCTTTTTACTCCCGATCACGATTGATTTCTTCGAGGTTTCTCTCTTCTCTCGCGTCCCCGCGACTGCCATTCTTCTTGTTGCAGAGCCTAAACGCAATCTACGACACGTGCTTTTATGCGCTCGCGCCTTTTTCTTCTTGCTGCTGCTGCTGCTGCTGCTCCTCGAGACTCGGAGCATTCCTGGATACATCCGCGGAGAGGGAAAAGAGGCGACGGAGGAGTAGCTCCGGAACCTTTCAGAAATAAGAACGGGTCATTATCCGGATAGCGCGTCGCGACGACCGCATGTGAAAACTGCGGCAAGTGCAATATGCATGCTCAGGTACCAGATGCCACGGCACTCCCGTTAGTCGGACACGATTTTCTGCCCGTTATGACGTCCTCCTGTCCGCCACGCTGGATTTCAGACTAACTTCGCGCTGTCCCCAGGGGGAAGGGAATCTTGAATCTTCCTTCTCCTCCCTCGTTTCCTATTTTGCAACTTCAAGAGGGAGGAGGGCTGCTCCCGTCGGGTCGAAACGGGGAAAGAATCCCTCGGAATGAAAGGAGCAAACTCCGGAATCGGCCAGGATTTTCATGCAAGTTCGATGCTCTCGGTTGACCTTGAAATTACGAAGATGGCGGTAAGTGCGACGATACCACCATTTTCCCGTTTGCACTCGGGCAAGTGGCGCGTGTGTTTGTCCGAGCGTATTGGGACAAGAGTTTAGTTTTAGCTTTCACCGAACGATCGCCGGGTGATAAATCTTTCGCCCGACCATTTATTCGTTTGCTTATCCCCGTCCATCGAGAGTCGACTGGGGGGGGAGGGGGCGGCCTCCCTCGACCTCCGACCCCATCTCGCAGCTGTATTACTTACTTTTAATTGAATTCCCGCGATGAAATTTCATCCGCGGCCCTCGGCTCGTCACTCTCTCGCTATATTAAGTCGAGAGACCATTTCGCGCTATCCTTTCTCCGCTCCCCTCGGGCCTCACCCACCATCACCCCCGCCCCGTACCCCAAGCGCCCCTTTCTTTCCTTCCTTCGCGACGAATACCACCGTCTTCCCCCGCAACCCCGCGATTCTCCTACCTCCTTGAAGATTCTCGTGCTTTTCTCTCCGAAGAACCATCCCCCGTGTCACCTCACCCTTCCGTGTCTCTATACATCCGGTGGCTTTCACCCACGAGTACCCTCTCTGTCTCTCTTTCTCTCTCTTTCTTCGACACTCCGACGAACAGTCTCGAGAAGAAAAGCCGTACAATAATTTTCCGTGAGTTTTCCGTGTTCGAGCCATTTTCATTTAGGCTCTTGTACGAGGCTGTTTTATGCCTCCTACTTACCCCGGGGGAGAGCCGGGACCTCTCTCTCTCGCGTTTTGCTTCCGCTCCTAGAAAATTCGAGTAGACCCAGCTCCATGCTCACCTGGGAATCTTCCTCGGCAACGGCGCGTTCACTCCTGCGGTCCAAGACGATCGCGTTTAAATGGCGGACTTCTTATTTTGCAGGGTAATTAGGGATTTTAGGGAGAGTAGGGGTGGGGTGGTATAGGCGAGGGGAGAGCATTGTCGTAAATTTCACCCGGAGGTAGCGGCGAGAAATTCGATCGGAATGCTTTGAATTCCTGTCTCGCGAGACGAACGGCCAACGCGATTCTGGAATACTGATGTCTCTCGCCCTTTTCACCCCGCGATGCTTTCTTTATTCGCTCTGGCTTCCCGCAGGAGCGTCGCGCTACTCCCGGGCACCCCCGCCCCTCCCTCGACCCCCGATTTATTTGCCAGCCTCTCGAAACACGCCCCTGGGATTCTTCGTCCCACCCCCCGCGATTCTACAACTTCAACATTTATTTTCTGAAGAAATGGAAACGACACCCACCCCTCTACCAGCACCACTTTTAATTACTTCCATCTCCCGCCTAAAAACGGTGACTTTCTCTCTTGCCAAAGTTGGACGAGTCAGCGGAAAACTTGCGAGATTCTCCAGCATGGATTCTCACGGAAGGCGAGAGGTCGACCAAACGAGAAGGATAAGAATTTGATGGTTCAATAAACGAGCCGTGGATCATCCCGCCCCGCACCACCTCCGAGTTTCAGCGGTCGGGCGGGCAATTTTTCCAGTCCAATTCCCAAAAAACAGCGTGATGGATTAAAACTCACCCACTCACCACCCTCCCAGCATTCCCGACAATCTTCGTCGGGAAAATCTTCGATATAAATTGATCGGTTTTCCACGCGAGCAAATAAATCTCAGTCTCGTTCCATCAATCAACTTTCCGCGAGGGTGCGGGGAATCATCCCCGAGACAGAGAGAGAGAGAGAGAGGGAGAGAAGCCCTCGGCAATGCGCGAGACAACTAGGAAAATTCGGATATCGCAAGAAAAAGGTAGAGATCGCGCCGATACGAGTAAATTACGAGAGGAAAGCCCGATGGAAGCCGGGCCCGATCGTTAGGTCGATGCTATATGAAAATCGAATGTCAACCGGGAATTTGAATAAACGTGTCCCGCGTGGCGAGTCCCCAGCTCCCGATTCCCATGACCAAAATCCCGCGGGCGCGCGCGCGCCTGTAGCTTTTCAGTCCTCAGTCGATTATCTTCCCCCGAAGGGAAAAGGGGGTAAGAAGCGCCCGGGGAGGGGAGAGACGCATTTATTTGCACGAGCCCCTGCGCCGTGTTCACCCCAGCGAGAAGTTCTCGAAAATGGACATTTTTAAAAAATGATTGGACCTCGGAAAACGGAGGAGGGAGAGAGCATTTCCCGATATTCCTGATATTATTCCTCCGTGTCCGGCCTCCGCACAGTTGTAAATTAATAAGCGGCTCATGTCCGGGGGTTTCTACCGTCGGAACGAGAAGGGTAGGGGGGAGGTCCTTCGGGCGATTTACGGGAGATTTCATTATCGCGCGACCGCCACTAAAATTTCATCCCGTCGACGATAAATACCAGCGGGGAAATTACAAGGATTGCGCAGAGGCCCGTAGGTTCGCGTAATTTACGGGAAGTTTACGCGAGATTCCCGGGCGTTTACACCGGCCGCTGCCGATTTAGAGTCCCGGGCTGCCATTTCCAGCCGGGAACGGAAGGGCCACTCGCGCGGGATACGCGTCACGAGCCAACCGGAGAAAACGAAGGTGGAACGGAAGGGGGGAGGCGATGTTCCGCTTCTTCTTCCTTCTCACATTCTTCTTTTTCTTCCGCGCTTTTCGAGACCCACTTCCGGCCCCCGCTATTTAAGCGTCGAGGGAGGAGAATAAAAAAATCTTCGTCTCATTTCCCGCCGTTTATCGGCGGCTTTAACGCCGCTCGTTACTTTTTATTTTTTCAGGCCCCCTCGACTTTCCGCCTACCTCCCGTTATCCTTGTTCACTCGGAATCTCCGCGATGATTTCAGCGATGAATTTTAATGGATCCCCTCCCGCCGTTTACTTTTACTTCTAGAGCCTCCCTCTCTCTCTCTCTCTCTCCCCCCACTTTCCTCGCTTCGTCGTCGCTGGAATATTCAAAAGCAAAAAAGAGCAGGTCGGTCCTCGAAAGGGAAAGCAGTCCTTGATACCACGATCAGGAGAGCGAGAAAAGAGAGCAGAGGATCGGTGGGGGATGATGAGAACGTTAATTATTTTCGCACTTTTCCAACGGACCGTCTATTACCACCACCGCTCTTCCCCCACCGGTGGGTGGAATCCGCTGCTGCTGGTGAACGTGTGCGTGCGCCACCGTTAAAAGCGAACAACGTATCCTGGCCGAGGACTGTTATGGCTCCGACCGTTGTTACGTTAATTACGCTAATTCCATATAATTAGAACCGTATTACCGCGATCGTCATCAGCGCCACTCGCGACGCATAATCCACCATAAAAGAATTAACCCGAGACACGACTACCACCACAACGTTTCTCCGTTAAAACCAATTTTAATCTCAACCGACCCCCATTTTGGTGGTTTCGCAAAAGTCGAGGGAGACTCGGGAGAGACTCGATGGTTTTCCGATTTCCACGAGGAAGACTGGCGGATTCGGGAAAAGGAGGTTCGTTGCGGAACCCCGACGCGTTTCGGGCAATCAGCCAATAGGGAGAAGGGTCCCGCCGCGCAAACATGTCTCCCATTGACTAGGCGCAATAAAATCGGGGACGCTTTTAGCCCTCGACGAGCTTGCGGAGCTTGCCAGAGCGGAGTACGTACCCACCCACTACCACCTCTGACGCGCAAGGCGCATCATCCCCGTGCGCGACTGTGGGGGTGCGTGCGTTAGCGCTCGGAAACGGTGCCGAGCACACTTCGCTTCTAATGGATCGGCCCGTGTCCCAGCTGTCGTAAATTCTCCCCGAACTTCTCGCCCCAACCCCCGGAATCTCACGCGGATCCTTCGACGATATTGCCCGGGCGTCCTCAACGCCAAGCGCTAATAACGCGCGCCCCGCTATTGATCAGCGCGCGACCACCATGTAAAGAGCTTCGAAGGACCTCCCCTTCCCTTTACTCGAACATCCCTCCCACTCCCTCCTCGAGGAAATAAGAATCGGTGTATCCGGCGACCTCGTCGTAATTACATTAGCCGTTCGGACCGCTTGACTTTTATGTAAAATCCCATGGCGATTCACGGGCCATCGAACTGGAGTAGTGGAGCAATTTCCATTTATGTCGCTCCCACTCAGCGTTCGATGGGGAACCGAACCGAACCGAACCGAACTCGGCTGAACTCAACAACCGAACCCCACGAGGAGAGGAGGAACGTCGTGTACTTTCGCGCGGGACCAAATAGAATTTGCGGTTTCCCGTATATCCTCCGCAATGAACCTCCCCGATACCCTCCGGGGAGATTCGACGAAGACGTTGATCCACCGGAAGTGCTCTCCCGGGACTCTTCTTTGTCTCTAAATCCTCACCACCCCCGCCCCTCTTTTCTCTCGATTGTGCGGTTACTCGATTTTCAACGATTACCCCGCGAGCGTTCCTCGACTGGAAAGAATCCTGCGGAATTTCGAGATCATCGGAGTTTGCCTCTGGTGGAGGAGCACGCGGTCGGAGGCTGTCTTCGAAGGTTGTTCAGGGATTTCGTTAATTAATGGAAAATTCGAGGCTGCGCGGCAGTGAGAGGCCCGGCGAAAGACTTCCCTGACGTTTTCGACGTTGTACTAGTTAAAGCGAGGGTGAGGGGTAGTAGGGGGTGGAGCAATTGAAAGACGAACGTGGAGAAGCGGATCGCGGGTTTGCATAAATTTCCGAGCGGAGCAGGAAAATGCGCTTTCTCCTACCGGCAAATCCGGGGCTTATCTGTCGGGGCCCTCCCCGATGAGCGATTCCTATGTAAACGACATCCGGAATACTGCCCTTTGGCGACCGCTCGTAAAACCGGGGGTAGCACCTGCTGCCGCCACCCCCGCGACTCCCCGCGCACAGCCAAGTATCATTTCTGACCGGCTGAAGCGATTTTTAAGGGACTTCGGCTCCGAGGAATATTCGCCGCGGCATTTGCTACCGCCATTTTGTCGTTTCTATCAATAGCAAGATCGTTTCCTCCACCCGATGACGGGACTCCCCGCGGAAGCGGTCGTGTTTTTCATTAATGTTCCGCGAGAGGAGAACGGCGCGCGGCTCGTTTCACGACTCGCGCTGCGAGATACGCTACCCCCCTCCCTCCCCCCGTCACCATTCGCAGAGACCCCCTGATATCATCGATGGCCATTTAGAGGCGATTTCATTGGAGCTTTTAACTCCTGTCCTCCTCCCCCTCCTCGAACGCGAGGGGCGAAACCACGTTTCTTCTTGAAATCGATTATTGCGGTTTCTCGACGGGTTTCCATCAATTCTCGATACGCAAGATCGAAATCGATTATTGCTTCCGGTGGCTGGGTAGTCCGTGCGCGGCCAGAGTGTGAAATTACAGAATCGTTTGAAATATCCGACAAGTCCACCGAGATAAAGGTGGTTTCTTTCTCATTTTTAAGAAGCGAATTTCAAACGATCCCGCGGTGATATCGGTGGTGGTGGTGGTGGTGGTAGTTCCCCTCAAGGGAACAGCCTTGAGAACAGCAGAATTTTTCACGTCTCAGAATCCAGTGGATTTATCGAGAATGAAGTTATAGATTATGGAATCCTGTAGGACGGTTAGAAGGGAAGGGGAGAGAGGGGTTTGAGGGTTGCTCGGTACTCATCACCCTTGGATCTTGGCGCATTAGCATTCACACCGGATGTTGGCTCGAATGATGAGTCCGCCCTGACGTATCATCCCCTTCCACCCCCACCCGCCACCCTCACCTTCTCATCAACGCTCCCCCGCAGAGCAGGTTTGCGCGCCAGGGAATCCAGAATTTCGAATGCGAAAAGAAAATTTGCATAATATCCGCGACGTCTGGCTGTCGGTCCTCTCCCACTGCCGTGCTGACGTTAGGGATTAATTAACGTCTAGCTCGCGTGCGCGAATTTCCCAGAACGCACCCACCCCCGTCACACCCCTCTCTCTCTCTCTCTCTCTCTCTCTCTCTCTCTCGAACCCTACGCGCTGGTATTTCCGGGGATGCCGGAAACACCGCCGTCCGCCAAAACTCCTGGACTACCCTCCTCAAAATTATGGTTACAACATTCAAGTACCATCACCCTCCACCCCCCATATCCCCGGAAGTCAGTCGAGCTTCAGACTAAGTCTTGCTTCGGCCGCAGGACACCCTGAAGAAGTTTTGCAGGAGGAAGGCGCGAACGCGCTCAGGTTTCTCATGAATATGGAACGGTTCAATGCTACCCGCTGGATGTAGTGGTAGTGGGAGTGGTGGTGGTGGTGGTGTGGTGGTGTTGGAGATGGCTGACTTAACTGGTTGTTCGCTTGTCTGGCTTATTCGCGCGTTTTGCCGTGTACAAATGTTGCCCGATGCAAAACGCTCTTCAGCGTGAGTCTGCATCCGCGCTGACGAGGATGCTTTCAGCTAAATAAGCAGGCGGCCAGAGCCACACGCAACGTGGTGGTGGTGGTGGTGGTGGAGGTGGCGCGGCAAAATATTGTTCGAGCACGGCCACTTGGGGGAACGAGCCGTGACACACGGAACTCCAAGCATCTTTCGCGGAAAAACCTGGTTGAAGGCACCGGGCGCGAGAACTTGAGAATGACAAGAGCTCCGGACGGCGGGCGGTGGGAGGGGAGAGGCTTCCGAAGAAAAGGAAAAGCGAGGCGACTTCCCAACTATTTCTCACGTTTCCGCGGACGCGATTAGAGATCAAAGTTGCGGCGGTTCAAGGTCGAGCGAGAATCGGGGCAGGATCCAAGGTTGCCGGTCCAGGGGAGGGTGCGGGTTTTTCTAAACGGGTAAAATGAGATCTCGATGAAAGTGGGCGAGACTCGAACAGCCGTCGAGAGGAAGGAGATCGGGGAAGGTGTTGGATAGGATATGACAGCAGCGGTCCCGTTCACGGCGGGGGTGGTGGGGATTCCCGGAGAAAAGTTGCGAGGAGCCACGTGCTTTTTGCCGAACCCGACCGAGCGGCGTCGGAAACGGCCGAACTCGGGATTTCGAGCAGTCGCCCGACCGGAGGAATTTCGCTCCCCAGTCGCGTGCCACGCTCCGCTCCGTCGTTGTTTCGGTTTCCACGCGCTCCACTCCGATTTTCACAGTTTTCCCCGACCGAGACGCGTTTTTTCTCCTCGGGAAAACTCAACTCAACTTGCGAATCCTCGGGCTTGTGCGGTTTCCCTCGCCCGCCGACGCCGGCCTTGAAACAATACGGAATGGATGAACGAGCTCGTCGGTGGTGATCGGTGAAGGTTGACCCGATGACCGGTACCTCTCCCGGGAAGATCGCCGAAACCAGCTGAAAGCAGTGCTGATCCACGGAACCGGTTGCTCAACGGTAATTAAGATTTTTCCTCCAATTTTTCCCTCGCGCAACACCATGCGAGTAATTTCGGACGAACCCGTTTCGGTAATAATCACCGTGAAACAAATCGGTTGATCGACCGCCATAATAATTGGCCCTAATTAGCGTTAAACGATTTAGTTCCCTCTTCCTGACTCATTACCACCTTGTCGTAATTTATAAAATATTAGCCACCATTAGATTTCAGATAGGAGCCCGTTGAAGCTAACAATTATCGATCACGCGATTAACCGGTTGCTCATTAATTTCCCATCGATCTCTCGCGCGGTCTCGTGTCCAAGAGGGAAATTTCAATGTTTCGACGGGTCACGGACAGATTCCAGGATGGAAAGTCAAATTGCATGGGATCGACTTCGCTCCATCTCTCTCTCTCTCTCTCTCTCTCTCTCTCTCTCTCTCTCAAGAGTTAGCGATATCGAAGGGTGGATCCAGCTGATCGACGATCCGCCGATCGGCTGGCTCCCGGGAAGTCCATTAGGATCCGAGGAACACGATTGCGCGGAGAGTTTCGCGATAATTCGATCGAATTACTCGAAATCGAGTGAGCGAGCGAGCTCCTCGCTCTCTCGTTGCTCTTGTTACTTTCGGCGGATTCTCTCACGCGATTGGCCAGCTCGGGAACTGGTTTGATTTAAACGGCGATCGACGTATGTACGGACGGACAGCCCGCGGAAATTACACGTTCTACGCGCTTTTCCAGCCGGCACCAGGAGATTTATGCTCGTACCCGCTAATTACAATTATTTCAATCGAAACTCGCGCCGGCCGCGCGCGGCTTTATCGCGTGCCGCAAAAATCGTAGCCGCATTTTTCCACGGCCTCGCTCGTTCACCCCCTCCGCACCCCCGGGAACATCGGCGGCGGCCGCCCTCCGCCCCGAAGCAACACGCGACTCCTCTCGGAAAGAAAGAGAAGTCGGGGAATGTGAAAAATTCTAATCAATCTTGCCGCCTCTGCCCGGACGTTTTAATAACCTCGGAATGCATGCGGGAGTCGGTCGCCGCCGGCCGACGAACGAGCGTCCTCCACCATGAGCCAGCGCGGCCCTTATGGAGATTTTTATCAGGAACCTCCTTATCCGAGAATTCCCCCGAATAAATAATCGACGGTCGTCCACGATAACTATTTTGCTTCGAGGCTTCGATTCGATTCCAATTCCGATTCTTATTCCAGTCGGCCATGTTGGATTTCAGAGATCACACACACACACGCACGCACGCTCACACAGAGGTTTTGATCACTCTCGAGGTTAATTGCTCGAGAGGATCGGAAAGAAGCGAGCCTTGTTTTCCGCGTTATTAATGAGCGTAACGCGCGCGATGCGTCCAAACGTTCCCATGACGGATGCGTGGGTGGTCGGGTGGTCGGTTCAGCAAACATCGAGCGACGATGTTGGTGCTGGTATTCCCGTACGTGTGTACCACGAGCACATCCGTAGCGAATATTTCGCGGAGTCGCCGGATCAGTGTCTACCAAACTGTGCGCCGCGAGAAGACACCATGGACCATGGTGTTCCATCAAGCGTTATCCGATTTGCCGCAAAATAAATTCTGGCCGCCCCGTGTGCGTTTCGTAGCGTTAGAAAGTTTGGACGAACGAGCGGTCGCTTTTTCGCGAGTAGCGCAGCATCGCGCGAGTACACCGGGAGCCACGAGTACCCCCGATGGTGAACCTGCACTCCGGAAGTACTCGCCGCTAATTGGCTCTCCTCGAGAGACTGTCGACCTCGTTGCGCATCCTCCCTTTCTCTCCCCCGCCCCCGACTCTCCACGCTCCCTTTGATCGCACGCGGAAAATATCAACCACCGCTCGCAAATGTTTGCGCCCTCTCATCCCTTGCTCCGGTGGGGAGCACCGCGGTGACCCTGACTCGACCTTTCGGAGGAAATAGCGGAATCGTTGGAGAATTCTCTCGTTCGATGACTGCGCTCGTCGGATCCGAGTTGTCGCGCCCTCTTGACTCCTTTGAATTTGCATGCGCGGGGAACCCCTCCCCGTCCCCCGAGCTCCTCGTCGACTGGCTCTCCCAAGTACCAGCTGGGTACACTCGCGATTTTTCAAGGAAGCCACCACGAACGTCCTTGGAAACACGCGGATTTCTCAATTCCGAGGGACTTCCGGTGGTGGTGGTGGTGGTGGTGGTGGTAGCCTCCGGTTTGTTAACGGAAGCAGCGGGGGCGGGGCTGAGGGAGAGAACGATCGAGTTTCCCCGAGGCTTTCGCTGGGAGAAAAAGTGGTCGCAGGTGCCGATACGAGGCAGGACTGTCCATCCAGTCGGCAGGAATTCCTACGGAGGATCTCCGGGAAAAGGGCTCCTTATCGGCGAACTGATCTCTCGGCGAAGAGCTACGTGTCTCGTTGGACCAGTAGCTTTATCTCCCGCTGCCTCCCCGTAAAGGGATTACTTTCCCATTAGGATCTTGTCTTCCGCTGGACAAATCGTCGAATCTCCAGTTCCGCCACCGGAACGAAACCTTATCGGCTCTCCCTCCCTCGTCCAACCCCAACCCTGACGACGGCAAACGGAAAACGGCAGATCCACCTGAAACTCTCGTTCTACCTCCCCGGCCAGTTTTGATCTCTCGCGAGCCTCGATTTCCAGCCAGGATCATCATCCTCCGGAGGAAGATCGGGGTCGTTTATCAGGGCCCGATCGTCGGTCCTCGTTTAACAAACGTTCCCGAGATCACCGAACACTTCCGGAGATTCTCGCCGCCAACTTTCGTCGCGGCTTCCAAGAGTGCGGCCTTGAAAAGCCCCGGGTACCCCGAGGGAGTGGCCGAGGACTCGGAGAATCCGCGCGAGAGAACTGCAGATCCGTCAACGTCAGACCCCATTAGCGAGTTCCCCTCGTCTGGCGTCGGGACGCTAATTCCGGGCGCCGCCGAGCGTATGCCTCGAGACCAAATTCCCCGATGGAGAGACCCACGTCGTTCTGGTTCTCCGATTGTTTAATAGATTTTAATCGCCTCGTTAAATACCCTCTGTCTCTCTCTCTCTCTCTCTCTCTCTCTCTCTCTCTCTCTATATCTCTCGTTGTACGATGTCTCTATCTATCCCCGTCCCCCCGCCCCGACGATTCACGAAGAGCGACATCGATATCAGTTTCAGCGTCGGATTTTTCTTCTCGCATTGCTCGCGGTTTTCGTTATCCGCATGGTCGAGCTAGTAAATTGACGGATTTTCCGAGCACCTCGCCGATGGAACGTGGGTAATTGGAGATCAGTCCCATTTCCCTAGATCATTCCTTTCGTTGAATGTTATTGCACGCGGAGCTACTCCTCGAACATGTTTTTCAATATCTCGTTAATCGGCGGGGAGCGTCCGTCCCGACGTACCTGAGAGGATTATCGGCGAGCGCCAGAATCCGTCCGGGATTATCCTGGTTTACAACGGACATTTCGGCTTAATTAATTTTTTCGGAGCGTCCGTCTTCGCCGAGTTTATTTTCTCATGATCGAGAGGCCCTTCGCGCATCGATTAAACTGGTGCCGAGCTCCGAGCGCAAAGCAGAGCCGCCCGTTTTCTGGATTTACGAGGCACCCGAGGGAATTTAGATATTGTGGACGACCAGATAAAAATTCCGAAAATTTCTGAAAAGCGGCCGAAACCCATAAGTTACGGGCGCGGATGTTCCGACGTCGAAGGGCCCCGCCGTCCGTGAGGAAGGGACGAGTTCGTACGCGCGCGCGCGCGCGAGCACGGGGCCCTGGTCTTTTATGGGAATTATTGGGAATTATGGTCATTTCGTGTGCGTGTACGGGAGGTGGAGGGACTCCAAATTCGAACGAGTCTCTCAAGCGCTTTATGAATAGAAACCTCCAGAAGAAGGTTCCTGGCGCTTGTTTATTCGAAGATTTTCTCCGAAGGTGCGCGCCGGCGACGGAAGTTTTAAAAATATCCGACTGCACCGCAAACGAAAATAGTCATTCTCTTCTCTCTCTCTCTCTCTCTCTCTCTCTGTCGAAAAAAACTCGCACTTTTTTCGAGTTCTCCTAAATATCCTCAAAGATTTTCCAAAAATACCCCGGCCAAAGAAAAGGGTTTGCAAGCTTGAAATTTCAGAAGGGGTGGGAAAATAATCAGACCCCCATAATGCGGGAATTTCGATTCAGCGCAAATCACGTTTGGCCTTGAAGCGACAGGGTTTTCTTGATTTCTCTCGAGAACCCGAAAGATGGTGGTATGGTGGGTTGGACGGTCGAGAGGAGAAATGGGTTAGAGAGGGGGTTTTGTACCCCGTCGAGAAGGTAAATATTTGATGTGATTTTTCTTTCTAAGCTCGCCCCCCCCCCCGTGGCTTCTCCCCTCGTTACCAATTCACCTCTTCTTCTTCTTCGTCTTCTTCCTCCTCTACCGTCGCGTTGGACCTGTCGCCACTTTTCACCCTCTTCCGTTTCTTCTTCATTTCTTCCATTTCTTCCTTCACTCCCGAAGCAGATCGAGTCACGAGTGCGCACCTGCTCCGCTACAAATCGACTCCCGCGACGAAAGAGGCGGCCGTGATGATCCCCAATCTAAAAAGAGACGGCAGCCAGCCAGCCAGCCACACGATGTAGCCATCTCCAACTTATTGTTGTTTCTTTTCTCCCCATATCTTGATTTATCGACCCGCTAATACGATTATGCACATTCGCGACACTTGTTTCGGTCGACTGTAGAAACGAGCAATAGGCTCGCTCGAATAATCATAATAATTCCCATTTACGGGTGCCATCCTCCAGTGCACAGTTCCAGGCAAAAAGGAGAAAAAGAGTAGGAGGAGGTGGTGGTGGATAAGTTTCAGGACTCCCTGGGAATTCCATAGACGAGGAAGTAAAGTGGAAATTGAAGCATCCTCGGGGAACTCGCAGGAAATTGGAGTTAACGTTTCTTCGAAATTCCAATAGACTCGAGCGGTTGGGGGGTGGAGGGTGGTTTCTGGAAATATTGGCGGAGGGTCATTCCCAGTCCCCCCTTATCTGTGACAACTCGGCGGTTTATGCGAGACGATGCACGGATTCCGCGCACGCAGTGAATATCAGAATCATAACGACCCTGCACCCCCCCCCCCCCGTCCGGACCAATGAGAGTGGAGGACGCAACGCGAATTCCGATTCGCGCGAGAGACACGTGGGACCGCGGAGAGAGAGAGAAAATTTGATGCGACGTACTTTCGCGGCTTATGGTGAGACGCGCGACGGCATATGCTGCTACACCGAGGAAGGAAAACCGTGCGCGCCCCTTCCCACCCCCACCGCCCGAGGGAGAGCTACAGCAGCCGCAAGGGTAGAAACGCCGAACAATCGAGGGTGCGAAAACTCGCCCTTCCTCGGAATCCACCAACATCTTTTATTCCTCCCGATCAAGTGCGTCGCACCACTATCTTGTTACCGGAAAAACTCTCTCTCTCTCTCTCTCTCTCTCTCTCTCTCTTTAGTCCTCTCAGGACATCTTTCAAGGTTACCGCGCTAAACTGTTTCGTTTCAACAGCCCTTTCCGGGGAAGGGCTCCATTGCAATTTACGGCAAACAGGAATTACTCGACATGGAGATGCGTCGGCATTTACAGCTGAGAATCCATCCGGTAAGGAGGGTTCCACTCGAAGCTCCGGGGCTATCTGCAGGACTGTCAGGATTGGGATGGGGGTGGGATGGCGTTCGAGCGCGCGCGCGCGCCATCGCACCGAAGGTGTTCGTCCCACAATCTGATAATTTAATGCCGCATCACCCTCCCCGAATCTTCTCTCCCGATTTCAAATCAATTCCTAAGATTCCCCGTTAAACACTTTCGTCGCTTTAATTAACGGGGTGCTGCCTAGTAGCGTCCAACCACCACCCCCGCGCGATACTACGAGCGAAGTACAAGGGAATACCCGTGTTCTCCCTTCCACGTTCGCTCACTCTTTTCTCCGGTTGTCTCGAGCACGAACGCGAACACATACACGCGCGCAACCAATCCGCCATATTTGCAGCGATGCCCCGGAGCGCTGAATCGCCTCCATTAATGAAGTTTCTCACACTGTGAGAGAAATCACCACGTGGATCAAGCTTGTTTCGCGAGAATTCTCCGCTTTCCCGGAGACCCCGTTTATAGTGTTTTAGCAGGAGGAAGCGAGACGACAAAAAAAAAAGAGATCCCTTTCTCCTTCTTCCTCGCGTGCAGGGGAGTTTGGCATCGTGTAACCAGGACTTCGAGTTCTTATTAGTCATAGGCCGTGGCAACGAGGAAGGGCACCCCTTCGTGGAGGACGTATCGAATGTGCGTCTCCCGCAGTCGATGCGTAGACGGGGGGAGGGGGGTCCTATACCGAAGGGGCGCGCCCCCTTGTTCGGCAGTGTTTCGCTCGCTGCGTATCCACCAACTTCGACTCTCGTACCTCCGCCGCGCGCGTTCCGTGTCTCCTCCGGAAGAACAAAGAAACTCGTCGATTCTTCTCGCGCTGATCGAATATCGCGAGTCTCCTCACCCCCTTCATTCCCCGTGCAAGGGATGAAAATCCGCGGAAAGTTCGCGAGCAGCGAGGGAGGACTTCCGGTGCGCGCCGGAGACAAGCCGAAACGGCGGCGGTGTGCGGAAGTGGAGAATTCGGTTTCTACGGAGCTGCGCCCACCCCCTCAGCCTTAAGGGGGTAGTAGAGCTGCGCGCGCGCGCGCGCGTGTGATAACCCTGGTTAAAAGTGAATTTTTATGAACCAAGCGCGAACCCGTGAAAATTGTGGAACGATCGAACCGCGGGAAATCTTGTTGGAACGATTTAATTTTCGCGGAGGAACCGCGTCGAGCGGGGGAGGAAGAGGGTGCTGGGCGTCCCGACGCTCGGCGCCGCCGATCATGGAGAGCGTCGTCGCGTCCCACTCACGAATCGCTCGATTAAAGCCAAACTCCAGCCGAGCTACCACTACCAGCCAGGAACACCATGCGTCGCGCTTCCTACACCCGATTCTTTCCGGACAGACAACTGAGATGGCAAATGATCAACGTTCAAAGGTCACGAATCGGATTCGCGAGGGTCAGGTAAAATTTCCTTTTCTTCACTTCCCCTCTGTTTCATCCGCGAAGACGGTGAGCCAGAAATAGAACCGTTCTTTCCGTCGACTTCGACGCAACTTTAGCGCCGATAAGGGGATGAAACTCGACGACGGAACTAGGGAAAGGGGGGTGGGGGAGGAATAATGGGAGAAATAGGCGAGAACGATAGGAGAGAAATAATCGATAAACAAGAAGCACACGAGTGTTCGTTCCCCTACCCATTCGCTCTGCCTCCCTAATCCAATCGCCCCCTGGTAGTTTCTAATTCGATTTATAACCACCGGGCCACAACAAAGGGGTTGTTCTCGACTTCCGGAGTTCGTTCCGACTATCCGTTTCCACCGTTTAAAGTTCCACCGAGGCTACGCGCGGTAGTTGCGCATGATTAGAAAAAAACCTCGGCACGATCGGAACTCGAAGATAAAATCGCCATTTTCCTTCTGGAGTCAGAGGCAGAGGATCGTCGTCGCCGTCGTCGCCGTCGTCGTCACCCTCTCTCTACTCTCCAGGTTAACAGGCTCTCAGGATTCTCAATTTCAGGCTCCGGTTAGACCTGGGGGAGGGAGCGCGACGGTGGAATCCCTAAATCAGGATTAACGACACGAGGAGGTACCTAGGCGAAATGGGGGGTGGGGGCGGGTAATCCTTAGCCTGCGCACTCTAATGTCCCATTCGCGCAAATTCTGCTCCGGAGATTCTATCTCGGCACGCGCGACAAGAATAATGTCCATTGTCTCAGCCGAGACACGCCTTTGTTCTTCGCGTGTTTAATCATTAGTCGCGTGATACGTTTCAATTATTCAAAAAGGGGATGTATCGTATCGCACGCGCGCCGCCGAAACACACCGACAACTTTATTAGCGGCAGCTGCCAAGACGCGTTGTGTCCGTCCTTGTGCAAGCTCCGCAGACTTCCGCAGGGGGTGGAGGGCGAGGGGTTGCTTGAAAAAAGCAGAGTTTTTCACTCGCTGCTGCCGGTCCGTCGAATCTTTCCCGATGACGCGTCCCGTGGAGGCAGCTGACGCTTTCCTGTGGGAAAACGTGTTGTGAGGGGGAAGGAGGGAGGGAGGGGGTTGGAACGATCGGTCGGGGGCAGCGACGTTATCGAACGATGGCCAGGTGCTCCCGTGGATTTGCCATTATGTATCCGAATAACGTGGCGGTGGTGATGGTGGTGGTGGCATCGCCGCTTCTTTTTCGGGGCGGCCAAGGGATCCCGAGGGATCAGCGATCTCGGGGATCCCCTTGTCTCGAGCTCCTTGTTGGTATTCAGCCGATAGAGTTCCATCGAAACTTGAGCGGCCCCGGACGAAACTCTGATACCGCCGCGGGAACTGCGCGTCTTATTGGATCTGCGGCCCCCGTTAAGCCTCCGCCGTCGCTGCCGCCTCCTTCGTTACCGGATAACGCGAAAACGCGGGAGGCTCATCCCGCGGGAACCGGCTCGACCCGAAAAATATGCGGATCAACCCCCCGAGGCGCCACGTGTCTTGACTTCCGGCGGTGGACTTCTGCATCACGATAGCGAATGGGGTGGTTGGGGGTGGTGAGGCAGAAAAGGAGAACTGGAAGCTTCTAATTGGTCGAACAGTCATCTCGCCTCAGTTTCAAGAGGGTTGATAGTCTACCGCTAGTTAGACGGCGGAGAAAAAACAGATGTAGCATTAAAAGAGGGTGGGCCTGTTGAGGGGTTGCCGCGTCGCGTCATTATTAGGCGATGGAAGCTAACAGCTAATGGTAGAGGAGAGAGAGAGAGAGAGAGAGAGAGAGAGAGAGAGAGACTGTTGTTTTCCAGCAGAGCAACGGAAATCTTGGCGTGTTATGGCCAACGCTCACAGAAGGCTGTTCTATTTCTGTTACGGCAGAGCTCGATCCTCCACCCTCCCTCCCACTTCCTATAAGATTGATGTATTTTTAAAACGTCTCTCTTAGAGTCACTTGTCCTTTTTATCGGATTTATTAATAAGTAGCCTGGAGGAGGGCCGGCGGGCAATTTTTAAAGCGGTTCCAGTAAAAAAGTAGCAAGGGTTGAAAAGAAAAAGAGAAAGAGAGAGAGATAGGGGCAGAAAAAGAGAAAGAGTTTCGTTACCGTTGAAGGATTTACTTTCCCGACAGAATTGATGAGGGCACGAGGTCCCCTAGTGATTATGAGGGACATTAGGAACAACGCTGCTAGGGTTGGCTAGGGTCCTCTCCTCCCGCCCCGTTGTCCAACCCCCTTTTTCCCCGCAAGAAAAAGGTGGGCGAGTCGACGCGACGGAAACGTTCTGGGGCTCCTTGCGCGTTATGGCCAACGCGTTCGCTATAATAAAACTATTTCTGGTGTCCATGCACAAGCCCGAGAGTCCCGTAGGATATAAATGCCACGGGGGTGTTTTCTTCGGACCTTGGGCAGCCGTAGATTCAATCACGACCCTCCTATACCGAGCAAACTCGCACCTCGAATACCAAACACGCCTTCGTCTGAAGCCACCCCCTCGCCCCGGGTCCCTCCGTCCTCCACCCCACGCCCACCCTTTCCTCCCCTCCTCGCCCTCTCGCCAGATCGTGACGAGAATCGACTTTCCGTCGATCGACAATTCCCTGGAACTCCTCTCGCTTTTACTTTTACTTTCCCGGAGAAAACCCTAGGTGGCACGGGCCACGTCATAAATCAAGTGGAAATGGCTCGGTTAAATGGATCGATTACTTAAACGTTTTATAGCCATTGTTTATCCGCTAAATAAATTGATCGTCCAGCAGAAGGCTCGGGGAGGGGGGGGGGGTAGCTCTCGCACAGCTTCGGAGTTGTCCGTCGTTGAATTCCATTAGCGAGCCATTCGCCTCTGCTTTATTTCGCCCGGCGAGGGGGTGGAGAGGGGGAGTACGAAGGCTTCTAGTTTATCGGAAAATGGCGTTTCGGGAACACTGCTGACGGAGGAAGACTTTCCCGCGCGGAATGTATTTTTTCCAGTGGAAATGACGGTCGTTGCTGACGCGCGAGGGGTGAGGGAAGGGGAGGGGAGATCGACTATCGAGTGGCAAGGGAACGTAACGCCGTGCGTGAAATACGTTTCCTCCCCGTAAACCCGAGGAGAGACGCCGCTCTCCCGTGACCTCGAATCTGGAACGGCACACCGCCATATTGAATATGAAATCCCATAAGTCGAGCGATAATGCAATATGCCTACGTCAGGCGGCTATGAAACTCTCTATTAAATCTGGATTTACCTCTCCGCCCCCTCCCTGGCGCCATTGCTCTCCGCCATTTTCACGGTCAGCGTCTTCCTCCTTCCCCCTTCCTTCCTTTCGCCGCGATCCACCCACGCACGCATCCTCTCTATAATGTTCATCCGGCCACTATTTACAAGTTGACGGTACCCCGTGTAACTCTCGGGATTCCCCGCGGATAAGCTCCCATTTATTTCAGCTTATATCGGAAGCCAACCTCTTAGAAGCGCGCGCGCGCGCGCTAATTATGAAGGAGCGAAAGCTTTGTTTTATTTAGCGCGCTGCTACTCGAGACCTTGTTAAGTCCAGCCAGTGCAAATATCGCGCGGGGCTCCCAGTCGTTTTGTCCAACGCAGATTAAGACTGTGCAAACAAATCCCCTTATTTATGCAACCTCGAAATTCAATTCGCCTATAAAAAGTGGAAC
Organism: Sclerodermus sp. 'alternatusi'; assembly: GCA_037305995.1. Taxonomy (NCBI): domain Eukaryota; kingdom Metazoa; phylum Arthropoda; class Insecta; order Hymenoptera; family Bethylidae; genus Sclerodermus; species Sclerodermus sp. 'alternatusi'. Next base: position 1,775,585 of record CM074548.1, read on the forward strand.
GCGCGCGCGCGACTACTGCTCTCTTGGACAGCGAGGTTATCAGTTTATCTCAAGGACGAATCATTTGTGACACGAGAATGTTCAATTTCAGGAGGAATATCGTAAAATCCGATAATGCATGTAACGGGTTAAGAAAATAAAAGCGAGTCCACTTTCCTAAAGCGAGAGCGTCCGACGAGCCTGTCTGCCTCGGCCGCGGAGTTTGTTGGATGTAATTTTAGATAAGTTTGTCCAATTAAAATTAATGATATCGTAAAGGGGGGATAATTCGTCGGTAGGACCTCGAGAAACCCCGTGAAATTCGTTGGGCAATCGCGCGCTGGAGGGGTGGTTTTCAACAATACTTTTCGCGGCTACTCTCTCGACTTCGGTGGTGTCGCGTCTCGATGGACGTCAGATCTCCACGACGAGGATCGTATCGGAAAAATCAGTTTGACGCTATAAATTACCGCCGCGGTGGTTGCAAAGGGGAAGAGGGCAAGTTGCGGTGGTGGTAGCGGGTGAGATGGCGCGGTATCGTTATTCAAGGACATTTCATCCACCCATCCAACGAAGTGCGGGGAGAGTATTCGAGCGGTATTGTCGTTGTCGGTTTTACGATGCCGGCAGGTCGTCGAAATTAATTGGCCGAGAGGCGTCGCGACGGAAGGCGTCGAAGTACCGAGGAGCGTCGTCGTCGCATCGGGAAATGGCGAGAACGGCAGCTGCTTCGACCTGCGCCATAAAATACGAGCGACGAAATATGGGGGTGGGAGAGAGAAAGAGAGAGAGAGAGAGAGAGCCGTCGATCGGGCTCTCGGCCCTGTGAAAAAAGGAAGAACGACGACGAGAGGCCCTTTTAAGGCGGGTTAAACCGTGTCGACGATTGCTTGCCCCCAGCCCCGCGATAACGCGAAAGGCGCGCAAAAAGCGTTAAACTGCCACGTGCACGGCCCAAAGAAAACTCTGATTATTTTCTTCCCGGCGCGACGATTTCCCTCGCCCCCCCCCCCCCTGAAAAATCCTCCAATTCCGCGCGGAAATCAAGCGGAAAGCGAGACGGCAGCCTAGAAGAAGCCGCTGGTCGCCTGTTCGCTGCCTCTGCCTCCTCTCGAGAAATCTCGACAAACCATAGCTATTTAGGCAAATTAAATTCCAATTATTCTGCACGAGGTAAGTCCGCCGATGAACCGTAACATTTCCAGAATGAACATAATTATCGTTAACCCCCTCGCTACTGGCCGACGACGACGACGACGACGGCTGTTACCAATTGAAGGAATGGACGTAGCCATTAAAATAATTTCACTCGGACGATAACTTCGCTCTCGCTATTTATCGATATTGCTGTTTCGCCACTTTCTCTAAGGCCGCGTTAATGTTAAAAGTGTACGCTGGTAAGTGGAAATGCTAGCGCGTATCCCTACCACCACCACCACGGGCCCCACGGTAGAAGTGGAAGACCCAGAGCATCCGCCAAGTTCGCTTCAGTTCTCGAGTTCTCGTTAGCGTCTTCTCCTGGATGAATCAGGAGGGGAGGGCTCGGTGGTGGCGGGGGTAAACCCACGCTCGCATTGGCTGACACTGCGAGTACGTGCATACACGCTCAAATACGTACATACGTTGAGATTAAATCAGGATCATGCGGAGAGTACCTAATGCGAACGATGATTGGCCACAAACTTCCGAAACTACCCCCGACTACTAAGCTCCTAATTCGCAGTAGTGCGATTACCTCGGGTTCGTCCGGCGACCACCGACCGCGATAATACTTTCGTTTAAATCTCGGCAGTCTCGACGGGGAGGGAGCTGAGGTTGGTTCGCTCAACTTTTCCACTTTTCCCCACTTTTTTCCACACGCGGTGGACGAGAGTGGCCTAAAGGAGGAATTGGCTCCTGCTCTTGTTCCTCCGCTCCTCCACCTCGGGGAGGAGAGGCGGTGGAGTTTCCCAGGGTGATTTTTTCTACTCGCGCAGTTTTTCGAGATTCGAGCGAAGGAGAGCGTGTAGCTGTTTACAGTTTTAATAGGTTGTTGCTAACCGCTCGGGGAGGAGGATTTAGAGTCGAGACGCAAAGTTCTCCCGCGCGGAGAATCACCCGAGCGACGGAGTATTCGCTCCTCGGGTTTTTGCCCGGCTCACCGCCGTGGCTCTTATCTGCGGCTCGTTCCAGCAGTGATAATACTCGAGTTTAAATTTCAGCTGCCGCGGGCAGGCCGCGGGCTGATTTAAGGGCCCAACATCGGGGCGGCAGCCCATGAAGGGGTAGCAGCCCCTAACGGGGGCGTATGCCACCGGTAGATAGTCGCCCGCGATAAGCTAAATGCTCGAGTCCCCTATATTACCGTTCCACGTTTACTCGCAGCCTCGGGCCACCTCGAAATCACCCCCTTCTCACCCCTCGCCCTCCCTCCACTCTACCAACCATCCCTTCTCCCTTCTCCTCGCGGAGACAGATCTTTCGGATACAACGCGGAAATTTCGCTTTACGAGCTACTTTTGCCGAATTACATATCGATCCACCCCCGCGACATCTTCCATCTTGGTTTAACTACCCCGTGCGCCGTTAAACCTGATAAACCTCAAAATAACAGCGCAGTGCATTTTAGAGAGCGATGGGTCTCCGGGCTTTATCTCTTCTCCTCGCTCCGCATCCTCTCAGAAGCGCACTCCGGTGCCGACGAAAAATAGAACCGTGCGAGAAGTTTTCCGCTGAATTTATTGATTCCCCCCGCAGCATCCCCCTCCCGCCCTCGCGAGTTTTCGGCCTACCGTCGTCGCGTCTCTCGTCTCGCTTCTCCTCCACCTCCTCGCGGTGGTCTAGAAGTGGCTGCCGCCACATCAAACGCAACGTCCGCCCGCCGCAAATTTATGCGAGAACTCGGGGCGGCTCCAATTTCCGGTGTAGGCGCGCGCGCCTCTAAATTTCAGATAACGTCGCAACTTGTCCCCCGCGCTTCCTGTTTTCGCAGAGAGCGAAAACGAGAAATCGAAAATAACGCCTACCTCCGCGCGATCGTGATCGCGATCGCGCGTTTCAAGATCGTAGCGCGGGAGGGGGTGGGGGATGGATCTCGCTCGTGGATCCACAAGCTCGTCCGGATCGAACGGTGCTGCCGCGCTCGGTAATCGAGGCCCTACCTTACCCGCCGATCTCCTCTTACCGATACCACACCGGAGATCGGTGGAAAAAGTAGAGAAGAGAGAAGAAGGTACTCTACCGATCTCTATCTCGAGCGTTCTGCGTACTCCGATCTACTCGATTAGCTGCTGATCAAACGCCGTCGTCGTCGTCGTCGTCGTTGCCTCAGTGGCGCGCGTCATTAGCGTTAGCTGCTGCGAAGGAGCGGACGAGGATGCGATAAACGGAGGGAAAACATTCCCCCAGCCTTTGAGAATCCCGAAAACTCCGGTTCCTGTAAATACACGGTCGGCATGCGCTAAACTCATCCGGAATAGCGCTCGCCCCAGGTATCTCTCTCTCTCTCTCTTCCTCCTCGCCGCCGAGGTATTTACATGAATGCGGCGGCGGGGTTAGGGCGCGCGTCCGCACCCCCGTATGCAAACGAGGTGCTTGTCTCGAAATTGGCTCGCAAGTCGGCCCATCGTTAATTAATATATCTCGCGGTACGAGAGAATTAACCTCGACTCGAAAACGTCCAGTCCCACGCCTCGGATAGGCCTCGTTTCCCGAACGACCGTCCTGGGAGTCATATCAATCGTAAACGAACTGCCAGCTCGTTATTCGCGCCACTGCCAAATTCTCTCGCGCGGTACGTACCTCCGTAGTCTGCTCCTCCGCACGACCGGAAGTACTCGCGCTAAATCCACGCGCGGAACCATCGCGATCGCGGACAAATTTTCGGGATCCTCGCACGTCCCTCGCAAATCCGAAGATTATCCGCTTGCAAATTCCGCCGTTGCATCGTTTAGGGTTACGCGGTGGTTGGGCGTTGCGCAATATCGCGTCGTCGCTCAGTCTCGCTATTTCGCAAGGGGCAATTACGTCGAGGCGCGATTAAACGCGGTAATGAGGAGACGCCATATTGCGAGGCACCTGCGCAACCTGCCGCGTACCCTCTCGATGAAAGGGTAAATTCCGTCAAATCGCGGAGGTTCGCCACCAAAAAAAAAGGGAAAAGTCCTCCACCACCATCACCAGCAGCGGCAGGACGACGCGCAGTCAACGGGGAGATTACCATACGGGTGGAGCACATACGTGCGCGCGCGCGCGCACACACGCGAGGAAAGGGGTGGACTGATAATGAAGGGAATCATAACGCGGAGGGAACTGTGACCATGTTTAGAAATTCCATTACTGCGAACGAGATGAGAGTAGCACAGCCCACGATTCATTAAACATGATATTTTCAGTGGATTTTTACTCGCAATCAGGTTTCCTTGCTGCCTCGGGTACCACACTCGCACACACGCGCAAACGCACACCCCCGGAATACTATTGTCCTTCCAGAACCGGAAGACAATGGTGTTCAGCCGCGAGAAATTCAGCTATCCTCCGATGGAGGAGGAGGACGATGATGATGACGATGACGATGACGATGATTCGTTTTCAGTGCGTTGTCTCGCGTTGTTGGTTTCCGAGAAATCTGGCGACCATACTTGCGGAAAGCTTTCCAACAGCTATAAATATCGAGGAAGAAACTGGCGGCAGCGGCAGCGGCAGCGGGGAAAAGAAGGGGGTTCGCTCCTACGGTCTTAAATCAAGGTCAGCGGTGCTGCTGCCGCCTCCTCGTCAGATTCCTCGGGGTCCCTTCGTTCCTTCTCGCTTCCCTTCGCGCGGGCCCTTCGAGGAGAGATATGATTTAGTACTTTTGACGGGATTAATAATTTTCAAGAGGAGGCAGCAGATGTCGGGACATTTTCACAGCCCCTTTGCAGGTCTTTTCGCCGTCGAATCTCGGAAAGTCTGCCGGTAGTTCCTCAGAGTCTGGCGGGGTGACCCTATGTGACAAAAGTAAATCTGTCGGGGAAGCCTGCGAGGAATACGGGGGTAATTTACCGTAGGAGCCTCGACAGCCGTCGCAGATGGCGCCACGCGCGCCGCTCCCCATAAATCCCGAGTGTGCCGCCCCATGGAGAATTTACCGCAGCGTTTTCCAATTTCAAATTTCCGTGACTTTGCGCGCGCGCGCGCACGCGCGATCTCTGAATCTTTCATGAATTTTCACACCGCGTTCTGGCGACGAACTTTTAATTATTTTGCAAACTGGTGACTCTGGACGGTTCTCTTCCCTAACGAGTCTCTCTCTCTCTTTTCACTTCTCTTCTCTCCTCTCTTCGTGATTCGCTTGCACGAAAGATGGCAGCTGGGTGGCACTCGAGCGAGAGAGCCATGGCGCGACAGAACTCGGAATGGAAAATGCGTTCGCGCGAGAGCCTCCAGGTCTCGTCCGCGCAAGGTAATCGTCGTCGTTGGCTTTGCGGAAAAATATCTTTCCGCTATCTCGATGCAATTGCCTTGGTTGGTTTTAATCGGTAAAATGCATAAATCACCGCTTTGCCCGGGACAGAGGTGGCGGGATCAAAAATCTATGGTCCGGGATAATCTATAATCCATGAGCGCGTGCGAGAGGGAGAGAGAGAGAGAGAGAGAAAGAGCAAGTGCACAAGCAAGTGTCGGTACGAGAGTTCCAATAGGCTATTCATCCGCCATGTTGTTCGCGGAGAGAACCACGAGAGAAAAGAGAGTCGCGCGAGCGGATGAAAAGAAGGTGAGAAGGTTCGCGTGGATTATAAATTTTTCATCGACGGACTCGCTCGTCGTCGTCGTCGTCGTCGTCGTCGGGTTCTCCGGGGTGCGCGTTAACTCGTATCGCGTGCGTCCGATAATCGTCTTTCCGCACTTTCTCGCGTTTATTAGGCTTCTCGGAAGATGCTGCGGGCGACCTTGAACCTCGGCGATAATAAAACGGAGAATTTGACGTTTCGAGCGTAGATTCCGTTGCGTGCGTTCACCCGTTGGCACGCACGGGACAAGTCGGCGACGGGCGACGGGCGACGAGTCTCTTTCACCATGAAAATCCCGGGGATAATGAAGTAGCGCACTTACAATAGCTAAGTGCTTTCTAAGTGCGCGCTGGTAGTCAAGGGGGGGCAGGCCCAACGACCGGAAGGGGAAGGCCGGATCGCACGAGAGTCGCCGTATCTCGATCCATCTCCATAATTCTGCTACACGAGATCCTGTGTCGCGATATTTGCGACGATAATCGCAAACTCTCCAGCGAGAGGCCGTAGGAGCGAGGAGCGAGCGGGCAATCGTGAAAGTTGATTCTTCGGACTAAGCCGAGGGTAATTTCGATCGGCACGCAAGGGACTACTATTACAGGAATGCCGAAAACACATAATCGCGTTTGCTCGCTAGTGGTTTTGCGAGGTTTCCGCTGGAGGCAAAGCTGCTGCTGCTGCTGCTGCTGCCGCTGTTGCTCTTGGGCCCAACGAGGTCCTATGGAAGTTGTGTCGCCGCTCTGCGACCGAGGGGAGCAGCGGGGCGAAGGTTCCTGATCCGGCGCCGTAATAGAGGCCGGGTAGGCGGGTCGGGCACGAAAAGTAGGGCCCCGCGGCTCCGAGGGAACGTTTTTCTCTAAATTACAGCCCCGACTCGCTCCGCCGTACCTTTCCCGCGGCCGCCACCGCTCCTCCACCACCGCCATCTTCGATCTCTCGATCTGACCACCCTGCGCACCCAGATATGCCTTCATTGTCTCGTTCGGGACCCACTCCTCTGCTCTATCGACTCCAATTGCGACTCCCGTTCTTGCGTCCTGCTCAGGAAGCTCCCCATTATCGCCGCTCACCCCCTTATCCAACCAAATGGACCGCGCGAGTCTTCTCCCTCCCGCGCATTCGAGATTATCTCTCTTGATGCCTTCCTTCTTCTTTTGCCTCGACATCGACATCCTCCGCACCCGCATCCTAACCTCCTTTCTCCCTTTTACGTATCGTATCGTGGCCTCCTTCGCCTCCCTTCGCCTCGCCTCGCCACGCCGCGTCTCGCCTCCTCGTAAATAGGATAATTTCGCCAAAACTCTTGTCTTTTCTCGAGAGGAGAGAGAGAGAGAGAGAGAAAAAAAAAACCCGTCAGACTCGTTCTCTTCGTTATACAACTAGTTCATCTCATTTATTACAATTATTAACATTTTTCCTTTAACGGCTACGACTTATGGCGGGGCTATAACATTTTAATTATAGATCCAACGACGTTATCGGTTCTTGTTAAGATTCTTTTTTCTTTCTTCTTGTTTTTTTTTTTTTCTTTTTTTCTCCAACTTTTTCTACCGCTCCCCTCGGAGAAGCTCTTTCAATTGTATTTAATGGCGACACGATGAAAGTCTCCGCGATTCGCCGGATAAACGCGCGTCGGCATCGTTGTCACGGTTAGGCCTGAAATTACTACTCGCCACCACTTCCCTGGAACCTTCGATTTCCGGTATGTGAAGGACAAGCGTCATTATCGATGCAGCTCTACCACCACCATCAGGTGGGAGAGAGCGAGCGACGGTCCCTCGCTTCCCTGTGAATTTCCGTGAGGTCCCCCCACCAGTACCATGGCCTTCCTTCGTTTCTGCCTTTTTTCAAGGCTGTCGTCAGAAAATTTACGAGAAAAATCTGCCAGCCCCACGAAACGCCACGAGGCGAATGACTAGGCGGCTCCTCGGACATGAAAAGGAGTCCGGAGTCGGTTCGTTAGATCAGTGTCATTATGGATGGCGGTGGTTGTTGGACGCTCGGTCGTCACTTCCGTCGAGGCCCCGTCCATCTAATCTCAAAACCAACGAGAGCGAGAGCGAACCAACCCATCGCACCCAATCAAATTATCCCCCATTAATCCCTTGGAGCTTCTTTTTTCGCGTTTCTCTCTCAATTATACGGGTTTCCGTAAACTCCCCTCCTCCTTTTCCGGATACGATAGCTCGCGGCTACTTTCCTTTTCTCTCTCTCTCTCTCTCTCTCTCTCTTCTCGGTGCTAATTTACGAGTATCGGCTCTCCGAAGTGTCGGGTCCCCTCTTCGAGGAAGACGTTGCGCAAAGGTCGAAGCTTCGGTCTCGAGAGTCGCGTCGGGGAATTTGTGGGAAAAATCATAGGACGTTTTTCAACGCGACAAAGTCCGTCCGCGAGAGGAACGAAATTAAGCACGGAGGTTAATCTCGGAGAAGAGGGCGAGGGAGAGCAGCGGCGTCCCTCGCTTCCTCGGATGTCCCGGTGGACTTTGCCGGACGACGGAGCGTGGCCAACCGGTGGATCGCGATTGATTTTTCACGGTCACGCAATATCGGCCTCTGAAGAAGAGTCGCCGAGACTTTCCGCGGCCTGGCCCCCGATGTTTATTGGACGAGATAGTGAAACCGGATCGAGCCGAGGCTGCTGCTAGGAATGAAAATAGAGAAAGAATCGGCCTGAGCGCGCGGGAACCACGCGAAATTTCCCCGCTCGCGCCGCCATGCCACGCCACGCCACGCCACGCCATTCGGAGAAACTCCACACACTGCCAGCATTGATATTCGCGATCGGATCTCTCGAATAACTACCGGACCGGTACGAGTCAACAGCAGCAGCAGCAGTCGAGATAACAGCAGCGGATGATCAACGCGATTTGGTTCCATTCCAGATTTTTCCTCGGGCCCCGACGCAACTTCACCGCAAACACGTTTTTCCCGTCACGAAAGTAGAGCGGCCAAACTGATCGAGAAAATCTGATCGGTGTTCCTTTCCTTCCATCTCCTCCTCCTCCTCTCGTTTCTCTCCGCAAAGAATCGCGGAGAGCAAGAGGAAGGAAGGAAAAAAGCCTGGAGGAATTCGCAGATGCAAATACGCAGGGCCCCAAGATGATCTGGCGCGAGATCCAACCGTGAGCAGCGGTCTCTCCTCCCCCTCCACCTCCACCTCCTCCACAGTCTTCCAGCGGATGAGCGGAGACTGCAATTATGCTCTTGTTGCGAGAGAACCTCTCCCCCGGAAGTGGAGCGCGCCGCACCTTTCCGCGAAATCCTTTTCGCGTTTCGCGCGGCGGTCTTCTCCCTACGAGGAAGGAAACTCCCATCGTCCTGACCTTATCAAGTTCCGAGAGCGAAGCGAAACAAACGGAAGGCCCCGCCGATTTTCTCCTGCTGGGACCGCGTGGAGAGAGTTAACGTCATCCGTTGACCGACGCTGACTTCCTGTCTCTGTCACGGACGTCTCTTCTATCGAAAGGAGAGAAGAGAGGAGGAAACAAAAAACAGAGAAAAGACACGCTCTCCCTCCCCCCTCCCGTTAGCGGCGTCGTGTTCCTCGGTCGCGGATGGCCGTTTCGTGCGATTAACCGCCACTAGCATTTAACTTCGCGCCATTCGCTTAATTACGTTTCTCTCTCTATCAGGGCCCAAACCTGTTCTCCCCCACAAAGCGCAAATCCAGGATTTCCCAGGCGGAATCTCGAGAGGAGAGGCGCATCAAGCTTCCCTTAAAATGGCGCCCTTCCGCCTTTTCGGGCCCACACTGTGTCTCCTTCTAATTGGGCTCGGTTTGGCAGGCACACGGGGATGGCAGGGGAGGAGGAGGTAGCGGAGAGATGGATAAGTTGGGTCTTGGCTCGCCGGGAGCCGTGCGCTGGGGCAGAAGTCGGGGAGAAATTGGTAGTGCGGATAGAGAAGGACGGAGATACATACCCGGGAGGGAATTATGCAGATTGTAGGCTGGGCCCGGGGAACCTACGCGATTCCATTCGCGACGTGCGCGTCTGGACCGCCGTGTGCCTATCGGCTCTTCACCAGGAGGCCGTGGCAGAGCAGACGGGACGGGGGGACGGGGACGGCGGTGATGAAGGGGGTGCACACTTATCTACCGGAGTATCTACGTGCAGCGCGTTCGTGTGTAACACGAGCGATGACCAACGAATCAGGCTCGTGCCGTCACGTAGCACTGGCCCAAAGCGAACAAAGAAACCACTCGGAGCTGTGTGTTACATTTCGGAATCACCAGACGAGCCTGTTAATGAACCTTTTCGATTAACTTTTCTTGCCTCCATCTTTCCCCTCGTCTCTCGTCCCTTCCCTCTCGCTCTCCCCTACGTAGGGCGATGATGCTCTCGAATGAGATACGAGTTCCGCGCGGCAGCAATCATCGATAAATTCCACGGAAACACCGGGGAACATTTACGAGCGACGAGATTTCGCGAAAAATCTTAATTGGGCCTTATTTCGGCGGCCGCGATAGACTCGCGCTCGCTCCGTTCGTTGCACGGAGTGGCGAGTCGTGTGCTATAATATTCATTGGAGTGAATAAAAAATGCAGGTGCATCGGGCCCTTTTCCACGCAGGAAATCCCCTCGCCGGGTTCCCACGCCGGCTCATTACTACTTCCCGGCGCGGAACGCGCGACCGAGCAGGAAGAAACGGCGGCGGCGGCGGCGGCGGCGGCGGCGGCGGCCACTCTTCGCGTGTTTCTTGGAAGGCCAGGTCTCTCCTCTTCGATATTTGTCCTCGGCGACCCTTGACCCCGCTCCTGAATTCTGTCGCGCCACCCTATTTGCTTACCTACGCGGGAGCTCGGAGGAGGGAGAGAGGGTCGCGCCTCGCGATACCTTTTGCACGGCGGTCGACCACCACACGGAGGAGGATATTCCTGTTTCAGGATTTTACGGGGGATAACTCAAGGACCCTGTGCACTACGGCTAGAGTCCCGTCGGAAGCGCGCAACACCTGCACCTGCGAAGTGTCGTCGAAAGTCGAACGTTCCCTGTTGTGTGCGGTGCGCGCGCGCGCACGCGCCAGCTGTTCCGTTAAAGAGGACAGGTGGGCCCGCGCGATCGTCGTACCGGTAAGGCCGCGTGGATCTTCGTGTTCCCGGGCAAACCACCGCGCGCCAAACTACTCGCGGTATCCTCGCAAGAAGCAAGCGAAAGCGGAAGTCGACGCACCTCGCCTCGGTGTCCACCATCGTTGGAGGATGCAACGAAACTCCACGGGAGTCGCGCGAGCGAGGCGAATCGCGCGAGTCGAATGAAACTGTGGAAAATCGCGTGCCGGAACTCTCCGGGGCTCGTTTGGCATCGAGGGTCGCGCTGCCGCCGCATCCTCGTTGTCGGAGAACAAAGGTGGAAAGAATGAAAATTGAATTAGGTCACCGTGAAGAATTGGCTAAATCGCGTAACGCGTGTACCGCGATCGTAATGAGACGGTTTAAAACTTTTGTGGAGAGAGAGAGAGAGGAGCTACCGTGGTCCTGGACGACGTTCAGGACGGGCAGGATGAAAAACAAGAAGAAGGGAGGAGGAGGAAGATGAAACAGAAAAGAAGGTTTCACGCGGTCGTGGTAAATGTGCAGCAGACACTTAACTCGGGTGCAGAAGGGGGCGGTCTGTTCTTCGCAGAAGCGCCCTCCGGCAATGAGCAAACTCCCCCCTCCGTTCTTTCCTCTATCCACCTTCCTCTACCCATCCTCATCGCGCATTCCCAGGGTCCGACTTCATTAAAACCGAATTAGATCGATGAATATATTTCACTTGACCGGTCTTGTTTCTTCCTCTGGCATTCCTCGGCGAGCCCCTGAATTATGCACAGCCGAAGCTGCCGAGTTTGACAAAAATGGCACCTCGCCACCGGAAATCGCTCGTTAATGCGCGACTTACAAGCCCTCGTGGTGGTGCGTTATGCAGGAAAAAGTAAAATGAAGCATAAACGCTCCGGATCTAGTTTATACGGGATCGCGGAGCGGCCATTAATTCTGCTTTATCAATTTTTCGAATTTCATTTATCACCGCGGAACGAGTTTCCCCGCTAGCCAGGAGGAGGAGGAGTTGGTTCTCCCGGGTGTGGGGAAAGTTTATCCGACGATTTCCGCATTAGCGATACCGGTCGATGAGGTTAGGTTATCGGGGCCCAATTAGGCTCCCCCGCTGCTCATGGACGAACCTTTCCTCCAGGTGACAACAACGCACTTTTGTCGATCAATCCCGCTTTGCCGCTCTCGCGAAATCTCGCGTGATTGGGCCCCCCGTGCCCTTCGCGGGCCCAGACGAGCTCCGCTCGATTATCCTGTAACGAAGGCAAAAACCGGCGCGCGGCCAATTGCCTGGAATCGAGTCACTGACAAAGTCAGTTCGAGTTTTCAGATTACCGCTAGGCGTTATTAATAAACGTCGAGAGCGGCCCCGCTAACAAAGTATTCGTGACCGTATGGTCGTACGGACGCGCGCGCGCGAGCGAGCGAAAAGGGGCCCGTCGCCATAACAGGCGCGCAACAGCCCGATTAAATCAATTCGAGCGCGGAGTTTCATCCGTGCGTGGCGAGTCACACGAAGAAACAATTAGAAGCCGACTAATGTCGGGTCGGCAGCAGCCAGTCGCGAACGAGCGTCCAGAGTGCGTTCCGCGGACCCAGCACGCAGGGCCCCGGGGGACCCCGACGTTCTCCACGTCGGCACTGCCAACCTCCTCGCGCGACACTTTCCATTCGCGTTATTCGCCAACTTCCACGTACGCGCGGAGTATCCCTAGGGATGAAGAGCAAACCGATCCCCTTCCCGTCCCCTCCTTCGACGAACGTCCGCGCGCTTTGAGAGAGCCTGTACACGGAGAGCTAGCGGGGAGGGGGGGGGGGAAGACTCGGTTCCACCGTCCCTGGCTGTACCTCGCTGTATTTTCTTTTCAATTTGCAAGGAGACAGGATAATAGGGTTTAATGTATGGAAAAGAAGCATCGAAAGCGTAATGAAATGGGTATAAATGTTGTGAAACACTTGTCGGACGGTCCGACATGAAACACCCTGTATGAGGCCCAAGACCGAGCGAGGCGTTGGGCCCGACACGCCACACGTATTAGAATCGAATATAAATATATCGCGAGTGGTGGCGGTGGTGGTGGGAGGAAGCGGGACTGTGTTGGTGCCGTCAGCGGCACACGCATGCACCGACGCAGTACCCCCTCCACAGGGCCCAATCTGCCCCTCCCCTGCGCGGGGCCCGGGCCCAGAACGTACGCTCAGTGTCCGTTCGGCCTCTCAGCACGCCCCGCGCGCCGGCAAAGTCATTGCGCGAACTCGCTTCCAGAAGGTTTTAATGCCTCCGCGGGGCCTCGTCGACTCTCTCCTCTCCTCTCCTCTCCTCTCCTCTCTCTCCACCACCTTTCTTGCCTGCAGCTCGAAGCTTTGAAAAACTGCACGTGCTTAGCCACCATCGTACTTCAGGAAGAGCTCCGAGATACCTCGCGCTTCGACTTCTTACTTATTGTCTCGCTCGCGCGCGCTACGAGATCACCGCTCGAGTTTCTTGCAATTTTGCGCTGCCGAGGAAAAAGTGGAGGAAGGCGTGCAACAGCAACCTCCGATCAGTTTTGTGCAAAGGAACGCCGCGGCGGATCACACGGCAGAAGGATCGAAAGTGCAAAAGTTCCTCTCGCGGAGAGAAGAGCGAATTCCGGGGAGTGAAAATTTCACGCGAAACAGTGACTCGACTCCACTCGACACTCTACTCTACTCTACTCTGCTCCTCTCCTCCGTTCAGTGTTTCTCTTCGGTGATCTCATCTCGGACGATGATAAGTGCAAACAGTAATTCGCTCGTGGATTCACTGGACTTTGGGGCCCAAGGTCACGGTCCCAAGGCTTCCTAGAGAAAAAGTTGGGAAGGCCGGGAGAGGAGAGGCCTAGCGCCCCGGGTCTTTACGTTCGCCGAGAGAAAGAGAAAGAGAAAGAGAGAGAGAGAGAGAGAGAGAGAGAGAGAGAGAGAGAGAGAGAGAGAGAGGCCGGAGGCCTTGCGAATTACCGGTGGGTGTTGGGATGGAGGGAGGACGCATCTGCCAGTAAAGGGATGTTATCCAGGGCCTTTGTGGGCCAGTCGCCGCGCAAAGCGTTAATCTGCAGCGAACTACCGGTTATACGTACGGATCGACCTTAGCTCGGTCCGTCTGCGTGTCCCCATCGTCCCCCTCCTCCGTACCTTCTTCTTCGTTCCCTTTCGACCGCTTTCACAGTCCCCTTTGGCTCCCACTCCCTTTCCCTTCCCTTCCCTTCCTTCCGATGGACCGAGATTCCGGCGTTCTTCCTTCTCGAATGCGCGCCAATTGCCGATAGTCAACGCGACGCCGCTCTCCTCGTGTTTACCTTCTTCTCGACCAGGATCGTTCCCCATCCAGGGTGCACGAGAAGAGGCCCATCATCCCCCGATGATTTACGGCCAGTCGGATTCCGCCTGTGGACGGAGACACGTCGATTCCCATCTCCAACCGGAGGTTCCGAACCTCCGAGCGTTTTGCGTGGCTTACCGGAATTCGAGGATCGACGGGGTCCGGGAGGCAAGGCCCAATTTGCGTCGTCCCGTGACGCGCGCTAATCGCTCGCTGCGAGTTGGATGAACACTGCGCGAGCGACATCGTCAGGAGGAGGGCCCACGGTGCCTAAAGGTGAATGACACTGATCGATGCGAGGGAGCACGCGCGGGTGAGATGATCTCGTCGGCTCCGTTTCCATGCTAATCTGGGAACCTACTACTGCTGCTGCTGCTGCTGCTGCCGCTGTGCTCGCGAATGGTCGCGAACAGTTGCCTCCTGAATGGGAGCTCCTAATTTGCTGGGACGCGGCAGACACGCCAGTTCCTAACGGTAAGCACCTGCATGCTCTTGCCGAGTGAGGAAAAAACGGCAAGTGCCAATGGGGCGCTGCTGCGGATACGACTGACGTCGTCGGTTCTTCAGCGGATGGAGTGCCCTCGTCGGGAACACCTCTAGAGCACAGTGTCCGTTTCTGTATCGGGAGGATGGGTCGCCGCCGTTCGTACGGGGAAGACCAGTCCTCGCCGAGATGCAACAGCGGCAGCAGTCCACTTCCCGTTGCAGCCGAGAAGAAAAGGAGCACCGCGTCCCGAGAGGATATCCCGCTGTCAAATCCAAGATGGATGCCACGGTGAGAATAGAGATGCGAGACTTCCAAATAAAAGCACTCGAAGAAACAGGAGATAGCCGCCACCGCCGTCGTAGCCGCTGCTCCGCTGCTGCTTCCTGGTGACTTTTTGCGCGCGCGTCCGTCGTACCTCGAGCGAGTTCCTCGGCGATTCGCCGTACAGCTGCAGAAGCGGCAGCGACTACGGGTAGCAGTCGCGCAGCAGGATGTCGAGCCTGGCCAGAAGAAGGCGAACCTCCCTGCTGGGTTCCAGGAGGTGGTGGCAGGGCGGTTGCTGGGCCACCAGAAGCCACCAGGAGGCCTACCTCCGGAAGCTGTACGCCAGGAAACACGAGTACACTGGCCAGCCGAGTCTGGACCATGAAGACGAGCAAGGTCACCGCAACGTCGCCGCCGCGATGTCCTCGTGGACGCCCGCCAGCGTCTACGAACTCCCGGGCAGTGGCGAGCACTACCTCGACGCCTTCCTCAGGACCCGGGAGGAAATCGAGGACGACGTCCTCGCGTCTGTCGTCGGTTGCCCGAACTTCGGCCCCGTCCGGACGAGTCCCACCGAAAAGTGCGTCGAGTACCTAAACGGGACCTGTGACCTGGGTATCCCGATCGTGCCCTTGAACAATAACGACCTCGCGGGCCCCAGCAGTCCCGAGGACTGCGCCATCGGCGAGTTGGACTGTCGACTCGGCGGTGGAGTCGACTGCGGGAGGAGGATCGACGGGAACCTGGTGGAACGTGCGGAGACCAGCGGTTTGGTGGAGTTCGGATACCGCAAAGTGGATTATGGATACCACCGCGCAGTGGACTGTCCATCGGGGAACGGAGCAAATTGCTCCCAAATGGAGGAAGAAGCTTGCGGAGTGGATTGCGAAACGCGAGGCGGTCCGCTTTCGAGTTACGACGCGGCCAGCGGCGCCGAGGAGTAAGTTTACCGGTCACTACCGCCTACTTTCCCCGCTCCGTCCCCCGTCCCCCGTCCCGCAGTTCCCCCGGCTTCTTTATTGCTCTCGGCCCGATTCCACTAGCGGCAAAAACACAGGGCGTCCTTTTCTTATGTTAATGATACTCCGTTCGGGTCCAGATACCGCGATAGGATCTCTCCGTCCATCTAACCTGTCCATCTGTTGGAACGTTCACTGCTGCGACTGTGTTGCTGCTGCTGGGTCCCCAGCGAACACTATCGGTCCCATTCCGTCGATGATCGGTAATCTCCGATCTGCCACGAGTGGCGAATTAACGGACCCAAATGCGGAAGCATCTGGCTCGCGCATGGTTCTGCCGTGGAAAAATATTGTTCAAGGACCATTATGCGTGAACAACGCGATCCTGTTCCTGTAACTCATTCACCGGCGAATCCGTCCCCGATACTGGGACCTGACCGCGCGTTTCGAATGCGTTCCCATACTCGAAACACTGTCTTTCTCCCCCCCCCCCCCCCCCTCCCACTCATGAGAAACACGAATATTCTCGGTGTCTTCCGAAAAGCCGACTGAATTTCAATGGGAAAGAAACGAGCCCCCCTGAATGTTGTTGCGCGAAACTGGCTCGTGGAGAACATCGCGTTCCTCATTGTTCCAAGAAAATAAACCAGGGAACTCGGTCTCGAGTGTAGGTAGGAAATTTATTATTGCATTTCCGCTGTTCTTGCACAGCGCGAGAAATGCACGGATGAATTAGCGCTGCTTATGAGAAACCGTCGAGCAATAGTCTGCCGCTTATCGCGGAGAATCATCCACCGGGTGGTTTCGATTCGCTCGAAACCTATACGCGAGGAAAATTTTTTTTCTCACTCCTCGATAACCTCGAGATAGAAAAGATGCGAGAAAGACAATTCTTTGAGAAATATGATTTACGGTACACCGATTCGTACGTGTAAAATTATCATTTTATCGGTTGGACTTTATTTTCTGATTTCTTTTTTTTTTTTTCTTTCCTTATAGAAAGGTGTGCAGAAGCTGCAGGTGTCCTCGGGAAGAACACCAGCGTGTCTCGTCGGAGACCGGCGGGGGGACCTCGGGCCTGGGTCTTGGGCCAGGTCCACCTATGGCGATGGCGATGGCGTTCCCAAGTGGGGGTGGGAGCGCGGGGACCGCCGCCGGTGCCTCGCCGCACCAGGAACCCTTCAAGAGTCCCGTCCAACCGGCTCCCGCGGGACTCGCGCTGCAGGAGGCCCTGATGCATCACCAACGTCACTCCCAGAGCGACGACGACAGTGGCTGCGCCCTTGAAGAGTACACCTGGGTGCCACCCGGTCTCAGGCCGGACCAGGTAAAAACCTGCTGGAGGATTTTTAGCCCCACATTCCTTCCGGGTTTTCTTCCCCTATCGACTCTGAATCTAGACTCTTGGTTAGATCGATCGAGTCGAGGAGTAGTGGTGTGGTGGTCCATTGCTCCGATTCGTCGCGCTCTGCTTCTTCAGGGACTAACTCCCATGGGGCAAGGCGCGAACGAGTATGCGCCGCGCTTCCAAGAGAAGGGGGTGGGGCAAGGGTCGTTGACTAAACTCTCCGTGTGCACCACACAGGTGCACTTGTATTTCAGTAGCCTCCCGGAGGATAAGATCCCGTACGCCGGCAGTGCCGGGGAACGGGAGAGGGTGAAGCAGCTGCTGCAGCAACTACCCCCCCACGATAACGAAGCCAGGTACTGCAGCGGACTGACGGAGGAAGAGAAACGGGAGCTAAGGATCTTCGCAGGTGAAGCTCCAAAGAATCCCATTAGCTTCACTCCTGCTCCTTCCCCATTCAAGCATGTAGAATCCAATCCCATTAAATCAACAAAGGCATTATCCAGCTTGATAAGCCTCGAGACTCCAGCCTCGAAGCTGCGCGTATTATCGCCTAGCTCGTCTCTGGGTAATGAAATTCACTAGTGATGAAGTCATCAACCTAATGATCCGGTCACTCGTTAGGGCGGATTACCGCCGAGACTTCCGGTGGTAGCCCCTTAGAGAGAACCCTGCGTTGTTCTCCCTTCCCGTCGAACTTACCTATCCTAAATCCTCGCAAAGTCTAACGACGGTAGTAGTGTCAACAGCAGCAGTCGAAGGTCGCTGAACGTGAACGACGGATTTCAGGTCAACGAAAACGCGAGGCTCTGGGCCGGGGCCACGCGAGCCAACTGGAGCGAGCGCACGCCGCCGGATGTCGAGAGTGCGGACGTGCGATATCAGCCGGTGAGATGGCGGTGGCCGCGAGTCGCGCCGGACCTTCGGCCCTCTGGCACCCGGGCTGCTTCGTGTGCTGCATCTGCCGACAGTTGCTGGTCGATCTCATCTACTTCTGGCGGGACGGAAGACTCTACTGCGGCAGGCACCACGCGGAGACCTTGAAACCGCGCTGTTGCGCCTGCGACGAAATCATCCTGGCCGACGAGTGCACCGAGGCCGAAGGTCGAGCCTGGCACATGCGCCACTTCGCCTGCCTCGAGTGCGACCGCCAGGTGAGTTACGGAAATTTCTCGTGACCTTGAACGGAGAAGCGTGGGAAAGTGTCGTGGAGAAGGACAAACCGGAAGTACAGCGGTTTCAGGAGGATCGACGCCTGTTTCAGCTCGGAGGTCAACGGTACGTGATGAGGGATGGTCGACCCTACTGCCTCCTCTGCTACGACACGTCCTTCGCCGAGTACTGCGACAGCTGCGGAGAGCAAATCGGAGTGGACCATGGCCAGATGTCGCACGAGGGTCAACACTGGCACGCGACGGAGAGCTGCTTTTGTTGCGCCACGTGCCAAACCTCCTTGTTAGGTCGACCCTTCCTGCCCCGGCGGGGTGCCATCTATTGTAGCATCGCCTGCAGCAAGGGTGAACCTCCCACGCCCAGCGATTCCTCCGCGGGCCAACCCCACTCGTCCACCTACGTCAGGTAACGATTCTAGAGTTTGCACGCTCAAGGTCGCCTCGAGCGCGAAAATCGCACGAAAAAGACAAAACGGACGCCACACGGTTACTCCGACAGCGGAGAACGGTCGCGACCCCATCCAGAGCGCAAACTTTCCTTCCTCCCACCCCACCCCACCCCACCATTTCTCCTTATTATTCCGCTGGCGTCTGTGAAACTCTTTTTTATTATGGAGTCGCATGCTCCGACTGGGAGTAGAATGCTGACGAGGGATTTCGTATACGCAGTTTGTGCAGGAGGAAGCCGCTGGCTCCCAGCGAAGGTTCCTCCAGTCCCCCACCACCCCCGCCGCCACCCCCGCCACTTCCCGGCTCCAGGCACACGACTAGTTCGCCGAGGAATTCACCCAGGCTCACGCGAAAGCACCAGGTTTCGATGTCCTTGGCTACCACGCCCACGCACAGCACGGTTAGTCCCGAATTCGGTGGCGAACCCTTCCCAGCTAGTGGGTCCAGGTCCGGTGGCCTTGACAGGGTCCTGCTGGAGAGGAATCTGGAGAGGTTGCTGCAGGAGAAAGGTTCGCACTCGGAGGAGAACAAGGACGAGCTTGGAAGGTTCGTATGCAAAAGTTTCTCTTTCATTTCTTTTGATTTCTTCAATTTGGAAAAACTCTCCCGCGTTGCTCTTTTCTTCGATTCTCCATTCTCGCTATTCTGGATGTGTATGCGTGTAGAGTACCTTCCTACACGTACCTACCGTATCCGGAATCCGTGTGCTGCTGGTACGTCGAAGCGATGTAGCGTTGTCCATCCACCTACGCGAGAATTCCCAGAGAAATCGATAGCTTCCAGAGTCTCCGTTAAACCAACGGAGGCCTCTACCAACATCTTGGACCAATCCATCATTCCATTTTCTTTGTTTTCTTTTCCCCTCTAGCGTTTGCGTTCGGGCGCACCTCGCCGCGTCCCGGTTTCTTCCCATCAGCGCGAGACTTCCGAGTTATCGCGCGAGATCGAGTGCCGGTAGGCGCAAATATTATTCGAGAAGGCCACTGTGCGCGCGCTCGCACGTGTGTGTGTGTGTGTGTGTACCTTTTGGAGAGGATTCCACGAGGTACCGGAAGGGATTTTGGAGGGTCTTCGCTCTAAATACACGCGTGTTTCCAGGTTGATGCAAGCGAGGGATCGAGAACCTCTCCGGTGCATTCCAAGCTGCACCCCCAGCCATGCATCTAGTATGCCGGAATTGCCGGCGCCACCGACGCCCGGCGTCGCGACGCCGTCCCAGTTGCAACCACCCACGTCGCCGGCGAGTCTGGGCAATCAACACACGGACCCGCCGACGCCGACGTCGCGACGAGTCCGCTTCCAGGGCGACCCCGACGCTGCGGACCACCCGTCGAAACTACCCCTACCCCCCGGGACCGAAAGGAATTCTTCCTCGTCCCCTTCGCCCTCGCCTCCTTCGACGTCCAAGGCCAACGTGCCCAGGTCGAGGAGTTTGCAGCCCGAAGAAGTTCCTAGCACGTCTTCCTGGGGTACGTTGTGTTGGAGGGAAACGATGCGATTCCATTCGCGTCAATCTCTAACGAGGGTTGTTGCTGACGGGGGATGATATCGCTTTTAGGTGGACCTGGCTCCTCCAGGTGCAGACTCGACGACGGCATCGACGAAGACGCGGAAAGCTGTTGCTCCACTTGCAGTTCTTCCAGCAGCTCCGACGAAGCTGCCGCTTACGCCCTCCCTCCCAGAAGGGCCTACGGGGGTGTGCGGATTTCCTACGTGCCCAACGACGCGGTTGCCTGTGCCAGGAAACGCGCGCAACCTTCGTCAACGTCCAGCCAAACCCAAAGGGACGAAAAATGCATCGTCTCCTGATGACCTCGAATAAGCTTCCGGAAGTCGACGTCCGTCCTTGAATAATTGCCACGCGAAAGATTCTCTCAGCCGTGATTAGTCGTAAGGTCTGCGTGGGCGTCAGCCCCCTCCCTCGTCTCCCCGCTCGTCTTTCACGATTTGGTTCTTGGGATTCTCTATTTATATAGGCGCTTCGATGATCATTATTGTAAATTCATTTTTATAAGTCATTCGTGTGTAAATTGATTTCATCGCTGATACAGATATACGTTCGTTCGTTCGTTCGATCATCCCAATGGCCATCATGGCGAATGAAAGTCTCCTCTCGTAAGAGTAAAGCCATTTCAATGGTTACCACTGGA
Source organism: Sclerodermus sp. 'alternatusi' (assembly GCA_037305995.1). NCBI lineage: Eukaryota > Metazoa > Arthropoda > Insecta > Hymenoptera > Bethylidae > Sclerodermus > Sclerodermus sp. 'alternatusi'. Next base: position 1,796,513 of record CM074548.1, read on the forward strand.
GGAGGGAGGAGAAGGGAGGAGAAGGTTACAGCAGCGGTCACCGGAATATTTCTTTTTGTCAAGTATAACTGTAAATCTGTTTCATCGGTCACCCATGTAAATTCATATCATTGTACATTGATTCGAGTAATCATCACCATGAGTCCATTCCACGTGGTCATCACTGTAAATTTGTCTCACCGGTTCCTTTACCGTAAATTTCTTTGGAGCATTTGATTTCTCGTGCCATTATGGGGACACTCGTTTGGAAGAGAGGAAAGTCTTGCTTCAGCTCAACATTCGTGTTTGACCTCTAAGCGCAGTAACGAATAAGAAGAAGTAGTAAGAAACGCGCGCGCGCGCGAGTGAGAGAGAATTACTGGAAAAAGCAAATGGAGTTCCTATATCGAGGAGGACTTTCCAAAATTCCGGACCCGATACTTTTGCATTCGCCACGCCATTTTATTATCCTGTCATGTGATTAAAATGGTCCCGTCCAACGGCTGGAGGGTACCATTTTAAAAGTTCCCGTGGACGATGTGCTTCTTGTACATAGTGTATTCTCTCTTGAATACTTTTGCCACTATTTTTAAATACCGTTGATGTATTTGATAATAATAGTAGTAGTAATTATAGCAATTACGGTAATAATAATAACGTTATATTTTACGAGGGTCGTTGTTGTTATTGTATCTGGGTATTTTTATCGATCGTACCCTATCATCCACAGTCGAGCGAGCAACTCGCGATTTGTAGTCATTAACTCGTATATCGGCATACTCGAGGAACATTCGTTTAACATACTGCCGAGGAACGTTGAAGAAAAATGATAATGAGTACATTTCAACCCGATGAAAAAAAAAACAGAATTCTTACTCCCGTAGACTACTTGGAGAGATTAACGCGAACGGATCTCGCGAGTGCAAGAATCACGAGAAGACTCGTGGAGATTCCTGTAATTCGAAATAAAGCGTTAAGACCGATGGAATGCAACAGCTTCCTCGAGTATGTGGGTATGTGGCACAGTGGATGTGTTAATTTTTCAAGCAAACAGGTATGTAATCCATCCCCGTTAAAAACCCAATACCTCTTAATCCTGATAAAACTCGTGGTCCAGGGTTCTCTTCTTCCCATCGCACGCCATTCTTCGAATATCGGAGATTAATTTGAGCTTTTCCGTTATCTTTTTGCGCGACGACCGCTGTATCCGGCAATTAAGTTCTCCATTGGGTCCCTGAATTTATGTTGTCAAATTCGGTGACACTGATAATTCATCGAGATGTTTTCTCTCCCTTTGGCGTCGCTCGAAAGAAATACGGGCTTAATTTGGTCTTTACCACCGAATGGAACCGCGCAACGCCAGCATATTTATCAAGTATTCATGGATCGTGGCTGTAACGGAACCTGTCGAGCGTGGAGCGTTCCGGGAAGGCAGTTGTGGCGTTAAAACAAATCAAGCCGCTCGATTAAATCCGATCGTTTTCCAGCATCGGACGTTTTCCAGGGACCGTCCACGATATGGAGGAGCACGACGCCGGACATGGAGAATATATTAAAACAAATCAAACCGGTCTATTAAATCCTACCCTCCATGCAAAAACCGGTAATCACAGTTTTTCCCATTTTTCCGCCGCCTAACAGGGTCGATGAAAAATTTCAAATAACTCTCGTAACTCAACCCATAAACTGGATAATGCGCTGGACGATGGATTTTGTAATTTTTCACAAAAAAGAAAAGAAAAAAAAAAACATTCGAAATTACTGGAAGATGGTAACGCTTTGTTGTTTCAAAAATGTCACAGTCTCTCGATAAGGAAGAGATTTCTCTCCCTTCTGAGTTTGGAAAGTCAAATTGCAATGCAGCGACAGATTTTATACGGGAGAAGCAGAATCAAGGGGAAGCTGAAGAAGAAAAGGTGCAGCACCCGCCCTCCAACCAGTCCCCATAAAATTTTGTCGCGAGTTACCGACGGAGCGACACGCGGGAAGTTCGAACTCCGAATCCTTTGGACGAATGTTCCACAAGGCGGGAGGAGGAAGACGTTGAACTCGAGGAGAGTCGAAGGAGAGCCGAATCACTCCGGCAGAAGCTTCATTCTCGTAAAACACGTAAGTTATACACCGCGCGGGGACCATTAGCGTTGTACGCGGATACCAGATGCATACTAATCGTTCGCGTACATTAATCTCCTCGCGCAAACCGTTAACTTACGAACAAGCAAGGGGAATGTGTACGATCGAGTTATTTATTACGTTTGCTTTTGTTGATTCTTTAAATTACATAGCACCGAGGAACGAGCCATAAAGGCCGAGAGTACTCGAGCTGTTCCACGCGCCTCAAGCCACTGGAACGTAATTACCTTTATTAATTAAGAAAAAACCCTCTTCGTGTGTCCCACCCCCAAATTAGGCTTCGCGAAGAGACCGTCCACCTCCAATGCGCCTCGAGTGATCCCTTCGTATGGAAGAGCGCAGGAAAGAAAAAGGAGAGAAAAACGGAAGAAACGGCTGAGCGAAGTTGCGTAGAAACGGTAGCACAGGCGGTCTCTCCCCCGCTCGTAGCCACAATAGAGGGTACAAATACGGGGGAGGAGGAGGGAGTTTTACGAGTAGATGGTATCGGCATACGCGGCAGATGTTGCGAGCAATTGTTTCTCCAATTCGGAGAGACTGGGTTGCGCAAGGGAAATGCCTGTAGCGTTATGAAATGAATCATCTAGGATAGAGTGCGCAATGCGCGCGTGGTCTCCGGCGGACGTATCCTTTTTCGACGCCCTCGTCCGAACGAGGTCAAGAGTACTCGCGTTCTTGCCGGGGGCCCCGCGACAGGTGTAGAAACGTGTTTTTAATCCGAAAGCCGCAGCCCCAGAATAATCAATCACGATCGAAAGTTTCGTGGCTGAGTCGAGTGGAATATCGCGTGCGTGCGCGCGCGCGCGCGCGGGCCTTTCGAATGCGTACGGACCCACTGTGGTGGGGGTGTAGCAACGTGCAAACGACACGGCGCGAACAAAATTTGCATAATCGCGCAAGTTTATCTCGGGACGTTTCGATGGAAAGGACGCGAGTAGTCGCGATTTTCCCTCTCTCTCTCTCTCTCTCTCTGCTTTTGACTTTAGGAATTTCTGCGAAATCATGTATGAATTGGGTTGGAAGGGGACTCGGAGTTACGCTCGAATAGCGAAAAGAGGGAAAGCAAGCGAGCGAGCAAAGTCCCTGTGCTGTTAGTTAGGGACGGGGCAGTTACGGTGTTGCGCGAGGGCCTAGCGCACTTGCTTTCTCTTCGATTCGCAATTCTGCAAACAATACTCTCACCACTCCTAATGTCCTAACTCTGTTGGCTGGCTGAAGATTCGCGGGACTCGCTCGATGGCTTATCTCTTCTCATTGATTACGTTCACGCTTCGTCAAGCTCGTTAAACGCTTTTACCGGCCACTTACCTCCGGTGAAAACCAGCTAAAGTTTCCCCCGGAGAATGCAATTGCGCGATCCACATTTGCACCGGAGTACTTTCCTCCAAAAGTAAACTGGCGCGCGAGGGCCTCCCCCCCCCCCCGCGCTTTTCTCCGCGTGGTTGACGTCGCCGTCGCGTTAAACTCCGGAAGGGGCCTTTTCATTGGGTCCGCGCGGCGCGTCGTACGACGAAACGGGTCAGCTCGCACCCGCTACTACTACCTGGCAGAACCTCCGCGAGTTTTACCACCACCACCACCACCACCACCATGCGGGGCTTAATCTCGCAAACTTCTTAATTGGCGAATTAAGGCTAATTGCCCGGAATTACGCAGGTGTGTCATCCACGACGGCCAGAAATTCCGTGAAAATTAAAGTGGCGCGTTAACTAGGCCGCGATTGTGCAACTGTTGCGAGCGCGCCGCGAGGGACGAGTCGCAACTGCACAGCTGCACCTGCACCTGCACACCTGATTCCACGACGAGTAAAGTGCACGGCGCGAGCTTTATCGGCGACTCGTCGGTCACCGACACCACCACCACCACCACCACCACCCGATTGTCAACACTGGAATATCCCATCGATCTCGATCTTTCTCGACTGACCGATTTTCTCCGATCGATTTCAACGGGAATTTCTCGTTTCAACGCGGAAAAGATCGGGGGGGGGGGGGGGGGGCGGAGAACGAGCAGATTCCTAATTTCGGTGTCTGTTCATTGCCAATAACGATATCGGTGGAAGTGGCTCGCGATTGTCGTGGCAACGAGGAATCGGGTGAAACTACGGTGGACTTTATCGATAAATTGTTAGTCACGGATCGGCGGCCCCTGAAAAAATCATAGGAGCCAGTCGGCCAACCAATTTGCTCTTATCTCGGCTTTCTTTCTTCGCGCGATCGGAATAAATAAAACGGAGACCGGTAAAAGCGTTGCGCAACAGTCGAAGATACCAACAAAGTTGTCTAATTAAAAAATGGAAATCTACGGTAGCCATCTACGCGCCCGCTCCCAGCGGCGTACGATAAATTACCAGTATTGTGCCTCGTTTACCGGAAGACCGTGACGTAACGAGCAACTTCACGCCGGGTACTCCTGTCGCGTGAATTTCTACTAGGAACGTCAACGAAACGCGCTGTGGGGCGGGAGGGGGTGGTCGCTCTCGAGAGTCTTCGGGGATTCTTCACCAGGAGTCTCGGATGAATCGCCCGACGACGCATTTCCCGCGCGAACTCGCGGAGCTGAGCAGAATCCGCGTCATATCGGAAGAATGATCGAGGAATCCAATATGGCGTCGTCGTACGAACAATCGCTTTACGATTGAGCAGAATTCGCGGGACGAGCACCGGCGGGGGTTGGGAAGGTTCTCTTGGTCGATTCTCGCGTTGCGCAACCACCGTGTGCATCGGCGATCGCGTGGCTACCGTCCTGAGGAATCCCCGTAGATTTTTCCGAGAAACCTCTCCCCCTCGCCTCTCCCGGTACTCGCGTACCCACGACGCGCTTGGCGAATTCCTCTCTAAACGAGGAGAAAAAGCTGAGTAATTGGCTACCGATAATCAATCTCGAAGGGAGAGGCGTTAATTCCGCCGTTGACCCCTCGACGGCGCGGGGAGCAGGGGGGACGGGGTAACTCATCGCCGGAGACCACCAAGAAGAAGAAGAAGAAGAGGAGGAGGAGGAAGAAGAAGTAGTCGATGCTCTCGGCGATCGAATGCACGAACTCCGAGACGCTTTCACCGGCTTGGAATGCGCATCCTCGTCGCCCTACCGGGCCTAAGAAGATTAGAAACCAATTAAAAATTTCAGGGACGAATTTCCACCGTCCCCCCTTCCTCAGGCTGCGCGCTCTTCCTCGAGCGGCGAATTTCCCCGGGAAGAGGAGAGGGGACCACGCGGGACCCTCGCGAGAATTTCGAGTGCTTTACGGTTTAATAAATTCCGACGACATTTTACGAGGTTCTTCAATCATTTTTCTCCGTGATTTCTCCCGCCGCTTCCGGCGAGGACACACGGGGGACGACAGAGAGGAGGGGCAGAAGGTGGCGAGACGAGGAGAAGGAGAGACGAAGACGAACGCGAGGACGAGGAAGGTAAGGAGCGGACGAGATGAACCTGCCACGGCTTTCTCCGGTGTGGAATGCGCGGTTCGAGGACGCCCGGAGGACGACGCCCGGCGTCGCGCACCACCCCCTTTCGGTCGTAAACCTCCGCGGTAGCCTCCGGACCCCTTCCCTCTCGATACACTCGATACACTCGCGCGAACGCTCGCAAGGCCACCGAGCTAAACGATTCGCGCTGCAACTCCGCAAATCGCTTGGCCCATTACCACCACGTGCTGCTGGTTGCTCTCACTCCGGTGTTTCCTTCGCGAAAAAACATTTATGGCACACGCGCACACACCTGAACGAGCCTAAACGCTCGCACCTTACCGACGATGCTCCTGCGGGAAGGATCTCATCCTCCCTCTCTCCACGAACGACGATTCTCTCTCCGGATGACAAATTCCCTCGTCCGTCGCGCTATTTGGAAGAGACTCGATCTCCTACACCTTTTTGCCGGAGCCATTTTCTTTTATCCGGCAATTTCTTCGGGCTACTTTCTCGTTAGGTAAGAGGAGAAAGACCGTGTGCTTTTTAATCGCGCAGCCATTAGCTTCGGGAGCCTCCTAATTGGACGTAGTTACCGTTGGAGCGAGGGAACTTTGAACGGATAAGAGACGACTCTTCGGGGCGGTCCAAGTTTCGAGCGCGTTTAAAGAGGGTTCTCCTCTTGGCGGGAAAAGCAGCGACGACCACGAATTCTCCCGGTCGGTAAAAACGGGAGGGGCGCGTGCCACGCGGGCCCAGAGGGGAGGGTGGACGACCGGTAGAAATATTTCCAGGGAAAATTCCTGCCTCGGAAACTGACACGCATGGCTCGCGAATGGCATTCGCGGGCTGAGAGATTGGAATGGAAAGTGGGCAGAGCGTGAACAAGGCGCGATCGGGCGTGCCAGCACGAAGAAACGCTGCCGCCGCCGCCGCTTGCACCAGCAGCCAGCGCGCGCGCGCGCACCGGAGACACCGCTTTAATTACGTTTTCGCTCGAAGCGATCGCGATCGCTAGGAAAAACCTCACTCGAGTTACGAGCTCGGTTACCTCATCCTTGCAAAATTCATTGGACTAGAGTGAATTTCGTCAAGATCCGTCTCGCATCGCGCGCTGCTGCACCGGAAGGTCCCACGCAGGGTAGCTCGATCGGTAAGGAAGATCGTTCGGTCACGAAGGGGGAGGGCGGGAGGGAGCATCGATCGTTACCAGCGGGTGGATCCAAGGGTGGGAGGGAGGAGGTGAGGTCGCGGCGGTCGATCGGTCACTTTCCATTCCGATCGCCGGTGGATCCCCGTCTCTCGATCGAGACTCCGGCAAGGATAATGTAATCTACCCGGGGCAAAAAACTTACGTGTTTACGTAAGTTACCGAGCGAAGCCGATCGACGCAACGAGCGATGTCTCGATCTCGTTAGAAAAACCTGGTCGGATTTCTTGCTCGCGCCGCCAGGTAAACGGTTCGCGAATCGAAGTTCGTGCCTGTGCAGAATTCTGGATAATTACGGATCGATGGGTTCGAGATCGGCGCGCTTCTTACCGGCGAACCGATAGAATCCGAGGCGTATCGCAATCCGGTCGTGCGATCGCGGTCCGTCGAAAGGAATTCCAAGAGGGTGCGAGCGCGTGTGCGGGAGGCACCTGCCGACACTTCCGCTGGAGCTGGAAGAGTAACGCGCGTAACGTCGAGCTATCGCGTGCCAAGTCGCTTCGTTTCCAGGTTGCGGGGAATCACGATCGGATTCACCCCCGCGGCACTCTCCTCCCTCCCGGAACACAACAACGGCGAACCTCGGGGCGCTCGGAACTTTTCTTACGGGGTTGCCACGTTTCTTGGCGCAGAAATTCAGCGAAACGCGTGAAACGATTTCCCTAGCGTTGCTGCCACCGGAGCAACAACACCGCGTAACAACGATGATCCTGGGCATCGAGGGAGAGAGGAAGGGGTCTCTCGAGGGCAGAAGGTTTCTCGGACTCCCCCGGAAACTCCTGGGGGTCATCGCTGGATCGCGCGCACTGATCGTTACGCACAGTATCCGACGTGCGTGATTACGGTCGCTCCAAGGATCTCCCGAGACAATGTTATCTGGGGATGTCGTCGAGCGATTATCCAGACGCTCAAAGTTCCCAGGACTCGCGTCGGACGTTCATCTCCAATTTGTACGGGTGACTCACGCTTCCCCCCCCCCTCTCTCTCTCTCTCGCTCTCCCCAAATTACGAATTAATAACCTGCTAATTGCTCCTACTCCCCTCGACGGACGACCCCGTGAGAAAAACAGTCTCTCCCTTCCACCACAACCCCGTATGATCTTTGGAATTTTTTTCACTCCCATCGTACTCGCCATTTCTCAACTCGAGCGCCCACTTGCGCAAATAAAAGTTTTGCCTGTTTTTCGAGACGGTCGCTTCCTGCCGCGCAACACGGTTGCAAGAATGCGCGAAAATATTTTCGATTGACAAAAATAATCGCGAGCAGGAAGACGCGAGAGGCGCTCCGAAAAGCGAGGGAAGCGCGATAAATTAAAGGAAAGTTTTCTTTGCGGACTCTCGAGTTTCTTGGAAGTTTCACGAGGAAAATTTCCTGATCGATGTTTCCCAAAAGAGACGTCTCTGACGATATACGCGATGAAATTTGCAAATAAACACCAGGACGGACGGACAGAGGGGTAGGGTAGGACGCGCGGGGTCGATAAAATTTACGATAATAACGGAGACGCAACATAATCTGATAACGAGACCTCCCGGGTGGTTCCGAGTAATCGAAAGGAGCAAAGCAGAGTCGTGTTTCCGGTTTCGTCGGCGTTGTCAATTAAGGTTGTCCCGCGCGTAAGATCAAGATACTCGAAAAAAAAAAAAAAAAAGTCGCGATCTGTTGAATCAAGACGAAAGGTGAGTCCTCCCCCCCGCCACGGTATTCTTCTCCGCAGATCGGGCCAGTAATTTCTCGGCCGCTCAAACTTCGGACTAAACCGGACGCTCGTTGTCTTCGTTGTTTGCGTTGTTCATCTGCCATGGAAACCATAGGAGTAGCGGAGTAGAAAGGCGAGCTGCGCTTTTCGAAGGTGCCCAGAGACGTCATTGAGGAATATGAGCGGGAAAGAGAGCGAGGGAACGTGCGCGCGCGCGAGAGAGAGAAAGAGAGAGAGAAGAGGAGAGAGAGAATGCTCGTTGTTCTCGTTGGGATCGTGACTGGGGTGACGTAGTGGAAGAGGGGTGCCGGGGGAACCTGTAGGAAATCGCGATGGCTACGAGATCGCTCTCCCCTCACCTGCGGGTCTCGGCTTACCTGATGGCCCGACCCCTCTACACCTGTGTCCCCCCTCGTCCCACGAATCTTCGGTTGAAAACATCGCGAGGCGCTCCTCCGAGGAATCTCACGGACGGCTCGTTTTCACGGGGGAACTAGTTCGATGTATACCGAAGGAAACGCTTGGTCCCCCTCCCCCCCTTCAGGCCCTCCACCAGAACACGTTGAATCAATCGAAATTTACCCGCGATCCAGTAGATTCCATCCGGACTCTCCTGAGCGAGTTTTGGGGTCGGGGTATGAGGAGGAGGAGGAGGAGGAGGCGAAGGGGGAAGGGAGCTAGCATCGAATATTTCGGCCAGGAATGCGGACCCCCGGCCCCCTCGACGGGTTCGGACGACGGCCCGGTAAACTTGAACGGCGAGGTGCCGGCGTGGAAGGAGGAGGCGCGCCGGCCGCGATTAATCGCAAACGCAATCGTATCGACAGAAATCCGCGACGAGCGATCAACGGGCGCGAGTTATGCGAGTGGAAAAGGAATGGTTTTCTCAGTGGCGGAGCATTTCGTGGCATTACGTAGCTTTTTCCGGGAGCGGTCTCTCTCCGCGAGAATCTGCCCCACCACCTCCACCTCCAACCGCGCGCCGAGCTGGCGGTGGAAGGTGAGGAGAGCGCTGGGCACTTGGGTTCTGGGCTCGGGGCCCGAGGAGGGGAGGGGCCCACGGAGTCTTGCGGCCAGGAAGGTACCGAAATGGCCCCTCTCCGTCAGTCTTCGCCGTGGCCTCGCCGCCTGCACTCCCGGAGTTCTCGAGCTGGAGCTCTCTTTGCCATTATCGGCTGGCTACCCAAGAACCAAAATGGCCGCCTGCTGACACCGCGCGCGACCTACGACAACTGATCCTCAGCGTCGCGACGCTCTCTGCGATGACGTCACGCAACTTTTAGCGAGAATTCACGTCGACCAGCAGAGTACCTGGATTTCCCTTGAAACGGAACGATTTTCTTCTCAGGTGAGAGAGAGAGAGAGAGAGAGAGAGAGAGAGAGAGAGAGAGAGAGAGAGAGAGAGAGAGAGAGAGAGAGAGAGAGAGAGAGAGAGAGAGAGAGAGAGAGTGAGCCAAGTGACTTGTTGTTCTGTGTTGAAACTTCCTGTGCCGGATCTGCCGTCGCTGCGGCTGTCGCTTTTGGGAGGAGGACGATCGATCTCGAGAGGAACTCGGCACCGATTTCGATTTCCCCAAATTTTCCTCCTCGACGAGAAACGGCACCGCGAGGTACTTCCGCCGGTTTGTGACAGTGGACGTCTGGCTCTGACCAGATGGCACGTTCCCCCTTCCTCTTCTCCTCAGGTTTAGGAGCACCGCGGGTTACGATCGGATCAAATTTGAAACGTCTCCTGGATGTGCTCGTCGTTGCAGTCGATAGTTGGGGTTTCCTACGGGACCCGGGACAGCGTGTACGTGACAGCTGACAGGTTTCCCCGTGGCCTTCTCTCCCCGTCCCAAATGCTAAAAAGTGGAAATTAATCGGAGTTTGCGACCGGCGTTTCGACGCCTTGACAATCGTCAGTGGGAAAGATTGGGAGAGATCACAGGGGGGAAGTTGGGTTTTCTCATCGGGGAAAACGGGGAATCGGGGAGATTGCGTGGGAAAATTTTGGCGAGGACTCGGGTAAAATTGTAGGAGATACACTTAGGCACGGAGAGAAGAAATTCTTTATTTTACTTTCGTTGGAGCGGTGGGAACGGCGGGCGGGGGAAAGGTGGGAACGCACCGCTTATGCCAGCATTGGAATCTTCCACTCGGGAACGATTTCCACGGCGGCTGCGTTTTTCCATTATTCGACGAGGAATCTCGTCGAATTTGAGCAAGGCCGGCGTGGCTCGCGAAAAAGATTCCGCAAATTCCGAAGGATAATGCGTCTCAGGGAATATATTAGCTAGGAAACGGATAAAAAGTGGAGCTCTCGCCGCGCTCTTTTTTCTTCCGTGCCGGACTTTGGCATCCTTCGCGTTACGCAACTCCGTATATGGTTACGTAGTACGAGATTATTAAACGCATCCCTTTTCCGGATACGCCGCGTACGCAACGGAAGAAATCCTACTCGAATTACGATCGGACAATAGGTGAAAGTCTCTCCTTCCTCCTTCCAACGATTCTCCCAGGAATTTAAAAAAAGAGAAAAAAAAATCTCTTAAAACGCTCCGATTGTTTCTTATCGGCACCTTGCAAGATTCCCGAGGATTTTCCGAAAAAAAGAAAAAAAATATCGGTGTGAATTGCCATCGATCGATCATCGTGCACGTGTGGTAGTGACCCGCGATACGTTATTGAAGAGGGTTTCAATATTCATTGGAATGCCAACAGCTCGTTTACTTCTGCTCCAGTCCAACGCGAAGTTTACCGCGTGCGCGCGCGCGGCTTTTTCTCCTTTCTCGCTTCGCGAGGAAAAAAATGCGTGGCTCGGGGCACGGATTAATACACCGGCGGCCGCTAATCACGATTCTAAGGACAAATATAATGGGAGTTTTATGTAACTAACGGTTAACGTGCCTGCTCTCTGGAAAACATTGCACTTGCGTCGTCCGCCATCATGAATTTTCCTCGCGCATTTTTCACTGCCATCCCGGAATCTCGGAAAATTCTTCTCGATCTTTCTCATCGATCGATCGATCGATCGATCGATCTACTCGATGCATCTTCGTTTTCCTCAACCTGTTTCTCGGCCGAGTGACTTTGCATTTTCCAATTAATTTCCCGACGAAACGATCATTTGCCAAGGCGATAAATTGCACGGTGTCGCACTTTTAGCAGAAATTGCTCGGTTTCGATGGAGTCTCGCAATTCGCGTGGATATAGATCGAGTTTTATGCGTTTCACAATAAGATGCCGCGGGACTGGGAAATTGGCGGTTTTTCATCTTTCCGGACCAATCGTCGGGGCCTGGGTGTACTATAATCGATAGCATCGTAAAGTCGAGGCGAGATAAGGTAATGAAAACGATCAATGGCACCGATACACCGGCTGGAATGCCGTTTTCCGAAGCGGCACATTTACTTCCTCCCACCATCCTTCTCCCACCTTTTTCTTCTTCCTCTTGCATCCGCAACGACGGCGGCGCTCACTCACCGTCGCTAATTCAATCACTCACTTACTTTTCTTCTTTTACGGAATGACTATTTTAATCTTGCTGACGCGGAATCGCTAATTACGTTCCTCGCCAATTTGTGGATTTGGCCGAATCCCATAGAAATCCGACACACTTTGATAGAATTATTCCTGGTCGGGGGGGATAATCGCGCCTACCGTAAAAAGTTTGCTCGTTTTCTTATCGAGATTTTTTTCCCCGACAGCAGCGTGCCCTCGTCTGCTGAACTTATTCAGCTGCTTCCGGTATTGCGGCCGCGCACGCGCGTCTCTCCGCCTTTTCTCTATGTCAGAGTCTCTCAACGGCCTCTTCTCCAAGTACGACGATCTCTTATTTCATCTCGATTACAACGAGAGTCCCAACCTATTACTTTCTCCTCTATCACTATGGAGGAATTCCAGTCACTCTGGTCGAGCGACTGTCACACACACACACACATACACACGCGCGCACGATATTCGTTGTTTCTCGAGTCGTCCTCGTTAGCGTCTGCCCCTCCTTCCCTCTCCTCTCACGCTCCTAGACCACCACCACCACCTCTCAACCTGCCGGAGGAATATCTCGAATTTTTGAAAGCACCATTAGCTCCAATTCCCGCCATTTTCACTCGTTTTCTCGGCATGCGAGTTGTAATTGCCGAGCGAGCTGTTTATAAAATTTTATCGACCGTAATTCTTTTGAATGATAGTTGCCAGGAAGTTTTATCACCGCGATAGAGAGAAACAATTAGCGCGATCCAAGCTCTTGTTGCATTTTTACAGGGGCTCCTTTCCTTTCGCGGGAAGACTCGAGGATATTTTCTTCGGCGACTGAAATTACGCGGCGGCGCTTTATCCTTCTCCTCCTCCTCCTCTTCCTTTTGGTTGCGTGAAATTTTTCTCGCGAACGACGGAATTAATGGAAGATTCGGTCGCGCAAGAATTATTCGGTTTCGCAATGAAACTGAAATTGAAATTATGACAGTAGGACAGGGGTTCTCATCTCATGCCCGCGGTGACACCGAGCTACCGTCGCTGCTTTATCTCGCGTGCTATTTTCGCCGCGTATCCCCCTTAATGGTCTCTGTCGCAAGGAGTATTAACGTCTTTCGCAAAATGCTAATTTTCAATATGAATATTGAACGAAGTAATGAAAACCTTATAAAGCGAACGCACTTTGCCGTGTCGGCGGTGCCTCGCTTGCTCAACGGATAAGCGACGGAATTATCTTTACCCCGCTCTACCGAAGGTCATGGCAGTCTCATCAGAGCGACAGGAAAAAAAGAGGCAGAGGAGCAGAAGCGTTTCTCCCTCCCTTTTCCCGGAGAAATGGCGAACGCGGAAGACCGCAGCACGAGAATCCCTGAAATTAGGGACCGTTGATTAGCGTTACGATCAATTAGACGGGGGGAAATTAGAATTTCGACATTAGCGTTTTTCCAGGACCATTCCGATTTCCTGGAGGATTATAGTGGCTCTAATGAGTCCATTTTTTCTCCAATCATTTTAATAATTCGCCATTAGCTCGGCTCACTCGCTCGCTCGCTCGCTCGCGGTTAATACAGTGATTTAGCGAAAAAAAGGATGAGTTTCAAGAGGGATAAAATGTGGAGAAATTACGAGCGCGGATCACTTTGAGCGCAGACCGCCGTTGCTTTTCCTTTTCCTTTTCCCTTGCCTTGCCTTGCCTTGCCTTTACGTAAATTTACCGCCACTGGAACTTCCGTTAACGTGTTCCATTCGTCAAGCTTATTACTGCTATTGTGAACGGGTCGGGGTACTCGTGACTGGTCACCGATGAACCAGTCCACTTCCGCTCCAATCCGTCTCAATTATCGACTCGTCGATTTTCCGACTTTTCTCCCGGAGGAAACTCCCCTGCGCGCTTTATCGCTCTCCTGAACGTTTCCTGAAACAAACTTGAAATTTCCGACTGGAGCTGTTGGCGGTAATTAACGGCAGCGGGTTCAGGGAGTTTGGTTAATTCATCGAGTTTTCATTATGGAAAAGCAGCGAGGGGAAAACCGACGGGTTTTCACCGACGTTCCTACGCGCGAACGCGTTTTCTCCTCGTATTCCGATAAGACACCGTTGTCTCCTCCCGATGTGGCTCGAGCCAAGCAAGTCTCCAGTTTTTCAGTCACGTGCCGGCTACCGGCTCGTGACTTCCGCTTGGCCGATACGTCAACCGGAAGTTAGCGTTGCCGCCAACGGTAAACGCGGACTACCCCCACGCGCCTCGCGACCCTATGACTACTCCTGGAAGATGACTCGGAGGAACACTTCCGGTTCCTAGACTCGAATTTCCCTCGGTTTTCTCTTTTTTCGGGTCCCGACGCACCTACGTTCTCTCCTAGCCTTTCGCTACTCTCGCACCTCGCTCGCCTCCACTTTTACTCGAGCCATTGTTCCCAACCGGAAGTGCATCTCAAGTGCGTTTCGTCAGATCGGCGTTACCTTCGCTTTTATCTTCACTTTTACTCTTCTTCCCGAAGCAACGGCAGGGACCTGTACGCTCCTAGACAATTAGTAGTTTCGTTACGGTTTTGCTCGAGAGTTGAAGAGAAAAATAGAGAGAGACCTTTCCAAGGTCGCATCGAGTACCGGAAACCAAGGGTCTCCAGGATGATCTCGAAAATTTTGGCAGCTATCGCTGGAAAAGACTGAGCGTATCTCAGAGTTTCATACATCGGCGAGCACTGCACGTCGAAGAACGTATGTTACCCCGCTCGACTTCTTTCCCTTCCCTTCCCCAACCTTCTTCTGCCGAGCTCGTACTTTTACTCGGCATTGTTTCAACTGGGAAGTGTGCATCTTTAAAGGTGTCGTCACATCTCTCCATCTTCGGCGCCCAATGCAGTCGCAATCGACCTTTCGAATGGTTCTCCCCCCTCCCCGCCCCTTTCCCGCTCGGATGCGCTCCCGCCGCTCAATTTCCCCGAGCGAAATTTCCTCCTCGGAGAAAATCTTCGGAGGAAACTCGGCTCTTTTTCAGGGGGGAATCCTCGCGCGTACGTAAATTCTCGCGAGTTTTTGCCGCCGGAATTTCTCGCCGGAGAAATCCGCGTTCTTCGGGTACTCGCGCGGATGTGGCAAGAGTTTGCACGACGCGGTGAAGCGATCGTGCACGACCCTCCCAGGTACGTAACGGACCTCTCTGGAAGTTCACGGAGGGAAGGGACGAACCGCGTCGTTCTTCTGACGCAACTTGTACGTGCGGTGGTGTGTTCCCCACTCCCGCCCCTCCCTCCGATCGAACCACCGATGAAATGCATCGCTGAGGTTTTCTCGGGGATCCGTCCATTTTCCCGACTGCGAAAAATGCAACGCGTTGCAACGCAAAGTCCTGGAAGTCGAGCGTGATTTACCGAGAGCTCTTGCACCCAAGTTCACTGATCGTGGCTGGCTACGCGCGAACCGTCGGGAAATGAAGTCTTAATGCCGGCCCGAGCGTGGAAGCTGGTGAATTAAACATGTAGACTTGATTAACCGACAACGGGCAATTACGCTTCCTGCCCATACTCGGGCCGTTCCTCTCATTTTTCAGCGCTCCTCAAAAATCTCGGTGCACGCTCGCCTAATCTAATCAGCAGCTAAGGCCAAAAGAGGAATGCGAACGGGGGCAGCATTGCCTGGAATTGCTAGGTAGCACGTTCCGGATAACGAAAATGCGCAAGTACACGTACGTATACCTGCTGCCTGTTTCTTACTCGTTTGCCTGCCTGCCTGCCTACCTGCGTGCGCGTGGAAACCATGTCTGAAACGAGAATTAAGCCGAGCACGTAGTCGAGGGAATAGAATTTTCCTCGGGGTCGGAGAAAATGAGCGATCACCCCGAAGTATGCGCACGTTCGGGAAAGGAAGTTGCTTCCCCTACCTCCTCATCCTCCCTTACGTATGATTTCACGTAAACCGGAATCATTCTTCGGGGGAAAAGACCTATTTGGACGGAGAAGAGGGAGAGAAGGGAACGAAGGGAAAATGAAAATTAACGAGAAACGTTTTCTTCTTCCAGAAAATTACGCGACAGAGTCCAAGAGAGGAAATAGGAGCTGGGGGCTTTGATGCGGACCATCGGGAAAAGTCGACTGGGCTGACCGGAAGTATCTCGAGATCGAGATGAGCAGCAACAAGATGCAGTCGATCGTGGCGGTGCTGGTGACCCTGTTAATCGCCGTGGCCTTGAAGTACGCGGATGGCCACGTAGCTCTAACGTTTCCACGCGCGAGAAAATACGATCTGGACTTCCTGGACAATGCCAGGACACCCGGACCTTGCGGCATGCCCAGAGGTGAGTCTGAAAAAATTCGCTTCGATTCCCTTGCTCTGGCAAGGGGAGGGAACTCTCGGAACTCTCGGATCTCGTGACCAGTGACGCGTCATACGCACGCACACACACACATGCAGACACATTATCGCTTACTCCACATACATATTCGCAAGGCGGAATTGCGCAAGCACGTTGTGATATAACGGGCCAAGTTCGGTATCAGTGATGCAAGGCGAAGGTCTCATTAACGGGGAAAATCTGGAGTTGTGGCCAATATTGCTCAAGATTCTAAGGTTAAGCGGCCGGGCACGAAGAAGCTCGGTAAAAAATGTAGAAATGGAATTAGACGGTCGCTGTAGAAAGTCCGTGGGTCTTTTTACGCGGCGGCCACTTCGAAAGTGAAACAGAAGAAACTGCGGATTGAGTTCTTCTCGATTCTACTTTCATTTTTCTCCACATAAAATATCGATCGGCCGGGCTTTTACGAGTGGACGAGAAACGCGGGGGGGGGGGGGGCTTCGGCAAATGCAAAAGGCATTTTTTCGCGGCGAGAAAAAACGTTTGGCAAACATTTAGCAATAAACCTAATCGTTTGTTACACCGAGCCAAGCGAGGCCAAGTAATTGTCGTCCACAGGCCTCTGTGCCACTGCATTTTTCACTTCCTCAAGTTCATCGTGTCAGTGGGTGATTGCCGTCATTTTTTTTTTTCACAATTCTCTCGAGACCTCTCTCGATAATGAACTTACGCTCGGCGATCCTACGGCGAAGCCAAGTTTTATTTCACAGTAAAGCACTCTACTTTTGCTTTACTACTTTAATTTCTCCATCGTCCATCTCCCCCCGGCCCCTGTGCTTATCCGGGGCTCCAGTTTCGATACGATCATCCTCCCCCTCTCCTCCGCTGACATCTCTATCGTTGACACGCTTCGATCGAAATGCGTTTCGAGACCACCGGAACTCTTCGCGCTGTTCCTCTTGCAAACGTCACCAAGGAAGGGAGGGAGGAAGGAAGGAAGAGAGCGGGAAGAGACACGGAGGCCCAAGTTTCTCGATCCGGCAATTATTATGAACGCTCGCGCTAATTATTTGACCGGCTGCTCATCCTACCTGTCGGCTCAGTTTTTTCACCTGGCTCCGATTGCCGGGTTTCAATCAATCCGTCAAAATGAAAGTATTGCATAGTTATTAGCGGCCGCGCGAGTCTCGGTGGCTTTAGAGCGAATTTTCTCTTTTATAGAAAGCAGATAAATCAAGTCCGTTTATGCGTGCCGCGACTTTTGCATCTCATTGAGGTTTCTCCGAAAGGAGCCGCTATCGCCACCAGCGCGTTGTTGCTACTGCTGCTGCTGCTGCTGCTGCGCTATATTCCGAGGCTCGCGACATTGTGCAAGCGGAGGGGCGAGTTGCATGATTTAGAATATAATGGTGTCATTAGTGCTTTCCTACGCACCTCCGCTGCTACCGCCGCCACTACTGTCATCTTTACCTTAAATAGTTGGCTTGCAAATTTTCCAGCGACCCCTTGCGACATCGTCGATTGTCTCAACGGGTAGTGAAAAAACCGTGTGTCGCACTCGCCGATTTTAACCCGGGAAATCGAGAGCGAGTCGAGTCGTCTAAGAAAACGGAGAACACGCGGCAAATCACGCGGAATTAACGACCCCCCCCCCCCCCCCCCACCGTAGCACCCAGGTAAAACTCGTCGGATTTAATCAACAAACTTATTTCGCGCTTCGGCCAAATATTATAGAACGATCGGCCGATTTTCCCGGTTTAACGATTTAATGGGCCTGTGAGTCACTCCTGACTATGCAAATCCGTCAAGACCTTGCATAACGCGAGATCTTAATTCGCCGCCATTTTATGAATCACGCAGGAAGAGCGAAAGGCTTTTGCCCTAGGAAGTCTAGCGAGTGGCCGTCAAGAGACAAGAGAAGTGGGACTTAGCGATTTCTTTGATTTGGAGAGACAAAATTTTGGTTCCCTTCTTTATCGATACGGATGCAGTAGAAGGGAAAAGAAGAAAATATTCGCGAAACCGGAAGCGACGGAAGAATTTTCCTGGCGACGCAGGCATCTTTCGCGGTGGCACGGGCTGACGCGAGAAGCGGTTCCAGGGGGAATGGGGCGGCGAGGGGGCTATGGGAAAACGACATTAAAGGCACAGCTGATCACCGGTGGGGATAGTCGGATTCGAAGCGACTTTCACCGACTTGCATGAAGGGAACTTGAGCTCGAGTATTACCTTCCATACTTCTTTACACCATACACACACGCGCGCACACACAATCAAACGTACAAATACTTTAGCGCGTACCTGCACATTAACACGAGGATACAAAACATACCTCTCGTGGTTCTTTATACAAATAGTTGGTGCACGCTCTCTTTCTCTCCCTCACGCACACATGCACACATGGATACTCCACAAGCGTATCAATATCTCCCGTCCTCTCCGATCCCACACGCGCTCACACGTACTCACATTCGCGCAATCGGTTCCTACAGGTTTTATACCAGTTCTTCGTGGTTCTTTACACGATTGATTTTGCATGGTTAACACATACACGGACGCACGCACTGGTGTTGCAACCTGCACCTTTCCACCAATGCAGGTAGTATACCTGTGCATGACCTCGAGGACGTCTGGGCATCTCTTAAGAAGCAACAGGTCCAGAAATGAGAAAACCTGAGGGTTCCGCGACTTGATCGGGCATTGTCTTTTTTTGTGGGATTTATATCAATCGAGCGGTCTCGCGATTGAAACGCATCATCATCATCTTCGTCATCATCATCATTATCGATACTCAACAATTTGTTCCCCGGATAATCCTCGTTCTACTTTATTCGTAGCAGTTGCACCAATAGAAATTCACGAGTAGCACCGCGGGGAGATAGATGAGCGATAGATAAGCTCGAGACTTTTCTTTTTAGCCGCGGAATGTTCTCATAACTTCCATTATGATAATGTGGTCGATGGGTCGATGACTCTCCTCAAAGGCGGAAGTGCTTTCTTTTGCGCGCGAGTGAGTGAGCGAGTGACGTCACGGCGACTCGCGAGAATCGGTTTGTTTACCGGCTGAAAATCGGGGCAATTTGCAAGATGGACTCGGACTCGAAACCTGGTGGATACGCTCGCCTAGGAAATTCCAGTCGATCGCCGATCGTGGAATGTCGTTGCGCAATCAAAGTTCCAATCGTACAATAAGAAACACCTGTCAGCCACAGAGGCATATCAAAACACGAGCCTAGGCCTTGGGAAAAAAAAATCTGAGAACGCGTCCTCTGATTTATGTTACAGGCAGCATCAAGACGTCGCTACTCTCGGGCAGCAATTTCAATGTCACGTGGCACCTGGCCTATCCCCACAGGGTAAGTGGTACTCGCGATCTTTCTCATCTGGTTCTCGAGGGTCGAGGGTCGCGACTAATCCTCCAGGATTTCGGGAGATCCTCCCGCTAAACTCGAGTCAACCGAACGTTCTCCTGCTGGATATTTGAGTACGAGCGACGCGCTCTGCTCTGACTTGCAGTGAATCGTAATGGGGGGCTGGCTCTCTCCCTCTCTCTCCCCCCCTCGACTCTTCGTTGACCAACTTTTGAACGGGCGCCATTGTTTTTAACGGTTCTTCGCGAGCACTTCGAACGGCAAAGGAATTCACCACGGTACCAGAAATTTGGAGAACATCTCGCTCGCTCGACTTTTCAATGAGATAAAACAGTTTCAGGACTCGGTCGATGGAGGGAAGGTGGGTGGTGATAATGGGACCGACGACCGTCTCCCGGCTGAAAAATGTACTTTCGGCGTCGCGACGCTGTTGATTCTAGTCGGTGGTGTTCGAGTCTCATTTTACTCGTGAATTATTCAGCGTGCGTCACCTTGAGCGATGAGCACGCGTAGGCCGAGCTCCGCTCCTGACTTGCCCTCTTCTCTCCCTCTCTCTCTCGCTCTCTTCCTCGGCGAGGTCTCTCCCGAGCTCCTTCACTCGCCATCGCCGATTCCTACGACTCGCCAAGGAATTTTCTACCTTCGGCTCTCTACGTGTCGCAACGCTTCCAACGCACGTTCAATTCTGGCTACTCTCCGTCACTTATCCAAACTTGCTTGCTTTCCTTCGAGCGATCGAAACTTTACCTAAAAACGGAGCGTGAACAGCCCGGTACAATCTCCCGTCATCCCAGAAATCTAGGCTAAGAAATTACAGGGGTTTTTTTTTTTTTTTTTAACTAGGAGAGCCAATTAATTCGAACGGTTCGGTAGATTAATAAGGTATCGGTTTCCACGTAGGTTTTCCTCGGGGGCTTGTGGAACGTGCCGCCGCGTTGTCGTTACTGCCGCCGCCGCTGGTGGTGGTGGTGGTGGTGGATAAGCAAATTAGGAATCAGGAAACTCGCATGGAAAATGATCTGATCGCGATCGTGGATGACCGTGCCCGCGAACCTCTAACGAAGAGGATTCTCGAAAAATTGCATTAACGGTTACGTGAAAACAGGATAAAATCATATCCGCGTTCAGTTAATTCACCGCGAGAGAGACTTTCTCCAAGGTAAAACCGTACACGCCGGGTGAGTACCCCGGCTACCGCCACCGAGTTTTATTTCGTCGTTATTTTCCTTTTATTTTCTGCACGGGGTGTCGAAACGAAAATCGAACGATAACGGAGCGACTCGGCGCGCAATTGTCGACGCCACCGATCCATTGGCGGCGGCCGCCGCGTTACCGTCGTTAAATTCAACGGTTGCGAACTTGCCGCTGGAAAAACTTACTCGGCCGCCGACAGAAAAACTGCTGCCGTTTCTCGAGAACCGCCTGAAACGGACGAAAATTTTCATCGGTGGGGAAAATTCACGAGATCCTCCGAGAGCTACGAGAATCCGCGCGCGTTTTCTGGACCGCGCGATAGGATCTCACTCGCGGAGATCCCGCTATAGTTTCGGATGAATAATTCATGAGCGAAAGAGAGACTTTGGAGAAAATTCGAGGAAAGTCGGCTAGAAAATGGGGAAACAAAGAAGAATTTTGGACAACGCGATTGGCCGAGACTAATTGGCCGCCGATACTAAACTGCCGGCCGAAGATTAGTCCAAGTCAAACTTTACGGCGCGCGGATGCTTTCTAGACAGGAGGAATGTCAAAGGATATGCTAATTTCCTTTCGGCCGAGTACCCCCTTGAATATTCGAGAAGCAGCCGGCTTCTTCGACTTAGAAAATAGAAATCACTGTCAAGGCGAGCATGTAAATTGTTAGTAAGCTTCCATGAGCCCCAGGAATTTCAAAGTGATGATGAAAGTATATTTATAGAAGCATTGACATAAATAACATTGCGAATATTGGGCCTCGTGTCTCCGGGTGTCCAGTTTCCCCGGAACAATCGCCAGCGTCCATGGAGGAGAAGGAGTAATAAGAAAAATCGAGGTTCTTACCGGGAGTCAGTAGTCGCGCGGGAACACGGCGGTGTCGCCGAGTGCAAATAATTATTATGTTTTATCTGAAACGGTTGTGTTATCAACCGAGAGACACACGTTCAATATTTGCCAGCTACCTTCGTCGAGAATGCGAGAAAGAGAGACAGCAGCCATTGTTCTACAAAATCGTTATTGCCCGTTTTAAGAATCGGACAATGGGGAGGACGCGGGGGCAGAGGGGTGTACAATGGGCCCGAGAGAATTTTATTTTTGCCGGTCAAGAAGGTTGTGTCAGTGGAGAGATCAAACGTCGCAAACCAATCAAACGATATACGGCGAAAAGAAACATTATCTTTCGACCGCGGCGGTGACCCAAAGGTCGATCGACGTTTAGATTCCACGGGCTGCTCTCGTGCAAGAAGAAGGCCTCCGGGCATTCGCGGGGGCCGGACAATGGGGTCTCTTGCGGAATATTTTCGAAGAGGTCAAATTCACCGGGTGGAGGAACTGGAGTTACGATATTAGCCGACATACCTTGGTGGAGCGTTGCGAAGTAACGGGGAACCCCCCCGGTGGGTGCGCGACCTACGAGAGACGAATACCGCGGGGCGAGAAGGGAGGGAATGGAAGAAGGAAGAGCGACGCGATGACGGAAATGCCGAAAGATCGAGGACTTGCGCGCATACGCGCGTCGTCTTGGAAATGGAAAAAAGTGCTGGTTACTTTCGTTGGACGGTCGATGGAATTCCGGTGGTTCTCTCTCCTTTTCCGCTTTTTCCTCGCTTCCAAGTACGCGAGAGTTACGACTACGTAATTTTTATCCGGCGACTGGTCGCGGCGGCCGTTAACGGTACAAACAATAACCTCGTATTTTTCCGGGGGATCGCTTTGCCACGCCGTGCGGAAACGATAACCACGCCGTAACCAATCGTTCTGACGATTGCGACAACTCCGTACTTGAGGGTGAGGGTGAGAGAGAGAGAGAGAGAGAGAGAGAGGTCTAACGAGGAAATCGCTAAAAATAATAGTTCGAGTCCTGGTTCTCTTCTCAATGAAGTCGACGTCGTTATATAATCTTTGATGAATTCATTAAGCGGCCATTGGGGTTCGACCGGATCTCGTTGTCTCGAGCAAAACTCAGCGATTTATCCGATTTCTTCGATCAGTCCAGTCTTCCAATTTTCAAGGGAATTATCAACTCCCGTGTTCTTAGCAATGCGCGCGCGGTACACGTTTCTTAGGTCAAGACGAACATCTCCCCGCTGCGAAAACCCGGAGGGGGCAGCGGGTCTGCCTCTCCCCTCCACCCCATTCAATCTATGACCTTGGAAATAAATTATGCGTTTGCGTGCAACGCGTACTCTCCCATTGAATCCCGAAGGTACGGCTAAATTATAGGAGTGGGCAAGGCGATAAGCGAACTGGATAAGTTTCTCCTCTGATGGGAAGATAATGGGCGGGTTGATGAACGGCAGGCCATTTTTTTCTCTTCCAGGGAGGCTTTAGACTTCAGATTTTGGACGCCCTTGACAGACCCTTGGTTGACCTTACTCCAGTGACGCAGAACAGCGAATTCGTGGAGGATGACGCAACGTAAGTTTGCAACCTTCTCCATCCGAGTGCGCGTCCCCCTCGTTTCTCCCCCTCCACCCCCGGTGGATGATTTTTTCAATCATCCATCCTCCTTGATAACCGTTTATTTCTCGGCGATTTATCATTCTCCACCGTAATTATCCGGGTACCGTACGTGTACCGAGGCGGCGAAGCATACGAATTCCAGAACTCGACTTTCAGGGCGCAGAGCTACCTCGTGCAGTTGCCACAGAATTTCACCTGCACGGATTGCACGATCAGGCTCCTCCGGGAGGCCGAGGAGTGGGGTTCCAGTTACAGATTTTGGTCCTGCTCCGACGTTGACGTGAGTAGTGTCGCAAACTCTAATAATCGCCAGCGAGTATTTCCAGCACGCGGGGCGAAATTCGCGGTGGACCGCGCTCGTTAATTGGTCGTCGGGAATATCGCAGCACTCCTGCTGTGAAATTCCCGAGGAACCTTCCAGAAGTGTTTGCGAGATACGGTCGCCGCGAATTCCCACCGTGGAGAAGAACCGTTTTCCTCGAGAGTGGTGCGCATCGCGGATCGCCAACATCGCCGGTCCTCCGATTCCGCGAGATTCGTCGCTCCTCGCCTGACTTGGCCTTGACTCGCACCAGTTTCGAAGTTAACGGTTCTCCCCCTCGGCTTTGATTGGCTTTTTTTTCTTTTTTTTTTTTTTTTGAGCCATGGCTCTAACGGAGGTGTGTGGGGGTATTTTGCAATTGGCGCAGATCGTCGAGAGGAAGACGTACCGCGAGGATTGCAGCGGCCACGGCAGGTACCTGCTGGGCAGATGCAGATGCGACCGCCTGTACCACGGGGCAAGGTGCGAATTCAAGGAGGAGTGCCTGGACGACTCCGATTGCGGAATTCAGGGCACGTGCGTCGACAATGGCGGAACGACCGCGCCCACCAAGCACTGCTACTGCAACATCGGCTGGTTCGGCCCTGGTTGCGCGAAGAGTGAGTTTCACTCAGCTCCGTTCGCACATTTCGAGCATTCCTCCTTGCGTTATGCCGCGCCGCGCCGCGCCACGCCACACCAAGCCATGCCATGCCATGCCACGCGTGCAAACTCGACGACCCGTTTCGCGCTTACGCGTGACTCTCGTATCGCCGGGCCATCGATCGCTCGTCGATCGGTTCGATAATTTCACTTCGCCGACAGAAACACCTGACGATTTCTCTGGAAAACTCGAGATTCTCGAGCAATCGTCGTCGTTCTCCAATCGTCCGAGACCACCGAGCAGCGCGGCAGGGGGAGACGAGTCGCATTCCAAAAATCTAACGGAACGCTTCTTCGGCAGGTTTATTATGAGCTGCTGCAGCCCATTAGAGTTTACCGTTAATCTCGAGCGTCTCCTCGTTATTAGTTTGTTTTTATCGCGCTATGCAAAGCACCGAATCCAGGACTCGTTTCCGCTAGTTTCTGTAAAGCAGCGAGGAGATTTCTCGACGTAAATTCTTCCGCAATGGCGGTTATCGGCCGCGTTATCACGTGGGTGGGTGGGGGGCTACAAGGCTGGATCGATCAGGGTCACGAGGGACCGTTTTACAATTCGCAGGGTCTCCGGTGAAATCGACCGAGTTGGATTTGGATTCGTACACGAAGAAGCGATTCTCCGACGATATAATCTTCTACTGGAGGATCCTTAAGGACAGCAAGGAGCTGGAGGGAGTCCTGGTGGCGAACAGCACCACGTGGTTGGGAATCGGATGGCGCCCTAGCGCCTTGACAGCCGCGTGTCGTGCCTTCCCGAAAATCGCGGACAAACCCAAGGACGAGCCTCTACCGCAACCGGAACCAAAGGCGGAGCCCGAGGGAGAACCCAAAGCGGAACCCAAAGCGGAACCCAAGCCGGAACCAGAACCGGAACCCGAACCAGAGACCGAAAGGTCCGGGGCTAAGAGAAGGTCTCCTAAGAACGAGGCTGTTGCTGTCACTCCAAGAACGGACGCGGATGTCACTGTTCAGACCAGTGTAACTTATCGAGTTAGCACTAAACAAGGTGAGAGAATTCGCGATCGATTCTTTAAGGCTCGTTCGTGTTTGCTTTGCGTAGCCTTTGTCACGACGATGGGACCTTTTGGTCGCTTTTTAATTCTATCAGGTTGAGAGGATTTTCTTTATTTTGACTTACAGGTCGTAGAAAGAGATCGGAAGGATCCTGGAATCGTGGTAAGTGCACCAGGGTTTATCAAAGTACCAATTGTACAGTAAAGATTCGCTTTTATAATAAGAGTAATTTAATACGGATTAGAGTAGACGCTTTGTAATATCCAGTAGAATTTTCAAATTTCCTTTGCTCGTCTGGGACACGATGCACGAAGTGGTGATGGTCCCGATAAAGATATACAGCAGTAGGTAGTCGCACGTCGATCCATGCTTTGTTGCACAGGGAATCCCGTCGCCGAGCCAACCACAGAGCCAATATCAGAGCCAAAGTCCGAACCGGAACCCACGTCAGAGCCTGAACCTAAATCCGAGCCCGAACCGAAGTCCGAGCCCGAACCGAAGTCCGAGCCCGAACCAAAATCCGAGCCCGAACCAAAATCCGAGCCCGAACCAAAATCCGAACCCGAACCAAAATCCGAGCCCGAACCAAAATCCGAGCCCGAACCAAAGTCTGAACCTGAGCCCAAATCTGAGTCTGTTTCAAAAACAAACGTCAGAGTAAAGGCAGAACCTAAGAACAAGGCTCAATTAAAAACCGCACCGAAATCGGAGCCTGAACCAAAGTCCAAACCCGAACCCACGTCAGAACCCGAACCTAAATCCGAACCAGAGCCAAAATCCGAACCGGAGCCAAAATCCGAACCGGAGCCAAAATCTGAGCCGGAACCCAAATCCGAACCGGAGCCCAAGTCCGAACCGGAACCCAAGTCCGAACCGGAACCAAAGTCTGAACCGGAACCCAGCTCCGAACCGGAGCCCAAATCCGAACCGGAACCCAAGTCCGAGCCAGAACCAAAGTCTGAACCGGAGCCGTCGAACGAGAAGAGTGCCAAATCGGGAGGCAGCAAAGGTAACCAGGCAAATGGCCATTAGAAAACATTTGAGTACACTTAAGAACGAAGAAAAGTGATTCCCGCAAACAGCCAACATTAACTTTAGCCACATTAAATATGAAGTTAAACAGAGTCCCCCATTCTCTCTCCCAAAAGAGCGGCAGCTCCTAACTAGCTTGACTAATTCACAAAATAGTTTTATTCTGCCAAAGACCACAATATATCTTTGAATTGGTTAAGGACGCAATTTCTAATTTCGAATGTAATCCTGTAAAAAGTCCTACAACCATTGGGATGCGGTAAATGAAAATATTTAGCAAATCAACGTTATCTCACGAACTACATAGCACTGTGCACTCGCATAATAAGTGGTTGCATAACGATCGCTCGTAATTACTGGTTAAACAGGAAAATACAGTAAACGTCCTTAGCGAACACACGTTATTATCAGGAATAATGAAAAATCACTGATCCGTACTTTTTTCACACACGCACACACCAGAGATGACCAGAGGTTTTCGCGTTGATAGACGCGAATGTGTATTCTCTCTCTGTACATAATTCTCATTAAATATTTATTTTTTTGTACAACGCCCGCGCGCATACGTACACACACGTGCACAAAGATGAATCTTTACCATTAATGGAGCACTTGGATAGGAAAACATTTGGAGTCCAGTGCGTTCTGATCAATGTGACTTTCGATGGACCTTCGCGTAACCTTTTGCACGGAAATATGACGATAAAACGACAGTAAAAGAGAATATTTTTGCGTAAAAGGGTGCGGTCGTTTAGGATCTGGCAAATTCTAACGTTGTTTGTTCCGATTAGCTCCGATGCAGCCAGTACACAAATACACACCTAAGCACGACTTCAACCCAATGGACTGCACGGACATAATTATTGGAACTGCCCGAGGCAACACTCATAGAATTGGAGATTATTACACGAGGGACAGGTCGACTCCGCGACGTGACAGCTATTGGGGTGGTAGGGACAGTTTGACCGGAGCTATGGGCTTCGAGAAGGACGGGGTCACGACCATCCTCTTCAGAAGAAAGTTGTCTGCTGATGAACCCACCGATCACGAAATTACCGCTGGTCACATGCACGTGATTTGGGCGAAGGGTCAGGAACCCGGAAAGTACATTCACACACCTGCCAGCGGTATTGAGAAATCCAAGGTCAGCGTAAAGGACTTTTACAAAGCAGACGAGCTCAAGTACCATGGCCATAGTACTCAGAGAGGAGTTGTCACATTGGATTTCCTAGGTGAGGCTTTTCATGGCGCTTCCAAAGTGTCGTCCCCCTACCCCAAACCGCTCTCACCATTAACGATGTGCCAATTGTAATACTTTTCAATCGCGGAATCAAGGCCGGTCCAAATTCAATCCCGTACACGTGTCTCGATTCCAGAATAAGCCGGTGATGGCAAGAGGTACACAACACGTTAAGCGATTACGTCAGGGTCTGTACGAGTCAGAGACGCATATTAATGCACCTATTATCGTTTAGCCTTAGCCTCGAGCCTCCGAGCCTCTCTAGCCATTTGCCTCCCCCATTGAGCGATGGATCTAACCTTCGTTGCATTTCAGAGGAGAGCAAGAAACCGGAATTCGGCGGTGGCAACACTCTGCAAAAAGGGGTCTGCGGTGGGGAATGGCGATACCCAAGGACATGCTCGCCGAAAAATGGTACCTGCGAATATTCCATTCAGTGGACCTACAGAACCAGGAAAGATGAAATATCATTCGTGATAACCACGACCAACACGAATACCTGGACCGGAGTGGGCTTCTCGGAGGATGACAAGATGACGCAGACCGATGCCGTTTTGGGTTGGGTGGATAAAGCGAACGGTCGAGCTTTCGTCATGGATACCTGGATCAGCGGCTACAATGCACCTTTGCTGGATGCCTCGCAGGATATTTACAACGCCAGCGGTCGCATAGAAAATGGAGCAACTACTTTAAGGTTCTCTCGAAAGAGGAGTACTTCCGACAGCAAGGACCTGTCCTTCACCGATGATCACTGCCTGTACATGATGTTCCCGGTCAAAGGTGGAGTCTTCAATGCGGTGAACAAGAAGATTCGAAAACACGAGTCGGTGCCGATAGTGTCCACCGAGAGGATCTGCATAAAGTCCTGTGGTTTTGAGGGTAAGTGCTTTCAAGGTTTCAAAGTAGAACGACGATGTTTAACGAGACGTACTTTTTCGATCGTTAGATAACGCTGATGAGCTGACAACGCCGGCACCGCCAAGACTCCACTACGACGTGGAAGTTAAGCTGGTAAACCTCGGCGACGGGTTCATAGCTCCGAAACCCGGTAGTCCTGACTTCCAGGACATCTCCAACACGATTTCTGATAGTTTCGCTCCGGTCTTTAAAGATCTGCCAGGATACTACCAGGTGGACCTCAGTGAATTGCGAAGGTAACGCGCGTTCCGTCTATTTTAAGGTCAACGATCTTTTCTGGATTTCTCGATCCACAACGCCAATATGACATATTTTTAGGGACGACCAGGAGAACGGCGTGATCGCGCGAATCGACTTGGTACTGGACAACAACGAGATCAAGGGTAGATCGTTGAAGCCACTGGACACTAGTATAGCTGCCGAGAAAGCTCTGCGGGAGGCTTTGGCAACCGGTAAAGTCGGTGCCCTCACAGTGGATCCCCTATACATGATCGTCCGAGCTCCTCGAGGTAAAAAAAATAAAAAAAAAAAAAAAAAAAAAAACACGACGATTTACGCGTTTCGTGGGGTCTCTAATTGAATTTTTCTCTCCAGCCAACGACCTGGACCTGGATGACGACGACCGAAGTTCCTTTTCCTCGGAACTGCTCCTTGGGTCGACGAAACTGTACATCGTGATCGGTTGTATCGCCGCACTACTGGCCTTAGCCCTCCTACAAGCCAGCTGTACCCTCTACAGATCATCCAGAAAACGAGGAACCAAGGTAATTTCAAGCGAAAACCCAACCCCGGCATGCCTGTATCCTCCTTACGACGCGCGATCTCTCTACAAAGCTACCCTGTGCCTAGAGTCCCAGTCTTCCTGTCTCTATCTCTCTCTCCTCCATCTGTCGACTGTGTCTAACCTTTGCCTAAAATCCGTAGTTAGTTGTTTGTTGTGTACAAGGTAACAGTGCCCCTCGCTGTCTAGTCTTTCCGTTGTTTTTCACTAACGAGCGGAGACTCCCCAGCAGCTGGGTAAACACGCAATCATCCCCCACCCCTCAAAGTCCTCGGGTGATAGAGAGCAAAGTGTATTCGCGGACGTTCGTTCAGGGTCAGGGAGGGTGGTCTAGTTCCGGTAGACGGTGATAGAGAAACGGGGGATGACGATCGTCCTACACCCCCGCCGAGACATTCAGGGCTCGTGAATACTTAGCTCAAAGCTAACTTCGCTCGTGAGGGAAAGACAAAGCTACAGAGACCGAAGACATCTTTTGCTTCGCTTGTGTTGCATGACTCGCGCCTTCGCGACCTTAAAGAGGGTGTACTCGCTGCCTTTGGCTTCTTCTCCCAACGCGCCCAACCCGATCCATCGCACGAACGCGACGCGCTATCATCGACAAAACGGCGATCATCTACATCAACACCACCATCATCATCATCATCATCGCCAAGTGCGGAACCATCACCAATACGTCCCACCCGATATGCATCGGCCTACCCCCAGCTGGTAGTACCCGTCAGTGCAGTCGGGAACATTCGCAACGCGAAACTCGATAGCTAGTTTGCTCACTGCTCAAAAGGTACCTTAGCCATAATTCTCTCTTCTCTCTATAATCTTTTTCTATTTGTTTCTTCTTATTATATAATCTTGTCTACGTTAGTCTTGTGCATGCAATCTATTTCTATTGGTTTTCCTATATTTTTCTTCGAATCTCTCTATCCCTTTCGATCTTTCTCTAATTTGATACCTTTTTGTACTGTGTGACTCGCTTAGTTTCTATCAATTTGTCTTTGTCTCTCTTTGAATTTCTCTATCTCCACGTCTTCCTTCCCTAATCTGCACTACCGGAGATCGCAAGTCGCAGTACGTATCTGTCGCTCTCTGTCTCTCTGTTTCTCGCGCAAACGTCTCTCCTGACGAGTAGGACCCAACGTTGTCGTTGCAGGATCGCCTGATCGCCAGCAACGCCTGGAAGGATTACTCCTCCGGAGCAAACACGAACTTTGCCTTCGAGGCCTTCGAGACCGAAGAAAAAGCACCGCCCCCGCCGGTGTCCAGTCTGCCAAGGCCACGAGACGCGATGAATGGAAATGGCCACCATCACAATGGGTTTGGGCATGATATGGTCGAGGGGCCTACGAGGATGATGGGACCCAGGGCTACCTACAGTCTCCCACGCGCGCCAGGATCGAGACACTCGGCTCCCGCGCCCATTCAGCAAGGTTATTACACGCAAGATCGTAGGAACCAATACCAACGCTCCAAGGGACTTCAAAACCCCGCCAGTAACCAGACCCAGCCGGACTTCTACTTCATGCCCAGTCAACGGAAATACAGCGGCGAGGTTGTTCGTGTCTACGTCGACTATGGTAGTCAAATGCCCAAGTAGAAGCGCCGGAGCGCGAGATCCCTGGTCCGGTCCGGCCCAGTTCAGCCCGACAAGTCTCTCCCTCTCGATGGGAATCCCAAGAGGACGACTTCCTCGCTTCAGTGAAGCGACCTGTACATAACGATAGAGCCTCCTATCGACTGGGAGACGGGACTCGCGAGCTCTCCTCTCCCCCGCCCTTTTGCCCGGTGGCACAAGGTCGACAGCAGGGTCAGACACGCGCTACATTCCAGTGCTCTGCATTAGATTCTTCTTTACGAACTCAGTGACGGATGGTGCTAAAGTGGACACTCAAAGTTTCGACGTCAGCTGCCCCCTACCCCCATTAATACTTGTAAAATGAACCTCACTATCTCTAACTCCCCTCTTCCCATTCGAACCCCACTGTTGTCTTCTGATACTCGGAAGGAAGCGAAACTTTGGCAAACCTGGATGAGAGCTGATTAAACATAGGTACACATTAATTGTATTTCGGACATTACCCTCTCTCTCTCTCTCTCTCTTATCCTTTTCACGAATTTCCACGACCAATTTTAATTTCCCCCTCAACCATCCCAAATACCACCACCACCACCACCACCCACAATTTCTATTAATTGTTTCGTGCCAATTGTTTTTCGAGAAACTGTATACTTATAAAAGTTACGTTAGAAGTATTCACATTGTTAAGAAGGACATTAAGGATTAGATACGATACTTGGCAAGTCTTGCGGAAGTGGCGCTCACGACCAAAGAGTTATCGATAGGGCGCGTTGTTCTGACGCGCGCATTTTGTACAAAGCGCGAGATACGCAGCGCGCGATCGCTCTACCGCTTTTGGCGCATGCACTAAGCAAGTTTCTTTTATATCCGTGCTACCTTTAAACACACACGAGTACATATACACATATAATACCTAAGCATGGACGTTTAAACAATAAAACGTTTGTACATTTTTAAACGAGAGGCGAGTCGCGCCCTTTCCCATAACAACATCGATCCCTCGACTCCTGACGAAGGCCGCGGATGGCACAGACAGGCGATAAAAGCACGAAGGAGGAGGCGGAGGAGAAGGCGAACGGAAGTCTGTTGTTGCAAGGTGCGAATCGTTGGAGAAGCCTGGAAACTTTCTTTTAACTTTATTCCATTAACATGAATTCGATGGCAGTTGTCTGAATTCTCATTGATTCCCAAAGAATTGATGAGTACCATGATGAGTTGTTGCTTTTTTTATTCCAGAGCGAACTTGAGATGATCTAAAGCTAAAATTAATCTTAATCTTAGATACACGTGGGCTCGTATGGAATATCAGCCGATTGCACTCGCTCCCGTGTGACGAGAATCTACTTTTTCATCTCGAAACCTTAGATTCATTGATCGAACGGGGATGATGGATCCCGTTCCGATGTTTTTGCGTTTTCTTTCAGCCAGCCGACACGCGATTGTTAATCTTAACGATATGGGATATTAAGTAACGTTTGTAAATAAAATCAATTTCTAAGAGGTGGTAGATGTGTTAGTGTGGTGCTGGTGGTACTCGTGTCAACTTGACACAATACTAGTTACCATCGGTAATCATGATCTGTTTAAGATCCCAGGTATACTCTCATACCTGGCACGATACAATGATAGCTTCCATAAAAACGCTGTTAAAACGACTTCTCGGTATGAGTGGTAAATTATGACAATAATGATAAAATTAACGATAATACTTGTAATAACCATAATAACGGTAGTAGCAGCAGTAGTAATAACGATGGCAATAGTATTACAGTAATAATTTCAATAACGTCGTTAACAGCGGTATCGCGCGAACCAGGCTTTCAGTGCTTCCGTAAATCTTGGAATATACTTCAATAAGGCGACATCGAGAGGTAAGTTTGAAATACCTTCCAGGTGTGAACACGAAAGCCAATATTGTCGCGCGTATCACTCGTCCTATTCTCTTCTTATATGCTTAACTAATATCAAGCACGTATTTTCGGTCCTACCGTAAAACTTACTTTCCAATCACACGTGCAAATTATAATAAGCAAGGTTCTGCACGCACTAATGTAAATGTATAATATATGTATTTTTTTTTTTAATTTAATATGAGGCACACTCGTCGAACGGGTAAATTAAGTACTCTCACAAAAGAGGAAGCAATACATGCATAGATTAATTTATGGTAATTACGAAACACTAAATAAATTACAGTTTCGTTCTAGATTTATGATAATCAAGAATATTCGACGAATGCGCCATAAAACATTCTAGTAACGGTTCCCCTAAGTCTTCTCCAACACATACTTAGAGTCAAGCTCGCACACATTCACTCAAACTCTTTTTCGCCCGTATCGCTAGTCCTGTTCCCCTCCCCACCCTGCCGACCCAACCCCCCATCGCCGTCTCTTTCATTCTCATCATAATTATCATTAGATACACGTTTAACGTTAATATATTCCATTTGTCGTCCGAAGCAACGAAAGAGTATGAACAGGCGAATGTCTCTAAGATTAAGCGGTGGTCACCGTTTCGATTGAACTCAGTTTTTTCCTGTG
The DNA here is from genome assembly GCA_037305995.1 of Sclerodermus sp. 'alternatusi'. NCBI lineage: Eukaryota > Metazoa > Arthropoda > Insecta > Hymenoptera > Bethylidae > Sclerodermus > Sclerodermus sp. 'alternatusi'. Next base: position 1,829,782 of record CM074548.1, read on the forward strand.
TTAATTTTCGCATTCTCGCACAATCCCCTATTTTACGCGAGTGTGCAACCGTCGCACTGAAACGTGATTTCCTATCTTTATGGCTTCCGTCGTTTACTGCTGCAGGACCTTGTTTTCTTTTTTGGTTTCTTTTGGTTTTTATTAAATACGCCTCGAAATCCCTATGTTTATCCTATACTGCGCCGTTCATCCGCCGTTCCCTCACTGCAAACTCATTTTCTCTGTCTGATATCGGAATCCTTATTCGGCGCTGGTTTACTGTGAACGAAAGAAGAGACGTTGAAGATTTACGATAATCTTAATAGCGACGACCACGCATGCAAAGCTAGGAACGAACTTGTTTGCAAACTCCAGGTGCAGCCATTAATGCGCTTAAAGCTCTAAGGACATTAGTAAGAAGCAAGGTTTTCTTCATTTCACGCAGGATCAGTTTTTGAGTTTTTGGTCCTTAGAGTGGATCGTGCAAGGATTATGACGATACGCAGCTAGTGCAGTTTTTGAGTCCTAACGACGGAGTTTTTTTTTTAGGATTTCAGGAGTTTTTCTATATTTCGGGAAAAGAATACTCGGTATCTCACGTATAGTAGCACATGACGTCACTGTAAAGGCTATACTACTTGACGCAAGACTCTACTGAGTCTTCTGATTTGTCGGAAATGGAAATATGACGGAGTACTAACTTGGATCAATGCGTTTCTCATGGGTTCTAGGGCGAAGGTGACGGACGGGGAATATAAGTAGGCGATGTCGAGATATTGGACGGGTGAAATGGTTCAAACATTTTTATCGCATAACATCGGAAAATTGGTTCTGCAGATCGAGTAGTAAGAAGCGATCAAGTAAGCATTGTTTTCGGGAGAAGGCGATTTGTGCAAATGAATCGAAGAAAGAGTTGCATGCATTTCAATTACTCACGTTTCGGGACTGTTGTCAGTGTCGGATTCCTCTAGTTCAGCCTTGTTTCGTTTCTTTTCGTATACGAGGATGATGGCACAGAGAACGACGACCTCCGCGCAAATTCCAAGGAAAGGCCAGAGCGCGGCAAGTTTGTCTTTCACCCTGAGGAGCGACTGAGCACTTGCAGTGTGATACTCGGCTGGATCAGACCAATTGTAAGCTACTCTGCAGTAAACGTCTCCGCGGTCCGACATCTCGATATTCTCCACGGTAAGAACAGCACCGTAAATTCCTCTCTCAGCATCTTTCGTTATCTTTACTCTGCCCCTGCTACGTGTGTAATTTTGGTCTCCAAATGTCCAGGATATCTTGATACCTGGATAATGTTTGCCAGTGCACACCAGGTGAAGTTTTTCACCTTCGACAACGCTGATAGATTCAGATAAGACAGCAGTGGGTCTGGCTGGAATTCAAAATAACATCCGCATTCAGTCATCATTGATTCAATGCGAATAAATTAGAAAATTCATTAGAGAAAGTGAAGCTGAATAGCAATACTCACGTACAACCCGGTAATCTGTAGTGGAATTACCAACTTTGCAAGTGTAATTTCCATAGGCTATCTCTACGTCTTTCGTTATATTTAGATTACCCGTGTCATTATCTATCTTCGCGACATCCTCATTCTGTGGAAAGGCAGTTTGTACCGAATCGTTGTCCTTCCACCAAACTATCTTCTCGTTTGGCGTTTTGTTCTCACACTCGAGCATTAGAGGTAAGTCTTTCGGCGTTAATACTTTGATTTTTATATCTGTAACAAACAAAAATCGCATAATTACGATCAGTAAAGAGCTCTAAATTCCCCAAAGATCAAGTTAATCACGAAAGCGCTCGGTTGTCACGAGATCCGCTAGAAGCTGTGGGAGTGTAGCTATCAAATTACTTTTCTTGAGCTCGATAGCTTCTAGTGGATCGATCGGCCGCCTGAAGAACACGAATAGGCTGGGCTGTGGTATTTACCACAGATCGATACTGTAAAGGCAAGCTCAAATCTCAGTCGATCAGCGAAAAATCCTTGACTGTTTCTCCAATATTAACACACGCTGAATCATCACTCTCGTCTGATTCACACAGTTTACTCTTATATTTCCTCGTATCGTACAACACGTTCTGACCTAATGGGATTCTTTCAAGGTTCCTTCGCCAACGAACCAGATCAACGAGTTAAATTCTCGTACGCAACCTCATTCGAACTAAGAAAAACCTCTGAGCCTGACAACCAATTCACATATCAATCAATCAAGCCCGGTACTAAATTTATCCGGTAGTTCCAGCCAAAGGTTAATAAGAGAAATGGAAAGTTAGTCGTTATAACCATAACTTTAATGGAAGGCCTAAAAAGAGAGCGTGCTTTCAAATCAAGCAACCTCCCGCTACATGTGTCATTGTAATTGCTTTGTCGTATTAATAACTACAGTCCGTAACAAGGCAGCTTAACAAGCACACAGCTATGGCGGTTTCATTGACGTCACAGCTTCATCATCCGTGCTCGTAATTGGTTAATTACCGCGGTAACCAGTATCAGCCACGCTTTACACCGCTGGAAAGGGAGGAGGTAGGAATCGTGCTTTTTACGACGGATCTAGCTTTCCTCGACATTCGATTTTTTTCACTCGCCACGACTGGCCAGTGACTTTGACCGAAGGTCAACGATAGCCAGAGAGACGGTCTCCCGGGGATTGATGGAACGGAACGCGTTATACCTACCGATATATATCGACAGATGGAAAACATCGCTGCTCTCCGGTGTGCATTTGTAGTCTCCGTCGTGGCTATCGGTGGCCTGGACGGCGGACAATTTGCTACTTCCGCTTTCTGGCTTGGAGTGTACGACGAGTTGCCCACTCGCTAACTCGGGCTCGAGGCTCTGCCCGTTTCTGGTCCATCTTATGGGGTCGTCCGCCTTCAACCCGCTGCACTCGATGCTCCAGGCTTGACCCTCGTGCACCACCGATGCTCCCGAGTAGATCACTGGACAAAGCAAAGAAAAGCTCTTACTCTCCGCTAAAAGAGAATCGCGCAACGTGCGATTTCCATAGAAACGCCAAAACAAATGGTCGGCTGCTCATTTTCAGCGAGTGTCGGGGCTTGCCGGAGAACCCGTGGAACCGTTTCAAGGACAACGAGCAAGAGGGATCAACGATCTCCCTCTCGGGAGCAATGTCTGAGACTTACCGGGACAGTTTTCTTTTTTTTTTCTTTAGTCGGCTTTCGTTTATCCGCTTCTGCCTAAACGATTGTTTTCAATCTTTCGCGCTCGAATGCTTTCGGTAAGATGGCGCTGATGTCGATCGAATTACCTCGCCCGCAGAAAAGCGCGTTCCACAAACTATCGCTAATTGGCATCGAGACGAAATCACAGGCAACCGGTTTGTTCGGCGAGGTTTTTCTTACCTCGGTATCAGCCAATGGACGAGTGGCCGATTATCGTCAATCGCGTTACCGCACGTGCCCCTCGAGATAGACGAGGATGGATGCGCGATACTCCTCAGGGGTAAAGGAAAACACGTGGGCTCGTAAATCAGCGTAAATCAATCTCGAGGAGATAAGGCGCGGAACGCACCCACCAAACAAACGAGCGAATGTATTTGTTTGTTTGTTTGTTTGTTCGTTCGTTCGTTTCTTTCATGTTCATTCGACGCGCGCGCGCGCACGCACGCACGAGATCTCGTCGATCTCTCCCGCGATCTAGTTCCACCCTAAAATTCCACGCGTCCATCACGCTGTTATATTTTCAGGCCGCGCGTTTGCTTGTCGCTCGTGAAAGACAGCGACGGCGAGTAGTTGCACAGCCGATTGGCGCGAGTCTTCGGAAAATTTGTTTTCGAGAGCCCGCGCCGGAAATATCTCGGCGCAACAATGTTATCGCTCTCCGTCGGGGGGAGAGAGGAGAAGGAAAGAGAAATAGAGAAATAGAAAAACAGACGGAGAGCTTTTGCCACCGCTGGACATGACTCGGAAAGCCATGGGACTGATAAAATCTCTCGGCAATGCGCTTTTATTTTCCAGGACAAAGAATGGGAGGGCAGCCTCGATAGCGGAGGTTCGCAAGACGGGCTATTTGTGTCCAATGTCCATCGCGATAGCGCAATACGCGCGCACAAGGCACCCGCCCGCCCGGTCCACCGGCCATCTTTCATGTTTTACTTGGAATCGATTCATAAATGAAAGCAGCGCGTCCGTCCGTTCATCGGTCCGTGACAATTAGTCGCGATCTGCCTAACAATGAGGAAAATTGCAACATTTTCTCCACCCTGGTCCCTCTTCGGCGAAGACGCAGCACCACGCGACTTCTTCGCTCGTCACCGATAAGAAGAGGCCGATGGCGGTATCGAAAAGCCTCTCCACCCCTCTCTCCCTCCCTCCCTAGCCCTATCTCACCTTGCTCGTTACGCAATGATGGTAACAATTCCTGCCCGACGATTCTCGCGGCGAATCTCGCGAGAATCCGTTCGCACCTCGAGAGTTTCTCGCTCGCGATGTTCGCCATTATCGTTTTACGAAAAACTCGAGTATTGCGGTGAGTCACGCGCCTCTTCCACTCGAGGAACAGTCGCATAAGAAACAAGTTCCTCGCGACCAAACCTCGAAGAACGTTCCCTCGACTCTCCGGATGAACCAAAAGAAAAACGTAGATGCGAACAGAACAAGCTGAGAGAGAGAGAGAGAGGGAGGGAGGTCGAGAGTTTTGGCAGAGCCATTTCCTCGCCAACGTCCACATCCATCACGGACTTAAGCAGAAGAACCTGAAGAAGACGGCAAATATTTAGGGAAAGGAAAACTCGTAAAAATCTAACGAACCCTCCGAAAATAAACAGGCGTGGGGAGGATACGGAGCAACGTCGCATGGAAGTGGTCCAAAACAGAGAGTCGAAGACTTTTTCGATTCAAAGTCGACGGAGTACCACAATGACGTCACGTCCGGGTAGGAATCAATCACACAGAGATAGAGAGAGAGAGAGAGTCCTACGGAGAATCGTCGATCTCTCCCCTCCCTCGTCCTCTTCCCCGTCGACTGCGTTTTTTGCGATTGACGCATAGCGACACGCTCGCGTACGTGCACCTTCGTTTGCGTCGAGCATGATCTCTCGTGGAACGAAACGGTATCCACGCACCGCCGATGAGCAGTCGCACAGGTATGCGTGTGGAAAATTCCTGAGTGCGCGAGCGTTTTGTCCATGCGTTAATTCGACGACCGAGCATCGTGATGCCGATGAACGTAAATTGGACTCACCTGCCTGGACCGTAACGAAGGTGGCCGCTAAATATAGCAGTGCCAGCAGCGGCACAAAAGCAGCTCGGCTCTCCATCTCGTGGCGTTTATGTACACGGTGCGCGCGCGATCCTAACTGGGCAGCGGAAAATCTCCGAGGAAAGCCTCGTTTCCTCGCCGTGGAAGAGTCAACTGGCGAGGAGGAGAAACCGGGAATGCCCCAGGTGCCCCCTGTCGCGGCGAAGGAGCTTCGCGTTCACCTCGAGCGAGACCAGACCCCTGGTGGTGGTGGTGCGCTGGTCGATGGCCGCGATCTTTTGCCGTAATCGCCGAGTGCCTCTCGTTTTCTTATCTCCGCCAGTGACTATCAATTCGTCTCCCGAGGACGATTCTCCTTGTCCCGTGAACCAGGCGCCACCACCCTGGCCTGATGCGCTGACACTTTCCTCGCAACTCGTAAATTCGACGTCGACGTCGTCGTAGTCGTCGTAGTAGTCGTAGTCGTCGGCACGCGCACTGAAATTTCCTTGGATATGCTTATCGTTATCTCTCTCTCTCTCTCTCTCTTTTGTCTCTCGTCTATCGCGACGATCACAATCCTCTTCGAGCACCCCCGTCCCCACTGACCGTTTCTTCCAGCTTTAAGCGACAAACAGCAGAAACGGAAGCAGCAGCAGCACCACCACCACCACTGCTACCGCTACTACTACTACTACTACTACTTAAGCTACTACTACCACCACGAGTCATTAGAGTCGCACTGTCAGGAAAAATGGCCGCCGAGCGACGTCACTACTGTCGTCTTTTACTCGATTTCCCACGACAGGACTTTTCCTATCCTCACTGTCAACTTTTCCTCTTCCTCTTCCTCTCTCTTCCTCTCTCTCCCTCGCTCTTTCCTGCACTTCACTGATATTGCACACTGCCCTGCCTCGCCCTGTCTCACCCTGCCAAGCCTTCTTCTTCTTCTTCTTCCTCTTTCCGTTCCGTTCCGTTCTATCTCCTCCGTTGGTCTCTCTCTCTTTCTCTTTCCCTCTTTCCTCGATGTCCTCTCGCCGCTTCTTCCTCTTCTTCTTCTTTTTTTTTGCGTATGAACTGCACGCAATTCCACGGAGAATGCGCAGAACCGCGCATGCGCGCAAATTGTTGAACCGTCGATAAATAAAAATGAACTTACCGACTCTTCGAACTGCCGAAGAAATTTTCCGATTGATCCGTGACAATTTTCACGATTTTCCCATGACTACTAACACGCGAGAGTCCGTGGAACATGTTCGTTTTTTTTTCTCTCTCTTTAGGTACCTTCCAAGTTCCAATGGTGGTGGTGGTGGGGAGATGGAAAACAGAGAGGACTTTTCGTGAAACTTTTCCTCGGTTGCGCACGATATCATCAGACTTCGGATCCTGACTCTCGTTATGTTTTCTTGATAGTGGAGATCCGTAAGCGTTGTTATCTTAGCGATCAATTGTGAGACGAGAGTTTTCGGTGGATTAGCAAAAAATTTACTCTTCGATGCTGGGCGATGTTTGAAATTTTTGCTGTTAGACGACTTACGTATGTCAACATTATACTTAGCGAATCAAAACGTTTTACGCGTCGTGGTTATTACTGATTGGCTCAATTTATAGACGTACACTGATATACGATTGTATTGAATTATATTTTTTTCATGTGTGGAGGCGCATATATAAGTTCTCTCCATTATTTTCTTGTCCAATACATCCTTAGGTCACGTACCAATCATAGACACCGTTGTAGCTTACGCTTATTTTCCGGTAAGTTTTAAGAGCTTTCGTGTTAAACGGAATTATTTTATTTAAACAATTTTCTGCGACAGATTGACTCTGCATCATTTTTGTAATATCCCGATTGAAAATGGTACACTGTCATCTCTCGTTACACCATCTATTTCAGTATTTAAGCTTTAATAGAGAGCTACGTCCGCACAATTATTTAATGATTGCTTTACTTTGACTATTGCGTGAGCCCGCCCATTCTATTTATTTAAATTATTTGGCGACTTGTCACTTGCGGAATATTCTTTTTTTTTATTAAAATGCATTAGAGGAAAGACGAATTTTTCTATTAGATTTAACACAGATCCCGTTTATAATATTAACTTAATTTTTATAGAAATTCGTCGTGTCACAGTCTTATGTCACGTTATTAATATTAAATTGACAGAACAATAATATTTCATGACTTTTATTAACATTTTATTTAAGTATAAATTTATAATTTTTCTCACCTATAGATAATGGCAGTAGATAAGGATTCCTCCTTGTTGAAGGAGATAAGTGTAAAGTTTTCTGAGGAAACATTGAAAGAAATTTTTTTTAATTTATATAATGAGGAGAACATTCAAATTTTAAGCTGGCAAATTGGTTCAGTGGGAGGAAAAGGAGATTATTATTTATCAGTAGTTAATAAAATAAATGTTAAGGCTCTGGTTAACAATAAAAATGTTGAAATTAATGTAGTAGTAAAGTCTCTTCCAAGCAATATTGGAAGGAGGAAAACTTTTAGAAGCGCAGAATTTTTTAATAATGAAATTATGTTTTATACAAAAGTAAGATTTTTTATAATATTGGGGAATAATAGTTTACTCATGAATTAACAAATTATTAATTTTTTAGATTGTTCCTAAATTAGAAAAATTTCTATTAGAAAAAAACCACCCTGAATTCTTATCTATTCCTAAATGTTATGCTGCTGTAACAGATGGTGATAATGATTACATAGTTCTAGAGAATGTTAGTTTCTTAGGATTTGGCCCATTGACGCGTCAAAATTCTATTTCATTTGATGAGTGTATTATTATTTTAAAATCCATGGCTAAATTTCATGCTACTTCTATGTCCTATCATGATCAATATGAAGAAGATTATAAACAATCCATAAATTATTTGACTGAAACTTACTTCAGACCAGAACATTGGACCTGGTACAAGAAACTTCATGTAAGACAGTATATGTTACGCATTATAAGAAATATTTCAGTATATTTTTATATAAAAAAATTTTATTAAATTTCTTGTAATCTTATATTTAGACAAATTTAGTAAGCATTGCAAAAGATGCCTTGGCTAAAGAGTATCCTGGAAGCATAGCAGAAAAAAAGTTTAATGAATATAAATTGGGAGAACTTTTTGATATATGTGTTTCAATTACAAAAGAACAAATTGGTTCTTCGTGTGCAATAAATCAAGGGGATTGTTGGTTACCAAATTTCTTAGTTAAAGATTCTAGCAGTGGTGAAAAGCAAGCATTGATATTGGATTTTCAATTAGCTCGATCTTCTTCTCCTGTGCTAGACATATCATTTTTTATATATTCCTGTACTAATCAGGAGCTTAGAGATGAACACTTTGATGATATTCTTCAAATTTATTATACTGAACTATGTAATACTTTGAAACTACTTGGTTCAGATCCGGATAAAGTATATCCATTGAACTTATATCAATCACAGGTATATTTAAAAGCATTTTAATTTAATCTTGTTAAAAAATTTTTAAGCGAACGTACGTATCTAATAATTCCTTTCAAAAATTTTTTAACACACACACACACACAGTTGAAACAATACTTTATTCATGGCATGACATTCGCATTGGAAGCTATACCATTTGCCATGTTAGACGAGTCTGAAGCAATGGATCTAGAAAGCATGGATGGTGATGAAGGAAGAGATGTAAGTGAGGTAATGGTTGCGAAAAATATTCCTTCAAAATCTGGACGACAACGTTTAGCCAGTATAATAGTTGATTGTGAAAAACGGGGATTTTTAAGAAAACTTTATTCATAAATAATAAACAATATGTAACTAATTATTGCATGAAAGTTTTTAGACTAAATTTTAAGACAAAATAATTAGTTTAAATATATATATATATGAATATTTGTATGTAAGATTTTAAACAAATAATTATATCATGTATATTTATATGTTAAATATTATTGTATATAAAATATTTTTAATTATACATAATACCGAAAAAACACATATTTTTTCTACAATTAAAACCTATTGAAAGAGTGAACATGTGTATGTATATACATATATTTATATATATATATCTATATATACATATACACACATTTGGATTTTCATATCATATAAGGCACATAAATAGAATGACAATAATTTTGTTAAATCTTACTTTATATCATTTTCATCTTTTATCATGTTAATATATGTACAAAAAGTTTTGTTTAACAGAACTCCCTTAAATCCGCTCTACAATTTTGTACATGTTGACCGATTTACATAATGTTTTTTACATTTAGTTAGAAATGGTTTGAAAAAAATATACTTCTTAATTTTTATCTAAAGAGTCAATGGAAACATAGTTTAGTGTAAATATTATCTTTGTATTACAATACTTTTTTCTAGTCATATGTGTGTGTATTGTGTATATGTATTAAAGTTCAGACTCATAATCATTTACACACATATCATCAAAGAGAGTTAAAATATTTCATAAGATCATGTTATATTATGATATGAGGTATATATTTATCACCAATAAGCATAACGAATAATTGTTAATATAGCTAAAAGTATTCTACACTGGTATGCTTCAAATATGATGGCACTCTTATAAAAAATCAATGCTGAGCTTTTAATAAGATATTACCACAAGATTTTATTCTTATTCTAAATAGTAGGTGATCTTTTCAGATCCTTAATCTTTATACAAGAATAATAAGAAAGCACTTTGATTATAAATATGAAACAGCAACTTACACTTTATTCCATTTAAATTATTAATTCTGACGTGGAATGTTGTTTGGAACAACATTGCTTGCATCAAATACAGTGGTATCTTCATCGTCCTCTTCTTCCAAAGGTAGTGGTCGCATTTCAACATCTTGTCTGTGCGTAAGAACTCCGTATTTTCTTATCATTTGGGCACGTGATTTACTTAATCTATCAAACATAACATAGCAACCTATAATTCTCAATAAAATATACAAAGACTAGTAACGGATGATGCAAACCTAAAGCTGCGAAAGATGATATAAGCTATAACAAGAACACTTAGTCCAACAAAGACAAGAAATCCACGCAAGAGAGCACCAGAATTCAGCTCTGACAAATGTCCAAAAGTTGATTGCTAAATGATAACAATATCATTAGTTAATATAGAGAATAATAACTCTACTATTTGATAAAGTCTAATCATCTAAACAGACCTCTCCTTTCCCTGTGCTGTTAACATTTTTATCAGCATTCTCCGATACTTTAGGGGTTATACTAACAACGGGCTTTTTATCATTAGCGACATTCGTTGTGTTCGAGTGTAAAGTTGAATTTTGAAGTACATTCTCCTTGTTCTTGGCAGAAGCGGTCTCATCGACATCTCGTCGATAAACATTTTTGTGTATAAATTCTCCTCCCTTGTAACTTTCCACGCAGGTTACCAATGGAATAACAGCCAAGATCAGCAGGTACGCGAGAAGCTTGGATTTTTGATTTCTTAGTTGCTTCATCGCCGATCAACATTTATACCGTCGATGAAGGTCTTTCCTTTACAATAATAAAGAATCTGCTAGAATAACCGTCTGATGTTTCACCGCTAAGAACATGTTGGAGCTACCGCCTTACATTCATTGTTAGTCGAATGACCGAAGATAGCAACTAGTTTCTTCATTCCCAATTACGAATATATGTATTCGCGAACATATTCCTACGGAGTATGTACGTCTGTATATACACTAAAAGAAGAGAGAAGAGTCAGGGAAGAGATATGAAAAAATTTTGTTTTGACCTCACGTGAACGTGTAAATTGAGAGAGAGAGAGAGAGAGTTTGTTAAAAGTCAGTCAGTCAGATATCTAACCAGCAGATTTAAATTAAAATCAAACCTCTTTGGCGGAGAATTTTGAATACCGTCCTGCAGTTTGTTCGCGAATCAAACGGACGATTCGTCCCGTCTCTCTCGATCCCATGGGATTAAGAGGAGACAGCATTTGATAGCCGAACACATTTTAAAGAGACAGCACACGGAGTAATCAAGTTCGTGCTTTGATTTCGTATGTTTCGTTTGCCAGTCTCTATTGTACACGGTCGAGTTCAGTTGGGTTCCAGGGGGGTCTCAAGTCTGAAGTTGTAAATTGCAAATATTTCTGATTGCGTTATAATTAAATATGATACGTGACGACAATGGGAGCGGCGGCGTACGATTGGAAAAGTCAAAAAACTACGAAGAGAGCCAGTTCGCGGAAAGAGAAACAAGAAAGTGCGAAGAGGACCAGTCAACAGTGAAGTCAAACAGCTGTTCGTGCAGTAAGAGTTTTAATCATACAGATATGGAACAAGAAGATAGCAATCCTTGTTGGGATAGTCTTCCAAGCGTCATTTTACAAGAAATCTTTTCGTATTTATCGCACGAAAGTAGAATCAAAGCATCTCAGGTAAAGAAACTTTTCAAATTTCTATTGACGTATGACAATATGACAATACATAGTTGTATGTAGCCGATCGTCCAAGTGCTGTGTCAAATTCTGTCATTCCCCTTGTTTACAAATTCTACGGTAACTTGCGTGGACGTAAAATATTTTGATTTCAAATCTCTCCTTTCGTGAGTCAAGTTCTATTTGGCTTTTCGCGTGTTTTCACGCGATATGGATCTCTTGATTGAGATTCCACTGACATTACATCGTTACGATTATTGATACATATTTTACATTTATGCAAAACTTGTGCCATTATCCTCGCGCTCAAGAAATGTTAAAATCTATTTTTTTTTTCCTCATTGGATGCTAATCGATAAAATTATTGTCGAATAAATCGACGCGACGACACTCCCGGACCTTTATATTTCTCAAATTTTTCCGTCGAATGTAGGTTTGTAGAAATTGGAGGTATTCCCTGTTTCATCCAAGTTTTTGGAAAAAAATCACCTTTTCTCTGGTCGACGATGGTAGCATCGCGTGGGCAAGGTTCGTTGCATTGAATTTCTGAGTGATCGGGCAATATTTTATGTCTTTGTCTTGTGCTTTATAGATTCTTAGCAGATTCTTATGGACTTAGCGTGCAGGAAGTAACAATTCGATGCGATTTTCCTGATTACTCTTATGAGGAAATTTCCTATATCTTGAAAAGATTAACAAACAACAGACAACTTAGAAAATTAAATGTAGAAGCAAGCGTCAATACATACGAATGGTCCAACCATTCGATTGATTCTGATTTGGAGAAAGAAGAAAACAGGTATTGTCACTTTGATAGGATACTTTAATCGAGTCCATGTTTCTTAAAGTACATGAGAATGTTATTTTTCTCTACAGCCAGACAAACAGCACGCCTTTAATCACATATATTGTTAAAATTATTGAATCATCTAATTATTTGGAAGTATTAAATTTAGGATGTATCGAGGAATTGACAGCTAATGCTAATGTGCTACTCGAAGCATTAAGTGTTCATCATGCAAAACATTTTACTCATCTTAGCTTGGCATCTGTTAAAGATGATCCTGATCATTATAATTTTCAAAGATGTGATTATAATGTGTTCAGATCTTTTGGAAGATTGACCTTATTAACTGTAGATTATGATTTTGTGAGTGACAATTTCTTAAATGCCTTAAATACAGGAACTTTGGAAAGGCTTGTCATCCATGTACATGGATGGAATAATGACTACCCTGGAACCACAAACGAAGCGTGGTTATCTTTTGTTCAAAAAAAGTAAGCTTCTGAAAATTGTATGAAATTACTCATCATTCTGCCTAAAACAAAACAATTATTTCAGTCCCTGCTGTCAGTTACGACTAAATCTTTTACACTCTTATGTTGGCATTAAAGTCTTGCATACCGATATCCTTCGACCATCTATGCCTCTTACGCATTTAAAAATTCTATTTTGCGAGAAAGTAAATATTCATGCACTGCATCTATTATCAAGTTGGTATCAAAATACCTTAATCTCTTTTATTTGGCTGGATTCAATGAATTATTCCGAAGACAAACCTTCTATGTATGACCATGATGATTCCTTCAGGTAATTTGTACTAATTATTGATACATTTTACTTTTTTACTTTTATCTATTTAAATTGAAACTTTTTAAAATTCATCTATTTTCAGCCCTGATCCATTGGTGCTTATAGCGTGGAAATGTAAAAATCTTAGAGAACTAATATTTATTGGCCACAAATACTATCAACAAAATTTATTAGCAATAGCTCGACTTAGGGGACAAAAGCTTAGTGCGCTAATATGTGCAGAAAGTAATATTGTGGCTGATGATGAATCATGGGAGACTGATCCTTTTATAACACACGTAAGTTTAATTAAAAAACAAAAGAAAAAGAGTCTTAAGGTAGCATTTGACCTTTCGCACATTCATAGAGAAACGCCGTATGTTACAGGAAATTGAAGAAATAATGGGTGATAGATGGGAATCATTGAGTGATGCAGAGCTACCACGTGTTATGACAGATCCATTTAAAGCAGATAGTAGAGACGTTATTTTACCATTGGTCCTTTGCGACCAAAAGTAAGTCATAAATGCCAACAAAATATTCCCTATATATGAACCACTGACAGTAGCATTTCTTTTGGGGCACAAAACATCCTCAAAAGTAAAGCAGCAATGTTATACTCTTTATTTTTCTATAAAATTTATTTTCTATAAGAAGCGTACGCGTGCGCGCGAGATAGGAATGATTAAGAAGTATAGTTCAGGAGGATCCGTTTAATATCTAGCTGACTATAATACTTGTTAAAATTATGTGAACAACGAGGATATAAGCGCACATAAGCTTTGCCCCTTTAAACTATTTTCGTATGAACGTGATACATTAACAACGCCTTTCCTTCATTGTTAATATATCCAAATTTTCCGCGTAAATGAAGCTTTCGCATCGATGAAAACAGTTTTTCGTTTCAAAGATAATATGATAATTTCTCCTGATATTAGTTTCTCTCGTAAATATTACCAGAGCATCGTGTTCAACAGATTGTGAGATCACGTTTTACCCATAATCTTATTAACGGTATACTCTTCTATCCGTCGTTCCTCTCACTGGTGGGATCAATGTTATAAACAAAACAAAAAAAATGGATATTTAACATTGCAAGCAACTCTTTGTGATCTAGACTTACTCTAATTTAAAGTGCAATAAATGCACATTGGCATCGATACACGCGAAACTGTGACCTCGCTTGTCACAAGACAAAAAGTGGATCTGACAAACAAGAGAGGTTCGATCCTATGATCTTCCAGCTGAAAGCTTAACTCAAATTCCAAGCATATTTAGGTAGAAGCGTGTTAATCAGCTATTTTTTCAATTTGCTGGGAGCTTAGTCGATAAACGAACGAACGAACGAAAAAAGGCATCGTGCTATGTCAGAGAGAAAATGTTCAAAGAGACTTTACTGAAGAAGATTTTTGAGACTGTGCTAAACTCAATGAAAAGTCAAATAGCGATCCGAGGTTATTTTTAATACCAAAACCAATCGGACGTTCTTGTATAAATGCTAGTGAATAAACGGCGCGTGGAGTACGGTTATTTTAACTTTTCATGCATGAAAGAAGATTGATCGATTGCAAAAATTACTGCCGAACTTATAAGAACGCGTTCGTTTCGGACTTTTTGCCGTGAACTCCTGAAAATGCTAGAAGTTACATTGATAATGGAATACGCGTGTTTTCCTCTCTTTCTTCATAATAATTAATCAAGCACCGCAACCCATACCGTACTCTTAGCGCGACTGTTAGAGGTGAAAATAAATATAGTTCTCCGTAAAGTCAAGAGGAAATAGCTAATAATCGTATATATGTATATGTATGTATATCTCTACTGTTTATCAAACTCTTTAAACGTTAACATTCGAACGCAATGCGCATCTATTTCTGTCTGTGCGGTTCTTGATAACGGTTTTGAATGTTTACAAGAAGAAGACCGTGAGAAAAGAAAAAGAACAAAGCAAAATACCAAAAGCAGCAACTCTCTACAGTCTAACTATTCTGAGAGATGACAATGATGATGATGATGATGATGATAATGATAATGAACATGAAGACGAAGACTAAGATGAAAGTGAAGATGACGATGATTTACTTTTTTCGAATCTTTGTATAATTATATCGCGTGTATTGTACTTGTAGTCACGTACTTTTTCTTTTATATATGTGATCCTGTACATCTCATATATTTAAATAACACATCAACGCGGATGTTGCAAAGTTGCGCCGAAAGTAAGAAATTGTTGAAGCGAGAAAGTAAGGGAAGAAGCGAGGAAAAATTTATTGGAAAGAGAGGAAGGGATAGAAAAATAAGCACAAAGTACGGAGGGCGAGGCTAAAATCCTTTAAGCGAGTAAACTATTTACAAGAAGAAGAACGGGCCTTAATATGTACCTGAGTCGCAGTAACGGTAATGCTTGATAAAGAAATTTGCGTGCGACGCTCACCATAAGAATATAATCGTAAGCCCTTGATAAATATAGTGTGCTCATGTAAGCATAGCCCCCTCCGTGTGTTTTAGTATGTTATATCGAAGAAAATACGAATGTTTCACAAATGAAGAAAACTAGTCAGTCTTAGCGCTTAAATCCGACCTATAGTCAGCAAGAAGTGGACTCTTTTTCAAGAGGCAAACAAAAAGGAAAATATGTTACTCGATAAAATCGATATATGAATAATTGTTAAAAATTTTATTATTGGTTGTTACATGGTCAAGCGCTAAAACTATGTAAATGTGTAATTTGCGTTTCTCCATTTGTTGTTTTCATATTTTAATTATACTCTCTTTTTTTTTAAACTAAAAGTCCCGCGTCGAGTGTAATGTCGTGGGCACTGTACCCGATGTATGAGTGTCGAGAGAGAGAGAGAAAGAGCGAACGAGAGAGAGAGAGAGAGAGAGAGAGAGAGAGAGAGAGAGAGAGAGCGAAAACGAAAGAATGAAAAAAACATGCAACATTACAAGCAAAGTAGCGTGCAAGGGAAACAATAAACAGCGAATAGCGAGATACAATTTGCGCTGGAAACTACAGAGATAATCGTATGTTGTAGCAAAACAAAAAAATAACAATCTGGTGATACGTGGCACCATCTCCAGTGCGTTGTAAATCTGTATAAAGTCGTAGACCGGGTACTCGTGCAGTCTCGAAACGTGGGCACAAAGCGAGTTACACGTAAATAGTGCGAAGACAAACGAATATAAGACTGAACCTGCCGAAAAAGGTGTATAATAGAGTTATGAAGACTGCGCGATGCCCCGTGATCTCGTATTCATAAAAACGTACGGCCCAAAAGTATAAAAACGAGGCCAAAGTTTGCGTTGAGCCAGAACGGACTTTTGAGAAGTCGTTGCGCGTTCCCCACAGATATCGTTTCCTTCAATTTTTAGATGGGCTTAGTCCGGCTCGCAAGAGAGAACTCCAACGGCGAGCCAAATCTTTATGAATACGTGCATCATGTAATAGAGATGGTGCACCAGCTAGCGTTTAGATCCGAATCAAGCCCTGAGAGCTCACTCGGCGGCGATTCTCTAAAAGCCGAACAATACTAATCTTAAGCAGCCTGCCAAGAATCAAAATAACTGTAAAATATCAAACGAACGCTAGCCAGTACAGAATGCTAAGATCTATTTTTTAAGAAGCGAATGTATATTTTTGTACTAAGGCAGGCAAACGAGGAGGAGGAGGAGGGAATATTAGGATGTGGATGTGGATGAAGGAATTAGGGGGAAGGTGTGGAAGGGAGAGTAAAAACGCAAGAAAGCTGTGATTACCGCGTCGGCTTAAGGGGAATAATTTTAAAATAGAAAAAAAAGCAGAAAAAAATTTCGCGTAGTAAGAAAACAGCACGTTCCTGAACACAAGTGTGTGTGTGTGTTACCGAGTGGGCCGCTATCGAAGGGCTAAAATAATCGAGAACAAAACATCTGTGATAAACTATAAAATCTTAGACGGGTGCTCCTGAGAGAGTTGACAATTAAGAGCGTTATATAGCGAGGAACTGCGTAACTAAGCGGGGCGGATAATGATGATTTATTTCCGCAATCGTAACGGTCCAATATCGCTTAAGATTATAGAGAGAATTTCGAGATGAAGAACACGAAGATGTTCTTTAGAGAGTGGAAGAGAGAGAGAGAGAGAGAGAGAGAGAAAAGAATTATATGACGAAAACTGTCGTTGGAAAACAATGTAGACTCGAGCAGTCGGTGTAGAATTACGTTCCTCAGTTTTGCTCGAACGATAGTTATCGGTTTGTCCATTACACGGACATTATCCAGACTACGATGATGATGATGATGATGATGATAATGATGATGATGTATTCGACACTTTGTCGAAAGAACTCGCACTACCGCAAATTATTTAAATGAATTTAAATGAAGATCGTCGACATTCCACTAAAAAACCTCGCGAGCTGGCGGCAACCGTCGCTTCAAGTTTTGTCAGACCGACAAAACCTCTCGATCGGTATCACAAATGACAATTCCATAAAGAATCCATGAGATCTCTACCAAGAGGTATTGAGATTATTCTACCGATGCTTATTACGTCACTCGAGCTTAAGCAGTTGTGTTGCCATCTTAGATATTTAAACTGACATCCCTTTAAGGAGACATTGATAATTTACTTACCTTAACTTATTTTTGAAAATTTAAGTTCTTTGTTGATACGATTAATAATATACAGCGGTATATTAGGTACATATATTAGAGTATGATTGTCATCGCGAATCATGCGAGCTTGTATTATAGCGTTTGTCGATAGTGAGAAAACCATGAATTCAGTATGCTTTATCTATCAGGCGAGTAAGTGAAAACCCTGCAAGAGTACCGCCAGTTCGTTTCTTTACCATGTATGTTTTTATGCTATTTTCGAGGAATACGAATACTTGTAGACTGCATCAATGAACTATCAAATCGGAATAGTTGGAATGACGACACGCGTACCGCGAAGCAGATTTTCCAATAATCTGCACATAGATATTTCTATTGAGTAATTTTAGCCGATCTTTAATGATAAGATCAGGAAGCGCGTCGGGCTGATATACACCACGAACAGTATTATAAGTTCCTAAAAAGAGTGAAACTTTCTGCGATTGAACGACACTCCTTTACACATGTAGCGCGTGCTGACGAGCATCTTTGCAGTTTTATTGTTATTTCGAATGTTTTCAGTCATGACATTTGTCTTCAACAAACAATGCATTCCAATCGAGAAAACGGCAAGCTCAGTTCGCGAGGAGCAAAGTGTTAACATGTTTTTTAGCCGCGCTTGCCACACGCTCATTGAGGCCTGATTGCAACAATCTTATCTCGAGTTTCTTCAACCGAAGTTTAAGTTAACTTTATTTCATATTAGAGATATCACACACTCAAATTTTAACTTGGGAGAGAGTGAGACAGAGATAGAGAAAGAGAGAAGGAAAAAACGAAAAAGAGAAAGAAATCTGGCCAGGCCTGAATTAGCTGAAAGAGAAGCAAGAGAACTTTGCTACTGGCTCGAATCGAGCAAAAATTTACGTATCAAACTATTCCGACGTCCTTGAGTAAATGTAAAAATGGTTGGAGATAAGTTTCAAAATAATTTTTGAAATGTCTTTCGTCTCGATCATACGTACGATCCTTATTTAACAGAGCGATCGTATTTCGAGGTTCGTTTAACCTCTGTCCATTTTTTTTGCGTTCGGGCAAAAGCGATGTCCAAGTATCGATCACTAGCGAAACGAATTTTAAGCAGTCACGTTCGATTCGATCTCAGTAATGAAAAAAAAATCAAACAAAAAACAAAAAATGTCAATGTTCTTAAATGTTATACATCTCTTTTTCTGTATAGAATAAGAAAAAGAGAGTGAGAGATGAAGCAAAAAGCGAGAGAATGCGTGTGAAAATGAGAGAGAGAGAGAGAGAGAGAGAGAACGAGAGAATCGTAACTCGAATATCGAGCGTGGCTCAAAATGCTACGGCACACATACACGATATGAATTTGTTAGTTGAAAAAGGGAATTTTCTGGTCTCTACTAGCCAATAGATTTTTTTCTCGGCTGTGCTGTTGTAACTTTTATATTTATTTTGCGAATGGTGATTTCGTTGTCACGCGTGTTCGTTTGAAAATATTCCCTCTTTCAATTGATCCAAAGCGAGGATAAGGTCCTGCTGCATATACTGAATATAAGTCACTCTTTTAGCATTGCGCAACGAAAGAGAGTAATGGACTCGAATGATCGTTTTCTAAATTACACGGAAGCTTAAAGAAGATTCTTTTTGAAACGGATACACGTATCTGGCCCCACTTTGAATGTTTTAGTTAAACAGAATTGATCAGCGCAGCCCTAGTTCACCTACATACGTGGCAAATCCTCTTAGGATTAGTCGCATTGTATATCGCTTTGTGCACAATGGTTTTAATTTATCTTTTAGAGCGAATTATATTAATTTGCAAATCTGTTGATTAAAGTCTCTATACGGTAGCTATACGGTAGTAGTCGACGTAATTTACGTAGTTAATTAATATATGAGTGAAAAAGAAGATATATATGTGTACGTATGTATGTCCGGAGAAAGAGCGTGGGAAGAAGAAAAGGGATGACGAGAGAGAGAGAGAGAGAGAGAGAGAGAGAGAGATAGAGATAGAGACACACGACCAATGTGATCCGGAGAAGACGTTAATCGTTCAGCGAGAAAACTCATGTGCGGCATGTCGCAGGTGCTGCAGATATGCATATTGCAAAGTGACACATAACACCACACAGCAGGTCGTAACGGGGAAGTCGCGTTTGACATAGATTAGCCATTTCATAACAGAGAACCGCATGATTCCTACGCGCGTCCAAGGTCGAGGATACGCAATGTCTATACATGAGTGTTCTCAGCAGCTCGATTCCCGTTACGATTAACGATCGATGACATGAACTTCCTTCCAGTTCATTCGTTGCATTGGCGCATATAACAACCGGCCAATAGAGAGAAGAATATAGACTAAACAGATATTGTTTTTACGGCTCTTCTTTCGTTGTCCGCCAGTTTAGCGTTACTTTTTAATGATTATTGTTACTTAACGAAGGCAAATCGATTAATGATCTATGTAAATGCAAGTGTACGCGTCCTGCATGCGTGCGTGTGTGGTATTTGTATATGTACGTATGTGTGTGTATGTATATATATAGATATATATATATACTCGCATGTGCATTTACATATGTTGCGTGTGTGTGCGCGCGTGTATGTCGTAATGCGTGGGTCGATTGCTAGTGTGTGTATGTACATATGCGTATGTATATATACACGCGTATCTGCATGTGTCTGAAAGCACGAGTTGCTTGTTCATTCAGCGAACCACCGAAGATCACCATTAGCTTTTATCCCGCATTATCCCCAAAAGGGATAGAGAGCGTTTGATTCGGTCCGCTGGTGAAAAGTGCACTTAACGCTTGATATATTAGGATATAAAGTTCAATGTATCGTAAAATTATGTTGTAAGTTATGTCACTAATATTGAATGTGGTTCAAGAAGAAGAAGACGAAGCAGGTGATGTTTAAGAGAAAAAAAAGAAACGATCGATTTGTTTGTTACATACGTAGCGTAATGATAGAAGCACTGAGACCTGCAGTGCGGTGCCACAAAGATGGTGTATTTTAGTTTATCAGTCTCTTCCTTGTAAGAAAAGAAAATATGTACATCCCCGCATAAATGTATATTATATACCTTTACGCCATCCGTATTCTATTTGTACAATACACTTAGCTACTCCAAAATCAATTGTCTGAAACTACAAGGAATTACAATGTAGTAGCGCCTCCGACGAGCATATTTATGCGAGGAGGCAACAGAGGAAGAAGAGGAAGAAGAGGAAGAAGAAGAAGAAGAAGAAGAAGCTCTTTAAGCAGCGTACACGATCCGTTGTACCATCGTCCAATTGTACCAACAGTATTTTTTTGGTCAGAACGAAGTCCAATTGTCGAATTACACGCAAATCTCAACCATTTGTACTTCATCTCCTCGAGAATAGAAGATCTATCGCATGTATAATTGAATTTTAAGGAATGTATCGATCGATAAAATAAATCGTGCATGGCATAAGAGATTGGAGTTTGTTTTTTCGGCGAGACCCCCATCGGTCCTCCGACTCCGCGGCGAGTGGGAGGCATTCGATTTGAAATGCCCTCCGCTAGGTCGAGTCTGCCGTTTGATTGGCGATGACCCGTGTGCGCGGATCCACGGATCCACGGATGGACGGATGGACGGACGGATGAAAGGAAGGAAAGAAGGAAATGGCGAGGGGAGGGAAAGGGAAGGGAAGGGGAGAACGGGAGCAGCCGGGAATGCGCAGAAGCACGTGGAGATTTGTTTGGAGGATTGTTGAGCTTCTTCGTGGTGTATTTGCGAAGTCCGTGGGGCACTTCCGGTAAGCCCCGTAGCTCCCGTGCCGGCGCTTGCCCATCCAAACGAAACCAAAGGAAACCAAACGAAACGGCGCTGGGAGCAAACGAGATGATGCTGCTGCTGCTGCTGCCCCGCTGCTCGAGTAAACGGGAGGGGAGTGGGAAGGGAGAGATGGCAAAGGGTAGGAGGGATTGACAAGGGCTAGTACCGTCTGTCTCCTCCCAGATTAGTCGTACCTGGAGGGAAGAGGGGCGGGGGAAGAGGAGGAGGCAAGGACGGGGGAAATGACGACGACAATGACGACGATGCCCAGCAAAACGAACGAGTCGGGAGGAGGGGGGAATGTATCGGCGGCGACGGGCAAGGCCGCCATATTGAATCACGCTCGTTAATTTTTGTACAGAGGCCGCCTGAATTTTTCGCCTCTTTCCAGCGAAGAGGAGAGAAAAGAGAGAAAGATAGAGAGAGAGAGAGAGAGAGAGAGAGAGAGAAGAGAGAAGGAAGGTGGTAGTAGCTAGTCTCGTTGCTACGGGAGCAAGGATTTCCGTGCTCTCTCCCCTCTCTTGGCAGGATAGGCAAGCCGTCCGTCCGTCCGTCCTTCCGTCCATCCATTCGTAGGAAAAAGGAAGAGAGAGGAGAGAGAGAAAGAGAGTCCGTGGAGGTGCCGCGCGTGCTAAGGCCAATTATGCGCCAGCGCGCACGGTAACGAAAAAGTCTCGGTGAAACGTGCTACGGAAATCGTGCATGTGCTGCTGCACGTTAAAGTGCATCGCGATCGGCATTTTCGGAGAGGAGAGGAGAGGAGAGCCGTGGAGAATAGGCAAAAGACCATTTAAATCTCCTCCGACAGAGAGGGAGGGAGGGAGAGAGGAAAGTAGCGAAAAGGGGGTTGTCGCGGCGTCTCGGAAGAAAATAGAAAAAGAGGAGAGGAGAGGAGAGGAGAGGAGAGGAGAGGAGAGACAAAACGAGTGTACAGCTCCACGGTATTACGTGCTGTGTGCGTCATGTCGACGTGTGTAAACGACAGCGTGGAGTGTAAAACATCGTAGCGGAGTGGAGTGAAGTGGAGTGGAGTGGAAAGCGACCGGCTGCTTGTGGCCGCCCGTCTGCTGCTGGCTCCTGGCTCCTGGCTCCTTGCCTGCCTCCTTCTCTACTGTTCGCTCACCTTCTACTTCCTTCCTTCCTTCCTTCCTTCCTTCCTTCCTTCATTCCTTCCTTCTTTCCTTCCTCCCTTCCTTCCTTCCTTCCTTCCTTCCTTCCTTCCTTCCTTCCTTCCTTCCTTCCTTCCTTCCTTCCTTCCTTCCTTCCTTCCTTCCTTCCTTCCTTCCTTCCTTCCTTCCTTCCTTCCTTCCTTCAGTTTACCCATTCGCTTTCCTTATTTACTTTTTACACTCTCTCTCTGTCTCTCCTCCACTCTTCGTGATCGATCTCCTTCTACCCCGCTCTCTCTCTCTCTCTCTCTCACTTCGCATCGAACGACTCGAAATTTTGGAACGACCCTTATTGACCCTTCAGGTACGTCCCAGTGTCCTAAACTCTGCGCGCGAGCGTGTCGAGTGTCAAAATACTCGTGGACTCCCCGGATCGCAGGCGACATTTTCCTTCGTTTCCACTTTCATCCACCGCTCACTGGCCCGATCAATCCGTACACGTTGGCATCACATGTTTGGCTGGTTGGCCGTCTGGTTGGTTAGTTGGTTGGTTGGCTGGTTGGTTGGCTGACCGACTGGCTGGCTGGCTGGCTGGCTGCTTGGATGAGACTACTACCTTTGCTTCCACCACGCTGTTTACGGTCTTTCATTCATGACTACTACTCGACCAGGAGCTTTGCACCACGCAAAGTGGATTATGTTGATTTCTTAGCGATTTGCGCTAGCGCGTTACGCGTCTCTGGATATCTTTAGCCCACTTCCGATGGTACCGATGGTACCACCGATGGTACCCATGGTACCCATGGAACATCCACGCGGAACACCAGCGAAAACCCCCTGGTAATCGCTACCTTTTTAAAATTTTTTTTTTCTCTCTCTCCCCCCTCGTCGCTCTTGTCTCTATTTTTTATACGTGCGTGCGTACGCGCACTTTTCTCTATCCGTACGCACGCACGCACACACGCACGCACACTGCTGTCGCGTGCTCCTCTCTCAATCGCTACTCCGTCAAGTGCGCGTGTGTACGATATTACGAGTGCACTTGATAAACTCGATGGAGATTTTTTAAGGCCGCTTTTGACGGAGGTGCACGCTCGTCTCGCGCGGTGCATAAGTTTAATAGGTTAGGATCTCGACGGAGGTTACCCTAGGTCAACTTCCTGTTTATGTCCGTCTTTTCTCCTCCCTGGACGCTTCGGAGCAACCGCTAAAGAATATTTCGCTCGTTACGCTCCCGAGGAAGAGACGATGCTCCCTGGTCTCGTCGAAGGTTTGATACATCGAAACTCTCTTGTCGTTGAAAAAATGCGTGCGCGCGCGCGCGTGTGCGTAATGCGTGCGTACACGCGACAGTTTGGCGCGTTGCAATGAGAACCTACGAGCTCCGGACGAGTCGCATGACAGATACAGGGGGGGCTCGATTTTTCAGATTTTCTCGCAATTTTATGTCGTCCGCCGTCTCTATGGAAGAGAGCCCTAGGTTGTGTCCCGTCACGTGACCCTTCGCAAAAATTAATCTCGACCAGATACGAGCAACGCGCGCCGATGATAAACGCGATACAAAGCGTGCGATTGTTCGCGACATTTTTTCTTTCTCTCTCTCTCTCTCTCTCTCTTTGCTCCAAAAACCGATGATACGGACGATTTCGAACGAGGTCAGGGGGGACTCGTGAGAATCCGATGGTAGCGAAATTTCAAAAATTTTACTCGTTTTCCAGGTTTCATCGTGGAAATTAGTCGCGCGTGACCTTTTCCTCCATCGCGTCAGGGTGGAAGCTTCGAAAGTAATCTCGAGCCCTTGAAAAGTACAGTGGAAGAAAGGAAGGAAGGAAGGAAGGTAGGAAGGAGAGAAGGGCAGCGGCAAAAGAAAAAGAAGAGGAGGAGGAGGAAGAAGAAGAAAGAGGAAAGCAGGAAGCTAGAGCTTTGGAGAGTTTAGGTACGAAGACGCCGCCGTCTGGGTTTGGAAAAATGGACGGAACGTTTGCTGCATGCGCTAAATACATGCGACGTGGCGGAAAACGGGGGAGCAGATATACAGAGAGAGGTCGCGCACGGTTGTCGACTTGAAACGGTCGTAATTACGAGATGCGTGTACGCCTGCACGGCATCGAATTCATTGCAAAAACGTCGCAAGTCCTCCACGTCCCTCGGGTCGCCAAGGCTGTGGCAGTGGGGACTCGGGCGAAAAATCGATTTCCCGTAGGGCAGAAGGGCGAGGGAGGGGAGGGGCACGGGGGAGGTACTGAGACGAAATTCGGCAAAATTCATAGAGAGAGAGAGAGAGAGAGAGAGAGAGGGAGAGAAAGAGAGAAACACAACGATATATGGGAGATACGCGCGAGGAGCGAGGCAGAGGGAAACGCTTTTAGAGTACGCGTATGCGAGAACGGGTAAGATAGAATACGCGTGTGCGTGTACACGTACACGCGTGACTGTCCTACGTGTGTGTGTGTCCGTTCGCGCGCGCGCGCGTACGTGTATGCTCGGAGTGAGAAAAATAACGATGTAGAATACTTGAAAGCGGGAGAAAAAGCGAACAGGCATCCATCCGCACGTAAGAGTGTGAGAGAAAACAAGGATGTAAAGTGCATGTACTCGAGTGTAAGCAAGAGGGGTAGAGAAAGGGGGGGAGAGAGAGAGAGACGCGAACGAATATCCATATATTAAAAGGAAGAGGAAGAAGTATGTAGTCTACGTAAAAGTGAGAAAGTCAGTTAGAGAGCATTCGTAAGTAAAATTAAAAGAAATTATTTTAATTTTTCTTGTTATAATAGAGAGAGAGAGAGAGAGAGAGAGAGAGAGAGAAAGGATGAGGAGAGGAGAGAGAAATAGAGAAAAAGAGAGAGAGAGGAAGAATTGTAAGTAGACAGTGCGAAATAGGGAAGAGCAAGAGTGATAGAAAGGGATCGGTTTCTAGCGTTATGTTGTTCGTGTGGGTGATTGGCTAGCTGTGGTAGGAGAGACGTCAGTGGAGGGGAGAAATAATTAATGTACGACAGAACCCCACTACTCTCACAGAACAGGCTACCCCTCTTCGTCTCTCTGTCCTGTACCGCTACGCTTAGCTGCCATTGTGCAGAGACGCTACTTCCGAAGTATCAAGTTAAATTCTCCGGTAGCTTTTTAACATTTTGTTATTTAGTTTTGTGATTTGAAAATTGAGAAATGTGCGAAAGTAGAAACTTTCTCTTGATAGTCTTACATATTTTACGATACTTGGAATTCGATGCTTAAATAATTACGTTATACTGTTGGTTATCGTCGAACTCATTGAGGTTAGGTTAAAACATTATATACTCCCGTAAGTGTCGCTCCACTGTGCTCTTTATATGTACTCTGCCTCAATACTAATTTGTACTGTTTTGTTTTTGTTATTTCATATTCATGAATATATTTATACGTATATGTGTTTATACGCTTCGTATATACATTTGTATAAATGTATAGACATTTATACGTGTGTATATATATATATATATATATATATATATATGTATAAAATATATATCATATATATAGATATATATATAATACACACACACAAAAATGTATACTAATCGATCTTGCACTACAGTATAAACATATACTTTTCGGTACTACTCGTGTTCCCGAGAATTGAATTTCACGAGTTTAAATTGATTTGTGCCGATGCGCTTGACTTTTCATCAATGTAATAACTATTATAAACAAATTCGTATTTTAATTCAGTTTTATGATTAATGTGTTAATTGCATATTCCACACTTAGAAATATTTACTAATAAGGTCATTAATGAAATTCTTTTAATTGTTTTTTACAGATTGAAACCATTTTTTTAAAAATGGAAGCAATGGATCTAGATGGAGATGCAGTGGTAGATTTAAGCGTTGGGTGAGTATTCCTTTAGATGTCCAAAGCTTTCTAACATCAGCAATTGTAAAGAAAGATTAGCTGCTTTTGTAATTCATAGAATAATTTGTATATTACGTAAAGCAACACATTATTGTCTTCATGAATATGTTGAAACCAGTCTCTTATCAATGCTAATTATATCTTTAAACATAAAAAGTTATTTGCTTTATACTCAGTCATATTCTGCATTATACATTACTTGAATTGAATTATTTTCTTAATATTAATGTTTCTTTTCATTTGTATTAAATATTTTTTATATTTTTTACAGCAGCAGTATAAGGAGAGAATCTCCATCAGTTAACTTAAATTCCAGTGATGTGGGAGGACCGTTAGATTTAGGCATTCATTATTCTTTAAGTTCTAATGTAGAAAATAATATAATTGAAACTCGGAACATTCAAAATTCAGCTAGAGGAATTTTAGCTCCAAAATCTGGAGATGATAGAAGAACAAGGCGCAATCTGAGACCTAGAATCGAAAGGAGTTATGCAGAGAGTCCAGATGAGCCTAGAATTAATGGATTTCTGAATGGAAATGTATCGGATAGCGATGAAGGTTATTATATTTTTTTTGTTTTTCTCAAGTAATGTTTGTTAATGTTATTTAACATTTACTAAAAAAAGATTTAATTAACAGGTGAAATGCCTCCATTAGTCCCAATCAAAGAATTAACATCTGATGAATTAGCTGAACGTGAGAGGAATTTAAGAAAATTACGTGAAGAACTTAGGTCTGAAGAAATGAAGTTGGTGCTATTAAAGAAATTGCGTCAGTCTCAACAATTAAAAGAAAATATTGCTTCTGTACCAAAAGTTCCAAGTAAATTACCACCACCGGTTCCAGTGCCACAAGCACCTCATAGGTATTTGTTTGATTGTAATCCAGTTCAAATCGATTTTGGACAGAGTGAGTTGAGTCTAATATACTGTGTATTTCGTGTTTTCAGTCATAGGACTAGCAAGGCTCCACCTCCTTTACTTAAAGGTCAACCTCCACCTAGCAGAAATAGCAGTTTGCATGCTCCGCCGCCTGGAATGTTGTTGCCACCAACGGCAAGCCGTAATGTAACTTCAAGTACAGGAATGCCGCCTAACATGGTTATACCACAGCCACCTCATCCTCGAGGCAGACCTCCTAGTGCAACTCCAAATGTTCCAAATTACCATGCTCCAGCCGATAGAACTGAACGTTCTACAAAAGATCCCACTCCTACACCAGCTCATCAAGTTAGCAAGGTAAGGACAGAAAAACTTTTCACAATCAAAAACTTTCGCATTACCATCAAAAGTTAATGTTTAATTCGCACCGTGCAATGGTAATTAATTATTATAAATAATAAAATCTTTTTAACTAAAGCTGCTTGTTGGATCTCAAGATAATAAAGCCAACGCATCTTTAAGCACGCCTGTGATTCCAGAGCAGGTACTATTTGTGCAATTATACGAAATTAGCTGAATTTTACTAAATTCATCAAACATTGTATTATTAGTAAAATAACTCTGATCGATGATCGTACTTATCGGATGACATTATTATTACTATTGACAAACATTTCTTATGAAATTAATATTTGATTGTCATGAGAGAAACATAATTGTTTTGTATTTTCACTTAGGAACGTCCGAGAGAGGACAATCAGACACCTGCTCAGCGTCAAGCTGCTGCTAAATTAGCTCTTAGAAAGCAATTAGAAAAAACATTACTTCAAATACCACCTCCAAAACCCCCTCCACCAGAGATGCACTTTGTGCCAAATCCATCGAATACGGAATTTATTTATCTGGTTGGCTTGGAGCATGTGGTAGACTTTATTACAAAGGAACCAGCAATACCACCACCACCAGAACCATTTGAATGTACACAATGTAAGACTGACTTTACACCAGTGTGGAAATGGGAGAAGCCAGTTGCTGGAGGGAAGAAAGAAGGCCCTAGAGGTCAGCATGCAACGTTTCAAAGGCCTCCAGCTGGTCGTGATCCTAGAGTCATTTGCGAACATTGCGTCACTACTAATGTTAAAAAGGCTCTTAAAGCAGAACATACGAATCGGTAAGAATTTCTTAAAATTCCTGGTTACTTTCACAAAAGTTTGAGAAAGCCTTGACCGTGACACTAGCGTTAAACGACGAATTTTATTTCAGATTAAAAACTGCTTTTGTAAAAGCTTTGCAACAAGAGCAAGAGATAGAACAGAGATTAGCACAAGCAGCTTGTCCAAGTCCAGATCCGCCAGCTCCAAAACCAGTTCCAAAGGCAGCGACTCCTACTAGAAGGGTAGCGACGCCAC
Organism: Sclerodermus sp. 'alternatusi'; assembly: GCA_037305995.1. Taxonomy (NCBI): domain Eukaryota; kingdom Metazoa; phylum Arthropoda; class Insecta; order Hymenoptera; family Bethylidae; genus Sclerodermus; species Sclerodermus sp. 'alternatusi'. Next base: position 1,858,639 of record CM074548.1, read on the forward strand.
CCGCGCCACCTCCACAAGTTCCTCCAGCACCGACGTTGGCTCCTACTCCTCCAGCACCAAAATTGCAAGAGCACCCACTCGTTAAATTGGCCGAAAGTGGAAAATTCAGCCCACATCACGCTGCTGCTGCAGCTTTGCAACAGCAATTACTCCGAGGTACGTATACGTGTAAAATAGAGTGTATTTGTTGAGAGAGAGAGAGAGAAAAAAAGAGACACTCCATGCTCTGTTTGTTTTCCTTCAGAATTGGCCAAGAATCCGGTGCCAGGTTTGCCACCTCATCAACCGATACCAGCGCACATGATGCCACCTTTTTCGTCGATTTTATATCCTTATCAACTAGCAATGGCACAAGCCGCAGGAGGAAAAGGCCTTGTGGAATTGCAGCGACAAGCTGCAGATCTGCAACGACAATATTTGCTGGATATGATCCCGTCACAAGCATCTCAAGCGCAGGGCAATCAAGCTCCGCCGAGAGCTCATCCACATAATTGGAAAACGTAACCGGACGCGATTAGAAATCGAACGATGAGTGTGAGTAAATAAGCAGACAATGGATAACACGTTCTGCTTCCCTTCATGTAATTACTCGAGAGCGACTAAATACTGAGGGCTTGGAAGACTCACCATTAGAAGTTCAATAAAAGGTTAAAAATGCTCTAAACAATCACGGACATTTGTTGGTTTAGGGACATCTCTGACGTGGTGATTTTTCTATGGGCAAGAAGAGTCGCCAGCTTTTAAAAGTTGACGGAAGCCTGGTATATAAACTTTATCTTTTATGCAAAACTGCGATCAAACAGGCGTCAGTCGATTCATCGTCCAGAACATCGAAATTTCATTGATTATGAAGAACCGACATCGTTTTATCTTCCGACTTTGAAGAGAACCTGTTTCTGTAGCTGGTACGATAAATGTTTCCTCCAGATAAAGTGCATAATAATTGGAGTGCGTCATATTGTTTTTCACCTTTCACATAGAATATATACCAAATAAGCTTTGTAAGGCACTAAAGGAGTAATGAGTGTGCGTGATTCTCGATTCGTTAATAATACTAGTATTGAGAGGAGAAAAGCTTCGCAGAACTGCCGCCACGTTCAAGGGACGCGACCCTTGGTGCAGTTTTAGCTTTCGAGCCGATCTTAGCCACTGATTTTTTAAATTCTCTATCAGCGGCGGTACCTGTACTCTGTGTATATCTCCTTATTTTCTTCAAACTGTGAGTATTTTTAAGGTGAATAACAAACAAAAGAGCTGTAGCTACGAAAAGAGAGTTATCTTTCTAAGCGTGTGAAAGTGTGAGAAAATCTATTGTCAGGATTGAGTGGTGTTTATTTGTTTGTTTGTCTGTTTGGTTGTGTGATAGCGGTTTTTGTCAATACGCGATCAAGTATGTGCATCGACAAGTTTTTAATCGAGTGTCTCATGGGTCATACGCGCACAATTTGTAGCATAACTTCATGCTAGACCTCGACTCGCGTGTATCAGGAAAAGTGATACCAGGGACATTTAGTTGTTGGAACATTCTTCGGCTCACTATTTACAGTAAGACTAAGCGAAACTGCTATAGGTAAGATTACAATTTTCAACCGATGTGGAAAGTGCTGAAACTTTAAACGAATTTTTCAGAACATACGTAATTGAAGGTTTCGAAAGGAGTCCCGGGGTAAAAGCCGAATTTTTATCAAGTTTTTCTGAAATATGCACCTAACAATTCAATCTCCGGCACGTGTCCTAGAAGTACTGTTAACTGTTTATTGACGAACCCCCCCCCCCCCCCCCCCCATTGATTAAGTGATTTTGATTTTATTGTCGATTGGTATTATTGATCTTGGTCATTTCTGAATCACTAAATAGTACTGTAGTCTTGATATTTCTCGGTATATGATACAAGTTAATAAACTAAAATAGCATAATCATCTCTCTTTGTACTACACGATAGGTTTTGAACTCGTACGTACGTCATATACATATACACCGTAATAAGTCTACGATCGCATAATAGATCAAGATCTGTGTTTTGTGTAAGGGAAACCGAGAAAAAACGTCGTTGTCTACTATCGCTATCGTCATGAGCGCTGTCAATTTTTAAACTGTCTTCAGATATTGTCATCAGAAATTATATTGTTGAATGCCTCTAGAAGTCAGGATTACTGTCAATTTTTATATTTAAGCAAGTGAGTAGAAATATGATGCAATCATAGTGGAAGGATACAAAAGGGGGAGACTAATGATAATCCTTCTGTTCGATTTACCATCATAGAACGATATGTATATCTATGTATGTTCAATACATATATACATCTTAAATGTACATTAGAAGCATGTCAAATCATCATTGACGACAATTTAATCGAAATTCAAAAATATTTAAATAATTTTTGTCCAAATGTATATTGTTTACTTAATATTTATGTAGGGGTTTGTTATGTAATAAATCTTCGAATTTTTATTAAAAACTTATTTGATAATCATTATTCATTAATTATTATTAGAGAATAAAATTAATAATTAGTTTGTAAAATTTTTCTATTACTCTTCAATTCGCAAAATTTCCAATTACGATATTCTTAAATAAGATTTTGTAAATTTATAAATAATTTTTAAGGTGTGTTAGTGACCTATATTTGAAGTTTGCTCATAGGTATGCTTTATGCGACATTACTTTATAATTGCTACTCTCCCCCTTTTAAAAACAGAGGAATAAAGAAAAGACACTTTAAAAAGTAATATGATTAGAAGCAAGTTTTATAAAATTTATAATTTGGTCCAATAATGTGGCTAATAAATTATTGTGCTCTATTAATACGAAGAGTTATTATATGGCAGCTCCAATTGGTGTTAGAAGTATTGGGGCACATTACGATTGTTTCTAGAGAAGCTGAGGTAATTTTACATTGTAAATTTACACGGCCAATTTATATTGTGAAACTAATGTTCAAGAAAAATCATAAAAACTGGCGCAAAACGATAGTGTAACATCGTGAGTTTGTAAATAATTAAGCGGCGGTATAAAGCAACGCACGTCATAGGGTCAGAGTTTACATGTATTCAAAACAATGTTATTCTATCGGAATACTTCATGGGGGCGTAGTTTAATACAAAATTAAAACGCAAAACTTATAAAATACTCGGCCCGTCTCGGGTGTGTAACATATACGGAAATACACACTGTTAAATTTTACGTCTAATATTTGTATTTGAATCTTCATAAGTTCTCTTTTACAGAACTTTCTCCTTCCCAAAATAAGCACAGTGCAGTTTCATACGTACTTTTACAATCTGATTATTCAATAACATATAGTTTTAAAGATGATTAATAATAATAATAATAATAATAGTTATTATTATTATGCGAATGATTATACGCGAAAGATTCGCCAATCTTGTTTATCTTGTTAAAAATATACTGTTCTATTCGCTATTTTCTGTTACCATTTCTTTTTCGCGAAAGGTTTGATCCGGACCTGTTCAGCAAGTCCATGCTAAAGTACTATATTTAGAAACTCGGCGGAGATAAATTCAGTTATACAATAATCGACGTATCTTGAGTAAATTTTAAAGCAAGCGTGGAACATCATTTGTTGAGAAATGCATTGCAATTTCAACTTTACTTTCAAATGTTTATCTTTGTTTTATGTGTATGGAAATTTGCGTAAGATTCTTTAGGGTTCAGTTTTTTAATTGTGTTTTTTCTCATTGCCATGTCCCATGCATTTCTTAAAATGTTTCGAGCAAAATGGGTATAATGATGGATGATCACAAGTACGACAAGCCGCTGCTAAGTGAGAGCAACACCTTAAGCTTTCACGACAGCATGTAGCCCACAGATCAGGACCTGCTGCAGAACAATTGAAGCAATAGCAGTCACCTGAAAAAATATGCTAGAGTGAAGAAATTTAGATCTAAAAGTATCCTTAACTCTGCACTTAAAATATTCAGTCGTTTGGTCCTACTAGTTTTCGCATCATAATCATCTAGAAACCGTAAAAAATTGTAGAAGTAAGAAAATTGCAAAATGGCCGTTTTATTGAACGGAAGTAAGTGTCAGCTTTCATCAAGGAACGATGAGAATTCTGTTAAGAGAGAAAGTTAATATGTACAGATGGTTCTTTCATCTTTATACTCAACTTCTTGCTCCACGCACTATCTATACGTAAGATAAAATATATATATATATACCGGGAGTAATCGTAATATGTAGAAAACAGGTATTCAAACAAATATCCAACGACCACTTTGCACAATATTTACACCCATGTAGTTTTTCTAGTTTTGCAGCGTTCCAAGCTAATCTGGAATCCAGCAATATTTTACCAGTGTTTCTCAAATACGAGATAAAAGTGAGTATGGAGAAAAGAATTAGAAATGGGCGTTTTGCATTGTTTTTCTAAACCCACAGGTATCCCCGCATGATCGCGTGTGCAACACGCTCATCGCCTACAATCGGCTCGCAAACAGAGCTATTTAGGAGTGGCTATTGTCAAGGTCAGGCATCCTATTGTATTCCAGAGAATGTTCATTTCTATTGTGGATAAAACTATGCATCGATAATCTAGATTTTCTGTATGCGTGATGCCATGCAATTTGTGCGCTGACGTATTATTATCAGGGTCGATGAATCCTCCAGTATTTATTCGTGTCATCGATATCATTTCTATTTCCAGTTATTTTGTCAAAGGACAGTTCAGAGATTTTCACGTATCATTTCATTCTTATTGTAAGCAACATCAGTCCGTAATAATTCACTGATTCTATCGTAGCACATTCTAATCCGACGGTGAGGTATATCAGGGATTTATCGAGATCGACTAATTTTACGTTTACGCTTTATCCAATTAATAATACGACAGCACGCGTATAATGGCACAGGATTACCTCGAGGACAATCCACGGATCTACGAGCTTCCGCTCTTCTGCACTCCAGTCCCTCCTCGCCTTTTGGGCAGGATGTGGATTCTTGGATAAAATTTTCCCCAATGATCGCATCGATCTAAAGCAATGAATCGTGTGAATGAAAAAATCAACTCTTCGGACTTCAATAATTTGCACGAGTTTTAGTAGGACGAACTTCTCGTCGAGAAGAATACACGACGAGTAAAATTTAATTTTAACGAATTAGCGCCTTGTAATTGGAACCCAGATGAGTTTTGCAAATTACCGGCATTCACTTACCCGTTTGAAAGCCTCTGGCTTTGAGAACAACTTCACTAATTTCGCAAGTGCATTTTCCGTTTGCGTTTGCGTTTGCTCCGTTGCATTTGCAGATTTTGCGCAATCATTGCCAGATATTAAAAAAAGTATATAAATGGAAATAAGGATTTCACGAGGCAGCATGGCTGAAATTTCAAAGGGGAATCCTCCGTACGATCCAGAGTAATTTAAAATCGCAACTGACACTTACTCCGAAAGGATTGCAGCAGTTTGGATGACCGGCACTTCACTTTCTGGTGGGAGTACGTTATATGTCCTGTCGCGATTAGCAAATAGTTACACGAGTTGTAACGAAACCTAAATTGATGGCAGGAAATATCAGTAATTTATAAAACCTTATCTCCTAGATCATTCCATCGTTTGTATCTCTGACGAGGAATGCTCCATCGTCGTTCCTTCATGGAAAATTACACGATTTGTTCAATCTCCAGCGCCCTGTGAAATATAGAAAAGTTTGAAAACCTTTTTTTTTTACAAAATTCTATCTCTTTTTTTTATTCGCATTACCTTTTAGGACCTGTTAAGTCGCTCTAAATTCAATGGCTTGCATTCAACTGAGAAAGATTCCGTCGTTCTCAAAAGTCTCTCCTCAAAATGATAAGTGCATACGCAAAATTATATGGACTTTTTTATTGCACTTTTCCTTGACTGTATAAGTGATTATAAGTTTCTTCGGGGATTTCATCTAAGCCAACTGTGTCGGTGGTTTGTGTCTGAGCTAAAGGCGATCAGTGCATTGAGAAAATTTGATAGTTTTCAACTATGAAAATCACGATTGTTCCACGAAACCCCACTGAGAGAGTGAAAATTTCCTCTCGTAGTTAAAGAGATCACTCGTTCTTGGGAAATTGTTTAGTTTTGTCGTTGTTGAGCAATTTCTGTTATCGACGATCACACATCGATTGACGGCTCGAAATGTGTTAGCGTCTCGCATACGAATTAATGTGAAACATCATCGGTACTACAGTTACTGGCAGCTGCAGCGACATTCTCTATGTCTACGTAAACATTATACAATATAGTGATTCCAAGAGAAACTCGTTGAGCAAAACGCGATCTGAAAATGAAGTGATTCGTGCATGGAATTTTGTTTTCTGAAAAAGTGATAATATCGTGCGTGCACTTGAACAAGTCGTGGTGAAAACGACTAGTTTCAATACAACTGGTAGTTTTGCTTGCTGAGAAATGTCAAAATGGCGTCTTCTCAGGACGCTTGGTATCTTTCGTTATTGGGATTAGCAGAAAACTTTCGAACATCTAGTCCACCTAATATAAAGTCTTGCATTCAATGTTTACAAGCAGTTTTTAATTTCAAGCCACCGCAGCGAGTGGAAGCGCGTACTCATTTACAACTTGGAAACATCCTTTTTACACATACTAAAAACATTGATTTAGCGCGATCTCATCTGGAAGAAGCGGTCAGTTGACATTCTCTTGTATATGAAATTATTTCTAAACACTTTCCAAATGAGTTATCAACTATTCTTTCAATTATTCTTCTTTCAAGTTGTATAGCACAGGACCGTACTTGGTCTAACCTATTTGCTACTGCAGAATTGATATACGAGTTTCAACTTTTTTTTCTTTACACTTTTTAGTGGCAATTGAGTGACATAAAGTTTGATGATGTCAAATTTGAAGCAGCTAGTGTGGTTGCAGAGTTGTACGAACAGCAACAGCAACCAAACTTGAGTCAAGCTATATTGAGGAAAGCAATCGAATTGTCGCAACACAATGTTTACTGGCATTGCAGACTTATCTTTCAGCTTGCAGTACGTAAAGAAGAACATCTATGTGTACTTGTTAATCTTCCTACGTGTATTATATAAACTTTTAACTTATGAATTTCTTTTTAGCAAATACATGCATCTGAGAAAAATTTCGAAGTAGCGAGCAAATTGCTGGCAGTGGGTGTAGATTTTTGTCAATTAAGTAATGCAAGCTACACGCGGGTGCTATTTCTACTGAGCCGATGCATGCTTCTACTGATAGACAAGAAATTTAATGATGCTCACGCTCTTTTAACAACAGCCGGTCATCAAGTAGAAAATTGGCAAGGGAATCTGCATCAGAAAGAATATTTAAAAGTTTTTTTTCTAGTTCTTCAAGTTTGCCATTATTTAATGGCAGGACAAGTAAGAAATACCTTGCACTCAAGTATACTTAATAAGGTTGTAAAGTATTTAAGAATTAATTAGTATAAATATTTTATTTCTTGTTATTAATAGGTTAAAAGTGTCAAGCCATGTCTCAAACAATTGCAACAAAGTATTCAACCAATAATGTCTCCAAGTTGGCCATCCGATGATGTTGTTACTGGCTCGAATATTGGTGATATGTTTATATGGATGCCAAAGGAGCATTTGTATGTTTTGGTTTATTTAGTGACTGTTATGCATTCTATGCAAGCTGGATATATGGATAAAGCACAAAAATATACAGATAAAGCTCTTACTCAAATTGAAAAACTCAAAAGTAATCTCAATTCTTTATTTCGAATGAACATATAATTGAATCGCTCTTAATGTTTTACAATTTTCAGTTGTTGATAATAAGCCTATACTGTCAGTCTTTCAATTAATGTTATTGGAACATATAGTGATGTGTAGACTTGTTATGGGAAACAAAAGCGTTGCGCTTGCTGAAATATCTCAAGCGTGTCAACTTTGTAGATGTCAGCCAAGGCTGCTTCAAAGTCACAAACCACAATTGCATGCATTGCTTGGTTTATACGCTATGTCAATGAATTGCATGGAAGCTGCAGAATCTCAGTTTACAGTAGCACTTCAAGTAAGACCATTAAACAATTAAAGGTATTACATTACTGTAGATATGCGTTATTTATTAACATAATTTTCAGCTATCGCAAGATAGAGAAGACAGGGAACTTTGGACATTTGCAAATTTGAATTTAGCAATAGTTTACCTTAGAACAAAACGAGATGCAGAATTAGGAGCTTTATTAGAAAGAATAAATCCTGATTCTCTGCCATCTCACTCGCATTCTTTGAGAGCAGCCGCGTACTATGTACAGGGACTTCAAGCATTTTTCGGCGCGCGATATAACGAAGCAAAGTACGTAAATGATTTAATAAGAATGATTACCATAACCATAGTAAGAATGATTACATTAATATTTTCGTTCTTTATAGGAGATACCTAAGAGAAACATTAAAAATGGCTAATTCGGAAGATTTGAATAGACTTACATCTTGTAGTCTTGTTTTATTGGGCCATATATTTTTATCGTTAGGAAATAGTAGAGAATCTATGAATATGGTTACACCAGCTATGCAACTAGCGTCTAAAATACCGGATGTACATGTACAGTTATGGGCCACGGCTATTCTTAAAGGTAAACTTAGTGAAAGCGAGATTGAGAAATATTCATGTTTTAACATTACTCATTGCTTTTTAGATTTATACAGATTATGTGGAGAACCAAATCGTGAAAGTGAAGCATATCAGATGCATTGTACATTTTCGCAAACACTTTTAAAAGATCATTTTCAAAGTACACAAATGAGTGAGCATGCCCTTATTCAATGGACGGATGGTCCTATACCGACTCTACCAAACAATCCACCACCGTCCACTTCTCAAGCTATTCTTTAATAAAGACTCATAACGAAATTTTAAAAATTTACTTTTCTCGAGCAAGTTTTTTTGTATATTACATTTCGAAAAGCTTGTGTTATAAATTAAAATATCACAAGTCAAAAATACTTGTAAATATAACAAATGAAGTTTACGAGATAAAAAGAGTATGGAAATAAGAACATCCCTCGTAAAGAGTAACATGCAGAATAAAGTCGCTCTAAAATATTTATTTATTCATTAGTAATAATTATGATTACTATTTGTTTAAATCTGATATGACTGTTCATATAAAAGCTTCATTCTCTTCTTCTTATTTTCTTTCTTTCACTTCAAACTATGCACGATATAGATCAATTAATCTCAAGATATATTTAACTATCATCATTTTTTATTAGGTTACTTCATGTAAAGTTAAGTCTTTTGCATGGAACTCTGACAATTTCGAGTGGACTCTTATTTTAAAGTTAAAATAAGAAATATTTTATTGTTCTTTGGAAATTAAACTGTGGTCATTGTTAAAGTACAATGAAGTGTGCTAATGAAACAAAAATGAACAGCACTTTTATACATAGAAACATGAAGTGATCACAGGAAATATCTGGAAAACAAATGGAAGAATTTACTATAAATAATCTGTTTTAAGACATATGTCTGTTTCAAGACATTATGCGTCTGTATATTGTACTACGTTTATATAATTAATAAAACTGTAAGTAATGTTAAAAAGAGCAATATATAAAAAGACGGAGGGGCCTTAGTAGATGGTAATTTAAACTATCGACAATTCGATTTAATGATTTTGCACAGTTTAAGTTACTATAGGCAACTGTATATATATATAATTCAACGGTTAATAAGTCATTCGCGAAATAAAAAATAATACGTCAATTTGTAAAAATATATCAAATGTAGTATAATTATAATTTATATATATATATGCGTGTGTAATGAGTGTGTGTATGTATATACGTGTGTTTTCTACATATATATGTGTATATACATACATATACACACACACATATATGTATATATATATATAAATATATATATAGAAAAGTAAGAGAGTTTTAACAGCATGTAAATTTACATGCAAATTTGACATTAATGTAAACGAACTCTTGCTTTCAATATAATAATTTTTTATTATTTTTTCTAGTACTATTTAACTATCACCATGGCTTCATCAAAAAATTAAAATAATTTGAAATATATTTTAAGTTATTACTCTAGATTTCTTAAATCCAGTGTACATTGTTTCGCAATGAATGTATTTTTTAAATTAAAAAAAAAAATATGAAGTGTTTTTTATTGTAAAAATATATAAAATTTACGCTATAAAACTAAACGAATATATTTCCACTTCAGTAAAACCTTTTTGAACAAGATTGATGAAATTACTAATTTAATATTTATTAAATGATTATACGAGGGCAGTATGAAAAGAAATTGCATTCGTTATGAATGTACTATTTTTTAATATACACAACTATGGATTTTATACAGGTAACGTCATTTTCTATTTTTTTATTTTATATTTTATTTAATATATATTTCTATATATAATTAATTTAATTCTGTACATTAACCTCTATACCACACTTGCAACTGCTTCATTCCCTTGATTTTTTTTTGTAGCTGTAAAATTCCATAGAGCAATGCTTCCGCAGTTGGGGGGCATCCTAATTTAAACACAATGAAAGGTTTTAATCTTATCTCAAGTTTTAGAGAAAATCAATAAATTAGAATAGAATGAAAAATACTTGATTCTTACCTGGTACGTATATGTCCACAGGCACAATCCTGTCACAACCTCTTACAACGGAATAACTGTAATGATAATAGCCACCACCATTCGCACAGCTACCCATAGAAATAACCCATCGTGGTTCTAGCATTTGATCATAAACTCTCCTCAAAGCTGGTGCCATTTTATTTGTTAAAGTGCCAGCTACTATAATAACATCAGCTTGCCTAGGAGTAGCTCGAAAAACTACACCAAATCTGTCCATATCGTATCTAGGAGCAGCAATGTGCATCATTTCTACGGCACAGCATGCTAAACCAAAAGTTAAAGGCCATAATGAATTTTTACGACCCCAATTAATAAGATCATCAGCACGTGCAACAATGTATTCTGCTGTGGTAGCTGCCTTAAAAGGACTGTATGGTTGCCTTTTTACTGGTAGGGGTGGTTTCTTCTCTGTTGAAATTTCACTAGACATACATTTGATCTGATTTCCTATGGAAGCAGGAGATCCTAAAGCAGCTACATTATTACGAATCAATGTGGCCAGCCCCTGTTGCACGCTTTCTGAAAAATACGTGTACAAACGAAGATTAACAATATTCCATAATGAAATCTGAAAGAAGGTCGATACACTCTAGAGGTTATGTGCACGTAAATCAAAATATATATTTTAAGGAAAACAAACAAATGTATCACTCGAGTAAGTACAACATCAATGAATATATCGGATAGATCGATCTGTGATCATTCACAATTACAAATCTATGTATTTATACAGGTTTAAATCTACCGAGAGAGAGGATGAACCAGATTCTCTCTTATCTTTATGATGCATTATATAAAAATTGTGACATTTAACAATTGTTTAATGAAAAGAATGGTACTGGCATCCACTACACTTGGTATTGATTATAATTGCATTTAACTTACGATTAAAAATAAAGGGGCGAAGCATTTTCAGGCCTTTAATTTGCAAAAGCCCAATACCACCCAATACTACCAGAACTGTCTGCTGGATCTAAATACTACATACAACACACGCGCGCCTACATGTGTGTAGATACAGAACTCTTGCGCATGCGGCAAGTTATTTGCGTAGTATTTTAAATGCATTTTCTTTTATTAAAATTGACATTTGCCATTTAATAAACAAGACGCCTTATTCGTAGGAGACTGCGAATAAGAACTTGTAAGAGATTTATCAATAATAAGATTATAATTAAAGATCGCCCACCTAGGGCTATTTATATCAGATCTCTCCCTGATCTGGAGAAATGCTTTTCCATTCACGGCACAGTTACATAAGTTTTTGCGTTTATCATACCGAATAGTAGTTTAGAAGAGAGATAGAGAAGGAGAGAATAAACTAATAAAAATGATGATAGAGACGAATGGTGACCAACATAAACAGTAGAATCTCTGAAATAGGTAGAAAAATGAGGGCTGATTTGGTAATTTCTTTAAATTTTTTATTTGCTCAGTTCCTGTTTTATACAAAACATCTAACAAACACAGATGCTCTCCGTCGACATGCTCGAAACTGCCGTACGAAAGCAGCTAATCTATCGGTTGTCGCGACTAATTAATTAAACGAGTGACGTAATCCCCGTGGAGCAGGCTAATTACAATGCAGTACCGCATTTGCTGAATGGTGCTTTTCTCGATGCGAATGTTAACATTAGTAAATTACGTGTAGTCAACAAGAGCGCTATTCTTCGGCCGCGGGACGGGGACATGCTCTAGGCCATGAAAGAAATTGTACAATTTTGCGACTTCACCTTTGCCTATGTACAATAGAAAAACGGTCCCTAAGTACTTCCCAGATCCTCGCCCTCTCTCCCAGTGTGTGCATGTGTGTGTGTGTTGTTCCACACTCTCTGACCAGCCTGAAAACCGTAAGCGATCGCAACGTAAATCTGAAAAACGAAACCTCTGCCAGTGACTGCTAAGATTTCGAGGAATGTACAGAAATGTACATCTGATATGGCTCCGGTGTAGCGAGCGGACGACAAACCATCGTCGTCATTAGCTTCAGCACTTAAAGGGTAACAAGCGATTTTCCAACAACGACAGTGTCATAAGAAATTTCGATCGGCCGTGAAGAAGCCGCTTGAAGAATTTACAAAAGTTTCCTCTTAGGTCTTAGGTTCCCCGCGGAGGAGGCTCGTGTTATTTTTACAAGGAGTCGAGCGACCGAAAGTCTATCGAAAGAATCGCGAGAGAAGCGTGAGAGTCAACGTGCATTGAGATGCTGATCTGTACAGTAAGAAAGAGATGAGGAGTAGAGGAGAGTGGAGGAGATGAAATGAGATGAGATGAGAGGAAAGGAAAAGAAAAATGGCTGGTAGCTCGTAGCACCGACGATTAATCCGCGACACGGCTATTCAGCCGTCCTAAGCAATGGGGGGGGGGGGGGCGGTTGCTACCTAGAACGCGTGTTCGCGAGAGTCCCGCGGATGCCTCACGGACATCTCGTGCCGTTAGGAATAGGAACTAGCCTAGCTTACTAGTAGGACGCTTTTAAGGATGGCATCACGTGCTTCTACGAAGCTTTGGAAAAATTCAAGTCGAGTATTGATGTCTGGTAGTAGCGTTTTGTGCTCCTTTCTCACGCTTTTTTTTCGTTGCTTCATCGACCCCGACCTCGTCCGAGTTTCGGAGTCCTCCCGATCTCTCCCTCTTCCCCAACCACAACAACCCCTTTCCCTCCACCACCGTTGATGGCGAATGATTCTACGTAGCGTGACTGGGAAAAACAAGCGACAAGCGGCTAATGGTTCATTCTGCGCATCTCCATGGCGGCAATGTCGTCCACGGAAATGAGTTTCTCTATGGGGATGCAGGAGAGCTCCCCGCCGACGCACGATTGGGGTTGCTGCCACCTGGCTTCCCTCTCGGCCTCCTTGGCCTTGAGCTCGGCCTCCCGAGCGCGACGTTCCTTCAGCTTCAGCGAGAAAATGGCAACAGACCGGGCCCTCTTCATCAGACTCTGCTTCACCCTCGTCTTCTTGGCCTCCCGTTCCTCCTTCGACGGCTTCTCCTCCTCCTGACTGGAAATCGTTTTGCTGGAGTCCGACAGACCTCCCCCGGAGTCCTTGTCCTTGTCCGGCAAATGCGACTGTCTCTCCCGATGCTCTTGACTCTCCCTCGAGTGCGACTGTGTCTGTGGGTGTTGATGATGGTGATGCTGTTGCTGTTGCTGTTGCTGCTGGTGCTGTTGCTGGTGCTGGTGCTGTGGTTGGTGCTGTTGTTGGTGCTGATGCGGCTGCTGCTGCTGCTGCTGCTGTCTCCCGAATTGCTTGTCTATCCTCTCCCGCTCTTTCTCCTTGTCCGGAGAAAAGCGGAACTTGTTCACGTCCGGTATTACCCAGGGTGGGGCGGATCTTCAGGGTGGAAGAATTTCGAGGAGTTCGATTAGTCCGGGGAGGTACTCTCGGGTCTACCGCACGTGACGCAACCTACCTGAGTAAATCGCTGTCCGACGAGGAGGCAAGCTCCTTCGATACGATACAGTCGGTCGACCTGTGCAAGTTCAGTTCCTCGGCAGCGCCAGTCACGGTTCCCGAGCCGCTGATCTCGGAGTCGCTGGACTTCCTACCCCCAGGTTCCAGGCCCAACTTCCTGACCCAGTCGACACCCCCGTGGGGACCGATGGTCAGATGGTGCTTGTAATGGTCCTCAGCGCCCGATGTTTCCGGTTCGTTGAGCAGCCACTCCCGGGATCTTCTTCCTGTGGAACGAAGAGAGAGAGAGAGAGAGAGAGAGAGAGGGGGAAAGGCAAGGGGGGTTGAAACGATTCTTTTCAATCGAACGTCGATCGCTACGCGAAATTTCGAGGGAATCTATAGCAACCTCGTTCTCCGCCGGGAATGGAGCATCTCGGAGCGTTGCGAATGTCCCTCGTGCTCCCCAGGTTGCTCTCCGTCAGGAATGGACTTCCGGCCTCGCTGCTGACGCTCCCCGGGGTGCCGGCGGGAGGAGTTTCCGCGATCCTCGGGACCGGCGTTGCCCCCGGTGTCGGTGGACTACTCGGTGTTCTACTCGCCGAGGCCAGGATGGGCGTTTCCGGTTGACTCTGGGCTGCCGCCGCACCCTCCCCCCTCTCGGAAATCAGATTCTGCTCTTCGGACTCTCCGTCTGCTGCACTCACCACGAATCTCCCTGAGTTCGAGCAAGATCAATAGCAGGATAGGGATCCGGACGAAATATCGGACTACTGCTGCGTTCAACCGGCCACTGCCTCGGCACTTCCGGTCCCATCGGTGGCAGTGGACGGACCAACGCAGCTGCCAACGCGCTTACTATCGTGAGAAGCCTCGAACACACCAAAATGAACATTCAACGTCGCAGTTTCATGCCGAATGTCCTACTTTGCCCGTGTGAGATTTTCTAACGGGGGAGCCTACTCTTTTCCGCTCTGGCTGCAAATCACGTGTTTATCATTTAACATTGGAATCGTTCTTTCGCGGAACGCACGCATGTACACGCGTACATGTGTGCAGGAGAGGTCCTTTCGATAACCTGGAAAGCGATCGTGATAGCGAGCGCATTAATGTCCAAACCAAACTTCGTCCGGACGATGTGGGTGGGTGGGAGGACTCGAGAACCGGAAGGATACGAAGGAACACATGCACGTGAAAGCAATGCTTGCGACATTGAACCATCACACGCAAGCGATTTCTCTGCCATGTACCTATCACTGTCGCAGGCTGCTGTTCCGGGGACGGCGTCGAGGACAGCCTCCTTACGGCTTCCCTCCTGAGGAACTCCACCTTCGCCATTTCCGTGGCGACCCAGTGCGGAATGTCCGGGATCGCGCAGATTATCACGAATCGAATCGCCAGCATTATGTGCTCCAGGGCGACTATCAGGAGAATCGTTTGCGTCGCCGACATCTCCGGGAACATCCGCTGCACCTGACCGCTCAAGCCTATGAGCGCGCAGTTCACCAAAATGGCGACCAACCCCATCGCCTCCATCGCGTTCTGTGTGTGACACAGTTTTAACGCGGTTAATAATCCCCCTCGATCTTTCGCGGAATCGTTTCGCCGGACGTTTCACGGCAGCGCTGCCATTTTACCTGCCAAGTTCCGATGTTGGAGACTCGTCGGCCGAACGGTCGCTGCAGGACGAAACACAGCTTGAAAGCATCCCCGCGGAGTTCCAGCAGATTACCCAGAAGAGCAGCCATGGCCGCCAATGGAAAGGCGGACGAGAAAAGGCAGACGTAGCCAAGCTGCGCCAGCATCTCCAGGTGCTCCGAAAATGCCCCGTCGTACTAAAAGTTCCAGATGAGGTTCCACCTTAAATTCCCTCCTAAGTTCTCCTCGCCGTCGGTCCACGCTTGTGTGTATCATCTCGCGATCTCTACCAAATTTCTACGTGCTCGAGAAATTTCTCAAGGTCAGCGATATCGGGTCGAATGGAGTTTCATCCGGGATCGATCTCTCGTTTTCGTTCGTTCGCGCACTCCACGGACCAACCGGACATCGCGCGGACCTTGAGACCTTCTCGCACGTTGTGCCAGTCACGCAAAGAAACTCTAGTGCGTCTACTTTTGCAAAAGAAGCGAATTCAACGTGATAAGAAGCGATTCGAGGTGATTCTGGTACTCTCTCTGCTGGAGTTTACCCAAAAGATCGATCTTACGGTTAGGATGATTGGAACACATTACCTTCTTCGAGTCTACCTGCGATCATCGTGGATGGATGGATGGAATCAGTGTGGAGATTGAACAAATGATTAAAATTCAGCAAAAACGCCCAGAACGCAGGTGAACATCGATCACACAGCTCCGTTCGAGCGGCGCAAAATGGAATTTCCGGTAATGCGTGTTAATGTACATGAGTGAGTTTTTTTTGGATAAGACGATAGTAGAAGAGAATGCAAGTTTTTTTTTTGTTTGGAAAATGACCGCCGCCATCGAGAGCTTCGAGGCACTCGGAGTTCTCGGGTGTCGGTCGCTGTGCAAGAGGATGATCGTTTCTCTCGATCTTGCGATCTTCGGAGCGCGCAGCATCCAAAATGGCCGAACCGCGAGTTGCCGAATGCCTCGAGGGTATCTCGATGGTACGGCGGGAGCTCAAAATGAAAAAAACCTTCGGCTAAATCTAGATCAAACCTTGAACGTAATGTCACTAAGAAGAGAATTAGTGGGGTGTCCTACTCTGTAGAGGGAACTCTCCAGTTCAGCCTGTGAGATGGTTCTGGATTTTTGACCGGGTTTCCCGCCCTCCTCCTTCCGCTCCTCCTTCTCCTCCTTCCTGTGACCGACGTCCTCCGCTTCCTGGCCGGGCGGTGGTCTCGCCTCGCTCGGACTCAAGGCCCCGAACATCTCGAAACTCAACCGGGCCAGCCGCAGCTGCTCGATCAGATAGGGCACGGCCGATTCCTTCAGGTTGCCGATCACTTGGCGAGCGATCAGCAGAGCTGCCAGTTGCTGGAGACATCGAAAACACCTTGAACTTCACCGGACTTTCGGCCGAACCACCCCTTGCCCCACCCTTGACAAATTTTACCTCCTTCAATCTCTCGTGATCCTGCAGATAGAATGCGATGTAGAACAGGGACAGGAAAGAGTTGACGAACTGAAACTGAAATGGAACACCTCGTCTGTACGCTAGTCTTGGAAAATAATTGCCGTGTGCGGTACTGGTCAATGCAATAGAACGAAACGAGAAACAAAAACGAGAGACATCAGATGCAAACACTAAGACACAGCAATTGCATTCGTTACGAAAGCCATGGATATCTGTATGTTTGTATCAGTTTATGTGTTTGTGTGTGTGAAAAAAAGAGAGAGAGAGAGAGAGACAGAGAAAGAGAGAATTTGTGATTATCAAAAGAATTTTCATGCAGCGACAGAGACAGCCCCGAGCAAACACTATTTTATTAGATAGGAAGCTCTACGAGACTATCTTTGATGGTCCACCTCTAAGTATGCGAGAAGCTTCTCAACATTGCGAATTGGTTCCGGAAAGGTAATAGTATGAGAGGGAGGGTCGATAACCACAGGTGATTCGACAAATGAAACCTTCGGTGAAACGATGATTAATTTGATACTATGCTTATGGTTCTTGATTAGAGGGGAGAGGACGTGTGAATGAACATCTAACACAAGTATGATAACAGCGAAATACTCTAGTAATTGAAAACAGAGATAAAGATAGAGAGAGAGAGAGAGAGAGAGAGAGAGACAGAGATAGAGAGAGAAAGAGAGAGAGAGAGAAAGAATGAGAGATAGACATAGAGAGAAATTGATAGAAAGAGAGAGAGAGAGAGAGAGAGAGAGTTCATCTTATTACCAGTGCCACCTTGTAGATCAGATGATTCTCGTACTCGGTGTCTAGTCGATAGTTTTCTGCGTCCAACACACAAAAATTACAGATACTATCTACCGTACAATGGAGCACTCTGCTAGAGACTTAGGTCAATGGGTTGGATTCTGCACGATATTCCTCGGAATCGGATCTATGCAAATCGAGTTCTCATATTCGACCGGATGGATCGGATATCGCATTGGAATGGTCTAATCGTACATTAGTCGCTAATTACACATTATCTCTGGAAATTTTCTTCTAAGGTCTCAAATAAAAGCTAAGCCGTGGAAAGATTCGAAAGATGCTATAGACTCTTCATCTAAAACGTGCAAGTGTACCGTGGAAGATATTTATTATGCGAGATAGATAGATATAGATAGACAGATAGATAGAAAAGTAGAAATAGAAAGAGAGAGAGAGAGAGAGAGAGAGAGTGAGCGAAATATAAAGAGAAAAAATTAGAGGGGGGTGGGGGTTAAAAAGAAAGGGGTGGGTGGAGGACGCAGGGGATTTTCCACGTTCTTTGCAATTCCGATCGGGAGGGAGTTGCTGGTGGATCGGGATGGCCCGGTTGGCACACGTACCCAAGTCGTTCAGCCACACGGCGACCTTGAAATAGGCCTCGTCCATCAAGGCTATCACCACGGCGAGCAAGACTTTTGGCACGTAACTCAACCAAAATCCGTAGCCGCCTGACTCGAGACGAGCATCCCACCAATCCTGCCGAGCATTAAAATCAACCGGTTGAGTTTTTCGCCGTCCGCCATTTTGGTACCTCTACTCGATAGCGCAGAAGAACTTTCAGCGCGTAGCCCAACCTGTATCTGGAAGCTCAGAATCATCACGATGAAGACGAATAGCAAGCAGACGGCAATGATCGGAACCGTCGCGAGGTACCGGAACAAGTTTCGCCGCCATCTTGGATAGGTCGGCTCGAGTCTGCCGGTGACCGGAGAAATCTCCAGGGTACCCTGTGCATTTGCCAACGAAGAGAATGCTCGTGAGGAAACGGCTCGAGGGTGAGGGAACTCGAGAATGCGAGTGACACGTACCGTGAACAAGGGCCTGGGCTCCACCAGGAGGTCGTCCCTTTGATCGAGGGTGCCCCACCTGTAAGCCAACTCCGCCCCCCTTCTCTTCCATGTCTCCAAGTACACGGTTGCCCAGATCACGTTGAAAATCGAGAATAGAACGTAGGCTACATCCTCCACCGCCTGGTTCCTACCGATGATGCCGACCTTGGGACATTCGAGTACTCGGGTTATAACCTGAGACCTCGAGGGCAAGGGGAAAAGGGCGAGGGCTCGACGCAACTCACCCAGTATATGACACCCACTGCAGCTGGAACTATCAGGGCGGTGGTGTAGTGGCCGAGCCACGCGAAATACATGGTGATTTTCACGCCGAAATATTTACAAATGTCGTCGAGTGGTTGAGGACTGAGAAAAGCGCGGACCCAGGTCTTCTGGAGTTTCTCCAGCGCGGGCATTTCGTGAAGAGGGAAGACCTGTCGAGGCAAAGCGCAAACTTCAAGCTCACCCCCCGAGCCTCCCTTCTCCCCTCCAGGCTGATCTCGATTTAGTCCTTTATTTTTAATTGGCCAGCTTTCCGCCTTAACTGTTCCTAATCGAGTTTTCTCCTCCGAGGAAACGCTCCGCATATTAATAAGGCCGATAAAAGTGTGCGAGCTGCCGCTCAACACCGATGGGCGGCTTTGCGCGCCAGCTTTGTTTCCTGGGGTCGTGCGTTAATAAGTAATTTGCCGAGAACCGGGGGATCGGGAGAAAATCGATGGCCCGTGGGACCTCGGGAAGGGTCTCGCGGAGCGTCCTCTCGGAAAGAATCACCCTGGAGCGACCGAGAGTGACCGTACCAGGCTCGAGAAAAAGTTTGCCTACTTGGGAAATAATACCGGTTGAAATGCACTTGGGGATGATGGCTTGACCCTCGACCAACTTCAGGCCCGGCAGACTCGTGAGATCGTGCGGGCCCGCCCTGAGGGTGTGCAGCAGGTGGAGAACCAGCGACTGCTTCTCTTGGGTGGTGAAGAACCTCCTCTCGTCGTTGCTGCCCTCGAAGAACGTCGCTTCCGAGCCGACGAACTCCTTCAGGCCTCCCCCGAATTCTTGGCGGAGCCTCTTCGGCAGGTGAACCTCCTCCGCCACCTTCAACAAACTGACACCCCGCCACCCCCCATTCTCCGTAATCGCGCCCGCCTCTGAACTATCTGTCGCGAATTTCTTCAATTTCCCTTTTCTCGACCTCCCCCCCCCTCCCCTCTCCCTGTTCGCTGAGATTCGATCGATCGGACTCGATGGAATTATACGCAGAATCCACTGCAAATTTCCTACTGCCTTCTAAGAATACCTCCGCGCGTCTACTTCGGCCGGCGATCGATGGAATCCTCGCGAACGAAATTCCGTGCCAAATTCAGCGGGTCGATACGTTCGGAGGGGGGAGAGCGAGGAACCGCGGGATTTCCCTCGTCCCGATCGTTCCCTCGGGAACCCAACTCAGATTTCCGAAGGAAATATCGGAGCCGTTCATTGACTCGACGAGATTTCAGCGCGGAACCGGAGGACTTCCGGTTCGCCGGGAATCACGCGGAGTCGAAGGTCGACGAAGAGGGTGTTGGTTTCTTCGGTAACTTACACACTGAAGGGCGCCGTCAGGTAGAACGCGTAGCAGTTGGACGATGTGTGCTGCCTAACGTGAATCACCAGGCCCGGGGTGCCGTTTCGCAGCTTCCCCAGGAGCCACATCAGGGTTTGGTCGCTTGCTCCGCTTGGGAACATTATCACCACGTCGCATTCCTGCGACGAGAAACGAACCGATCCGTCAGGGAAGGCCGACGCGCCGCTCGATATTATCCTACGCCGGTTTTTATTTACGAAACGAGCTGCGCGCCCTGGGAGAGTCACGCGAGGCGTACATCAAGCACCCGGGGAACCCTCGCCGCTCGACGAAATTCCAATTCCCCCCACCCTCGAGCTCTCCCGTCGACGAACGTGTCATGGAAGAATTCCAGCTGCTTTCCCCGGCTCTCCTCGGTAGCCAGAGGTTCATCCCCCTCCTGACACCGGGGCGCGCCCGAAGTTCGGACCTCATCCCCGTCGCACAGAGATTGCTTCCCGAGCTCTGGAGGACGACCCGATGGAGCAATTATTCCGCGCGGCGCTCGGGGTTGGTTCTTCGCACGCGCGAGCTACCCTTAGCTTCGCGAACTTGAAAAAAACGTGAAAAACGACGAGAGTCGTTGTTACCCGGCAAGTTCGTATCCTCCCTTCCCCTCCTTGATCGATAGCGCGAAGGTTGGGATGAATAAATTTACTTGTCGGGGAAAGAAGGAAAGTTCGAGCTACCTCCTTGACTGAACTCCGACCTTTCCGGCCAACCGAGTTTCCGAAGTGAGCACCCTCGGCTCACGCATTCGCTCAATTAAGTCCTTCTTGTAAAACTTGATCCGTCATCCACCTCGTCCACCATCCCCTCGTCTTCTTCCGTCGCTGGCTGAAAGGATCTCCGGGACGATAAAGGAATCTGTTGCATCCCTTGGCGAAATCGGACCGCCGGAAACTCCCGAGTTCCCCTCTCCGCCCCGCCAATCCTCCCGCTCATTTCCGTTTTCCTCCGGAATCGTCGAAATCCGCAAACTGGTTAAGGCCGAAGCTTTACCGGAAGTGCACTCGAGTGCTACATTGGGCCACTGAAGAAACGTGTTTTTTTTTCTTTTTTTTTTACAGTAATTACAGTCGAGAAGAGCATTACAAGCACAGGAGGGATTAGCGGTAAAAGCCGACTTTAATGAGATGCCCAACCACGCGGGCAACTCTGCCAAGGGTTGCATCCCTCATTCGAATAAACTGGCAAAAAAATAGCTTGCAAAAGTTTGCGTCGGAGGATACCCGAATAATTCGCGCGTTTCTTACCGTAAAGCGTGTGCGCAGGGCGCGCGTATGTGTTTCGGTTTAAATAAAAATAATGTTACTACACAGTGGCCGTAAAAAAATACCCGTATAAAATCGAATCGCTCGAGGGTAAAATAAATGGACGGAACAAATAATGTAATGAAATAAAGTAAAATAGGAAAACACGGTGTACGGAGTAAAATAGTGTAAAGTGGAAAAAGTGTTAGCGATACGCGAGGCGCGCGCGTGTGCGTGCGCGTGTGCGTCTGTGAACAAAAATGAAAGCATCAAGATGGGGGAGGCTTTGGAGCCCGGATTATTGGCTTTGGAAAAGGCATTTGGCAGAGGACAGTCGTCGCGTTGTATCGATAAGTTTTTTAAAATGTAAATTATGCAACCACCGATACACACGCATAATATTCAATAGCAGCGATGTACGTATAGATTTGAAAAGAATCGCTTACCCATCGTCGATCCCCGTACTCCTACCTACATCGTTCACGTGCGAAAATAGAGACGCCCGACAATTTTTCTCCCGCTTTTTCCTCCCCGGCATTCGTACGGACTTCTTTTATTTAAGACTCGATTTTTTTGTTTTTTTTTTCATATTTTTCCTCATTTCGCTGGATCGCTGTATCGTTTATATGAAATTATCGTCATGGATATTGCCGGGGCTAAATGAAGGGAATCTCGAAGGAATCTGTCAAATAAATCGAGTTTGCCGAGGGTGTGGAAAAACGATCGATTATTAATTATGGAAATTCCAGTATTCATGGACGCTTTTTTTTCAGGATTCATCGCATGTCTAGTGCACTCTTTGAGATTTTACGATAAGAGATAAGAAATCGCTTAGGCTTCGGATTTCCTAAACACACACACACACACACACACACACACACAAGTAGGCTGCATAATGTAACAGCGAATAATCTCGCGAATCTTATTAGGCTATCGAATGATCTATCGGTGGTAAGCTCTGTGCGCACTCGCCGGAAACCGCTCGTTCATATTCTCCCACGTCCTGCGCGCGAAATTTTTGAAAACGCTAATGAATCGTTTTCACGCGCCTCCTCCCTTCTCCTCCTCCACCACAGTGGATACTTCGCTAAATTTTTCACGAGACTCGCTCCGTTCTCGTGGTCGGACAATAATTTTTCAAATCTCTTCGAGTCGAGACTCAAAGAGGGGAGAACAGTAATTTTACCTCTTTCCGAACAATAAGCAGTTCGCTAAAATACGATATCGACATTTTTTCCCGCCGTGTCGGCGCTTTACTGATTTTTCTTCTTTTTCTTTTCGATCAGTGACCCCGCACGCTCATAAATTCTTTGTCGCTACCGGGCATTTATCGTTGGCGCTGTGGCTGCGATGAAACTCGAAATCGATACCGAGAGGCGTTGCTTAATAATGAAAGAAACAGGCGAGCTATATTTGTCGAGTATGCCGACAATAACGTCGGACTGTCCAGCCACAGTTGCGCGACGATGGAGGTGCTCCGTAATAGTCAGGTACACTATGCGTGCCGGCATTGATGCCATTACGGCCATTACGCCATTAAACAAGGCTGAAACGGTCAACATACCGGAGAAAAATGCACTTCACCCAGCGACAACACTCTGCAATTGTGTGTCAATGCGTTGCACGGCCGGTGCTGAATAATAGCGAAACAATAACGAACGGACTCGATGGCGTCTCCGATAATTCTTCCCTACTGCAATGACTCTCGTGAAATTCAAGATGGCGTTTATTTAGTCCACGATTCTCTCGCCCCTTTCTCCCATCGAAGACCGGAAGTTCCCGGAGTAGAATTCGAGCGTTTGCGATTATCGGTAGCGCGGGTGAACCAAAATGGCGGCGGGCTGCACTCGCGCGCGTACGGAACGTGGTAGCGGGGTGCGCTATTGGATTTCATTTATTACATTGATTTGCCCTAGAAAGTGTTTGAAATAACAACGTAGCTTCGCGGGATAGGTCGTTAGGTGAGCTCGCTCGATAATGTAGAGTAAATGTTTTCGTTTTTCATCGTCCATTCCAGAGCCATCGGGGGGAAGCTTTGAATGTTTTATGCGCGGATTGCGGGGATGATTGCTCGCCGTTTTTGCGGCCCCCGTCGAAGAAGAGGGAAGAACCAACCAACCACCCACCACGGACAATGTCGCCGCTCGAAATTCGTCGGTGCGACAAAAGCGGCAAATTGCCGGAGAATCCGATTGCCCCGCGGCGATTGCTCCAGGATTCATTTCCTTCGACGATCACGACGATTATACGCCTCGCGCGACCAAACCTCCCCCCAAGTTATTGCCGGAAGCGAGCAAATGGCTCGCGTCATTTCGGACAAACCTGAGTTGGAACCTTCTGGATCCATAGGCGGCGGGGGGTCATCAGGTGGCCGGTACATGGTATTTTTCGCCGTAGCATACGGGACGCTGAAACAGAAGAAAAAGATTTTCTCGTGAAACGGTCGTGGGGGCGATCCTGACATATCTCAGCTGGAGGGCTTCGTTAAAGGACGTGGGGAAGGGGGTGAAACGCGGATTGAAACACTCGCGCTTCCAGCCGCGCGTTTCCCGCGGCCGTCGCTTCAAGCGTATTTCACACGTTTCACTCGTTTCCCCGCAATTTTTTCTAATTATCGCGAAAACGACGCAACAGTTTGCAATTACGCGCGAACGTTCACGGGGGGTGCGTGGGTTTGCGAAAAGCAATCAGGGGAAGGCAGGCCTTTGGAACTTTCATCCCGAGACGACGGACTGGAATATTCTTGAAAGTTTCAGGGAACGAACCCAAGGGATTCGGAGAGGGGGTGCGGATACTCGTTTGGAATCCCGACGGATGAATCCTACGGTACCTGATGGAACTGGCGCCGGGGGTGGTTCTCTTACGTCACAACGACGACGACGACTCGCGATCTACAGGGTGAACCGCGGGAATACTCGCAATCGCCGATTCTTCTCGTCCAAGCTCCTCTCGTTGCGCGGAATCTCTCGTTGCCACCCTCGCGGATTTTTAATCACCCTCCCCCACCGACCTTCCCACTCGAACCACCTCCACCCTTCGCGCATTCTCCTACGTGAATCTTTCAAGCTTATCTTGACCTCCATTTCTCAAACTCCGGTTTGCCGAAAACTTTTCAGAGGATTCCTCGACGCCTTCGCTCGCTCGACGCTTGACCCGATTCTCCTATTTTCACTTTGATTATTGGAAGGTCCAAGTGTTTTTTAGGATGTTTAGGGTTGCCCAGAACGAGATTGGTCGTTGGCTCTCGGAAATTTTCTAATGACTTTAACGAGACGCTCCAGTTCCGCTGTTGCCTAGGATTATTTCAACTAAAATTATCAAAAGGATCGGCGGGAGAGGGGGAGGGTCGCGGGGGCAGGAAGTGAAATGAACCGTATAGGCGAGTATCAATCAATAATTCCCGTCGGTGTACCCCAGGGTATTCGTAAAGTTTTAGTTATACGGCGACAAATGTCTCTCTCTCTCTCTCTCTTTTGAGATTGGAGTATCGATGTCGTTGATTAATTTAATGGGCGAGGATTATCCACATCGTGGCCTAGATTCCTCTTTATTTCTGTTCTAAAACGTGAATTTCAAACGGGCGTTTCGTCCAGGCAGAAGCAAAGGTCGCGACAAGGCGCTACTCCTCGCACCACCACTTTTATTGAAAGACCAATATTTACTGTCGGCCTATTATACTCCTCATTACTCTCCCCCGACGGTTTTACGTGAATTTTCTCTCACCCCTTCGTCGCTCTCCGTCTCGCTCCGTCACTTTTCTCGGACCGACGATCCGAGCGGGGGAATAGCTACAAGCTTTTTCGCGGATCATTGGCTCAGATTTGATTTTCGCGTGGTTCAATCTGAAATCCGTGAAACCCACGCGATATCGCGTTACTCTTCGAGATTTGAAAATTCGCAAAATCATCGTTACATAATCGTTCTCGCACGGATCGTTGATTCAACCTGATTTTTCTGCTCTCGCCCCTTGAATTTCACTCGCAGCGCGTGTACGCGCCTGGAGTCCATTTTTGACATTTCAATTCGCTTCACTCCATAAATCACTCGACTTGAAAATATTCGGTGATCGAGATCTCCGAATCTCAAGCATGTTCGTCGTGGACCACATCTCCGAGTTGGGTTTTCCACATGGATCGTTGCGCCGGATATTACTTTTACGACTGGGGAAAGTTAAAGTCCACGACGGGACGAAGTTACGTAACTAGTGAAAAACGGACGGACGGACGGACGGACGAACGGTGGGGTTGTTTGGGGCTGCTGTGCGCGAAGTCCTGGAACGGAGAATCTGGAAGCTTTTCAAGGGAGGCGAAGACGACCCGAATCTCCACCAGCGTTGGACGACACTCGGAGCACCCCCGGGTCTTTGTTTCCAGATCGTATCCCGCTCTGGGATCATTCCCGAGTCCGACGGCACCTTTACTCTTTGCTCGGCGCATTCGTCAGACGAAGGGCCGTCGTCCAATTAGGAACGTCGAAAAATGTCAAAGGATTCCCCGAGTTTCACGAAAGAACAAACCCTAGCGCGAGAGTCCAGGCGAACGCGAAAACCAGAACGCGGACCATTTCCTGGGTAATTTTCAAAAAGGTTTTCAGAGTCTGTCCAAGGTGGAGAAAATGTGGATTGATGCTTTCCCCGTTAAATAGGATTTCTAGCATACTTTCGCGCGAACCCGAGGGTCTCTATATTTTCGAAGGATCTCACTCCGGCCGAAGAGACAGGGGAGTGAGGTAAGGTGTGAGAGAGAGAGAGAGAGAGAGCTCTCTCTTCACCATCGAAATATTTCACGGAGTAAATTTGCATGTCCTCTCGTTGAGAGATTCGGAATTTGAAGGATCGCTCGCGCCCGAGGTGAACACGAGGAATCCCACGAGAAAACCAGGATAAGTTTATCGTGGCGGATTTTCTCTCGCAATTTCCTCAAATTCTCGAACTTGAAATGCGCAGGATTTCGAACTAGCGCCCGACGAGGTCAGAGTTCACCTGCTCCAGATATTCGTCCTCGGCTGACCTGGCAAATGGTATCGGTGGCCAGTGGCCAGCACCACCACGACCACCACCACCACCACCACCATCGCGGAAACTCACTGGTCTCCACTGTGTTTGCTGTAACTCTGCTTGAAATCCTACCCCCCTCGACCACGGTCCGACAATCGCGATCCTCCCCTATCGAGATTAGTCCACTATCAAATTCGCGGTACCCTTCCCCAAACGTAACGCGACAGAGAAAATTTCCAAAAATTTATTTCCACCGAAAATTCGCTACCCCCTCTCGCTATCTTCTCCCTAGATCGCAGTTAGCGTGAACTTTGACCCGGAAATAGCTCCAGGAGGGTTTCCTCGAGGAGGAGGAAGCGAAAGATACGGGAGACTCACCCTTGTCGAGGGTTTCCCTGGCCGCGTGGATGACCTTCCTCCGTCTAAGTCCATCGCCCGAGAGGACGGCGCTCATGCTGGATGTGGCGGTGCCGGCACCGTCATCCTCACTGGTCGTCGCACAATCCGTCGAAGTGGCCGATGCACGTTGCTGCTCGAGGAGATTGATCGGGGACCCCTCGCCGCCTGGCATAATGTCCCGATTGGCAGGACCGTCGTCCTTAGCCGGAGGACTCTTGCGCCTGAACTGGAACTTGCAACCTCCGCCGCGTACAACCCCACCGCGTCCCCACCACCGGGCTCCGCAACCCCACGCAAACGCGGTATGTTCCTAATCCCGCCAACCGAACGAATCAATGCCACCTTTCCATCTTGCTCGCGAGACACTTCCTGCAAATCTACGCAAATACGGAACGTTCCCGATATAAATCGACCTAGGCGATCCGCTTCGAGGGGGAGGGGGAGCACGAACGTTTTTATCGGATAACTCGCCGCGGGGGAGGTTCCCGATGACCCTCCACGCGTCGATAGGACGTCCCTTCCACCATCTCTTCCCACACCTCCCTTCTCCCCCGGGGGATCCCAAATCCTGCGAAATCTCCAGGAGAAGTCTGTTTATCGGCGGATGATAAGTGTGTCTCTGGCATTCTCGATCGGTGAACGGAAGTCATCGCGAGCTTTTCCCCCTCGGGGGCTTCCGGGGGCGGGGGATCTTGATTAATGATACTGCGTTGCAAGTTTGCATCGCATTAGTCAGGATGCAGCGCCGTCTGACTAGCTGCGCGCGAACTCCACCATCGATCTGGCCTGGTGGTGCGCACCCTTCTCACCCCCGTGCTGCCACCCCCGGCCTCCAACGCTGGGTTCTCGCGCTTCCGGTATCGGACCGACGACGCTAAACTGCGGCAATCGATGCCTGCGCCGCCGGACTTCCGGTTTCCGTGAAATTTTAGCAACGACATCTCCCCCCGGTCCCACCCCCGGCGATATTCCTGGATCAACAAATGCTACGTCGATTAATTACACCCCCGCGTATGTACGCGAGTTCTCCGCCAGCCGGGGATACTGCGGATTTCTCGCGTTCCTTGCGAGATTCCTCGCACCCCCGACTACCCCCGCGTCTCATCCGAGCTGCACGAAAACTCACCCGGAAACTGACGCGAAATCCCTCCGTCGCTCGGAATAAACGTGAAAACTCGGTCTGGGTCACGCGTAATGATCTTCGTCTTTAAATTTTTCCAATAATAATAATAATGATGATGGTTATAATAACAATGCTAGCGATAATAGCGCGCGCGTGCGTGAAACATCCACGGGCCGTGTGGAAATACGTTCCTGACAATGTTCTCCAATTGATGTCAAGTCTCGCTTGACATAATCACCATTCATCAATCAATTATTCCATCGTTCGCCATAATGACAGAGTCCTCGCGAAGAATAGAAATGACGAAATTGGCGCGTGCCTCGAGCTCCGTGACTGGTGCAAGAAATCGGTAATTTAGCGGAGAGAGAATGAGAGAGTGAGAGAGAGAGAGAGAGAGATGGTGGTCACGTGCTTTCGTAGATTTTTATTAAAATACTTAACTTATAGACTTAGTACGCTAACAAATAGGCAAATTGTTAAATTAAATAGACTTAAGTGTAGCAGCAGCACACACACGTGGCCGCTCGTGAGCTTCCGGCTGTTCGGTCTTTGACTCCTTGGCCAGCCGAAGGACGAGTGGCCTCCTTTATAAACAAGCGTCGCGACGGCCAATCGATCGGCGTCTCTGATTCCGGGTGTCGTCGCCGGGGTGTTTGGGTCTCCTTGGGTCCTCCAGCTCGTGGAATAAATAATGAAAAAAAGAATTTGGCGATGGGACGAAAATGGACGAATGGGAGGAGAAGGAGAGAAGAGATTAGGGGGGTGAAGCGATGGATCCTGGAAGAGGAGAGGAGCGCGATCCTCGCTAGAAACGAAATTTGACAGTGATAAATCTAGCGAGAAGACGATAGAGAAACGCCAAGGGAAAAAATGTACAAAGAGAAAAAGAGCGTAAAAAGACGAGGCGAGCGATAAAAGTAAGAAGCTTCCCGCGAGAAACTCCGAGCGAGCCAATTCTTTCCTCGCGCGCAGGAGAGGGAGCGCGGTAGTAGAGGGTGCGAAGAGTTCAAGGAGAAGGGATCTTCTGAGGAAGTTTACACGCGAATTCTTTGCGGTCTGGACGAAGGGAAACTTAAAACAGAGAAAACTCCGGGAAACAGAGCAAGGGTTCCTTTACGAGATTCGGGGGGGGGGCGAGGAATCGCTTAATTTATCTCGAGCGAATTTCCCTCTTGGGTCTCGTCATGACGCATCTTCCTCGATAGCAAATCTCCGTCATGTGGGAGACCTTCGTCGTCGTCGAAGTCCTCAGGACTTTGCCCAACTTCGTCAGGCCCGAATTAAGCGTCGAGGTTGAACTGTTGGCCGTCGGGTCTACGTTAGGTTTGATGGTTACAGGTTTCTCGGTGGTGGTGGTGGTGGTTGTGGCGATGGTGGCTGCGGCGGTGCTGCTGGCAGTGGTCGTGGTGCTAGTGTTGGTGGTGGAGGCGGTGATGGCAATAGCAGAGGTCGAAGGGTCACTGGGTGACGAATCTCTGGATTCTGGGTCGTAGTTCGCTGGCTCCTCTTCCAGTGGAGTGGTCGTTTCCGGTTCGTGCAGCTTCCTCTCCCCGCTAACCTCGGTCGAACTAGCCGGGGATTCGACCTTGGCACTTGCGTTGACCGCGGAGCTTTTGACGGAAGAAGCGGTCTCGTCGGCACTTTTCATGCTGTCGAAGATGGCCTGCACATAGTCGGAGAGAGTCTTCTCGCCTTCCGCGCTCCTCTCCGTGGCGGGTTCCGGGCTAGTCGACCTCTCCCTCTCTCTCTCCCTGTCGTAGCCCCAAGAAGGCTTCGAGTATTTGGGATAAGCTACCGACCGATCACCCGGGAACCTGACCTCGCCGTACTCCGAGCGGTGGTTCTTCGGCGGGTACTCGCTGATTTCCTTCTTGAGGAACTCGTCCTTGACCTTGGCTCTCCCATCCTCGTCCCCCGTGATGGAGTCCCCGTAGGGCTCTCGCTGCTGCGCCACCGGGTATTTCCACCGAATTACCGGGACTTCCGTTGTCTCCGCATCCGGAACCGTCGTCTCTCCGTGGCTATAGTCCTCCTCGGTAGTTCTCGAAGTTTGCCAAGGTCGCTCCGTGGACTCGTCGCTGGCATCGTCCTCCTTCGACTCTCCGGACTCCCCGGACTCACCGTAGTATCGCGAAGTGAACAGTTTGTGCTCGTAGGAGGACCTGACGATGGTCGTCGTCCGCGTGCCCTCCTTCCGTTTCACCGGGTCCTCTATCGTCGGGAGCAGGGTGGTGACTTCCGTACTGTCTCCCAGAGTCGTCTCGTCACTCCTCAAGGTCGTTATTGGTAAGGAGGTGGTGGTCCAGGCATCCACCGGCAGTTCCGTCGTCGTGGAAGTTGCCTGAACCGGAACGGACTCGCGATCACCGGCCGGCGAATCCTCCGAGAGTTCCCTGAGGAACCCCGTCGACCCTTCGCTCGACGACGTCGTCGTCGTCGTCGTCGTCGTCGTAGTCGGAGTCGTCGTCGAGATCCTTGGAACTTCCGTCGTGGTCAGACGATACTCCTGCCTGTACTTGTAATCCGGTTGGCTCAAACTGTTCAGCTTAGAGTTGTAGTGCTGGGACTCCGCCGTGACGAAGTCGTCGTTCACCGGCCTGATCCTTATGCGAACGCGTTTCCTCCTCCCGGTCTACGAGAAACAGAGGGAATCGATCGGTGAATTCGCCCTGGAACCGGAAGTCGCCGTTTCACGAAGAAATTACCTTTCTACCGGAAGTCGCCGGGTCCATCGGCTTGTCCTGACTCTCGGCGAAGTTGCTCCTCTCGGTAGTCTCCGGTAGGTTCATCCTCTTACCAAAGGTGGTCGTGCTCATCATCTCCGCCTGGACTAACTCGCCCTTGACCTCGGAGGACTTCCCAAGCTCGGAGGAAACCAAGACGGTGACTGAGGCTGGCTCGGGGCCCGCGGTGATGATTTCCGGCGCCTCCCGGATCCCCCCCTCGTAGTCCCTAGCCTTCTCGACCGGGTCCACCAGTCGGTTTGGCGAGAAGCTCGGCTGGAACGACGTCCTCGTCAATTTGGTGGACCACTGGCTCTCCGCCCCGTAGATGTCGCTCGATCCCTGCGACTCCCCGCCCCTCTCCTGGCTAGGATACCTCCTCCCACCGGAGTGCCCCAATTGCTCCTGATCGTAGTCCGCGTTTCCGGGAAGCGGGCCAAAGTTCAGCACGAAGTCGTGAGGGTACTGCGGGAAAAAAACTCGATGACCTTGAAGCGAGAGCTAAGAGCTAAGAGTCGAGGAAACTCACGTTGGGCCTGTCCGGGGAGAACCTCGCGTTCTGGTACTGCTGCACCTGCTGCGCGATCCTGGGGTAGTTCTCGTCCAGCGGTAGCTCGTTGTTCGCCTCCAGCACCGATTCCGTGCTCGAGGTCGTGGTCACGCGCTTCCGCCCGGGTCTGCGCACCCTCCCGCGGATTCTGCTCTGCGTCGGCTCCTCCCTCGGCTTCGTCCTCGTCGAGTACGCGAGTTCCTCGCTGATGGTGGTCTCGGGAATACGCTCCGTTGTGCTCGTCGTCGGTTTTCCTCCGGATGTCCTCCTACCTGGTACCTGGTGGAGATGGTGTTGGTGGTGGTGGTGCTGCTGCTGCTGCTGGTACTTGGACCGATTTTTCTGCAGTTGCGTCGACTCCAGCGCAGTCTCGTCCCCGTAGCCGAAACCCTGGGCCACCGGTCTCCCAGGTTGGGGTTTAGCGTCGAGAGACACCTGTCGGAAGTTGGGAGTCCGGATGAACCCATAGTCGTTGTCCTCGTCGTAATTTTGAGGTTCCACGGTACTGGTGGTGGACGTGGAGGTGGTGACGATTCGTTGGGGTGGCTGAATCCTCACGTACTCGTTTCCCTCGGTCTGCACTTGACTCTGGGGTCGCGGCCGACTTCTCGTTCTCGAATTTTCCCGTGGACGTTGTCCCGAGGGACGTCCAGGACTCTGATTAACCGCGCTGAAACGAACGTACTCCTCCTGATGAGGGGGGAGTCCCCTGGGTCGCGTTTGAATAGGAGAGTCAGGATGACCGCGTCCTCCTCCTCCTCCCCCTAGCCGAGCCCGAACGCGTTGCCTTATTATCACCGGAGCTTCGCCGGCGGTGGTGGTGGTGGTGGTGGAGGTGGTCGATGGGGTTGTCGTGACCTATCAAAGTGCACAAGTGGAAATGCCCCACGTTACTCTCCTGCCTGTTTCTCCGGATATTGTTTCCAGCTTTTCCACGAGTTTTCCCTCGACGCCACCGCGCACGCTCGTCGAAAGTTAAATTAAAGCGATAGATCGAAAGGGGGTGGGGGTGGAACTTACCTCCGCGTGGGCACCGGTGGAGTGTTGAAGGCCGAATTCCTTGTCGGTCAAAGGAACGAAAACTGGCGGCTCGTGGCGAACGTCCCCCCCCTCTGCCCTCTTGTCGTTGGCCTCCGCGACGAAGCGGTTGCTCTGTCCAACTTCCGGTTGCTGCTGGAGAGCTACGTCGTACGCGGGGGAGTACTGACTGTCTTCGTTGATCCGGGAGTCCTCGGTGGTCGCGGACACGTGGAAGTCAGCGGGCTCCAGTTTCTCCGAATAGAAGGGGTAGTCCTTGGGGGTGGGCTGAGGGGTGGTTTGCAGCAGCAAACTCTCCTCGTTGCGGATCTGGTAGTTGAATCCGTTGACGGGGCTCCTCTCCAGACTTCCGGGTTGCTCCAGGTTCGATTGGAACTGCAAATCTTGGGGCCGGGGTTGGGGGTAGTTTTGGCTCCTGGAATAGTCGTCGGATACCAGAGGGGAGCCGTGATTGCTCACCGTGCTACGGAAAGGGTAGTTATCCGGTTGCGTGCTAGCCGATGGGAAATCATTTTGCGGGTAGGAGCTCAGATTGGGCGCAGGTGTCTCCGGTTGGAAACTGCTCGCGGCTCCATTAGATTGCAGATACGCGTTTGAGAGGGTTGCAGCCCCAGACTCGTGCACCCCCTCGCCCCCCGATACCCCAAGCTGCGAATGGCCTGGATTTGCCTGAGAAACGAGACCGAAACTCAATATAGGTCCAAATCGAAATTCACCCCCTCCTCCTCCTTCTCCTTCTCCTCCTCCACCTTCGTCCGTATCATCGCCAAACTCACCACTTCCGCGAGTGAACCCTTATTTTCCTTGACCCTGGACTTTTGGTGCCTGGCGGTGGTTTTCCTCTGGGTGTCCGTCGTGTACTTGGCCGTCACCTCCTGAACCCTCCCCCTGGTCGGTTCGTAAACCGATTCGCGGTATTCCTCCGTGGTCGTACTGAACCTCGACCTTGACCTATTGTACGGTCTCCTAGATCTATCGAGCGTGGACTTGGCCAGCGGTGCCTGCGTCGTCGTGCTCGTCGGCCTGGTACTGCTTACCCTCCCCCTGAAACAGATTCCTCCAGCTTGAAGAGAACCACCCCCGCTCGTTCTCGCGTTCCGAGTTGGCTTTTTGAAGGAAAAAAAATATGGCACGGAGAACACCGGCGTTTGCTTTCTGTTTGAGACTGTACCAGCTTTACATCGCCAACCTACGGCATCTACGCGGAGTTACGCTCGTGCGCCTTTAATTAATCGTCGCGTGCGCAAGTGGCACGATCGTTCGCGATACGGACGCGAAAGTGTGCCACCCTCGACAAAAAAAAAGGAACACGAGTACACGAAAGGAGTACTCCATGCATCCCTGTTGATTTTTTTTTTTTTTTTTTTCCTTACAAAGCAAACTTTCGCATTTTACCTTTGTCGTCCACGTGGCCTATAGGTGGTGGAGGAATGTCGAGGGGTCGTAGTAGTGGTAGTGCTAGGTGCACCAGTGGTAGGGATGGTACCGACGGTGGTGGTGCTCGGGGTCGTGGTCATCGGGGATGTCTGCGAAATTGACGACGCAACTCCCCCGCCGTCCCTGCCCTCGAGCAGGGAGTTCACCAGGCCGGGGAGGTGAGGGGAAATGGCCGGTAGATCCGCCGGCAAATTGTACTGAGCCGGTCCCACGGCGTTTCTGACGTCATCGCCGTCGATTCCCGAGAGTTCGCCGTCGTACGAATTCAGCTGCGCCTGGTTATGGTGCGGCCGATGGAATTGCTCGATGGGCTGATGGTGGTGGTGGTGGCGATGGTGGTTGTACTTGTGCACCAGCGCCAGGTGCTCGTCCGTCTCCGGATTGCTCGGGGGCCCCGTGGGCCCGGGTGGGTCCCTCGCGTACACCGGAGTAGTTTGATAGGCCGACTCGTCGTTGTAGCTGACGGCGGTCACGATGCTGGGGGTTTGCGGACTCGTGGGGGTGTTTCCGGGATCCTCGTAGTACTTGTGCTTCCTGGTGGTCTGCTGCTCGCCCCGGTAGCCCACGCTCGTCGCGGGACTCTGACCGGACTTCTCGTCCCCGAAAAATTGCCGGAACCGGAACCTTCCGCTGCCGGGATTTCCGGGGGTGGAATAAACCGAGGGTGGCGGCGGCGGCGGCGATTCGTATTTGGGGCCGTTGCTCTGCTCGTGATGACCGTCGTAAGTGGGCGTCGTCGGGCCGTCGAAGTTCTCGTTCGTCGCTCCCGGATGTTCGTGTTCTCCAGCACTGGTGGTAGCGCGTCCGCCATCGATGTAAGAATTCGGTTCTATCAGAGGGGTGGGATTGGGCCGATTCTGCTCGTCGCCCTCCGCTTCAGCGCCGTCCAGAGTGTTGACCACCACCGAGCCGATGTGGGGCGCCGGGAACGGTATCTTCGAGTATCCGGACGGCGGCTGGAAACTCAGGGGAGCCACGAAGAACGGCAACTTGTCGACTTTCCTCTCCACCCGATTGTGGTCCAGAGAGGAGAGGTAAGGCAGATCGAACTTCGTGTAGCCCGAGGGTGGGTGCAGGCTGGACGGACCCACGAAGACCTGGGGAGCGCCGGGTCCGACGGTGTCCAGAACCGCGATGGTTTTCGCATCCTTGAGAATCTTCAGAACATCGGTGACCTTGGCGTTCTCGGAGTTGCTGCCCATATAGACGGAGAGTGGGGGTTGATTCGGGGACGGTGGAGCGGTGGAAGCCTCCTTGAGTTCCGTTTGGTCCTGATAGGTCCGATTCTTCGCTCGGGTCCTCTGTCGGATCCGATTGCCCTTGACCTTGCCGGAAGTCTCGGTGAGATGCTGCCTGTAAGGTTTCTGCTCCCTCGCCAGGCCCACCACGGATTGGTCGTGCTCGTCCACGTGACCGTCGTCCTGTTGACGAGATTCCTCCAGGTCGCGGTGTTGCTGAATCGTCCGCTGGACCTCCAGCTGCTTCTGCCTCTCGATTTCCCTCTGCCGGGCTTCCTCCTCCCTCCTGCGCTCCTCGAGCTTCCTCTGCTTCTCCCTCTGCTCCCGGATTCTCTCCAGTTCTCGTTGCCTGGCACTCTCCTCCAGTCTCTCGAGTTCCTTGCGCTTCTTCTCGGCTTCCCGCTGCCGCTGCGCCTCTTGCTCCTTCTGCAGAACCTCCTGCTGAATCCGGGATTTCCTCTCGAGGGCTTTCTGCTCCTCGTGCAACCTCGCGATCTCCTTCATCCTCTGCTCCTTGAGGAACTGCGTTTTCTCCTCGTGCTCCTGCTGGATCTGTTGCAGCAATTGCCTGGCGAACGCGTCCTGGTCCACGCTGGTACTCTGCTCGATCTGCTCGTGGTCTCGCAATTCCTCCGGCGACGACGACGACGGCGGCGGCGGCGGTGGTGGTGGTGGTGGTGGTTGCGAGTGCGGTGATGGGGGTCGACTGGGGAACTGCTTCCGGCCGCGGCCCCGTTTAGTTTGACCTCGTTGAGCCAACGTCTCCGCCGGAACGTACACCAGCTGAACCTGAGGAGATTCCTCGAGTTTGAGATCTACCCGCTCCCTCCTTCTCCTCGACCCCCGACCAGAAGGGAGAGGTCCACTACTTACCTCTTCGTCCTCCTCCGC
Organism: Sclerodermus sp. 'alternatusi'; assembly: GCA_037305995.1. NCBI lineage: Eukaryota > Metazoa > Arthropoda > Insecta > Hymenoptera > Bethylidae > Sclerodermus > Sclerodermus sp. 'alternatusi'. The sequence continues at coordinate 1,894,840 of CM074548.1, forward strand.
ACCACCGGGAGTCGATTGTCCCACCAAATTAGCCTGACCCGGCGGTCGTTTCACCTGCTTCGGCCCAGCTCGGTACTTCGGCTGCTTCAGAAAGTCCTTGTGCTCCTCTTGGAAGGACTCGACCTCGGCGTCCTCGCCATTGGCGATCTCCTGTCTGAAGGAGCCGATGTCCCTGAAGTCCTGGTCGTGACCGGTCGGCGTATTGGATAGCACGTCCTCTTCCTTCTCCGGGTGGTCTTGCGGCTGGAAATCCTGCGACGGATACACCGGCGGAAGCGCGTCCGACGACGGAACCGGGGGCAGTAGCACTTCCGGTGTTATCTGCGCCAGGTTCTGCACATCCACCAGGGTACCCTGGTGCAGCGCCTGCTTCTCCTCCTCGGGACCGGCGAATCCGCTGGGCGCGAACTGAGACTGAAATAGTCGGACGATTAGGGAGAAACGCGCAAATGGCGTCGAGGAACACCCCTCTCCTCTCCTCTACAGTACCTGCTGCAGAAGCTGCTGCTGCGACCTGAGCTGTTGCTGCAGCAGAAGGAGCTTCTGAATGTTTTCCTGGGTCTTTTGGAGCTGCAGCAACTGCTGCTGGTACTGCTGCTGCAGCGCCGGGGGTAGCGGCAGTGGGGGGTGCAGTTGCGGTAGCGCCAGCTGACCTTGGGCCGTCCTCGGATTCGCCAGGGGTATCCACTCGCTGTTGGAGACCTGGCGGGACCACCTCTGGCCGGCTGTCGCGCCCAGGAACGCGGTCAACGCGAGCAAAGCCCACGACGCCAGACACTTCCGCACGATCTGCAAAAAGGGTCGGCCATGTTATTGACTTTTGCTCCGAGAAAGTCTCGAGAAACGCCGGGAAAAAACCTGGACCGCAGCCTCATCGATCGTCACGAGCGAGTCAGAATCAACTCCTATCGCGAATTCTGATAAATGCGCCGCCTTTCGATTGTCTCCTCACCCCTCCCTCAGCCTTTCCGCACGAAGATCGTCTGCGGTTCCCCGGTGAAAGAGATCGGCAAGAAGCGGCTTCTTGCACGAGGGCGGACACGAATACCGAACGCGATCCCCCCGCGAATCGATTTCCCCCGAGGCTAGACAGGAAAGCGAGTCGTGAAAAAAAAAGTTGCTTTTCTCCGCATCAATCGCGCGCCGGAATCGCCCCACTTTGTTCGCTATAATCTCTGACCGGTCAGAGGTATCTCGAAATCGTTTCGGAACGGCTGCGATTGATTTTCATCCCCGGGCGGTGGGGTCGCTTTGTTCGAAGGGAGAAGTGGAAGGACCTTCGCCTCCTCCTCTCCCCCAATAATACGCCGGTCCAGATGCCACGTCAGCCACGTGTCGCATTTTATGGAAGGAGGAAGAAGACAACGAGGAAGACGACGACGACGACGACGACGACGACGACGATGGCGACGCTTGGGAACAAGTTGGTCAATCTCCACGCGTGTGGGTGCTATCGGTTTTCGATGCAATTTCCTACCTCGTTTCCGACCACTTCCATCGATTATCACCCACGCTTGCTTTATTACTGCGGACGATACGCTGGAAACTCGCAGAAACTCTCTCCACCCTCCTCCCCGCGCCGTTCCTCGTCATCGACACTTTGCAATCGTCGTATCTCCGATCGCGGGGTGATTTATTTCCATCGGATGCAGCCACACGCTGGAGTCTTCCGGACACCGCGCGTAGAACCATCGACTCCGAAGGCCATCGCTGGTAGAGCTCGAAAGTTTTCTCAACCCTCGAACCCTCGAGAGATACGGAGCGTGTGTCGACGGAACTTTAAGATCGATGGAGATCAACCGCGGGCGAACGTGGAGAGCGGAGAGTGAAGGGAGAGCAAGGAAATCGGTGATTTTCACAGAGAGTCTCTCCGAGGTGCCCATGGAAAATTGTGGAGTTGCGTAGATTCCCGAGCGAGAACCTCGGTGGTGAATGTTGTTGGCCTTCCGATGGCAAAACGCTGCCGGGATGGAGGGAGGGGAAGCGGCGCGCAGATCGTAACCATCGGTGCTCTTACCGCTCGATAGATCGGTAGATCGACTGTGAACGATAATCGCGCGCGCGCGCTGCCATTATCGCGTCCATTATCGGCTCGCGGTCGATCATTATCACGACGTTGGCGCCCCGTCATCATCCTCGCACCTCTCGCGCGTTATCTGGAGTGAGACCGCGCAGGGGTTAACGATCCGGCAACCGGATGAAATCGCCCGGTGCCGCTTTCCTCGCTGCTCAAGAATTTCACGCTGGATCCAGGGGCAAAATCGATAGGGTCCGCGTCGACAGAGGCGACTTTTTGCGGCTTTTGACCCTTCCTCCACCCTCACCCCCCTTTTACTACCGGCGAACGTAATTAATTATGCAACTGGACCCAATCGAAGCAATCGCTCGGTCTGCGGCCAATCGGAATATCGCCTGGTCACTTTCCGGTGGCCGGCTGGATTTCCGAGCAAATCGGAATGCGAGTCGACGCCACTGACGAAGAAAGCAGAAAAATCGCTGCCCGTGTCCGACACGCGATCTTCCGCAATGAAAATCATTCGTAATCATGCATCGTGGCGCGTAATCTTAACCATGTCAGTAGTACGCGATGATACGGACGTCAAATTGCTGAGTACCACGAGAAATGCGAGGCATTAACTTTAATGAGCCAATGAGACAGTTTCAAGAAAGCGAGTGCCCCCCTCCCCCCAAACAGGAAACAGGAAGGGGATTTAGCGAGCGTTTTTCGAATTCGCGACACGCGTCGAACGCATCGTCATGGAAAGTTGGGACGATGAGAATAGGAAAATGAGAAGAACGAGAGAGAGAGAGAGGGAGAGAGAAAGAGAGAGAGAGAGAGAGACGAAAAAGGGAAACCAGAGAAAGGCGATCTATATCTGTTTTACCGATGCGATCGACGATAAAACAGATATCGAAGAAAAGGAGATCTTTTCACGTGGGAGGGAACCGTGTGGGAAAAATGGGACTGAAAGTATCTCGGATACTTATCATTGATGATTTCTCACGATGACCGCGCCTATTTATATACCGCGAGGAATCGCGTGGCGAAGGAATCTTCTCGCTATAGGAGAGAGAAAGGTGCTGCTGCTGCCGCTGCTGCTGGCCTGACTGCCGGCCTCCTTTTTCACGGCAGCAGCCACACAGATCGATAATTGCACGCATCAACGTCGGAATTGGGTTCTTGCGCTACCGCAGCACGAAGCAAAGAGACCAGGAAAATCCTGTCGCACCGCCGGAGAAAGTCATTTCTTCCGAGGCGAATCGAACGAGCAGTCGAATAAAAAAGGCCACGTCACAAATGTGATGAAGGACTTTGGGAGAAAAGGGATGATGGCGTGGCGGGGGGACATGGAAGGGTTGTTCCGCTCCAATGGCGAAAGCCAATTAGCCCAAAAGGAAGTTCGACGATGGAGGGAGTGGAGGGAGAGAGAAAAGGTTCGGTTTTGCTGGCAGTGGGGAAAAAAAAAGAAAAAAAGTGGGGTAAGACGAGAAAATCGTTAAACGATGATTGGCGCTTTTCGCGTTCTCTCGCTGGACGGTGGAAAACGCGAAAATTCCGCACACTCGACCTTCGGGATTTCACGCTCCACTTGCCCCCCGGCGCTTTTCCCAGTCTCTCGTCGCGGACTTTCCTTTCGGATCGCGGCTCCCAGGAGCGCCCGAGAGATCCGGAAGAGCCGATCGAGGAACACCAGGAACGAGACCGGGGGCCGAAAATCCTCTCGCTTCCCACGCTCTCCGCCTGGTTGTACCGCGGGAGTTGCGCGTACAACCCGAGAAGTAAAAGCAGCGTCGATCGGCCACCGGCCAGAGATCGGTTAATCCCGATTTGCCTGGTGCCGCGGTCGATGCATGCAAGTCGTCCGATCGCTTATGCAATTCAGCGGCAAAACCAACGGGGAAAGATTCGACGAGTGCACCACCATCACCACATTACGTCACCCGGCGGTGCACTCGACAAAAAAAATCTTGGGTCGTCGTCGTCTTCGTCGGCATTTTCTCAGTTTCGAATCACAACCTCCATTGCATTCCGCGCGAAATTCAGCTTGGCCAGCTTGGCGTTTTACGGGCGCTCTGTGAAATTCTTCAGCGGCCACGACAAGAACGCGCTTTAATTCTTCCAACAATGCAAATGAAAGTATCGAAACGCTAATAAAGCGACGCGATAAAAAAATCCATTCGCAGTCGGCCGCTCGTCGCGGTTCATTTCACTCGGATCCTCCCCCGTGCCCCTCCCGTCGGCGCGGATCCCTCGCATTCCCATGCTCGGTTCTCCAGCAGCGTGCCTTTTCCGCGGCGTTTCGATATTCCTTCGTGTGCCACTTTGCGCGGGATGGACTTTCTTCTGGCGCGGACTCTACTGCTCCACCTCCACTTTCGCCTTCGAACTTTTTGGATCCCCCTCCTCCTCCCTATCTCCCTCTCCCTCTCCCTCACCTTCGCGCGCGAAATTGCTGCACCGACATGAAAATATCCTACGCGTCTAACGCTACTCCACTTTCTAGGGATCGGATCGGATCGGCAATGATGAAATTTAATTGCCACGATGAAAGCCGAAAGAAAGTCGCGCGTGCGATACGCGCCGATTGGACGAAAATTCATAGCGAGCGCGGGAAAAGGTCCGGAAGCGAGAGGAGGAGGCGGTCGGCGATCGCTAGGGATCGGCTGTGCGCTTCCCGCCAATTTTCCACGCCAGCCAAATCCATCGAGAGCCACGCGCGCGCGCGTATAATTATCCGCGCGTAAACGCGAGATGGTCGGTGGTTTCCTCGTCGATGTTTCCACGGCGATTTCCGCATCTCCGCGGGCGCGACCGTCGTCGGGTCGCGTTAACCTCTCGGAAGCTCGCAATAGCCGAGATTGAATTTCTCTTGATAAAACGCACGGCAGTTTCCGCGCGGGACCATTATAGGGGAAAAAGGGTTTTTCATCAAGCCCGCGGAATAGAGCGGTAAACGGGAGCTTACGACTGCCCGTTGTCTCGCTCGCTAAATAAGAAAAGTTACGCGCCTGTACTTTTATTAAAAATCGCCGGAAAAATCGAGTGCGAGTGGACATGGGGATGGAAATGGGCGATTTTTTATACTCGATCTAGGCTGCCGCGGAACCTTTGTCCACTTCTTGCTCCGTTACCGGCGACTCGTTACACGCTCTCCTATACGCCGCACCGTGTACTCGCGCGAGCGCGAACGATACAGCGTGTGTGTACCGTTGTTGCTTTATGTAATCCATCGTTATTTACACGAAACTTCCGTTTTTCCTATCCCAGTTGTATAACCCGACGCGTTTACTCTCCCGTTGTGGCCCCGCGCGTCCAACGAACTTCCACCCCATTCCTCAAATTTTCCTCAACCTCAATTCTGGACTCTCGTCGTAACTCGATGCGAAACCATCGGAGTTTCCGGGGTGAAAAGGGGGAGGAGGGGGAAGGAAAGGAACAGGTTGCATAACTGGATGGGAGTACAAGACGCAGCGTTCCGAAAGGTGTTCTCCAAGCGCGGGGGAAGAGGACGGGGGGCCGAGGAAGAAAGGAGGGAAAGAAATTGTCGGTGGAGGAGGAGGAGGGGGGCAGGTAGAAGAGGGTCGTCGACCCGAGAAGCTGCGACATAAGCAGCGAAGCTGCTCACACACTGACCCCCATTTTGTTCCCCAAGGCGACCGCGAGATCGGCAAGATCGCAATTTCTTTCTAAACCTCCGACTCCTCGGACTGTCTACCCAAACGCCATTGAGAATTTCTATCAATGAAACTTTGCTAAGTGTGTCGCGCTCTGGACGATAGTTTGCGCGAATTCTCTCGACCTCCAACCACGGCTGTCCTCCTCTCCGCTGCCCCCCTCCTCCTCCACCTTCGCAATTGTCAGAACTCTCCGCGGAATACGCAGCTCCTAACCGCCCTTCGGTGGTTCCGAATCGCTCGAGATCACCTTCTTCTCTCCCCTCACCGCCACCGCTTGCTTGGTCAATCGTGTCTCTTGGTTTCTTCATTCCCTGGTTCTTTTCTTCTCCCAAGTATTTTATCGCGCTTACTCCCTGACCCCGTTTCGTCTGCCGCAGCGACCGCAACAAACGCAGAGTTGCCTCCGCTGCGGGCATTCTTTCAGGTTTTTTCTTTCGCGAACTCACGCGCCTCCCGGAGGCGCGTACTTCTCGCATCCGGGAAATGTCCGGGAAACGCGAATCCTCCGTGGAAATCTTGCTCTTCGAGCGAGAACTAGGAGGAAAAGTTTTCATTCGAGAGGCGGAGGCGGAAATTCTAGGATGTAGCAACGTTAACCGTGGGGGGTCTTTAACGAGAGTGTTGCAGAAATTAATTTACAGGTTGTTTAATGGCGACGAGAGCTCCATTAAGAGGAAAATGGCGCGGGGTCCGGAGATTAAGGAGAGTATACTCGTACTTTTTCAATTATCCTTTGTAAGAAACTGCGAGCGACGATACCGCGTCGGGCAATACTTAATTATCCCTTTGTTTCGCGAGAGACTCTCCCAAGATTAGTAACGGGAGCCTCTCGAAGGACGATTCGGCAATAGTTCCCCGCAACTACCAACTGAGATTAAATTACCGCAGGCTCCTCGCGCGGGATTTGCCGCAAATGTCGACACGGCGCATTAACGACCGACAAGCCGATTAACCGCCTCGATCGGCACGTTCGATACGATCCCCGCGACGACTGCGTTTTGCAGTCAACCGCGGTGAACCGCGAAGAAGGGTTACATCCGGTTCCCAAAAAAACCGCCACACCCCTTTCCAGCAACCGCACGAGTCTCTTGATGGACTTAGTGGCCGATTCCTCACACTCACCATGTTGGCAAATTTCTGTAAAGTTCAAGAACCACTTCCGGTTCCTTCGATGGCGCGGACTCTGAAAAGTTCTCTCTCGGGCGAATGTTTGCGCTGGCACTCTCTTTCTCTCTCACATTGCACCACGAGTCCCCGGGGGACACGGTTCTATCGACAGGTTCACTCTGAGTTGGATCGACTCTGAGCCACTTCCGGTCTGCACTGGCCCGTTCGCGTGGGTGTCACGCGCGAGTTCGTCTCGTCTCGTCTCGCGGCGAGTTTGCGGGCTTAGAATCGGCAACGATTTGAAGGGGCTGCACGAGAGTGGACTGGCTATATAGATCCCCCTCCCGGGGCCCCACGGGCCCCACGGGCCCAGCCGATCCAAGAGAAAGCCTCCCCTGCGATTGGCCAGCATCCGCCGCCGCCACCGCGCTTCCTCTTCTTCCTCTTCTTCTTCTTCTTCTTCTTCTTCTTCCCCGTCCCGGAACTTGCCCCGGTAATGCCCGCCGGTTCCTCTTCCACTCTCCCAGTGCAACTCCGCATTTACGTCACTAGACTTTTTCCTCGCCGCCCAGATATCAATCATCGATATCCTACCTTTGTTAGGTCAGCCAAGGTCGTTCGTAATTTCCATCTCGACTATCGCTCGGCCAGTCGCGCGCCCTGTGAAAACTCGCGTTACATCATGGAACGTAACGATGTACACCATCGCGGCTCTCTTGGCCAGGAGCGAGAAAATCGAGAGTGAGATTTTCCGGGGTCTCGCTCTTTCCTGGAAAAGTAGCCTCTAGAGGGATCGAGAATTTCCTTCATCGACCGACGACTCCTCGTCGGAGCGGACGACGGAGAGAAGAGCGCGCGTTGTTGTTGGTCGACTCCATCGGTCGCTCTGGGAACGACGAGAAACATCAGTCTCGCGATTAAGGAGCCGCGAAATCGTAATTCGAGATTCACGCCTCCATTTTACACGGCGAACACGGAGAACACGCACACTTTCTGCACATACTGGTCAGAGACGAATACCGCGAGAAAGGCTGAGCAAGAGCAAGAGCAGGAGCAGGAGCAACGGCAGCAACGCGATGGATACAGTCACGCTTATTTTTCTGGCTTCCTTTCAGTGAAAGGGAAGTACACACTTCCAGCTGCGAGGCCTAGATATGCGAGAGTGGTTCCCCTTAATATCTTTCATTAATATTCGGTTTCGTCGCCGGATCCGATGGGATCAGCTTGGCTCCTTACCATGATTATTCGCCTATTGTTTTCTTCAGTACCGTCGCCGTCGCCGTCATTATTAGCGGCTTTTATCTACGGGCAATTTAGTCCACTACGCCCACCTACCACACGGATCTCTCTCTCTCTCCGACAGTGTGCGTAGAGTAGGTCCTTTCCCGCTCTTACCCTTAGTATGGCCTGGTGGTCGTTAACCCGTCCTTACCGCGACTTACCGCGCCTTCCCGTGGAATATTTCGACGAAAAAGTGGAAATCCCGCACAACCATGGAATTCTCCGATTGTACCTCGCCGATAAACTCTCGAGTTTTTGAGAAATCGGGTCCTCCTCGCGGTACGCGTAGGATCTTTAAAAAACTTGGAAAGCCGATGGAATCTTTCTAGACTCGCGCGCGAGTGTCGTGTAAATCGTACGTGCGTACGTGCGCGCGTGCGTGTACGTGGATCCATTAGGTCGGAACGAACCAGTACTGGTTGCGTATCGAACTCGAGAATCTCGTGTCTGTGTTGACGCGAATACCGTGGCCAGGGTGCGTGTCCACGCGCAAAACGTGAAAAACAGACGGACGCACACCGAGAAAACCGCTGGAACTCGACACCGGTGAAATTCTCGCGAAACGTATTATCGTCTGGCGCACGGACGCTTTTCCAGCGTCTCTCCGATTGCTTCTCGCTAATGGCTCGGGTGAAACAGCGGATAAACTCCATTCCGGTCCACTTTGACCCGGAACCTTCGGATTTCGAATCCTCCGCCATTCGCGACCTCCGACCTTCTTCTCGAGGTTTCCTCGACTGCTATCGCATCAGAGCATCCTCGGGTCCTCGAGAGGATTTCTTCGCGGAAAACGCGTGGGCGAGAGGGGAGGAGCGGGAACTCACCAGGTGCGAGTTAGCGATGACCCGGGGAGAGTAAGCGATTGAAGAGGACATTCCGGAATCTCATCGGCAGTCTCAGCGTTGCGAAAAAGGGGAGTCTGCGTGCTCCTCTCCACGGACATGGCATCCACCTTCAGGATGTTGCATCCGCGCGACGGTCCGCCGCACTTTCTGCCGATCTCCTTGCGAAATGGCAGCCGAGCAGCCACAATGAGAAGAAGAGGAGACCCGGAGGAATCGGTGATTTCAATGCCCGGATACACGCAGCGCTGATGATTGCACGATCCCACGAGCACTTCGACGAGGTTATCCCCGAAACCGCGACATCCCGATTGAACTGTCGGATTTCAGGCCCCTCTCCTCTCCCGTGGGCGGCGTCGTCTTGCCCAAGGGGAAACTCCTTGGAGATCCATGGAAAATCGTTGAAATTTTCTGGGTCGCTCGCTCCGGAGTATCGCGGACCCCGGTCAATCGCGATACTCGGCTGATAATAGATCGTTTGGACCGCGGTGCTAAATGCACCCGGAATGACAGACCCGCTATTAGAGCCGCCATTCCTCCGTGACAGCTATCACTTTCCGCGCTTTTTCACTCCGGATGTCTCGTTATGTCTGACGTTTCGTCAGGATGACGTCACTTGGTTTTTAGGGACTTCCGCAATTACGGATTAGTCTCGGTGGCGCGGTGGTCTGACTTCTCTGGCGAGTGCGGGAAAATCGGGGGAAAGAGACTTTTCCTCGAAGCCGCGCGATTTTTCGTACTTTGCTTACACGCGTCTCTCTCTCTCTCTCTCTCTCTCTCCCCCTCTCTCTCGTTGTTATTAAAACTTGCTTTCTGCCGCAATCTCGAACGGGACGGGTTATCAGCTGTCGGACATGGAAAGTGCTTTGATTTCTCGAGAACCGTTCGGCGAATTTGCAAGACTGGACGCAGGAGGCGTGAAACTCGCGGAAGAAAATTTTGCCTCCTGCAGGATTTTGCTCGAAAATCATTTTACGGGGAAGAGGACGAAGAATTTTTGCGAAATCAATGACTAACCGAGGCAAGAATTCGCGGAGAGCACAAAGTGCGATTGCATTAATATTTATCGTCGTAATAGAATTTTTAATAGGCCGTAACTTTGTTGCGGTTACCATTAACGTTATTAACGTTGCCAGGATGACGATGATGAGTGTCCGCGAGTGAATAGCAGCGGTGACGCGGGTGCCCCTCGGGGCACTCACTTTTCTTTCCAGGGATCACGGGCCACGCACTAATGACATTTCTCAAAGGCCCTTGATTTATTGTCCGTGCAGCGATTCCAATTTGCCGACACTGGACTTACGCCCCCTCCCCTTCCAATTTCACCCGATGATAAATCACTGAAAAATTAATGTCAGAAATCCGGGACACTCGGAGTCAAAGAGGCGGGGATTCAACTTTAGCGAGCCTGTGCTAATTTTTCAATTAATCAAACACCGGAAGATCTTTCACGCTTCTGACTAAAGGGTGAGGGGGTTGTTTTCAAAGAGTGTTGCTTGAAAATCGGCGAGTTTATTCCCCTCCTTTTCTCTCTCGAGAAATTTTCCGAGAGAGTTCCGTGTTATCGATAAAGGACCACATTGTTTCTTGATGAATTTTCTAGGAGGAAAGGAGAGTCGGAGAAGAGAGGGGGAGGCTAATAAAGGGTTTACGTGTATTTGAAAGGATGTATCGGAAAAAGGTGGAGTCGCCGGGCTAGGAGGTAATTTTCTTCGTGCAAGAGGGTCACGGTGGATATCCTCGTGAGAGTCGATAGACTGAATGACCCACGATTCCTATCGGGCGTTGCACAAGAACAACATACGCGGCTTGGCCGCCTCTCACTTCTCTCCCTCCCTCCCTCTCTCCTTCTTCTCACTCTCTCTCTCTCTCTCTCTCTCTCTCTCCTTTCCTCTTTTCAGATCCCGTGGCGTTCTCGTTCTCGGCGCATATAAAATTCACTCCATTTTCCCGGCACGCTCGTCCGCCCGTTCGCCCGTTCGCCCGTTTTATCGGTCCTTCGCGGGAGAAAATGGGAACTAACCTTTCTCACTTTCACCCTGGGCAAAAGACGTTCGGCCACTCGGCAAAATCGTCCAGGGTTCGCAACGGCCTCTGGCTTAAGAGATTCACCGAGAGTACCGGCACGAGTCCCGGGGGTGTAATTGCAAAACTGGACCTCGCCTAGGAATTTCTTTATTCGCTACTCCCCCGCATCCTCTCCTCGTCGTCGTCGTCGTCGTCGTCGTCTCGTATTTCCCCGCGGTACGCGGAACTCTCGTTCTTAGCTCCTCCGATTCCCCGTGACTAGAACAAGTTAGGGACAGTATTTCTTACACCTCCAGCGCGAGCTCTTGGGCAATTTCCAATGGACTCTCTAGCAGGGACTAATTATCGCAGCGGAGAGAGATACGAGTTAGAGATCTACGAATATTCCGAGGAGAAAATTAGAAAATTACACAGCAGAATTTTCCAATTAAAAGGGAACTATGCTCCAAATGATCCAAATGAAAACGTCGATGATCCAGCGGACTAGAAAAACAGGTAGAGGGGGTGCGGGGGAGGGCAGTGGGACCCATTCGAGTGGATCCCTCATCGACAGACTCGGTCGATAAATCAGAGTCCGGTAATAGGATTTTACAGTCGGAAGGAGATTGCCGTCACGAATGGAGTTAATTGATCGGAAGATGATGGCTATCATCGGGACAATATTGTCGCGGTTTGGAGATCGTCATGGGTGAAAGCCGGTCGTAAAATAAAATGCATTCCGATCTCCCTTGGAGTCCCGCGGTCCTCGGCCTCCTCCTCCTCCTCCCCTCCGCGACGTAATTACAGTAATAATCTGCCTCCGTATCGCGCCATTCCCACCGTCTCGGCAGCTCCTGCTTTGACTTCTGACTGCTTCGCTCCTGAATACGGCGGCGGGGACCACTGGTCTCTTCCAAAATCAACCCCCGATCTCGCGTCTTTGACTGTTCTTCGTCGGCGCGAAGGATTTCCGCGACGGGACTGGGATTTCTTTCACCAAAATGGCTGCCGCCGACCACTTTCCTCGCGATTCCGAGAAATGCGCGGACATGCAAAATTTCGATAGTTTAGATCGTTTCGCCACGGATCGTACGGATAGTGATTTCCTCCTTCGGTCGGACCAATTTCACTTAATTATCGGCAATCATGTGTAATTTGCCTGCCTGCCTGCCTGCCCGCCTGCCTACTCGGCTCCGCAGCGCCGTATGAAGTTCATTCCTCGATTTCGCAATATCGGGGAAAATCGGTTTGGCGGCGCGATACAGGTCAACTTCTGAGTGGTGCGCCGTTGCACCTGCTTTCGATAGATCCTTGCATAATCCGGAGCGATCGACAAGAAACCTTCGATAATCTTACGTTATTCAAATGATTTCTTTGGCGGTGTCGGCGCCAGAATTCGCCACCTCCCCCCATCCCCGAAGTTTTTCGAGGATTTCACAAACGTCGTCAACGCCGACAATCCGAGGAGTAAGAGTCGATTTCATCGAGGGCCACCGAGTCCAGGAGTTTTCCTCCGGAACGAGGGGGTGCGTCCGCAAGAGGGATGAAAGTCCTCCGAGGGGAGTGACGCCGGGGGCGAGGTGCGAAAAGAGAAATGCCGAGAATTCCAGCGGTGCGGAGAAGCCGACGCGGATGAGCAATGAACTTGACCGGAAGTGGGTCAGGGTAAATCTTCCTCGAGCACGAGGCGGCCGCTTCGTGACTCCCCGGGTATGACCGGGGGGGGGGGGGGGGGGCTTAATCAATGGGCGCGACGACTACCCACGCCACTGTCAATCAGCAATTCCATTGAATTCTCCGTAATCTAGTTCACTGACAAACCACTCTCAGAAATCCCCACGTGCATCCTCCCCCACCCGGACACCCAGAATTCTTCCTTGATTTCTCTAATGGATCGCCGCCATTTTTTTCTCCTCTGGCTGGCTGGCTGGCTGGATTATCATTATCACTGGAATGCCCAGCTTTTTCATCATTCTTGAGAAATCGCTGTTGAAAAAATGCTGCCGAGATACTCGAAAGAGCAGACGAGGGTAATCCAGGGTGAAGTGGCCCGTGTGCGCGCGCGCGCCCGATAAAATTCCATGTTTAATCGTCTAATGAAACTCGTGTTTACCCATCGTGATTGAAAGTCTACGGAGGAGCAGAAGGTGGAGGGGGAGGGGGAGGAATGTTGCGCGGTAGATAAATTCAGCTGGCAACCTACATACTCGAGATGATTTCTGTGCCGTGGAGGCCACGCCAATGGGCAAAACCAGCGCCCCGTAATGCACGCTAGAAAGTGTGATGTCAGAAAGGCAAACACGGAGAAACACACGCAAACACGCACACGTGCGCGAGGAGAGAAAGAGAATCACAATCGATATAATGATAATAATAAAATCTCCGTTGAATGTGGGCCAATCGCGAAGCTGACGCCGCGGGTTTCGCTCGCGCGAGATGTGTCATAGACGCGGAGGACTCGGAAGACTCGGAGGAATCGAGTGTCTTTGGCGGATGATAATTGGGGACGTTTCTCCTGACGCGCTTGGAAGTTCGACGCGCCGGGGATATTTGCTCGACGTCTTTTTACCTGGAGAGAGATTTCTTCGGTAAACAAAACAACCGCGCGCGGACGAATAATTTGCTCGAGGGAGAAAACCGCGGGCGCGGGCGCGCGCGCGCGGACAAACTTTGAGATTAAGTCAGCCGATTGCGCAATCACTTTCGGACGCAAACCGAGGGGGTGGGGGTGGTCAGCGCGAACAGAATTCTCGATTCTTCTCATGAATAATCGGACGACGCAACAGCCGTTGCGTTGCACGTGCACGTGCCGTTAATAACTAATTTCTCGCATTATCCAATTCGGTAACCATAGGAACGCGCGCCATTTTTACCGCACTTAGCTACGTGCGCGAGGGAGAAATCGATTGGCGAATTATCGGACGATAATGGAAGTTGTTGGTTGCTTTGTTTGTTTGTTCGTTCGTTGGTTCGTTTGTTCGTTCGTTCGTTCATTCGTACATTCGATCGTTCCGCGGCTTACCCGACGATAAATGAACGAATAAACGAACGATGCGTTTCTCCGCACTATTCGACGGATTTCCTTTCTATTCGTTTTCCTCTCTTTCTTTTTTTGTTCCGTTTCTCTCCTCGCAGTTTTCCGAGCGAGCGAAAAATTAGAGACGAGCCGTCGATTCCGGCTGACCCACTTCCGTTTTCGACGATTTAATTGTCAGTGTCGCGGAAAATGGAGGAAAAACTGATCGGGCTTCTTCGCTCGTGAGAGAATGACGAAGAACGAACGTGGTGGTGGTGGTGGTGGTGGTGGGACGTGGTCGATGCAAAGGTCACCCGTAACGAACGTACTCCCTCCCTCCACCCCCTGAGCTTACCACGTAATTAATCGTGACCACATTACCGTCTCCTGGTCGACGATAACACGTGTTGAGAGACCTTTTTGCCATCGACGTATGCCGCCCCCGGCGATTTCTCGATATTGGAAAACCAATGGCCTTCCACGGTTGTCGTAGGTCGCGCAACCATTTTCACCCTGGCCCCAGTGTCGAAAAGTCGTCACATTTCCCGCATGTTTCCATGGGGTTGTTTTTACGCGCGCACCGTAAAAAACGATACGCGCGTCGAGTTTTAGCGACCGATAATTCAACTAATTCCACTAATTTTCTGGCAAACGGGCCCCCATTGCGAGTTACGGTGAATTCATGGGACTTTCCGGCTGTCGTTAAATCTCATCTCCAAGCGGATTCGCTACCGCGGTAATTGCGAGTTGCGCCCATCACGACGCGGCCTTCGGTTTCCGTTTGCCGCGCGACGATCGTGAAACATCTCACGGGGTCCCATGACAAACGCGCCTGCCCATCGATGGAAGTGGCTATCGTTTCTCCAGGATTCCTCGCGTGGTATTCGTCATCCTCCTCGTCAAACCCAGCGAGGAAACAATCAGAGTGGAGAGGTGGTAGGCGACGAAGGAGGAGGAGGAAGGAGACGGGGGAGAGACACTTTTCAAGTCGGCGGAGACCCCTCGTAGAAAGTTCGAATAGTAAAAAAATAATGAGTGGCTTTAAATAGAAAGTCGGCGCTGGTCGCGGCGTGCCTAATGCATTTTTATGAAGCCACCGTCCGCGCGCCCCATTATTCGTTCCCGCCAAAAACGAGGAAGGCGAGAACGCGAGCGGACCCATAAGGAAGAGATCCGTCGTCGCCAACTATCCGCCGCTGCACAATATCACCAAGCAGGAGCTCCCTACCCTCCTCCGCGCGTTCTCCGATGATACACGCGACGTCCTTCGAAGTTTTGAAAAAAAAAAAAGTAAAAGGAAAAGAAGCGAAAGAAAGAATGTGTCGCGCGAGGTTTTTCAGTGGCCACAGCCGCCATTGCCGCCGCCGCCGCCGCCGCTGTAAGAGCGCAAGAAGAGGAACCGGTAGCGGCGCAGCAAGTGGGAAAGTGCTTGGCGGAGCTTTACTTCCGTGGAAGCGGCCTGAAACAATGACGACAGCCGTAACTTCCGCGATCTTCTTTCAGGTGCTCGAAAGAAATAAAAGTGACCCGGGAGCACGCGGGCGTGGCGGCGGCGGCGGTGGCGGCGAGGAAGTCGTAAAAGCGAGAGAACCTCCGGTGAACCGGCAAGACCGGTGGTGGTCCAGTCGGCGTCGGCCAGAAATCCGAATGTGAAAGTAAGGAATCCGCTGCTCTCTCTCCTGACGGATGATCACGCGCCGACTTAAGCTCGAGTCGAGTGTGTAAGCGAAGATGAGAAAACGACAGACAGAGAGAGAACAAGTACCATACGACAGGTAACCCCGATGGGTTGAACCCACGTGAAATAAGTTCACGTGCACTTAAACGGACCGCGTAATACAAAAGATCCGGTCCTCGCATGTGTGTGAGTGCGTGCGCGTATTCCTTTATGAGCCATATAAGCGCACTCGCAAACCTGTTCCCGCCTAAGCGGCGATGCCCCCGCGCGGGAAAGTGATTAGAAACTTTCCTTCTTGCTCGTGACCTTGATACGTTACGTGTACTCCCCCGAGCAGCGTGGATTAATGGCCGCGCTGATCCAGATTTCCAATGAGAATTTTCCGTCGACTGCCACGCCTCCGCTCAACGCAGTCGATTGCATTTTTCAGCGATTTTCCATAACTCTTTCCTGTTTAGCGAAAGTTTCCACAGGCCCAAACTGTGGAACCACAGTGCCAGGAAAATCCGCTGAGTCTCTCCATCCTGGTGACCAGGACGAGGTCGCGAAACCGTAAAAACCTGGCCCACGGGGCCACGGACGCGCGGGATGGTGGACGTGGGCGCGGTGTCCTAGACCTTGCACGAGGGTGAAAGTCGAGGTCGGGGGACCGGTCGACCGGATTCTCTCGACTCTTCTCCGATCCGAGAAAGGCGCGCACCATCTCCTGAATCGCCGAGCGGCGGCTTCCGTAGGCAATGGGGTCGGTAGAAAAAATTGGTCCCGTGGAAAGTTGGGCCCGACCGTAGCCGGTCATTCCAGTTTTCACGAGCCCACCGAACGAGAATCGCCGGTCGATCTGGATCGAGCAGAAACGAGATCTCTGTGGCGACCGTCGAACATTTTGAGAAAATGGAAAACAGCCTTGCAGCGATTACCACCGCGAGATAAGCGAGAGAGGGTTTCCCCGCTGGAATTCCAATGCAAGAAAAAGGGGAACGGACATGGCTTCCATAAACATGTTTCACCGTTTTCCGTAGGCTGCCATAATTTATTGGCCGATCAACGATGGAAATGCCGTTAAAAATTCCGCGGAAACTTATATTCGCATTATCGCGAGCGGAAGCGTCATTCCGGCCGGCCGTAAAAGTCGGCCATCTTGCCCGGCGGCCGGCGGCCATATCGCTCTTTGTCAGTAGCGCCGTTTACAAATCCGATCGTTCGCCGTATTAGAAATGCCTCTGGAGTCGATTGCGACCGGCGATGGATTGTGTAAACGAGCAAGATCGCGGGGGGTCTTTTGTTGCACACGCCATTTTCAATGAGGAATAAGGGACGTAGTACGCGTGAGTCAACGCGGCCACCGCGTGCTTTTAATCTCTCCGCCAGCGAACCACGCGGTTTCACTTTCACCATTCGAGACGGCGAAGCTATTCCAAAGCGAGCTGTTAACTGTTCTCTTCGTCCCCTTCGCGCACTCGCGCAAAAACTATTTCCCACTGCCATTATTACTCGTTCAAGAGCCCACCATGAATTTGCTTGCATACGAGGAGTAAGGCGGATGGGAGTAGCACAATGAGAGAGACACGCAAGTTTGGATATTAAAAGCTCTGTTTATTCGAGAATTTAATTTCTCTTGGATAATATGTATAATAACGACTGGTATCACGCTTCGTAACGTAAGTACAATTGTCTCGGGGAAAACCGGGAACGCCAGCCGGGTACACCATCATCGACGCATCTGCCGCTGCTGCAGCTGCTGCTGGCTCTTCTTCTCTTGTCTTCCTCTTCCTCTTCTTCCGTGGTCTCTCCTCGAAATTCTTACGGCTGGAAAATCGAAATACCTCGCTCGCTATTCGAGTACCGGGAACGCGCTCGCACTGCTCTTGGCTAAGCGTTCCGTGTGGCTTAAGCAAATCCAGCGAATCTCGGCGAAAATAATTACAAGATCGATCGGCAATAACGCGAGCGGCCGCCGTTCGCGTATCCCTGGAATTTATCTTGGAAAATCTAGCGCGATTAGTCAGATTCAAGGTTGTGCGCGTTTGCGAAATTTCTCACTTCCACTCGCGAGATAAATCCTAATGGAAGAACGCGGTATTTCGATTTCTCGCGAGTCAACCTGACCTGGGCCAGGCGGCCAGAGGGGTTCCGTTCTCCGAGTCCTCGACCGGTCGTTCCTGGGACCGGAAGTGGAGAGGCGTGCACGTGCGGAGCGTTTCCCGCGCTTTCTCCGCCGATCTAGGCGGTCCACGAGTTTCCGGCCACCCCCGAGTGCCGGGGAGAGCCCTCGACCTCGCGATATAATCGTTGTTTCTTAACGACTAAAAAGTATTTCGATAAAGATTTCTTTCGTAATAATAATCATAATAATAATGATATAATGATGATAATAATAATAGCAACACACACGGAGAAACTGGAGCATGCAAACTCGAGACGTGCGCGTGTATCGATGTCTGTCTGTCTGTCTGTTTGTGCGTGTACGTGTCTGTGTTTCCCTGTGTATTATCGGATTTGCATGTTGTGTATTATTCGTATGTGTCACTCGTCTCTTAGTAAAATGGCGTGCGACTTCTTCTTTTCTCAAGCTACGTGCAATTTCTGGAGAAGGCTCAAAGACAGTAAACACGGAGAAGAGTTTCTTATTGCAATGACGAGGAAAATAGCGTTTCTCTCGATTGACTTCGTTAGGAACGATTATTAACACTCGATAAATCATCTTTAACAATGTCCGTTTAATAAATAATTTCTCTCTCTCTCTCTCTCTTTCTCTCTTTCTTATTGTTCTTCTTCCTCTTTCTCTTTTTATTTCATTCTCTAGCGTTCGTTTCTTCAATTCGGATAGGAAATTTCTCTTTTCATTGGATTAAGTAATGCGCCACTATAGTTGTTCACTCGTGGCAGAACAACGATAACTCTTTTAATCGTTTCGAGTATCGGCTTCGAGCCGATAGTCTGGAAAGTCTTGAGGGATAAATAAGCACCATTTTTCTCATCACCGTATACGATAGAATGATACGCGAAGGAAAATAGGGAATACGATATCTTGGAAGTACAAAAATGGAAGAGTAGAAAAAGACGTAAAAAATGATACTGATCAAAGGCTCGTTCGGGGCATTTCTACTGTTCTCTCTCTCTCTCTCTCTCTCTCGCGTGCGCTTTTCTCTTCTAGATTAGAGCACTCTAGAAATTCTCGCCTGTAAAAAATCCTGCATTCCTTCGTTGACTAGATCCCGTACAAAGAACGTTCTTTTGCTCCAAGTGTGTCTGTGTGTACGTGTTAATTCACTTTCGCGCGTGCAAGTATCTGGCGCCTTAGGCCCTCGCGCACCACCATGGAAAAAAATTAAAGAAGAATATCACGGGCATAAGAAGGAGAACCACCAAATACACTTCGTTTTTCCAAATGAAACAAATGCAAATGGTGGATGGTGCTCTGGTAGCAGTGGTAGTGGTGGTGGTGGTGGTGGTAGAACGCCAGCACGAAACGCGAAAATTTGTGCGAGATGCGGGGTGAGGGGGTCCCGGAAAAAGTGTGAAAAATGCGTCGCCCTCGATAATCGAGGGACGCGGAAATTGCGAATTGAAAAGGCGACGAATGGGACGACGACGAGCTACGCGTCCTCTCTTCTCCTCTCCTTTCCTCGTCGGCTTCTTCACGGTTGTGCGCCAACCGCAAAATGGCGTCCGAGGATAATCTAATTAAGCGTCATTTGTCTCTTGAAGCGAGAACGATGCGTGCTAACATTAACAATATTATACTTCAACCCCCTGTGAAATTTTCTTCGTCGATTTCACCACTCGTAGAACCTTGAAACTACCCAAGGGGAACTACCCCCGTAAAATACTACAGCCAAGGAGCATTCCGGCTGATGGGATTTGCATTTTTCCCCGCTGAGAAACGCTTCTACCGTTATCCAGGCACGTTACTATTAACACGCACCGAGAACCGGGATTCGCTGGGATTCCCCCATACGATTCTCACGGATCCAATTTGTCAGTTGCTGAAAATATATATGGCGGCAGCGACGGTATGCGTAATTTTCTTTCGCGTTCACTAGAATTATCGGGTCTCTGCATTAATGCTTTGTGCGTAACAAGTAAGATTGAATAATCAGAAATATTTCTCTCGCTTTCTCTCTCTCTCTCTCTCTCACACACACGCGCGCGCAAAAGAATAATCGAGCTCCGGTGAAAATCGGAGATCGAAACAATAGGATTGACTCGCAACTCTCGCTAGCTCGCGGAGAATAAATTTCTCGGCTTCTTATCTAATTTCTTTTCTCACGCTATTCCATTCTCTTATAACAATTTATAATGGCGCTAACCTACGACAACATCAATGGACGAAACGATTCTGCGCCTCCCGGTAGAGGGGAAAGCGCCCTGAATTACCGATCTTACCTTATCTCTAATAATAATAATCGTAATAGCAATAATAGCGATAATCGTGTTTTTCCCTCGATCTACGTCCCGCTCCACTGTCGATACCCCGTGAAACACGCACCCCTCCTCGGTAGGTAAACTTTCGCATCTTTAATGTTCGCAGTGTCTCGTCGGGCTGCAACCCCTCCCTCGACAATCAGGCATCCTCTCGTCCTTGGATTCTCCGAACACGCGTCAAATGCGCTTTGATCATCCGGCAACGCCTCGACGATATTTTTAATCTAACAGTCTTTTACGCGGTCCTCCATATTGTACATTCTCCACTACTACCTCTGCTACTCTACAATATTCTACTCGCACGGGTTTCATCTATCAAGGAATGTAGAGAGTGCAACAGCGTCGGACTACCCGCCGAGCACTCGCGCGAGAATCCTCGGGAAGGTAGAGATGATTTCGCTGGAGTTGCTCTCTCGTGGAATGGTCGGCCATAAAGCGCCGCAAACGTCTGACCTCGAATTCTTTGGTTCGCGACAACATTTCTTTGACGGCTCTTTTCCATTGTGCGTTTACCCACCCACGCGAGGAGAGGAGCTCCAACGAGCGGGTATCGACCAACGGCCGTTTTAACGAGATTAATTATCCAGTTTGCGACCTCCGCAACACCTTAACGTACTTAGACCCGGCTAGAGCGCCTGGCCGGGTGAACACAATTGATTTCCTCGCCGGAAACGCCAGTTCCGGCTCAGGAATTTTCTTAGCACTGCATTAAGGCAACCAGCGACGATGCTCGCGAGCGAGTCAGGAGGCGCGTTCGAGGACGCTCAATTCCTGCGGAAGCCGTCGATCCACAAAATAGCGGAGGAGATGTCCGGATAACGGGAAACTGGATTCTCCGGCTGACGGCGTCCTCGGGGTCCTGGGGTACGCGGGGTCGCGGGGATCTTCTCGACTTCTGGATGCTATTTCCTGGATATCGAGGCTGGATGTCGCGCGCGTCCTTGAGTCACTTTAGGAATTCCTGCCGATTAGCGCGGGAAAGGCTCTACGGGTACCAAGTTGACGATTTCTCAGTCTATGTCGATCGCATCCGGTATCTCTGCTGGGCCCTTCCGCTGTCGCAGCTTCCGGCGTAACAGGACCGTCTTCAGGATATTCGATTGCCTTGAGCCCGCGACTTCCGGCCGCGGGTCATGCTGCTACGCCCCCTTGTGCTTCTTCCTCTGCTCCCGCCGCGTCGTCCCGCTCCCACCGGGACTACCCGAGGATCCTCCTCCCCTGTCGCAGTCCGCCGTTGGTATCGGCTTCAACTCCCTGGAACAAACCAGAGACGAGTTTGCGTGTGCGGATCTCGATGACAGAGTGTGCCAAGGTCTCTTCTCACCTGTAATTCAACAGCTCCTCGTCGTCCGGGACCCTCGATACGAGGTCCAGAACCTCGTTATTAGGAACTGTGTGAGGTCTTATGATCTTCCTGGAGAACTTGTTCACTCCCCAGGCTAGGATGAGATATCTAATTGGTATAAAATAAAGTACAGCGCAGCCGAGGATTGCCAGGACCATCGCGAGGTAGCTTAGATATGGAACGGTAAAATTGAAGAGATTCTTGACCCTCTCGGCGAGACTTGCCAGATACCCGATCGAATTTTGGACCGTCTGCGTCACTTCTTGAATGGCTTGCAGGCGCTCCTTCAGGCTCTTCTTCTCCTCCTGTCGTGAACAAACAAAAGCAGAGTGAGTTCTCGGTTTGCTCGTCGAAGACCTTACTCCGCGCCTCGGACCTTCGAGCCGATCAATGTCTCGAGGACTATTCGTAGCAAAGGTTGGAGGTCAGAGCGCCGAATCGACGAATCGACGGCTCCACGGGGAACGCGGAGATAAAAGTTAAAGGACGGACCTCCGACCAGAGTCGGACGACATCAAGGTCCTCGAGCATTTTTAGCGTTTCAAGCTCACCTTGTCCTTGTCCTCGTCGTCGTCGTCGTCGTCCCCCGGGGTAGGCGGCCCGTCGTCGGAGGGCCCATCGGTGTCCTGGAGGTGCGAGGTGATCTGGGAAGTCAAAGGGGCCCCGGTCACCACCGCGACCTGCTCGCAAACCCATTGATTGAAGGCACCCCTTTTCTCGCCACCACTTCGCTATCAGCCACCAAAGAAATACGACATGCACGATCGCGAGGATAGATCCGGTGGAACAGAGAGCGGAGCAGAGTAGAACAGAACAGAACAGAAGAGAATGGAATGGAGTAGAGCTATAATGTAGATTAGACTGAGTGGCGGGGGTTGGGAGTTGCCAGGGGGGGAGAAGCCAGGCAGGTCCGCTATCCTGTTACAAGAGCACATTCAGCGGAAACTGGGCAAGTCAACAGCCAACTGGGCAAGCTGGCGAAAACTTTCCCCAACTAAACGAGCCATTATGGGGAAACTACCCTCCGGCCGAGTTTCCAGGGGAAACTGGAGACCTTGGTTGGGGGGGCTAAGCTCTTAAGGGGATTAGCTAGCGCAGGTTGGTCGGGAGAAGAGAGACAGACACACGGCACAAGCTTGATCGAGCAAACCGACGGCAAAACGACAGACGTACCAGGTAATACTTGAGGAGAATGAGGAGCGCCGCCGCTGGTAGCATCCAGGGTTCAAAGTAGTAGCAACCCAAGACAAAGATGACGAGGGCCAAGACGCTTCTAAGTTTACTCTCCCACTCCCAGCAACTCCTGGAGAAGAGAGCATCGAGAATCAGCGATGTCGAGAGTGCTCGCGGTGCGGGGGCTTAGAACGCCGAGGAGGGAGGGGGGCGCTCACTGTATGTATTTGCCGATGTCGATGAAGATGATGATGATGGCCTTGAGGCGGAACACGTTGCGCAGGAAGACCTGTCTCTTGAACTTCACCTCCGGCTCCATGTATTTCTTTTCCTTGGGATTGAGAGTCCTTATGCAGGCCCTCAGTACGTTCCACATCACGGACATTTCCAGGAGGATTTGCGGACAGTTGCCCTTGGCGCGGCCTCTCAACTTCTTGTCCTTGAGCGCGTACCACCTCTTCTCCCCGTTGCGTATCCTCAGGAGGGGTATGGCTACCTTCCCGAGAAACTCCACCTTGTGGTCCCTGTCCTCGTCGTAGACCGTCACCTCCAGCACGGAATTAATGTCCTTGACGTTGCTGCGTGAAAACAAGAGAAACGTCAGAAATTCAGCGTGAACACCCCTGCGATTCCAAGTTCGCTTCGCTAGTTCCGCTAGACTTTGCCAGTGTAGTACCGACTACTCACAAGGTGAATATCTTCTGCCAATTGGGCGCGAGCGTCTTGTACTCCGTCTGTGTTTGCAACCTCGCGTTCACCAGTTCCAGGACGCAGAAGGGGTCGCTCTTACCCCCAAGGTCAGCGGCCGCGAGACCTTGGCCACGGTAGACCTGTGGAGCGAACAGACACGAGTGGACCATGAAAGAACCTCCGTGGCAGCGCACTTTTTTCTCTGCCGGTGCAAAGTTCGTCATCGCGAATCGCATATATCGTACGAGACGCGTAAGAGCCATGCGGATTCTCGGTACGGCTCGAGGAAGTGAAAGGGCGAGCGTGATTTCCGGTGGAGGGCTTATCGCGGTACATTCCGCAGACACTAATGAGTCTGGTTAACGCGACGCGAAAAGCATCAATTACCGAGGGGGATTACCTTGACTATCAAGTGACCCACATCGCGAGGTCTCTGCAGGGTGTTGAACAGGGAATATCTGTGCAGCAACTGGCTACGCTCGTGCGAAGTCTCCTCGTGCGCCGCAAGGTCACTGATGGTCTCGCTGGCGGTCGTCCCGCTGATCGTCAGCAGCAGGAAAATGTTCCCTGAACCGTCTTCCAGCTCTCGCCACAGACGATGGGTGGTCTCTCGTTCCAAGGTCGCCAAGTCGATCACGGTGCGACCCATCAGATCGTCCTGATGACTCCTGTCACGGTCCCACACGGTCACCTCCAGCTCCTGACCCAGATAAGGGTCCTCGTAAAGGTGAAGGTCGAATTGCTCCAGCCACACCGGATTCAGGGTCTTGTTCG
The DNA here is from genome assembly GCA_037305995.1 of Sclerodermus sp. 'alternatusi'. Lineage (NCBI taxonomy): Eukaryota > Metazoa > Arthropoda > Insecta > Hymenoptera > Bethylidae > Sclerodermus > Sclerodermus sp. 'alternatusi'. The sequence continues at coordinate 1,918,857 of CM074548.1, forward strand.
CCACCTTCGATTTGTACTTCTCCGTGCCAAGTCTGTCGGGGCAGAAAGCCGAGTTTAGCTGGTCAAGGTCAAGCTCACTTGTGGAGCGTCCAAGGGAGGGAGGGAAGGGTGTCCGGCGGAAAGAATTCATTATACGCAAACGCTACCGGGCCAGGGCTTGTCATCGCGATGGGTTAAGGGCCGCTTTGTTCGAAATCACCATCGCTTGAAAAGTACCTCTTGAAACGTGGGTGGGCGGGGATCGATGGAACGCTCCTTTTGAAGATGCGAACCACGGATAATCCGGAACCGGAGCGTGTCGCGCTTACAATTAGCTCCATTCGTCGGCTGGAACTCGATTGGTATGGAGATAGCGCGACACGTGTGACGCGCGTACGCGTCGTCGTGGAACAACGGGACAGTGTGTGTGTGCGCGCGCGCTTGGACTCTTCGCATATCACGAATGACCATCCGTGGGAAATTCGATTTACCTACCGGAACTTGACGTAGGGATCCGACAGGCCGTCTATGTCCATCGGCAAAAGGTTTTTCGCCTCGACCAGGACGATGGTCACCACGGAACTCCATATCTGAGACTTGAGCTTCCTGTTAACGTCCGCCAGCCGGTTGGTTCTCAGGAAATACTGCAAAGTGAAAATACGGCACGCCGTTTACACAGGGGAGAAGCAATGGCAAGCGGGGGTGGGGGACGGGGGAGTGAAAGATGAGAGACGAATGTTCGAATAGGCGCCGCGGGTCAAGGGTCAACCAAGTCGGGATCGATACCCTGTGGATGTCGTCCATCTTTTCCTTAAAGTTGTCCTTCAGCTTGTCGAAGATCTCGCAGTTGTGATGTCTGTTGACTTCCTTCACGTCAAGGATGTCCTCGGCGTTGACGTCGGCGTTGACCCGGACTCGCGCCTCGGAAACCCGCGGCCTTGGAGAGCCGGCTCTCCGGAGTCTCCTGAGATTCTCGAGGACTCTGCTCTCGAGCTTCGGCTCCTCGTCCTCCTGATCGGCCGCCGTGAATTTAAAGTCGTAACTCGACCCATCCTCGAGACTCTCCGGCTCGTCGGGGGGTGGCGGCGGCACGGACAAGTCGATCATCTCGTGGGGTTGTTGATCGATTTCGGTATCGGAACTGTAGCCCCGGTCCTCGGAGTTGAAGATGCGCTTCCGGTTGTGGGGGAGTCTGCGCCGGTGGTCGGATATCCAAGTGTCGATCGGTTGGAGCCACGGATGCTTCTCGCGTTTCTCCTCCCAGATTTTTTCGGCCCGGATCACCCGATCCTCCAGCAGCCGCTCCACCGTCTCCATTTTCCTCTCCAGTGACTGCTTGATGGAAGAGACCGACTTTTTATCCTTCCTCGCGGCAGTCTGCTGCTTGCCGAGACTTCCCGTGCTTCCCTTCCTCCGGGGGCCTTCTTGCATAAACATCCTCCCCGCGGCATCCGCCCCCGACGCCCCCTCGTCCTTCCTCTCGTTAGAATTCCAGAGTCGCTCGACCCCGTTGCTCGCCGATTTATTTTCATTCTCCGCCTGGGACGCGTTTTCCCTCTCAAGGTCTTTTCCTCTATCTCGCGTGGATCGCTGGGCGCTGCTGCTGCCCGAAACAGATTGGAGCTCCCCCTCCCCCGTCCCATCTCCCTCACCCTCATCCTTCAAAAATGCGCCACCCGGTGTTTCCTTCCGCCTCGATAAATCGTCCGTGCCCGCGGACTTTTCCCTTTCCCCGACTACCGCCGAAGTTACTTCCGGTACTTCGAGAACCCTGTCCTTGATAACCGGACAAGTGGAGAAATTGCTTTTCCACTCGAGAGCGTTCTCCTCCTCGGGGACGCTTATCGTGGCGGGGAACCTCGAATCTAAAGTCTCCGGAGTGGTCGACGGGAATTTCGCTTCCTTCTTCAGTCGATGGGCCCGTAACTTCCGGATTGCTTTTACCGGGCGACTCTCCGATAGGTCCTTGGTGAGAACCTTGAGAATCTCGTGATTCCTCGAGGAAGAACCAGGATCGTGTCGAAGCATCGGATCAGCGCTCTCGACGGGAAGTCCTGCCTCCGGCTCTTCCAGGATCGCCAAATCGACGCGAGGTTCCGGATCTTCCGGGAGTGACTTGCTGCCCTCCTCTATCATTTGCCGGGAAATGTCCTGAATCGAGTCCAGAGCCGCGGTGGCTTCCTTCAATTGACTGATCTGATTCCTCCGGGGGAATTTGACGGGCTGACCTTGAGCCTCGAAAGTATCCTCCTCCCTCGACGGACGTCGCGCCGCCGAGCCTGAACTCAAGGTCGCGCGATCTTTCCTCGCATTCGCTCGTGGAACGACCTTGGGGACTTCGGAGCCTTGCCCGAAATCTCCGTCAGAGATATCGTGGACTTCCGGTCTGGGAGTGGTATCGTCGTCGCCTTTCGCCTCCATCTTGAGTATCGAAAGTGTGTTTGGGTCCGTAAGTCAGCCGAGCGGCATCGGCACGCCACCGTTAATTACCAAGTTCCGTTCGTGCCTCGCAATTGAACCTCCGGTGCCGTCACCTTTCCAATTAGCGTATTCATCCTCTTGCACTCGCAAACTCACCTAATTACCCCCGGCGTCGCTAATAACGATATAATGGCCACACTCTCGAACACCCCCCTCGACCCGAGGAGCGACCGCACTCGCTCGAAATCAATCGCAATCGGGTGAAAGTGCAAGGACACGCGTCGAAAAATCGAATCGGTTCGGGCGGACGTTGACCTCGGTCCCAACAAAACGCGCGCGCGTTCCTCCGACTCGCGAAACAATTCGACTGCGCGTCGATCGCGCGATGATCCACGAGATCGAGGATCGACGCTCACCTTTCCCAGCACTCGTACCGGATGCACACGGTCGCGTACAAAGTTCCCTGTCACTCCGACGACTATGACTCACAATTCGCAACCGACAATTAAAAGACCGGCTGTTCTTCCCCTCTCCCCCTGGCTCTCGATCAAAACAGGTTGGAGCAACGAGAGAGAGAGAGAGAGAGAGAGAGAGAGAGAGATATGACAATTTTCCTCTCGATGGACACCGTCCTCAGGAGGGAGAGATGATCGTCGCGAAAGAGCGAGAAACGTTCTCCAGGAGGAATTCGGGACACTCGGTGCACCACTCGACGGAAGTCGCTGGCTTGGAAAACGACACCCGGACTCTCCTTAACGTGACAAGGCGCTCGATAAGATTCTCGTAATCGGCGACCATTTACGTGTGTGTGTGTGTGTGTGTGTGTGTGGGCGACGGTAAACAAATTTGCCAGGAGAACTATTGCAGCCGGTGAGAATTTCTAGGCGATAGAGGCGATAGAGCGATGACAAATTGTCGAGATAAGCGGTCGCGCCACGCGTGTCACGTGGAGCCGGAGCCGTCGGTAGTGGTGCGAACGCCGGAGACGATGTGTTCGAGTTTCGTCGACAACTGGCAGACACGACTACCTAGAGGAGGCTCCGTTGCTCCGGTTGCTCCCTCTGCCTTCCCTCTCCACGTGCTTCAACGCCCGGCCGTTTCTCAACATCCCAACGACGACGAACTGCGGCCTCTCGCACGCGCTCTCGACGTAAACACTCGCTCGACGCCAATGAATTTTCACAGCCGCCGAATTCTCCTGGTCCCTCGTCGCTCTTCCTCGAGCTCCGACCTCCGCTTTCAAACGCTGCCGGGACCATCGCCGGGAACAACGCTGAGAAAATTTGCTCGCTCGACTCATCTCGCGTCGCGGCACTTACGTAAGGTGGATCGGATCAACACGCGCGTAGCGAGAGGAGAACCGGAGGAACCTGCGCGGCCGCCATATTGATTCTGCGTGAGCGTTACTCCGGAAAGATAATCCCAGGAACTGTGACGGGGAACCGACGGGGAACCTCCGGATACGACTGCGAAATCCTCGTCTCGTCTCGTCTCGAGTGGGACCGACGAAGATAATAATGCAGTCTGCTCCGGAATTCACGAGCGGCAACCGGGGGAAAAACATTTGTCCGCTTATCCGCCGTGACTCGTACACGCGCAGAAGCGGATTAGCATATCAACGAGGAGTGCTCGAATATGCAAATGCGAGAGACTCCGCCGATTTCAGCGGTCCCGCTGAAAATTGCGGGGCTGTCCGCGAAGGTCGCGCTTTTATCTCTCGCTTTTAGGTTACGCGAAGAGAACCGACGAACTTGGCTAGTTCTACGGGAGGAATTCTACGGAAAGAACGGGGGAAGTTCCCTCCTATAGCGCGGAATGCCGCAATCGTTCAACCAAATGTATTTTACTTGGAAGAGGATGTTTGTATACTCTGGACTCTCTCCCTCTCTCTCTCTCCGATAGTTTAAACAAGGCGGTTTTTCATGGATTATCATGAAAAAGAGAAGTTTGCGCAGGGCGACAGCCGAACGGAGGACGCGCGCCTTCTCCGATAGACCGATGAAAATTTCTTGGAATCGCCGATGCTCCGCGATCCGATTCATCCGGGTGAAATAATCTCTCGATCTTGCCGGTGCCACTGCTGCGAGCGACGGCGGAGGCTCCTCCACCTTTTGTCCGCTCGAAACTTCGACCTCTACGCAAATATCCCGGCTAGATTTATCTGCTGCGATTTGCATCTTCTTAAAATAAACTAATATCCAACTGTGGGCTCGGAATAGCTTTGTACATTGGCGATTTATTAATACCGGGTGGGAGCCCGAAGGCGTAAACAGGTTCCTCGCGATTCGGCCGCCATTGAATAATCGTTGGCCCGTTAAAGCGCCAGCTCGACCGAGATAATCATTAGTGGAATTATCGCGGCCGTTAATCAGAAATTAATTACTCGTCGACGCATCTCTAGGATCCGTGACCATTGGAACCGGATGGACGATCAACGATCCATTCCCTCCTCCATGGAGAGGTCCTTTCCGATCCGCCTCTATCGAGAGTCAGAGAAACCTTGCGATTTTTTCGTGGCGAGGATCCATGGCGACGACGTCGCGCGGGTGTTTTAGAGCGTAGATAAAAATTAGGGCCATGGAGACCGAGGCGATGATACTTGGTATGTAAGTGGAACTAGGGGAGTGATAAGCGTCGATACGGGCCATCCCGTATCCATCTGCCATGGGGGGAGAGGGGGACATCGCAAGCAAAACCTTGATATTCCAAACCGAGGAAAAAGTTCCCTCGTGCCCTCTTCCCCTCCACCCCTGACAAATTAGCGCCGATTGTCTTCAAGTTTCAGCGTTACTGTTAACGGTACGGGTCTAATCGGTGATGATAACTCGATAACCCGTACAACGGGTGTCCCGGAAGACTCCGTTTGGTTCTCCACTAGGAGTCGAAGTCTCGAGACGATGTTGTTGGATTGAGAATGAGCGAGAAGGATTAAAAGGTTCTTTTGCGCGTGGTACCTGTTCCTTTTCCTGCTGATTTCTAGGCCACAGGGTGGCTGTCAGATAGATCTCGCCCAGATGTTGCTTGGGTCTGTTCGGGTCCTTCAGCTCCAAAATGATGTCCTGCGGGTGCCCCAAGTCCAGTTGCGTGAGATCCAATTGGGCAGCCCCCATAAAGTCATCCTGCAGTCCCCAATCGTAGTCGAATACCTGTAAGTCGGGTGTGCCCCTTAAAAATCCCAAGGTTTTTTCCTCCAACAATGAACGAAAAAGCCTTTCAGGGGATGATCGAGGTAGGGGGGTGGGGTGGGCAGGGGAGTTGATCCAGTGGTGGGATCTCGTTCGAGTATCAGTTTCACTCTGGCAGTGGAGATTAATTAGGAAGGGGCTAGCAATTGTCGATACAGTCACGTCATACCAGCAATCGATCTGGTTGTAATTGGTCCCACGCGATCAACCAGCTTGTCTACATGGTCCGTTTCACTGGTCCGTCCATTCTCACCCTCGACCCAGTGCCCAGTCCGCTCGCGGTTAGTCTCGCTCCAAGATAAGCGTGTGCGAATCGCAAAGTTTTTTCAAGCGCTAATTGATGCCGATACCTTGATGGTCAGTGGCTGGAAAGGGTCCTCCACCGGCAAGGTCACGCTCTCGTCCCAAACTGGATTCAGGTCCCGGTGGACGGTCCGCGATTTGTGCAGGAGACGACCGGAAGATTTGATCTTCACGTATGGATCGCTGGCACCTGCGTCGAACGAGCGAATTTTAGGAGGAGAAAGGGGGCGGGGATGGTGGTAGAGCGAGACCAAGGTTAAGGCTAACCTCGAGCAATGGTACTAACCGCATCTGTCCATGGCGACGAGGTTCGCACCCCTCCTGATATGTAGTCTAAGCTGAAAAAAGGCGTGTTGCCGCAGCGCAATCTCCCTCCTCCTTTGACCCTCGTCCTGCAGGAAGGCACCCTCGTGACCTTGGTCCTGGTCCTTTTGAGCGGAGGACGAGACGCCCTTGGCAGAGCCATCGCTGAGCTTTCCGGGACTGTCCTCCGGTAAGTTTGCCTTCTCCCGGCCAGCCCTGGCTAGCGGCGACTCTACGGGACCGTCCGGAAATTGTCCGGGTCAAACGACTGGCGATAACCACCGGAGAAGACGCATTCTCGAAGGTCGCGCAACGACCATCGAAACTCACCCGGGTGGTTGAGCGCGTGCCTGGCAGGACTCTGGGTGGCCGACGAACTTCTGCTGTGCTCCGACGAGTAGTCCGCCGCGTAGTCGGACTCCGCCCCAGGGTTCCTGGGGTCCTGATGGTGCGAGGCGCCGCTCAGAACGTCCTTGGACTTTTTACGCTCCTTGCTGCGACTACGGGCCCACCTGCTCTTCAAGGTCGCGAAGAAGGTGTGAGTCCGCTGCGCCACCGAGCCCCCGTGTCGGTGCCGGTGATGCTGCACCACCCCGGACTCCCCCTCGGGAACCGGACGCCTCGAAGGGGACCCGTGCGCGTTCACCGCGTTCTCACGCAACTCCGTCGCGCTCCTCGAGAGCTGCCTACTTCCGTTCAGATTCGGTCTGGACCTCTCCTCCGTGTCCCCCGCACCTGAGGATTCGCCCAAGCTCCCGTAACTCGATGCAAAACAGAAATCCATACTCTCCCCCCGGGAGAGGTAAAGGGTAGCGAGGGGTGGACCAACGAGAAACACGAAGCTACATCGATAGCGACATTCCCGCGAGCAGACTTTCTCTAGTCCTATCCCCGGCTGCTTCTCCTCCATCAAGCCTCGCGATTAGTTCCGCTAAGGGAGTTTAATGAAATTAACAGCAACGCTCCCCCCCCCCCCCATATGGCGCCTGCAACCCCCAGCTCTTTTACTCGTTCCGTGCACGGGACAAGTAAATTAATGGCGAGCGAGCTGTGTAATATGATGGGAATAAGGATCCTTTGAGGAGATTTCCCAGCAGGGCAAACATCGCCTCAATGGCCCGCGGGATGTTTCGCGCGATAAAAATAAGAGAGACGCGACGAATGTTGAGCAGAGACCACCGGGAGGAAGGAAGGGCGGGAGGGGTTGATCCTTTCAGAAAATTCTTTATGGTTCTCTCCCCGGAGCGTTCGGGGAGGCTAAAGTCTATTATGGGAGAGAGGCCCGAGGCGTGGTCTGGATTTTTGAAATTACACGCCCTACGCTTGATCCTCCATCCCTCCTCCATCCATACTTCGCCCCTGTGAAAGGGAGCGCGAGATCTCAGGGAGGGAAATTTTGCGAAACTCACTTGAAGTTGCCGGCTCAACATCCTCCGAGCCAGCGAGTAGTTCGACGCTTTTGCTCATTTTAGCCGCCGAAGACGCGAATTAAAGTTGGAATCTCCTGCCTGCGGATCTTCAATCTCTTCTTGAAGTGTACCAGTCTGCCCCGTTCCGTTAACATGATTCCGTGGAGGCTCCGAGGGTCCTAAGCAGCAGCAGCGGCGGCGGCATCGACCGCAAGCATGCTCGGGATTTTCACGAGGTCCACGACGAATCCCTCGGGAGCAGCGGAATCTACAGAATTTTAATACAATATCAAAAGCGGCGACACACTCTCGCGGGAAAAAAGTTTTCCGAGATCTCTCTATATCCGTCCGTCCGTCCGTCCGTCCGTCCTTTGAATTTTATCCCATAAATTCGAAACGAGATGGCAGCGATTTCGGACATTCCACCAATTTCCCTCCCCTCCCGAAATATACCGGATTTCACCGTGGCGAGAAGGTTTATCTCGCGCAAGGATAAATCTCAACCGGACGACGTATTCCCTCCTCTATGAGGGAGAGATTAACGATCGCGGGGGGGGGGGGGGATCGTCGCCGATCAAAAAGTCGACGACTCGCGGCGATTTCCACGAGGAAACTCTACGAACGAGCGAGAAAGGCAGCAGAAGGGTTTCGTGCGGGCAGCGGATAACGCGCACAGGGTATTTCAACCCCTAACCAGCAGCCCTAAACGTCGTGGCCTACCGTAATTATTTGCAAACTGGGTCAGGATGCTCTCAGTATAATTACGGGACGGGGGGTGGTTGTGGGGTGGTCCTTGACGGTTCCTCGTAAAACGAATCGACGTTTTATTACGGCCCACGTCGATTGGTTTATCTCGTGGAAAACTCGGAATAACCATGAAGATAGGAGGAAAATAGAGAGAGAGAAGGGCTCGTACAGATCGACGAGATACATCGCGCGGAATATAAAGATGGCGGCGTTATTAGTGGAAATCAGTCGCTAGACCTTTCCCTGGCTCTTATCGGAAGCATCGGCGGTTCTCCGATGATGAGCTCTTCATCCGACCCCCGACGGGTCTCAACGTTGATGAAAAGCTCCTCCGGCCCTCGTCGTCGTTGTCTCGACCAATGAAGACAAAGAGCTCGCGGAGAGTGCAACGACATGAAAACTCCGCGCATGGTTAGTGTTTTTCACGAGTTTCGCGCCAGAAATTTACACAACCACCCCATTCATAATGCACAGCGGCGTGAAGAACCTTGGCAAAAGCGTTCCTTTCGATGTAAGGTCATTACGATGGAGAACATTAATATCCAGTCCGTAAAGTCCACACATTTTCTTATGGAAAGTTCCAAGTTTAGCCGCTTTATACGCTAGGTTTTAACGGGACGTAAACTTTCGCGAGTCGTATTTGTCCGATTTGTGTAAGTTTTATCGCCGTAATATCGAGGGGACATAACTGCGTTTCGTGTTACTGATTGCACCTTAACGAGCGATGGCCCCTTATTTACGCTCCTCGCGCCGGCCACCCGGAGCCGAACTTCCGCCGTGGCGGAACACCGTGAAGAGCGCCAGCCATAAGAAAGACGTCGTCGTCGAGAGGAAGATTCGATTTTGCCAATTCGTCGAATTCAGAGGCGAACGCGCGTCCTATTTTCCCTGGATCCAACTCGTACCCCCGGTGTCGAACAGCGCGAGAATACGCGTAAATTACAGGCGCGCGCGCGCGCGCGCGCACATATGCAAACTGACAAGCGTATTAGTTGCGCGAAGTAGAGTAAGTTTCAATTATCGCAAGTTTACAGCTTCGGCAAATATGCATTCGTCCCGAGACATGCACACGTGTGAAATGTCCGCGGACGCCTAAGGTATACGCGAGCGCGTCTATTGTTCGTGTTGGAGGTTTCATTTATTATTGCGAGCGCCGTGACATAGCCTATGCGCGTACGCGTTTCTTGACACGGAGCAAAAGCTTTTTTATCTTGATGGCTCTCGAGTCGGTAGGAATTTTAATAGATTCGCGTATTCGGGAGTACAGGGCGCGTTTATTCGTGCGAATCTCGCAGGATTTGCACGCGCGGTCGAACAATTTGCCAGGAACGAGACAAATGAACGGGTCGCGATTAAACCGAGCTCGCGTATAGGTTTCGAGCCCGGTAGCACGATACGTTTTTGCGCGATATCGCTTCATCCCTAAAACTCATTTCAATCGTGCAGGCTTTCCTACGATCTGTCCAAGCTACCAAATTATCGCGATTGCTTTGAATTAGCCTGCAGCCAATTAAAGTGACTCTTCCGTGTCCGTGTATCGGGAAGGGAGATAGCGCGCGATGTCGCTCGTAAGGGAGCACAAATCGATATTACGTATGTATCCCTCAGCTGGGACACCTTCGGGAGAGACTTGCTCCGTTCGCTCCGTGGATTCCCCATTTCATCCGTAATCTGCAGATTTTTGCATTTTGCAATTCTCACTTATCGATTTGACAGCTATAAAATTAGAATCCGCCGGAATCGCGTGCCACTTTAAAACTCCATCGATAATCTGGAGTATCATTTAATTCGTCGACCCCTCGTTTCAACCTTTTTAGCTTTTTAAAACCCTATGGGGAGACGAGGGTTGTTCGGACGAGTGGAATATTCTCATCTCGTAATAAGTTCTAATTAAGTCGTGAAAAAATACGGCCTGTTTTTATAATATTAATAGAAAGTTTCGCATAACAGCCACTAACTTTGTTATGTCAGGGGATTATTCGTGATTTATTCGTGTACAGCAAGTTATTTCATTAGAGTTGTAATTTCAGAGCGAGAGAGAGAGAGAGAGAGAGGGGGGGGGGGGTGAGCGAACGAGCGGGATTATCTCGATTATGAAAAATATGAGAAATCAGTCGCTGAAAATGGTGACGATTGAAAAGAGCGAGTATGCAAATCGTTTAAAATCATTCGAAATAATTTAGCGTCAATTTGCAGATGGTAAAAATAGACATTGATTTCATTTATTTATACTTCGCAGCCTTTCCCTCGTAACTTATCGCGCTTCAAGTTTTTCTAAATATTCCTACAATCAAATTTCAATTATGTCCATCGGCGTCGCTCTCGAGATCCCCATGAGGTCTCTAAAAATATTCCAAAGTTTTATTTGTTTGCGTTTCTCTTTTTCCTCGTGAGACTGCCAGGCAAGAGAATGGTGGTTGCGCGAGCTCTCCGTCAAGGCTGAAACAAGACTACCAACACAGCTGCTATCAATTTCGATACCCGCGTCCGCCTGGTAATCTCTTTTCCGCGCAAATAGCTTCCGAGGATGCTGATCTACTTTAGCAAAGGTCGCAACGAAATAATCGATCTGCTCTCGTTCAACGATTATACGGACCCTCGTTCCAGCTATGCCGATCGGGAAAATTCTTCGCACTTCCGTTCTGACATTTCTCTCGCTAAGAGATAAAAAAAAAAGATAGCAATGGCGACTCGGGTGTAAATAAATTCCGCCTGCTGCTGCCGTCGCCGCTGCCCATAAATATCATCGATGCCAAGTGACAAATAGAGCACATTGCGCGTGGCCTTTGTCAAGTGCACCGGAAGTCTTGCACCGAGCATATTTCACACGTTATTAGAATTTCAGTGGAAGGAGGAGAATGCGTCGAGGAGGAAACTCATCGTCGGATGAAAAACTGCTTAAAAAGCGATCTCCCTCTTATATTAGAATCTCGCCTGGGATGCGACGCGTTGCTCGTCGGATGGGTTGGTATCTACCCCGTTCATATTTCAATTGTCTTGGATTCGGCTTTTGTCCAAGTTTGCAGACGGGACGCGCCTCTTCCCCCCTGTCCTATTCGTTTCATCGGTGAGTTAGCAGAATTGCCAATATCGCGATCAAAACCGTATCTCTCCCTCCGACTCTGCCCACTCATTTTTTCTCTTCTCCTCCTCGAGAGAATAACCGCGTTTTTCCCGCCGTTCTTACGAAACGCTAACTCACTTTAAACTCCGAATCTCCGAAAGATTCGTGTCTGGAAAGCTAATTGGTTTCGCTCGAAGAACAGCGGCGACGGCGACGGCGACGACGGCGGCGGTGGCGATCTCTCCTCGCCGAGGATACCGATGAGATAATTTCTCCTAACGAGCAAACGCGCTGCTCCAAGACATTCTTTCGAACAAGCAAAAGGGGGAGCGACCCCCCTTAAGGGAGAGAACCTTAAGGTTTCAGCTCGAGGGGAATCCTTTCTGGATACTCCGGTGCGTGGGACCAATTTTGTCTCCGAAACTAGCAGCGGTTACTTTCACTCGCCAGCGGGGAGATCTCCCCCGGTGGAGAACGAGTTTCGTCTCTCCGAGCGATTTGGAAAGTCAAAAATTCCAAGGGATCTTGTCTCTCTCCGACGATGGAATATCACTCGATAAACACAGTCCCCGGAAAATGATGTGGACGATAATAATCTGTAATCTCCCGCGGGATCTCCGTGGTAAAAACGTCCACGCGCCATACGACACGACACGGCGCAACGCGACACAGCACGGCACGGCACGGCACGATGTGACGTACTTTCACTCTGATTAGAAGCCTGATCAATGGCCCACATCGATGCCATGAAATTTGCCTGGAACAATTGAATTTTTAAACGAGTACGAAGCACCAGCCAAACGAACGTACCAATTACGCCGCTTCGTTTCTACCATTTGCCCCCAAATTCCTCGATGTCATTAATTTAAGTGGTAATTTAGCGGGCTCACCGCCGAAACCTCCTCCTCGCTCGCGCTCCCCGACCCCCGCCGCTTCTCGGAGCCAGAAATTCCCACTCAATTTCCAAATGCTCCGAGAGCGACTCGATTATCCGATTGTAGGTCGATGGTTTCGCGAAGAAATTGGGTCTATCGCTTCTTCTCGAAATTGGAACGGGCGACCACCGTGCAGTACCATCCGAGAGAACTGAGGTCGGCGCGAGTCGCGATGATTTTCTCCACTTTCGGCAAAAGTCGTACCCCGAGGATGGAGCGACGCGTCTCCTTCGGCAGGTATCCGGAGGAATCGACGTTTCCACTTGACCCAAATCTTTCCGCTCGCTAAACTCTTCGACGAATTTTATCGAGGTTCGCTAAGCACCACCACCGACGACGACGACGACGACGACGTTGTGGTGATTGGCTCCGGAAAACTCGCACTTCCGGTTCCGAGCGCGTCGAGGACCGTCCTTCGGTACTTCCAACAGAATTCCGCGAAATTTCCCAAGGATGTCGAATTTTTCTTCGCGCGTATACGTGTGCGTGCATGCGTGTGTGCGAGTGTATCGACGCCTCGCGCAAGGTTCACCCTTGCTACGTGCGAAAAGGAATCTTGGGCGAGTGGTGGTGGTGGTGGTGGTAGGACGGCGCGAAGAAGTACGGAGGGAGGGTGTACCCGGCGAGCATTTACCTGGCGCCAGTAAAATCCAGAATTGGCGGAAACAGACCGCTAGACACCGAGCCACTTGGTCGCTCGGAGAAACAACGTCGAGTTAGAGCGGGAGTCACTTTTCGCGTTGCTCTCGCATCGCGCGAACATTCCGAGCGAACTGCCGCTGCTACGGAGGGTCGAGGTACGAGGGTGGTGCGGAGGCGCGGAGGGACGGCGGACGTGGCGAAACGCGGGGGAGGGTCGAGGGTCGAGGGCTGGAAGGAGTAGATTCCGCGTGAGTGCGTAAGCGGGAAAACGCGAGATTTTCGCTGGACGCGAAGCTTTTGCGATGCTTTCCGAAAGGCCACTGACAGAACTCGAGCGGATCCCCGATCCCCGAACCCTCCCCTCCGCTCTTCCTCGAGGTGAGGGAAGTCGACTCGAGAGGGACGAGGGCCTCTATCGACCCAAACCACCACTCCAGCCACGCAAAATACTGCACGTGCACGACGTCCCCGAGTGAAACCCGGCTGCCGATATCCTCGCCGTCGCGAAAATTCGCAAAGTTCCCCCGGAAACCCCGGGAAACGTCATCGGGAATGACGGAATGAAAATGAGGATGACGCAGATGACGCTACCGTCTCTCCCCTCTCATTTCTCTCTCTCTCTCTCTCTCTCTCTTTCTCATTCTTTCCGTCTCTCTACCTTCGCTTCAGCGGGACTCTCCTCGATCTCGATTTCTCAGGTTCTTCTCCTGGTAACTGAGCACACCCCCGGATAATCGACACTGGCCTATATAATCCCCGTAAAGATGACACCCTCCACTTTGGCGTTCCAGTCTTTCAGGGAAACGGAGCTTGGTCTCCATTGATAAAGGCGCGCAGACGCAAAACTAAGTTAATCCGACCTCCGCTAAAATTCATCTTTAAATCGCCCTCCGCTTCTTTCCTTCCCTTTCTCGAAGTAAAGGCTGTTCTCTTCTCCCTTCCCGACGTGGTTCATCGCGAGGCAACAGCCACATTTTCCGAATTTCGATTCCGCGATACGCTCGAGACACCCGAGAGCCTCGCTCTGCATTCTCTGTTGCATCGCCTACGAGGCACAGCACCGGGTCAATTTATAGGTCAAACGAAGTTCAACTGCAATGACCGTAGCGCTATTTTTTTCCACAGCGACGTCTCGAGTTTTCTTGAAAATTGTCGCAACCATCGTAAGCGGGTCGTGCGCGTTAATCGAATGCTCTTGATTTCCTTTCCGCGGGCACCGAGAGTTCCTTTCGACGTTATCTCTCGCGTCTTTTCCCCATTATCGCGCTTAATTACAGAATATTTTATCGTTCTTAGCACTATCGTCGTTATTAGGAATGCTCACGAATACGAGTGGAAAGGCGTGGTTCCTGTTCATTATCTAATTATGACCGCAGGGCTTGTTAATCGGAATGTTCCAAGGTCCTTGGAACACGCCATTTTCATTGGATTAATAAAGCGAACAACGTAGTCTCGCTTATTTCGCTCTCCTTACCAATGGTCAATGAAAGAAAAAATACATTATTCTACCGCAGAGCGAGAGGAGGAGGATTCGAAGGTAAAAAGATTGTTCGACAAGTCCCTGAGTTATCGTAAATGTATATCGTTGGATGTATGCGACTCCCTGGTCTTGCGGGGAGGAAAAAAAATATCGGATTTCTTGTTCGTACTTAATGGAAAAGGTTTGTAGAAGCTCATGCAAGCTTCACCCTACTGAAACTCACCACTGGATTTATCTCATCAACTCCCCTCACCCACCCCCGTCTCTTCACCAGCCATACCACTCTCTCGAAGATTCAGGAATAATTGAATAAAACTGCAGGATATTAATATAATAAAATCTCATTTATTCAGCAGGATATAAAATTTCATATGCATACATGGTATGCGCATAAAAAAGTTTTATATACAATTATATAAAACACTATTTTCTTATCATTAAATCAATGTACATTAAGAGACACATTTATATCTATATTTATATATATTTATATATATATGTACACATATAATTCTAATCATATATCATGATAATCAAGTGCGAGAAACTGGATTTGAAATTGGGTGGCAAATTTATACGGATAATTAAAAATATGGAAGCACGCTCTAGTCAGTTAGCACCAGAGAGCTTATTTTTGCATCTGAGCGACGTTTTTCGTTAATGCAACGATAGCGGATAATAGTAATTTCAGGATACAGCGAAAATCGCTTTTTTTTTTCTTTTTTTTTTTTTTTACAAGAAGCACGTATCGCATGAGAATCACCTTCGATTATTTTCGCTGTGATTCCAGCAGAGAAAATATTTATGCAAATTGATTATTTCTTTGCTAAATATGTCGCGAGTGAGGGAAATTGAATAAAATTGAAAAATTAAGAGTAAGGGAGGAAGGGAATGGGAGAAAGAGAAAAAGGGAGAGGGAGGGAGGGTGAGAGAGGAAGAGAGGGAGAAGAAAGAGAGTGAGCGAGTGAGAGGAGAGCAGAAGAGACGGGAAAAATGGATGATGCTCGGATAGAGGTCAATATGAAATAGCTGGGAATATATTTGTCTCGATATAATTTCACTACATTATACTGCTAAGAACCTGTACAATTAAAACCAGGGGACAATTAGCTTGTCGCCAGGTGAACGTTTAAGTCTAAGATAGTACAAAATTAAAGACAATAACTACAAAAATATGACTCGACAAACGATTATCGTTTTTCCTAATATATCACAGACTTCAATGCCACTTTTTTGACCTTGTATATATAGAAAGTAAAATTCAATACTAGCAATATCCAAAAAAAACACAACTATTTTTTATAAATATAGAAAGTAAATATACCGCAGTTCTGTTCTTTTTTAGATCATTTCCTTTTTGAACGATCGTGTTAACCCTAATAATAAATTAAATACATGTATACATATATATGTATGTATATATACATGCATACATATATATATATATATATATATATATATATATACATATGGGCGTGAATATATATTATGTATATAAATGCACATAAATGTATGTATGTGTATACACGTGTGTATGTTTGCGTGCGTTTGTGTGCTAAATTTGTCATTAAAGAGCCAAGCATGGATCGAGTGTATAAGGTAAAAATAATAGTTTTATCACATTTTTAAATAAAGAGCACTCTAAGTGAGGGGCATGAGGAAGAATGCGGGAAACAGAACGACGGCTTATCAATCGATATTTTGGATGTTGGCAAGGACCTCGGTTGATTGCAATGTTTTATTAAACAATTAAACAATCCAAAGGTGCTTCTTGCTATAGCTACTATGCGCCTTTATACAAAACGTAACGATGCCTTTAGAAGAAGGATTCGCTGAAACTTTTAAATGCATTTTCACGCCATGTGCCATTTCATGTAAAATCAACATGGCAAGAATCAGGCGGCTTTTTCAAAAGAATACGATGTTTCATGATTACATAATGTTCGAGTGTTAAATAAAACGGGGGAAAATCAACTTTGTAAAAGAAATTACCGTAAAAAGGGGCGGATAGGAACGAAAAGTAAGAATTTGTTTTATTGTAACTTTTCTTCATCTACAGTCTGTAACAGAGAAAGGTATCATAGTTTTCATCATTATTTACGTACTATTATTTTATTATGGACAACATTTCAATGAAAGCTTTCTTGTTCCCGCTCGTCCCGTTTCACGTTAATCATAGCAGAAAGTAGTTTCGTAAAATGATCTTTTTTAAAAACGCAATGCAGTCGAAATTTTTTAGGTTACACAAATAACCAAATTAAATAAAAAAAAGAAGAAAAAACAAGAAAGAAAAAAAGAATTGGTCCTCTTATTTGAGGAATTTTGTGAAATAAGACACAGTGAATTTATCTACAACATTCTTAAACGCTCGTTCTCTTCGGGTCCACAAATAAAGCTACATTATTTCTTACATAAAGATTGAAAGCTTTTTCAAAGCTTAACGGAAACTGTTTCACCGCTATTGTGTCAAAAGCTTCTAAATTGCATTCTTTCGTTTCTGTCGAGATTTAGCAATCGGAATTGGCTAGCCTTCCAAAAAAATCAAGGGAAATGCACTGGACCAAAACATAAGCACTACATTTTATTAAAACATTTTAGAAGGTAGAACGACATGCCTGTTTATAATGGCCACGTATAACCGATTGGCATAAATATGATAAATAAGGGAAATGATAGCAAAAATTATCATATTCTTGTAAATTAATTTTCCCATCGATGCCAATATATATATATATATATATGTCTATGCATTTTCACTTTGAGCATTGCACCTTCGATGCATTTCTGACGAGCTTCTTCAACATTTCTTAAATCTTCCATTTACTTGCTACGTGGACTCAAATTTTGTGACAGTTAATAGTACATTAGAACAGAAGATTACATAAAATCTTAAAAGTATTATATTATTGCCAAAGCGATTGATAATTTTTACTGATATTTGTTCATTAGTTTTAAAGTTCAACTTTTTCTTTATAATCGTATGCACTTATTTTTACATGCTTGCTTTTAAAAACGAAGGACTGAGATTAGCAAAAGTGTGATGTAATCCTTATTATAACAGTTTCCTGATATTCAAACTTAGTTATAACCGCTTCGGCAATATTCTCAGATCGTAACGAAATGTATATGTATGTGTATGTACATATATTCTTATACATAAAGATGTTCAAATATATATATAAATATATATATATATATATATATATATATATATTTTAGATACCTTTATATCTCAATAGTCTTTATTTATATATATAAGCGAATATACATCGCACAGAAGAGATAATCTTCTTTCAAAGTTTCATAAACTCGGGGCTAGCAAGCTCGTGTTTCTACTCAACAAACGAGCGTCATGTTTTAATGTAAATATTGATAAGTTTACGATACCTATGTACAAAATATAAAACGCATGAAGAATCGACACAGTACAAACATAGTTTTTAATCCAATCTTTGCTGTGTAAGTGAGAGAAATGTAACGCAAAATTTACAAATTAGTACCTCGTCCCCGACCTCGAAAACCACCGCCTCTAAACTGACCACCTCTTTTGATACCTCTGGGCATAAAGTTTCCGGCCGGTGGTCCGCGGGGACCCCAGGGAGTCCTGGGTCCGCCTGGACCTCCCCGAAAACCACCTCTGACACGAGGAAGCCCTGGTCGCCAAGGAGGAAACGGCGATGCACCAGCAAGCCTTGGTCGGAAATTTGGACTATGAGAATCATAATCATATACCATAGATGGATAGGATTCGGATGAAACATGAGGTCCATTTGGGCCAGAATCAAGAATTTCCGGACCGTTTGATATCAGAGATCTCTTGTGAGGAGGTACTGCATCATCCTGCTCGGATTCATCAAAGCTGCCATTTGTGCTTGGTCTTTTCAATTCGTTAGTTGGAGATTTGCTTGAATTCATCAAGGCCTCCAGTTGTTCGGATAATTGCCTTGGTTGTTCCTCAAACGAAGACTCTGGGCATTTATTGTCGCCAGTCTCATTCAAGTGACTTTTATCCAAATTCGATTTATGTTCCTCGAACTCAGAGCCTGAAAATTGTCCTTGATTCGGATCATTGGATTCTGCAGGAGCTTCTCGTTGACTCTCCGATTCTGTCGAGGCTAAACGATCAGTCCTGCTGTCAGGCTCATCGAAACCGGACCTGTCCACACTCGATTCTTTTTGTTGAGCTTGCTCTGGCTCAGTTCCAGGGGCACCTTCACAACGATCGTCAATGTTCGGTAGTTCTGGCATACCAATCGGCATCCCTTCATCATCCAAAATAACGACCGTTTCGGGAGGTTTTAAAAGATGCGGCCTATTAGAGTTTTCTGGAGATCGTCGATGATCGCGATCAGGTCCACGCGGTTTTCGGTTATTCCCATTGTTACGCTGATGGTTATGATCTTCCTGATAGCGATCCCTTCGATTTCTAAGAAAACCTCGACCGCCCCGATTATTTCTGTCGTTTCTATGAAATGTCTGTGAATCACGATGAGAATGTTCCACGGATGAATGATACCTTCCTCTTAGTTGCGAATCTCCTCCAAAGTCCTGGTTCATTCCCATATTGTGACGATTCTCATGAAAATCAAAACCTTGCTGTCGAAAATCTTGTTGATTTTGATGTCCTTGATGAAAGTCCTGTTGTCCAGCATGAAATTCTGATTGGCTTGGTAGGAAGTTTGGTGGAGGTGGATTTTGATGGAAATTTGAATTCGAATGGAAATCAACTGCAGGATTATGATGAAAATCTTGGCCTGGATGAAAATTTGATTGGCCTTGATGAAATTGAGAAGGTGGTAAAGGAGGACCGGGATGTAAGGGATGAACATCTTGCATCATTTGATTGCGCGGTGTTGGCATTTGTCCTGTGGGCAGAGGAATCATTCGCATGTCCATATCCATATGCTGAGATTGAATACCTTGCGGAGGTATTGGAACTCTCATGTCCCTATCTTGAGACCTTACGTCTACCAAAACTCTTCCCTTTTGCTTATTATCCGATTCATCATCCGACATTTCCATATCTACACTTTCTACAATATCACCCGGCTGCATATGTTGCCTGCATAGGGAAAAGCCATTGAATAAAAAAGAGACGCTTTGCACAAACTAACACAGTTCTATTTCCAATTAATATCTTACCTATAATCTTGGTCTTCCGATGGCCATAAGCTATTATTATTCGATAATCCACCTAAAGTTGAATCATTGTTATGATTTGCTGGGCTACCAGTTAAGCTAATTAAATTTCGATGATCTACATCAGCACTTTTCATCAATCGATAAGTTAACTGATTTTCACTGGCCATAGGAATTGGTATTATCCTATGTATAAATTAAATAATTATATAATTAAGTATAAAATTATTATAAATAGGAATAATAGAATTTAAGGCAAGAGTACCTATGATCTACATCTCCGGCACTGCTTAAAAGGGGTTCTGGTTGTTGAGAGTCATCATAATGCACGGGTTCCCGGAATCCAGATTTTTCGTACATTGGTGGAGATTCCGGAGTTTCGGTCAAAACGTCATTTTTCCCTCGTAAAGGGTTAGGCCAAGCATTTTCATTATTTGAATCCCATCTTTCATCATCATTCTCTCCCGGCCATGATGGATTCATGCTATTCTTGCCTAAAGGTACAGCGTAACTCGCTAAATTATAAGTTACTTATTATTTTTCTTAATAAAAATGAATATAATATTTTAATGAGTTGAAAAATTATATACCCTTTTCTTCCCATTTTGCGGGTTCCTTAATGGCTTCGTTCGTCGGTGTCCAGGTGGGGAATTTTGGAGGTAACTTATTATAACAGTTTTCATCATCCAGAAAAATAGGTGGTGGTAAAGGTGGGGGTGGTAAAGGATTGACAGCACTAGTATTGGCAGAATTGTCGAAAGGTAATGCCATGTTACTTTGACTGTTTTGACTGGAATATGGAGAGGGTGTATGGGATTCTGCAGACAAATTTCTAACAGGCAATGGTGTACTGTGAGACATTTGGCAATTACTTGCCAATGAACCACCTTGACTACCGATTAATCTCGAATTAATGGGTGTTGTAGGATGTTGACCTAATGTTGGTGAGAGCCTATAATTACTATGCGCTGTATCTATTTGCGATTCGTCTAATCCTAACCCTGGTATACCACCAGGATCTGGCGCACCATCAGATGAAGGAAGTACAGTTTTTAAAAAACTTGATATATTAAAATCTTCGTTATTACTTTCGTTTTTTGATGACCGAGAACTTATCACTTCGATCGGTTTTGCCTAATGAAAGTATAAAGTTAAAACACTGTGATATCTCATTTAAATATAGAAGATTTACTATTCGCAATAACATACCTCTAAAGAATCATTGTATTGCTGATTAATTCTATTGGGTGTATCAGATCGTTCATTAAACAAATTTTTCTACAAAAATGAAATAAGATGACAATTATTAATTGCCACTAATAAATCTATTAAATAGATTTATTTACCATGCTGCCAAAATCCATGTTCCCTCCAATAAAAGAATAAAAATTATTTGTAAAATCTCCAGTGTCATTACTTTGTGCCATCTCAGCACTAGAGACAGGTGCTGGGTCGTAGTCATGAGTGTAAGTGCCATAGATCGATGGTGGTGCAACATCTATAATCGTTGATGGATTTCCAGTTTGAGTTTCATCTCCTGGAAGTTCTATATCACTATCTGGACTAGGAGATGGTGCATTTATATCCGGTGATGGGATTGGAGATATAAATGTTGGTAATAATTCATCTAATTTTTTCTTTAAATTTTTAACACGACTACCAAAATTTCTATATGCCTAAATAAAAGAAATTGATTTAGTAACAGTAATAAGGTTTTTTCTTAATAAGTAATGGTAATTATCTTACATTAGTAACAACTTTAACTTCTCCACGTTGAGTCTCATAAAACTGGTCGGCCTGTTCTAATAATTCAATTACTTGTGTTCTCTCTCGAATTTCTGCCTCCAAAGCACGAACATAATTTTCTACATTCGTTACAGCAGTATCTACTTCTTTTTCCGCATCTTCGACTCTTCTTCTATCTTTTAAAGAAGCACACAATTCTTCAGCATTTTCAATATCTATATTACTTTCTCTTAAATCACGTAATCTTGCATCTGTTGCCTGTTCCAATGTTGCACAAGATCTCATGGTAGAGATTAATAGTGCTGCTTGAAATTCATCTGGTGCCATGACTGGTTGAGGATCTTGTTTCTTTTTAGGAGCTGCTGATATTAATCCAGATAAGTCTGCTAAAAATTCTTCATCGTATACTTGTCTTTGATCCCAGATTTTAAATATTCTGAGTATACGATGTTTAACTTTCTCATCCCTGACCATTGTTGTTGCCCTTTGCAAAGTAGTTCCCCAAGATTCCACAAACTCAAAATTTTTTCTTTTCGAATACTGTATAACATCATTTGCTAAATAGAAGAGGGTGAGTCGATGTTCAACTTTCACTATTAGAAAAATAAAAATGAAGATTGATAGAATCAAATTAAACTATAGTACTTGAGAAATACGCGTTGTTCTAAAATGATTAGTTTACCTTTTTTTAAAACTTGTAGCCATGTTGCAACAATCTTTTTATGATGTTGACGTCTTTCTAAACACCAGGCAGATAAACTTTGAATTGACTCTTGAGAATCCTTCAATGTATGGAGCCTACGCTCAAAGAGCTCCACATCAAAGTCTCCAGATGCCATTGTACATACACTTTTTTAACTTAAGAATAGTCTAAGAACTTAATTGTACTTCATAGTTTAACGTGAACCGCCAAATGGAACACGAGCAGTAATGTTGTCGAATCATGAATGCTCTTATCTACTTATATTCAACCAACATAACCAATCTGCACCACCACTCCACTGACTTCAAACGATTTCCTATTCTTATGTGTTGCCTGTGTCAAAAGTCATTCATTTAGCTGGTTACACTTTGATATCGCAGGTGCAGCTTCAGATTTATTTGGAGCCATGGAAAATGATGGAACAATTAAATAAAATTGTAAAACCACGGTCAAACGATATAATGTGTTTTCACTTCCAAAAATTTATATGATTTTCTTAGGGTCGGTAGAGCGCTTAACACCAGATGGCGGATAATTAGGAAGCAGAAGATATGGCGGTAAAATAAAAAATTAAAATTATTTCTATCGTTTTTGATAATTTCCTTTGACAGGCTATCATCGTTCTTTGAAAAAAAGCTTGGCGAATATAAAAAAAACTTGAAATAATTTATAAAAGGGGTACGTTCGCCATCTAGTGAAAGCACAATGAATTTCCTTGATTTAAAGCACATCTATCTTTATGTAACCAAGTACGGGAGTGAAAACATAATGTATTTTTACACCGTGCATAAAACAAACACACCGAAGAAATCGTAATCGAGCTAATCGTACGTTTAAAGAGCATGAAAAGTTTATTCTTATCGACGCAACGTGAAGGACTTTCGGGGATGAAAGATACTGTTTCCCATAAGGCGTATAAAATATCCCTGTGGAATCAAAACCGCCGTATTTTATACGACTGATCGTGAAAACAAGAATCCGCCATCTTTTTCGAACCAAAACACGAGCGTGCAATGGCCGACAAGAAGTGCATCCTAATTTTCCGCGCTTCAGAAATTTATATATGTACCGTCTGACCAATACCATCTACTTTCTACTTTTCCAGCAACTAATTTTCTTAACCAATAAAAATCCTCTATTCGCGTCCCGAAAACTACTCCATCGCGTAAAACTGCAGCTCGGAAAATTCCTAGTGAATAATAATAATAGAGAATGGTAACAATGCGATCGCTTAGAATTGCGTTAGAGAAAATTAGAGAGAGTGAGAGAGAGAAACAAATCAATATGCACTCTCGTTCGTATATAACACTGCTGAAAAGAAAAGACGCAAGGATAAAAGTGGATCCGATGGTTTCTTCGTCAAGATCAGGATTTTTCTTTTATGCAATTGGATATGAAGAATTCTAGGGAGAAAACCAATTTTATTTTCTAGTAACATTACCAACTATCAGTAATGCAGGCTAGTGAAGCGTTCAGAGTGCATTGTTTATCAAGTTGAGATATGTTGCAGTATTTACCCAGTGTATGTTAGGCACGTTTAAAATTAAATTCTCCGTTATCAACCTGTAGCTTTTTCGAGTGCCTAATTTATGAGCTTTCGCAATATCGCGCGTGCACATATACGCGCATATATACGCATAGTGTACGGGCGCGTATTGTAAAAAATTTTTACCATAAAAGTCAGTGTAACTCGTCATCAAGGTTTTCATGCCCATTCTGACTCTCTTGATTGTCTTTCACTTTTTCCTGAATTTACTCGAGGTATGAAAGTCTTATCAAAACTATTACGAAACTGATTAAAAATAGTTCCTTATCGTTATTGCTTTATTAGATATTGGTAACATAACCTCCAGAGCCACAGCTGGAGATATTTCTCTTTGTACGTAAATATATTCGGATAGATGTAAACTCACTAGAATATACCCTGTTCCATGACATTTACGAGTTTCTATCAATAAAGAATACACGTATTCGGAGTAAAGATTTTTTGTGCCACTGAGAAATGACCAATATGGTTCAATGAAATTAACAAATATGTGTGAGATCAATTGAGAGTATCAATTCCTTACAATAATTATCAGAGAGACTATCTTTCAAACTCTAAAAATATCAAACACCTCAAAACATAAAGGAATGTGTGATATTGCACATTGATGCATGATTCATTAATGCAGCATTACTAATACCACATTGACATCATCCTCCTGCAGATGATTTAATTGACACATGACTAACATGAACCTTCAAAAGTCCCATTGCATGTAGAGATTCATTAGAAATCTTAGAGCTCCTTTACCAAAATTATTCATCCAGAGATAGAATTCTAGTTTTGCTCCATTTACCTGCTCCATACCTTGCAGTTGTTTAATTCAAGTGATTTATTTATAGGTTTCCTCAATACATTGAATTAGTTTGATAGAAGCAAGATGTCACAAACAACAACCATTGAAACAGTTACTATAACCAGGCCATTAAAGGTAAGCAATTAAGCTTCAGCATGAAGTTGATCATATTCTCAATGATTTAGAACCGATAATGATGCAAGGCCAGGTAAATTGAATAGAGCTCTAAGAGAAAATGCAGATACTGCAAATAGCCGCGCAAGAAAAGCGCGCAGTCCCTTCGCGCAATGCGCCGCGACCTTTAATAGGCGCAGCCTCCCTGGAACTGAAGTACTCCCCAACCCCCAGGGAGAATCTGTCCCCGGTTGACCTCAACTCGTTAGTGAAAATAGTTCTGCCGAGAATCGATGACCAGTATTGCGAGTAGGCCGCATTCATCGACGTTTCTACCATTTCATTTCGCGGCTAAGTCTAACGGCTTGGTATATGTTCGATAAAACCACCCTCGTCGATTCTCCGCGAGTTGGGGCTAAATCGAAGTTCCAGTTGGCTTGTTGTTATCAATGAACGGAGACCCTTCGCGACAGAATCGCTTCATCGCTCAAATTCACGATAACCCCGATGAGTTTCCGCCGAGTGCTTGAAGGACTCGTTTTATTCGGGACTCGACTCGAATCAATTGGATCGCCTTGTTATTATTGTGTGGTTCATGAAGAGAAATCATTTCCAGCAGTGTCGTAACCACCCTTCGATACTATCAAGAACGCTTTCGCATTGTTTCCATGCTTCGCACAAATTGGGAAAGTATTAATTGCTTTTCATATATCTCGTGGGGGACCTTAGCGACAAAACCATATCGCGCCGCATTACTCGAAGATCTCAGGAGCTTTCATCTTTTAGGCAAACCGTTCGAATCATCTCGCAGTGTTTACTATACAAATGAGCCTTGTGCAGATCAATTAGATGAACCTTTTACTCTTGTTCATTGGCCTTAAGTTGGTTTGAAGGTCTCATAAAGAAATGAACTTTTGCCACAGATGAGCTAGATGGTCTATTGCTATCCAGAAGCAAAAACCCTTCGCGGCAGAGTCTACGATGTCCCGTAAATGGGTCCTCCGAGAGGTCCAAGGGACAGGACAGTGAAATTTGTACTTATACTTGTAATCTTGTTAAGCTGTTATATTACCTCTACCTCTAGCAGTCGTGTACCGAACAAGCATAGAATCTAAAATGATCATGTATACTGTTGCGGACGATCGTATGGGAGATAATGAGATCGCACAGGTATATCAATATATGGCCAGAATAAATAAACTCTTAGCTTATTTTCGTTAATTGGCCAAGATTGATTATTTTATGCTTTGTTCATGTACTTGTTGATCGTTTGCTCTTTAATTTCTTAGCCAATAAAATCGATGATGCTACTTTCACATTATTTGCGAGCACCACTTTTTTTTTCCCATATTTTTTATGAAATTCCTTGTCTTATTTTTTCTGTAAAGCTATTTCCTGTAAAGCTAGTTCATATTGAATTTTGTAATTTATATTGCAGGTGATTGCTTTTATATGTGGAGTAATTGTGATATTGTTAATGATAATGGGCCTTGCTTCTACCGATTGGCTAATGGCCTTAGGATGGAGGCAAGGTCTCTTTGCACATTGTATCGAAGAAGGAGCACCGACTCCTCTTCCGTTTAATATGCCAGACCCTCCTGGATGCTACCAGTCTAGAGATGTTGGTAAGATAATTTTTCTTTGATTCACACACACAGATCATTTATGAAAAAGAACCATTTCTGAATTATTTTTCACCGTCAACTTTACTTTCAGCATACATCAGAGCTGCAGCTGCTCTTTGCGTACTTTGCCTTTTGACAGATATTGCTGCAACAATTTTGACTGGTCTAGGTTTAAGATCACAAGATCACCGAGATAAACATAAATATTATAGATTCGCTGTTTTTTGCATGGGTATAGCGTGTAAGTATAGTAATCTTATAAGATCTTTTTCTACTTCTCAATCTGCACGTTCATTGAATTGAATATATTCTCTTACAGTGGTATCCCTATTGATAGCCTTAGTAATATATCCAGTGTGCTTTGCATCAGAGCTAAATCTTGGTAAGTCGATTAAGAAAATTTTTGAATATTTTTAAAAGTAGTTACATTTGATTATCCATCATGTACATTTAAGGTAATCGAACTACGTGGGAATTTGGTTGGGCGTACGGAGTTGGGTGGGGTGCAGCCATATTTTTATTTGGCGGAGCGGTTTTATTGCTATGCGATAAAGAAAGCGAGGAAATATATTATAAAGAGAGAAAAATCGTTCGTGATGATATCGGTAGTGGAGGGTCAATGATTGGTATGGGTCATCATGGTGGACGAAGTGGGACGCAATTAGCCTAGTGGCATTGCTCCCTGCCCGACGTTGTTCTCTAGCTGATTGAATTTTTCTTTCCTCATTTTACAATTTGATACACATGCGAAGGGGCGTAACACGGATTTGTCCAGACTGTGTTTCCACAGTATATTTACTGTCATACGGAGAATGACTGGTTTTTATACTAATAATCTATATATTAAACTCACATCGGATTTGCTACTAATTCGATATACAATACATGAAACATCACGAGAATTCATTATTTTAGACGTCGTAAAAATTATTAAGGCGTATATTAGTTAAAATGTAATTTATTTGTCACATGAGTTACCGCTTCCAATTATCATAGTAACAATTTTGGGACCATCACACAGTTATGTTTATCATCATTTTTCTATCCACGCATATTGCAGTTTATAAATGTTTCTTTTATCTAAATACGATTAACCTCAGTTTTTCAATTGCCAAGTAACTTTATACTATTGCAAGAACAGATTCATTAATACACTTAATATCTGTAAAGCTGAAGAGATACGACCTATTCTTTAAAGATAAATTTGTCACTAATCGAATTCTTTGATTATATATAATCACATTACTCAGACTTACTGGCAATTGTCGTATATGGCTGCTATAAAGGTACTTCATTGTACAAGACATACAATACTCTAAAAAATCATTAAATAAATATTTATACATATATATATATATTTATACTAATTACATTTCACGAGTTTAATATTTGGAGAGTTTTTTCTGAATACAACATTTTTTTTCTCGAAATTCTCGGAATACAATCTTTGGAAAAAGAAAATCGTACCTTAGTTATATTGTTTACCTATTCTTTTTTTACTCTGATCTCTTTGACTCATAGTAAATACAAATCTTATCAGATTTACTACTACTAATCATGTACAATAAGTTTATAATTCTATAGATTATACACGAAAAGTTGATTTTTACATATACATTGTTTTCACGTACAATCGTAAACAGAAACAAATATTATTTACCTTTAAAGTCTGTTTATACGCTCACATTTTTGTGAGAGTAAAGAGTTGTACATACTTAATAAATTAATTTATTTTTCATAGCATTTTTAGTTATTAAAGTGGCATTTGTTTTAATGCTCTAATGAGGCTCACTCACTAAATACGTGATAAGAAATGCATGTGTTTCCTGAAAACTGCAATCATAACGTGTTTAGTGCAATGCCACGGGTTATCTTTAATATGTTTAACAGTATTTCTCAATTGTACCTACTATAACTATCTTTAAGTAATGGAAAATATTTAAAAAATATGATTTGGTTTAATTTTGAAAGGATATAAGAAAATTATTGATTTTTTTATTTCTTAAGGAGTTTACAGTTTTTACTGCATCTTGGCTGAAAATTGTAGAAAATCGTATTATACCTTGTAACTACATACACGCACACAAAGTATATGGGAGGAAAGTTATTTGATCGCGTGTCATATAAAATTTTATGATACTCTAACACACGATTTATTTCGTAACTTTTGGTTTTAAATTTACGTGGATCTTGGAGGATTATTACTTTAATACACATCTATATGGGGATTAAAATGCTTCTTCACCTTTTCGAAAAATTAGCAAAGAATAACAATGAACAATCAAAGTTACTAAATGGCAGTGTATCTATAGTTATAGAAACTTTATTTTAAACGTGATTTCAATAATTATTTTGATATCATCCAAAAATATTATTTCTCATCTCTTAAGATTGAACTCTAATTTTTCTTGTGTATTTCTACAAGTCACTGAATTTTATGTTTGTTGTTTCGATAATATTAGCCGCATTGTTTGAAGCAGCTATTCCATACTTTTAAGAAATTAATCGAGTTAGATTAATGGATTTCCTACAGTGTAATATAAGTAAACGAACGACGAACAATCGCATGTTTATAATTTATGACATATCAATCTAAAACTTAGATGAGACCTGTTATGTAAAAATTGAGAACAAATCCTGAATGATACTGATAAACGCCATTAACACTCTTCGCGACTGAATAATTATCTATCTGTAAATAATAATGTAGTACTTTAATGCGTACTTCTTATAAGGATTTCTAAACCTTGTAGGCGTATAAAAATAAGTGCCAGGTTAATTGCAGAATCAACAAGATTATAAGATTCGATAAGATTTCTGATCAAATAATCATGCATCTCTTTTCTCAAACTTTCTCATGAAACTTTAATATTTATGCGCATACGCGTACTCTCAAGTTTTCAATCTTGACATAACAGGCCTCTGAATAAAAAAGTCAAGTTGTTCTATTGATTTAATTATAGAGTTTGAAGAACCGATTGAATAGAGATCAACGCTATTTACCAGAACAATAATCTTTTGTAAATTAAGCAAGTTTGCTTTAAACAGACTTTAGTATGCGAAAAACAGAGGCAGCTCGGGCAGGTCTTATGCATTAAGTTACTTGCATTATATACGTGTACGTATATGTATATATAGGTATTTTATAAATGCGCATAAACTACACGATTTGCAATTGCAATAATCTTAAATAAATTATATGCACCGTGTATAATGTAATAAAATAGCATGCTTTGTATGAAAAGTGTACTTCGTAATGTAATAGTATAAATACGTTCTGTTAGTGTTTCCAGTCTTTCACTGATGATGGATGATTCACTTTCTATTAATTTCGTTGAAAATGAATTTTGATGAACTTTTTTAAACAAAACGTGATATACAGAACTGTAATTTAATACTAAGATGCTGTAATATTGTAAACCATATTACTGACCAATAGTTTACTCCTTCCAAAGTCATTGGAACAAATTACTGATTAAGATAAATTAATGATGAAAGACTTATGCAATTTTTTCATTGAACGCCACGCAATATTCGATACATTTCATACGATTGTAATGAACCCGATACTTTGAACGACTTACAAATTTGTTTGCTATAATCAGCTTCGTCGACCAATAAATGTTTTTCAGTCTATGATAAAGCTACCATTGTATAGTATTAGAAATCATTTATCAATTTTCATGTTAGAGTATTTGTAAGCCGCTAGTGTCAATTAGGTAATGGTAGAGAAATATATATATACCGTACATATTATTATATAAGGAATCCGAAGATTTTTATGCACTTCGTTCATACCATTTGCAGAATAGATTACGTAGTTTATTGTAAATATTCTCTATGGCTTCCTGATTTGTATAGTACATCTAAATTTTAATAATCGGTCACTTTTTCGCTGATATAATAGTAGGAATAATAGTAATATTAATAATAATAATAATAATAATAGTAATATGGTAAACATTATTATTACCGTAATGATGAGTTAGGCATTCAGAAATTTAATAAGGATGCTAATTTCTACATTAGAACTGGCAGAACAATTTAAATGAGAATCCGTGTCAGAAGTTTCAGAATGAACTTCATTTCAATAAGCTATTTACACAAGCAAACATATATATGATACGTATACCGACAATATAGTATATGTCATAGCAAAACTATTACTGACATATATACATATATATATATATATATATATATATATATATATATATTTAAGCACAATGCACGCGCACACATTAGCACTTTGATATACTGTATAGATAATATATATCGTGTTTATCATACATATCGTATGTAGCATCAAGGACTGAATGGTACTAAAATGTTAAAGTCATACATATATCATATCTTTGTTCATCATTGGATCATGAGATATATGCTAGTAGAATAAATATAAAATTTAACGTGGCGCCATATTTCGATGTAAACATATCAATTATAATATTGTACAAAGAATAAAAGCATATATATACTAAATACCTGCTTATTCCCAGTGATTCCATTAGTGATTTCAAAGATCTCTTAAGAATCCAAGAGACGATTTTTCAACGAATAGAACTCCTGGAAAGCCTGGAAGGATAACAAGAAAACATTTCTTCGGTTTTGAATGTTTATAATATCCAGCAATATAGTATATTATTACAAAGACTGAAGAGAAAATGCACATGATCAATCTACAAAGCCATTCGAGGGTGACAATTTGTTTTTGTAATAATAGCCTAAGACTATGCTTAAGTAATATAAATACATGTAAGAAACTATTTCAAAATATATTGTACGGACTATGGATCCATATAAATACAAATGGACGCTGTACGTCTAAATAAAGATAGTGTACAAAATATAGATTTATTTACTTTTTTTTTTATAAAATTATGTTTGAAAATTATATGTACACATATTTACTGAGACGCTGCTATTTTTTAATGCAGCGGAAAACTTAGTAGCACTTTGTGAAACTTATTGATATACTACTCCTTCACTGGGTAACTGATAGAAATTTTCGACTATCACATGCGCGAAATAAGTTAATGCTTTTTAACAACTTGTAGTGATCGTCTTATATGCATATACTTTTTTTTCTATAATAAAAGTTTGTCTTTTTTACTAATGATGGAAGGGAAAATATTCTGGAACATTGATTTAAATTGTTTATGCTTTAATGAAACCTTAATATTTCTCTGTTTTTAACAAATGTTTCATCTCTATAATCAGCTATTGTTTTTTAAACAAGAAAATCTATGAAGAGAAAATATACAAAACACTTCGTAATGATTTGTTAATCGTTAATATATTTTTAATATTGTTGCTGCATTTTAACTGATCGATAGAGTTTGATTTAAGTAGCCAACAATGTTAGAAGTGAATATTGAATAGTTTTCCATAGGAAGATAAGTTGTTTTCTATTTATCAGAATTATTGAACATACTTTGTACAACTAACATGGATTTTTCGGAATATAAACTTTTATACCATTTCATTAAAATTAATGAAAGGTTAACATATGCGCAATACTTTAGTTTTGCGAGTAGATGTAAATTTAACACGTTTACGTATATTACAAAAAATTTACATCTGTTTAAAAATAAATATGAAGCAAGTTTCATATATACCGTGTGTGTTACAAAAATTTAGTTGATACTAGTGAAAATGCGCTTAAACAAGTATTGAAAACAATTGTTAAAAAACAATCGTCTCTTTACAACTGTTAAAGTTTTAATGCAATCGTGCACACGCTTACACTGATTCGAGGCGTACGACCGTTTATTAAACAAAATGGGCAAACAATTGTTTAGTCCAGTAAAAACTCAAAACTCCGATTAAAAATGATCAGTTCTTGCAAATAGAAAAGTTTTTATAATCGTGTAAAATAAACTTGCTTTTACTTTTTAGAATGTGCCTAGGGAGCGGATAGGCGTATGTAACAATTATTTCTCAGACTCTTAATAATTTTTCTCTTCACACAGCGAAACATTGAATTCCTCGTGTAGCGCCTTTAGAATACACTTTGGAATCGTGTAATGACTCTTTGACAAAAATTTCAGATCAACATCTTTTCGATAACACATGTGGAATAATATGAATCTTTCGAGTGTATATACCTCACAAATGTCATTTGTAACTATGCAAATAAATCAACCGCGCCATTGCTTAAATGGAAAACAAACTAACAATAGGTTATACTTTTATTTAAAGAACGCTTTAAATGTAAAATATTCATACGCACTGCCGATTTTGCAGATCCACCTTACATTTCGGTACAATCGAATGCGAAGAATCATAAAAATGTAACGAAATCCAAAATCAACTAAACGTACAAAATATTTGTGCAAATTCGCATGATCCAAAAATACTCATACTCATACTAATACCGAATACAAAATACAAAATGCAAGTTTAACTTTTTCTTCTTCTTCTCTCTCATCTTCGCCGCCTATTTTCTTATCCTACGAATTTTGATGTAACATACTATATATCACATGTGATTTAATAATGAGTCAGAACTCAAATAACTTCAATTTACAAGCTTAAGAATTAGTTCAGATCAAAAATCATATGAAATTCTAGTATCCCAATTACTGCTAATAACTCTTATTAACAAATGGATAATAGAAGATCTACGATAAATAGGAATCAAGCGTATAAATCATTCAATAAAATTCTCTTAACGCTTGCAAATTCAGATTTCGCATTGAAAGTAGTCTCCGCATGCTCGAGTCCATTTATCCAAAAAAGGCATGTATATATATGTATATATATATAAATATATATATATATAAGTATATATATAAATATATAATATCCTAAGCCCTAATTCTGCAGCCCACTATCAGGCGGTGAAAATTATCTAAAAATATCCATAATCGATTAATTTCTGCTGAACATTACATGACTTAAAAAATTATCAGTTCAGTAGTGCTTTTTGGTCCTATGTTCACTGATGCCACGACGAATCTTATCGTGGCAACAGTAAGAAAAGTATTAATGCCTCTATTATCGGGGGATCGAACGATGAATTCTAAGACGAATGGGTATCATAACTTCATCTCCCATAAAACAATATGTGCATCAGTACTATTTGGCTCCTTAAAACTGAACGTCGACTTTGGACTCTTGTCCGGAACGGACTGTGCGTTGAATTGTCGCCAATTCACGTAGCCCCTTCCACCCATCAAGGTCAGAACCGTTCGTTTAGGTTGATCGACTTGCTGAATCTTTCCAGGCTTCTTCCCGTTGCTCTTTAGATTTGTAGTCGATACCGCGTCTTGAATCGTCTGATCGGTGTTACTACTGGGCGTACCTGGGTCGTACGGTCCATTCCGACTAGCGGTGCTACTGTTGCGCGATAATTTTCCCGTTTTCAACGATAGATTCTCCTCCGAACCGGAAGACGTGTACAAAGAGCTGGCGTGCGAGTCCACCGACCAGTTTGACAGATCCAACGACCTTGGTCGAGTTATCTTCATCTTTAGCCTTCTGTCCAGCGTACTGACTTTGTTCGGTATGGCGGCCAGTTCTGGGTCGCTTCGCCTCAAAGTCTCGTAGACCGGATCTATGCCAGAGCTATTCTCGTTCTCGTAATCCTTAACGTACATCAAATCCCCGTAGAGATTGTACACGTCACAATTTTCACCGGAACTCTGGGAACTGGAAATCGAGCTGGAGAGGAATCCACCGCCGGATCCGAGTCCCCGCGGCAAGGTCTTGGACCCTCTGTACTCGTACTCCTTGCTTCTCTTTCTCGGTAAAAAGATCGGGCTACCGGACAATTGTTGTTTCAACTTGGAGAGATTGCTGGACGTCGTCGAATCTATGCTGGCCCTATCCCTCTGTCTGTGCTCGGGATCTTTCTGTCTCAGTTGCACAGTTTCCTCGTCATTGTTCTCCTCCTTCGTACAGTTGGTGGAATTCGCCGCCGCCGCCGCTGCCGCCGTCGTATTGACGGAAGCCCCCACGGAGTTCTTGCTATTCTGTATGGCGAGCAGAAACGTGATAGGCCCGAAATGCGCGTGATACGAAATATTTACACGACCGCTGATGATTGGCACGCCTTCCAATCGCGGGAGTGGAATCGTTAAACTAATACCCTCGTTGGTGCCCACCCATAGGAGACCTTTGCAAGCCAAAAGGGCCGTCACGTGAACCATCCTTGTATTGTGGTTCAAGTGATCGCAGCAAGAATTCGGAGGGTTCTTCGATCTGGTTACCCTCAATACGTTCGACGCGATATTTATGTCCTGCAGATGCTTGAACGTCTCCGTGTGGTAGAGGCAAACCGTGCTGGAGTATTCGAGGGCCACCCAAAGCCCGACTCCGGAATGTGCCATCAGCTTCACATTGCCATGATTGTGCTGAGCACTGAAACTCTTCGTGACGTCACCAGTCACGGCATTAAGTACCCAAACCTTTCTACCGCAAGCGGCGTACACCGACGTATTGATGGGCATTAGACAGGAAACCGCGTCGTCTCCCAGAGATATGACAAACGGCTCCTTCAGGAGCCAGGAGCCATCCAATTGTCTTTTGAACATTAGCAACACTCCAGTTTGCAAGGCCACGAAGACGTTGTCGCAGTGGTACTTGATTTGTATTATTGGCCCCATTACCGAGCAACTTCCAATTTCCTCCTGCTTCTCCGGTTCCGCAGCGGCGTAAATTATTATTTTCCCGGAGTGAGTGCCCATCCAGACCAAGTCGCTGGCCAGCGTGAGCGATTCGTTGGAAACGCCCTTCACGAACTCGATCGTACCCACTCTGGTCTCGACCAAGTCGAACGCGGTGACTTGCTTGAGCGAAGTCGATGACGCTGTCGTGGACTGGCCGAAAATCGTGATATGACTGGATACTCCGTCCCCGGTGCATATCCAAAGGTAACTCTGGTTCCTACCTCGACGCCTCGTTGGCCGTGGATTCTGCGTTGTGTAGTAACAACCGCAACGCACCTGTCGAATACATTAGAGCACGGGGAATAGAATATAAGTATAACCTGAACGAATCGAATCGGATCGGACCGATGCGCGTGTCGAAAGGGGAAACTCACTTCTGTTTCATGTTGCGAATGATACACCGGTTGCGAACTAACGAAGAGCGGCATCTTGGTGGATGGCCGTTGTTCTTGTTCAGGTACTTCCCAAGATGGCGAGTTGTTCGGATCTAATGCTAATTGCGCTAATCTCAGCTCAGTTATCCAGTCTTTTTTCACTAGTGGATTCTCCGTTTGGAAGGTATACATCTGACCTTGTTTCGTCGTCAGTTGCAAACAGCAGCTGTCGGCCCAGACCATATCCTCGTCTTTCTGCTGAATAGAAAGTTGAATGGACTGTAGGATCTGTTTGGTCGTTTCCGGCGTCATACCCTGTACGAAATAAAGTTTTATTGCTAAAGTGGGTGTTGTCCGTTGCAACACGAGAGTGTATTTATTGGTAGTCACCGAAGATTTACTTACCTCGTAAGTGCCCTTCAATTGGGCAACCAGATCGCTTATCCTGGACATGACTTCGTAATCGTGCATAAGATCGTTCATTTCCACGCAGAGACTGTCGGCGTCGGCCTGTCCACCTTCTCCACTTTTGTCAGATTTTAGGCTTCCCCCTTTGTTAAGGCCGGCGGTGAGCAATCGACTCAAGGTCGGAGATGTGCTGGTATCTTGAATCTGAAACAGTCATCTTCTTATTGTTTCCATCGTACGGTCATTCGCTAATTGCAAGTTCGTGACACGAACCTCAATGTCGGACACTGGATGAGTCCATTTAAGAGTCAGTCTCTCGCTTCCTGAAAAGTCTTCGGCAGACCTGGGAGCGACCGAGACGCAAACTACCAAGTCATTCAACAACAACAGCCTCCTTCTTTTCGATTTGGTTATCATGCCATTCTGGTTGAATTCCTGAAACGTGATCGATCAGTCATCCATCCATCGCAGTCGCGAGAAACGAGAGACGAGAAATGAGAAATGTTCCTTTGTGCAGGAAAATTTACCAGCTGAGTGACATTATCTTCGCGTATGAGATATCTCGAGGAAGACGAAAGTGGTCGATGCGATAGTTTTCCCGATACGTGTCGTAACATTTCTTTGAACGCTTGAAACTGTTCCGCCTCGCGTTTCCTCTCGTTCAGCATCTCCGCCAGACTTTCCAATTGTGTCAGTGCCAATTGCAGAGACATTCTATCATGGTGTCCTTGCGGCGTGTGCTTCAGCAAATCCTGTGTAAGGCATAAACGTCGTGAATCTACATACTTGCAATTAAACTAAACGCGCGACAAAGAGAACGATCGCGCACCAGGAAATCACTTACTTGTAAAAATAATATAAACTGTGGAAATCTCTGTACAGGCTTCACCATTAAGCCGAAGAAGGACAGTCTGTCGTGGGAACTTATTTGCTTTACCTGGAATTCAGCAAAGGAAAGAAAATAGTACGCGCGTTACGCGTATGGAAAATGGAAAATGGAAAATGGACGACTTTCCACGCGACGTACCTTAAAAAAGTCGGCAAGCGCAGTTTTTCTCTTGGATTCTTGCTTGGCCAAGTCCATCGCTACGGAGAAGTTGTTGATGAATCCGCTGTATATGTCGAGGACAATGGCCTTGCTGAAGCTCGCGACAAACACATCTCCCAGCTTTTCATCCTTGTCCCATGATCTTATGCACTCGGCTAGGGCAATTCTAAACAACGTATGACACTGTAGAATTTCTGGTAACCTATGAAACAACGTTGCTATTTTCGTTTGACTTAGTATGGGCGGCGAAGACTCTTCCAAAGGTTTCTTGTAATCCTGGCGGGAGGAGAAAAGAGCTCTCAGAAACAGGAAGATTCGCGAAATCGCTTATATCGAAAGAACTTACGTTCACCAGTCTTTGCAGGGTTGAGACATAACTGTTTTCGGAATTAACTATGGCAGCGATGATGTGACGACGTTTCAGTTGTTGAGGAGTCAAGTTCGACGGTACCGGGGGAAGAGTGGGAGGCGCCTGCCTTCGCTGCTGCATACATTGAAACTGTACCATCGCACTGTTCTCCTCTTCGATCTGAAAGAACGAATTCCATGTCACATTTGCCGCGTGAAATTCCTCGAGGTCTCAAAAATCAACCCCGACTACCGTTGTCGTTCGCCAACGCTATGGATTTATCTTGAGATCCCGAGGAATTCGCCAAGTCTGATTTTATGGGAATCGGGTGATAGCGACCACGCGCTTATCGTCGCTCGGTGAAAATTTGTCAGGTTTCACCTTATGGGAATCAGGTTTTCGTGCGATAAGCACATTTTCGCACGTGCTGCTAAGAGTTGCGCGATGTCGAGCACTCACCTCGCACAACTGTGGCATCTGCGGGACCTTGATGGGACTCGTGAGGGACACCGTGTCGGAGGAGTCCACGTCGTATTGCTGAGTGGACCCTCTGCGAATACTGAACCATCTTGAGATCCGTCCATGGTTACCCGTCGACTCCACGGGGTCACTACTATTTACTCGCATGTTTTGAGATCTCCACTTGTCGCAAAGTGTCCGTGCCTTATGTAACGTGTTTCTCAACTGGCAATTACTCCTAGAGAGAGAGAGAGAGAGAGAGAGAAAGAGAGGGGTTGAGAAACCAGAAAGAAGCATGAGCAGAGAGATCAACAAACACCTTGCTCAAACATTTACGCGAGTGGACCCTCGGTAGCCTGTGTGATCCACTGTTGAACGTTCCAGCAATCAGTCTAGATTGGATCGAGCAATGAGCAATTACACTCGACCCGAAGGGTTTTAACGATACCCAATAACGGATATGCGGGTGGATCCCTCGAGGGATCCAGCTGCCTTCCTGAGATTTTCACCGCGAAGGACGTTCAACAGCGTTTTGTTGCTCACTACCAAGATCAATAGTCTTCGAGACTCCTAGGTAGTTTGCTCGAGCATCCACTCGTCGTCGAAGTCCCATGGAAATTTATCAGCATCGCTGCCACTACCGCGAAAATCACTACTGTGAACTTACTTAATACTGATATTGCTCTTCTCACTCTCGTCATCGGAGGAGAGGTCATGATCTGATGCGGAGCACCAGGAATCCTCGCTTCTCGCCGACTGCGTAGAAGTGTTGGACCTGCTAGCTTCTAAGGACGCGTGGTGCCTGTGCGTTTGTCCCACGGCTTCCATCTTAGACGGTCCAACGTCGTCCCATGATCTGCACCTCGACCGAGGCTCATCTGTAACCAAGGCCAATTTCCCATTAGAGACCTTGACCATCGCTAGCCAGGCTGACTGACTGGCCTCTCCTCTCTCCCCCACCCAGAAAAAAAAAAAAAAAAAAAAAAAAAACAGGAGCAGAGGACGAGCCTCGGTTTAGCTAGGCGCAATGTGACGTCAGCTCCTATTTATAAAGACGCGTCGATTCTTTCGTGCCAACGCGATTATGTGGCTACTGCGCAATCATCGGCGTTCGCTGAAAATCGAGTAGGTTTTCCGTGGACGGTGGCGGGCGGAGTTCTCGTGGATTCCTTCGCTTTAAAGGGGGCGGAGGAGAGCGAGGGGGATGGCAAAGCGCGGAGACGCGAGTGCGAGAGATTCCGTCGAATGTTCTCGGTGTGTCCTCGAGTCGCTGCTTTTCGATTCCATCCGCGCCGAGGGCCCGGACGACGCGGAGGAAGTCCGCGGCAGGAAGTTCCTTTCGTTGCGAAACTTGTCATGAGTCCGATGATGCACCACCACTCGTCATCGACCGACCGACCGACCGACCGACCGACCGTTCGCTCGCTCGAAACACACGCATCTTCCGACGCGTCATTTCCAAGCATCTCTCCCGACGGATGTGCCTCCCCCCTTCCTCTCCCCGCACCATTTCTCACGGAAAACAAATTCCCTATCCTCCAGGCGCATCTCCACAGATGTTTTATTTTCGATAGCAAAACGATCGCCGGAAGTGGCCATCGACATCGACCCGAGGGGGGAGGCACCGGTGGAACTTCCACACTGGAATTTGCCGTCCACCCTATGGTGTCGTCGTCGTCGTCGTCGTCGTCGTCGTCGTCGTTGTTCCTGGAAGTGGGACAAGCACGAGGGACTGCGAGACGGCCGAACAATACCGATCAGCGAGTCCGAGTGACAACGCGAGTGACACGCGAGCGACATCCGGTACAATGGGATAAAAATTCCTGTGGCTGCTCAACAATGGGAGCATCCACAAATAAAATGGCGTGTCTCATCTGTCGCAACGAGACTAGTCCGCTTTCATAGAGCCCCCCTCTCGACGACTCGTCGTCGGCCCTCCCGCCCCCCTCCCTCTCCCGAGAAAATTAAGAAAATTATGGAAAATTCGAGCCGATCGGCCACTCCGGGGCATTTGCGGACACATCCCGGAGAGCTCCGCGCCTGTTGTAGAGCCCATCGATACTTATCGATCTCTATTTATGACGGACTTCCTGTTGTACATTCCAGTTGTTATCGCTAGATATCGAAGGGGCTTCGAGCATAGGACTCTCGTTGCGTGGCTGGGCAAACGGCTCATCCGAAAAAACGCGATAAAGCTCCCTCCCCCTCCGCCAGGTCTCTCGCCGCCGATCGACCGGATCCACCCGGACGAGCTATTTTCCCAGAGATCGCTTCCAGTCCGGTCTAATCTCCGACTGGTGTCGCGACTTCCAGAGCAAAAAGTAGAGGAGAGTCCTCCCCCCGCTGGTCCATACCGATCTCCGCGACTTCCTCGAGCGCGCGCGGTCACCCCGGTACTGCGATCGGTAGTCGCGGAGGGTCCCGGAAGGGAAACTCGCGGACAAGGCGCGTCTAACTCGCCGCGAACTCTCGAGTGCTCAGGGTCATCCTTGGGCTCTCGACCTCCGCGGCAGTTTCGTCCTCGCGGACGTCGATCGGAGTGGCAATGCCGCGCGATCGAATTTACGTCGCGCGTCCACGAGGGAGAAGCCGACAAAGCCGGCGAGAGTGTCCCTCGGCGACGTTAGATCTCTTGGACACCGCCGCGTTGGACTCCGAGGACAAATCAGGCCGTTACTAGGCGACGGGCAAATATTGCAATTGCCCCAGCGTGGGGAACGTGGGAAAAAAACGAGTAGCCCCAGGCGATAACTCCTTCGACGACGGCCGCTGGATTTACCTAGTGGTCTCCTCGAGTCTCTCCTCCCACCCCCGCACTCTCCGCGACTCCTCGTGGAGGTCGACGCGAAAAAATAGAGTCGATAAATCATGAAGAGCGAATTACGCGCGTCGGATGAACGACGCTCTTTGACAATGTCCCGCGACACTACCCCTCCCCCCACGGGTTTACCTCCTAACCCATTTTCCCCCGGGTATTCGAGAAGATGGCGTGGATCGACGAAGCGTTCATCTCGTTAGCCAGATATCACAGTGCGATTATGATGGCGGTGGTGGTGGTGGTGGTGGTGGTGGTGGTGGATTATTGGCAAGCGTGAAATTCACCACTGTTCTCAGGGTGTGTGTGTGTATGCGTCGTCGTCGTCGCGAGCGGAGAACAATGAAGGCCAGTGTCTAAATTCACGAATGAGATTACGATTGATGCGCTGCTCTTCTCGCAGATTTATGACCGTGGAATATATGGCGTTTCCCGGTATTCTCGGGTCTAGATCGCGGGCGTCGTCGATTTGCCGATGGAACTTTTCGCCGAGCCACATAGAGGCTCGATGGAAAAAGTCGAGTGCCTCCCCCGTCCCCCGCGTGTTGCGCGCAGCTCAGCTTCCTCCGTTCTCCATTGCGAGATCGCGCCTGGTAGCACACTGCGATTCTTGCACTTTGTACGTAATAAAAAAGTGCCACTGGCGATTCCCGATTGCGCATGAAGTATGACTAAACGGAAACATTGGGAACGACCTCTCTCTCTCTCTCTCTCCCTACCTCTCCCTCTCCCTCTCTTCCACCGTAACAATCATCGCCGGCGCGTATCACCGAGAAAAATCAACGTGCTAACCTCGGAAAGTCTCGGCGGCACGATTGACCCGTCTACTGGAACTTATCGTGGAGGACCGTAGGAAAACTTCGAGTACCATAGAGTTCTCCATCGACATCGAATTCGGCAGTTTCTCGATAGGATTTTCTCGATAGAAATAGTCGGGGGAATTCCGAGCGATCATAGCGAGGCGAGAAATTCGCTTCGCGGCTGCTACTGCGGCTGCTGCTGATCTGACAGTCGGCGACTGCCTTGAACGTGACACTCGGCGAGTTTCAATGAATTCAACGCGTCAAGTGTGAATCGTTAGCGGCCGCTCTCGTAGAACCACCACGGACCTGTTGCAATATTCATGCTGGTCTGAAACTTTCAGCGGGAGCGTTTCACGAAACGGAGTACAGGCCGTTAATAGAGATTATGCGTCTGTGTGCTCGCGCGCGCGCGACGTTATATAACCCATCATCCAGTGTAATGCAACAAACTGGCTGGCTGGTTAATTCCATTAAGATGGCGATCCAAGGTTTCGCGAAACGCTCCCATCACGTAAATATTGCGTAATCCCCTGATTAAATCGAGCGAGAAGATTAAATTCCGAACTCGGCCTCTCTCGTGGGACAGCTCCCCGGAAACCCGAGCCCGATCTTGCTGTTCGTACGGAGACTCCGAGGGAGATGCCGGTAAGGCGAGTCCCCTCCTTACCGGCCTCGGAGAGGATTTTTCCATTCCGGGACTCGCGCGTCGCCGCGTTAGGCTGGGAAAACTTTGATCTCCCGCTTCGGAACGCTCGGGGGGGGGGGGGACTACTGGAAATGGGACGAATCTGGAAAAGCAGACGGAGGACGACGGCCGGAACAAAGAGAGGCCTTGGCAGGCCAGAAATGGCGGCGGAACGCCATTAAACTTTGAGCGCGCAACGCATTTCGCCACGTAACATCGTAATGCTGGGTCAATCGGCGTAAATGCACGCTGGCCTTTGCGCCTTGGGCGAATTGATAAGGATAAAGTTCGTTTACACTATTTCATAGGAGGTGCGGCGATACCGCGCTCTGCCTCGATCGTTTCCCATTAAATTCCTCTCCCGGACTCCCCGACGATCGACCGGGGACCCCGCTACTCCCCCCGATCTCCTCCCTCGTCCATCCCGAAAAAAAAGTCGGTGCTCCACTTGGGTACCGCCGGATGTGCCCGGACGCGCAAAGGACCCCAGGCAAAAACGGAACTCTCGCGCGAGAAGATTCTGCACGACGATGGGGTGCTGCTACACCCCCATACTGCCCCGTGCGGGATCCGTGGGCGAATGGGAAAGGAGGAAAACTCATTTTCCTGCGGCGGTTATTGATTCTCGCTCTCCTCCGTATCTCGGTCCATTATCAGCGCGCACCGCCACGATATAAAAATTCAAGTGGTTTCTCACAACGGCTGACCTTTCGCTATCAACCCCTTATTTATGTTTTACAGTCGACTGGACTCGCCCGCAGCGCGCACCCGGCGCGGCTCCGGGCACAGGCCGAGGAGACGACGATTCTCGTCGGGCGTCCGGAATTTCCGCGAAAATGACGCCGGTCGTTAAAGTCGATTCATTCACGTGGGAAGCCGAGCCCCGGAATAACCGGCGTTAAGCGGATCTCCGTCACCCCAGCCGGCTGCTGCCACTTTAGCGACGGCGGATGGACCAATAAAAGCCCCGCGAAACTCCGACTTCCGGGCATCAAGAAACTCTGCCGACGCGGCATCCCCAACAACGCCCGCCGCTGCTACACCTCTACCACCCCTGTTCTCTCTCCCCGTAGGTCGAGAGACGAGAAAATCAGCGAGCAGAACCGAACTCGCCGCTCTGGAGAGTCCCTCTAACGTAATTCAAACGACTTGTCACGTACCGCCGCCATCTTGCTTCTCCCGGAAGTCCTTCGAGAAAGAGGAAAAACTGGACCCTGGCCAGGCCTCGAGATAATCATCCGCGCGCGCGCGGTCCTTGCAGAACCTGCACCGCGACACGAATACCCCGGCGACTATTTATGGAGTAATTATTCGCGGACTCGCCTAGCGAATTAATCCGGCGCATGGGGGGGGGCCCCATTGAAAAACTCTCGCGGTCTTCGCTACGGCGAAACCCGCAGCGCCAGCTTAGAGCCCGTTGCTTCGCACGAACGTTTCCCCTGCCGTTTGCCAGGTGTTTGCCTTCGGATCCACTTTTAATGGTGCCGTATCGCGATGCCTTTTTAGTGGATGCCCCCCCCCCTCTCTCTCTCTCTCCCTTCCACCCCCGTAATGGGAACTATCAAGGGAGTTGAATAGCGCGCGGAAACCCGAAGGACCGGTGTCCAGATCCCGATAGATCCCGCAGCCGGATGAGAAATCGATGGAGCAACGGGGGAGAGGGGACGGAGGAGCGCAAGCGTTTAAACATCGTTTAAACGATTTCCGTGAGAGGACCGCGCGCTGGTTATGTGCGCGGCAAGAACGCTCGAGCCTCAAGGCTGGGAGAGCCTCCTCGAACAAAGACGCGCGTTTCTTCTCTCGACCTCTCGACGTCCACCGGAAGTCACACCGGGACTCCCGGAACACTCGAGTACTGGGACAGCGATTCTCGGGAACCGCTAGTCGAGCGATTAAAAGTAAAAGGAGATACGGTCAACGAGGCGAAGTTTTGCCGATTTTGCCGATTTTCCCCGACTCTCAAGATGCTTCTACCGCGGGAACCTCCGCGAGTTCTCCGGGGCTCGGGGAAGAGAGGAGTCCGCGCAACGTCGCGACGCGTAGAGGTGTGCGGCCATCACACGGACACGCGCGCGTACTCGAGGCGTTCAAGATTCAAGGCTAAACGTGACTACTTGGAAACAGCTGATAAATCAGCAGCAGCGCGAGAGATGCTGCGTGGGACTGCAATATTTATCGAGCGAGTATTTTTAAGTCGTTCTTTCCAAGCGTTCGGAAGATAAGGGGAAATCGACGCATCCCCCGTTATCCGCTGGCAGGAACCGAACGTACCCCGGTCGCCCGCGGCCAGGGAACGGTTTATCGGAGGATCCAACGGTAAAGGAGAAGCGCCATTCATCCATTCCCGCGCGATATTCTCAGCCA
This sequence comes from Sclerodermus sp. 'alternatusi', assembly GCA_037305995.1. Classification (NCBI taxonomy): domain Eukaryota; kingdom Metazoa; phylum Arthropoda; class Insecta; order Hymenoptera; family Bethylidae; genus Sclerodermus; species Sclerodermus sp. 'alternatusi'. The sequence continues at coordinate 1,962,971 of CM074548.1, forward strand.
AGATGAATCGCCGATTTTCATGAAAACCACGCGAGGCGAGAGCCCCACCCACGCAGCCCTACGGCGGCGCGGAGCGGTACACCTCTCCCGCGGAGAGACTTTTGAGAATCTCCCGGAAAAAACGAGAGGCGCGCTAGGAAAAATCGTCGAGTTCCGCGCGTCCGGCGATCGATCGGTGTAAATCACAGCCGATTCAATGGGAACTCGATTCGGATTTATTAATAATGCGCCATGATAAAGCGCACGAAACCTTCTCGCCAAAGGTTTTGCCTCGAACCGGAAGTGGAGATCGGTAAAAGGGAATTAATCCGTCAGAGCGCCTCGAACGTGCTTTCGCAATGGGGAAATGATCGGTTTCCACGGGGGTGCGGGGGAGGGGATATCGATAGCGACGGTGGCGGAAAGTGACAAGTTCCAATGCGAGGCCTATCGGAGGCAGCAGCCGCGCTTCGTCGTTTCCGCTTTCCAGCGCGCAACCGCTTGATTTATGATTTCCCTATAATGGCTCTATAATGAGTACAATGATTTATGCTTGCACAGAGGCGAATTAGTCCGCGAGCACGAATAATTGTTGTAATTATACGCACAACCCGGGTCCCCGATACCAAACGATGTATCGAGATACTACCGATGCTTACAGAACCCGGAAACTTTTCAGCCATTAACAAGCCCGCGGAGAGTTTTCATTTCGAGAGTCCTGCTTCGCCGCCCCTTCCTCGAAAGCCCGCCACTTTTTTTCCGACATCGCAGATTGGAAATCGGCGATCGCTCGCGGTCCGATCCGGTCCGAAAGCCTATCCCGCGCGCCCGGTCATTTTTCAGGCTGCGACCGCTGCTGGAGAGACTCTCGGAAGGTGGAGGAGCGGGGGGCGAGACGAGTGCTCCTCTCCGTTTGAGAAAGTACGCGCACGTAAGCGCGCGGTCCACTTTCGAGGTGGCCGATTGATAATTATCGCGCGCGTCAAGAGTTCTCGCCAGTACCATGAGATTTCATCAGTGGCGAACTCTTCCACGGGGACCACCATGCGCCGATCTCTCCCTCCCGCGCGTCGCGTGACGCGTCTCGCAGGAAAATTCGCTCCATTTTCGAAGGGTGCGCGCCAACGACCCTTCGAGGGAGAGAAGGGTCTTTCGAGAACCAAGATATATTTACCTGTATGCGCGCGTGCGTGTGTGCGCGCGTCAATTCCTCGATTTCGATCGATCGCTCGTCGATCGATTTATCATCGGCGGAGGGTAGCAACGACTAGTGGAGGAGAAGGAGGAGGATGAGCTTGCGGAGGCACGGGAGGTCCATCGGAGAGCCGACGACGACGACGACGACGACGACCACGACTTCTCGTCTCCGGGGTGGTCGTCGCCCGCAGCAAGTGCGCGCGAATTTCGACGCGCCGTCGTCTTATCCTTAAATGGCGACAAATTCGTGGCGATGTAATCGTCGAAACTGGCTCGTGTAAGCCGGACTTAAGCGTGTCAAGTACGGGGTACCCTCACACACGCGCACCACCACCAGCACCCAACAACACCACCACCACCACCACAACCACAACCACCAACGGAGCAGAGCAGCACCACTTACGTAAACACAGACGCGATCAGAGACGAGAGAGCAGCGGAACCAGCCACAGCCAGTGCGAAGGCTTATATGGCAGGTCCATGAAATTCGACGGTGAAAAGGCCAAGTCAGAATGCACGAGACAGCCGCGGTATTCTTCCTTCGTGGTCCGCACACGTTTATCCATCAACGGAAACCGGTAAGACTTCCCGGGGCACGAGGCGGAGGCGCATTATACAATACGCGCGTATCGAATGCTCGCTCCGCCGTCTCTCCCCCCGTTGGATGCGCTTGAGAACCACTGCTGGTCTCTCTACCGATCCTGAATCCCCAGGGTGTACTCGTCGCACGCGGACTCGTGGACTCTCCTAGCCGAGTTCCTAACCGATCGATCACAATGGAGTCTCCTCTTCTGGATCGGACGGGGCCTGGGATCGGCTATCTCTCCCGTCTCTCCCGTCTCTCCCGTCTCTCTCTCTCTCTCTCTCCAAACTCATCCGACTCCGTTCGTTCCAAATAGCGGAGTGGACCGACGAGTTCGGTGAACCCCGGTGAAAAAACGAGTGTCGTCGTTTGAATCACGGTCCAGAGAATTCGGGAGGGGAGGGGAGAGGGTAGCGAGACGTCGTTGGAACGGCGATACCGATCACCGATGCAGCTCTCGGAGGGGAAAAGTTAAAGAGGTCAGAGGGCGGAAGTGGTTTGGATAATGGATAGTTGTCCGGAATCCAAAGGTGTTTGCGAGGAGAGGAGAGGAGAGGAGAGGAGAGGCGAGGCGAGCGCACCCACGCGCGCGCGTTGTGTTTATGGAAGAAATTCGGTGAGTCTCCGAGGGGAAGAGGTCGAGGAATGCCGTGGAGAGCACGCGCGTGTCCGGAGAGTACGAGGAGGACCGTCGAGCGTGAGCACGCGAGCGACACTAGTCGTCCTCCGGCTCTGTCGCTCTTTCTCCCTGCAAGCCGCAGCAGCAGCAGCAGCAGCAGCGGCGGCGGCGGCAGCATCTACCCACACACAAACCTCGTGCGAGAAACTGAGAGCACGACGACGCGCCTCCTCCGCTTCTGTCTCACGGCATAACGCGGCACACGCACTGCGCTCGCGCGCGACTCCGCCGCGAGTTCACCTACGGGTGAAAACCTACGGCCGACCTGGACCAGGAGGGGTGTTGCCGCTGGTGGTGGTCGCTCGGTCGCTCGGCGGGGGAACCTGCGATTCGACCGGGAAAACGTTCGAAACGCCGACAAACCACTTTGCGATGTGACCGATAAAACACTGGACTCCACACCCCCTACCACCACCACCACCACCACCACCACCCCCTTCGACATGATCGACGAGATCAACGAAAATTTAAAGCGACTACCGTGGAGAACCGATTGACACACGCCACACATACGCGCGCGCGCTCGCGTCATTTATCCGTCATTCTCGAGTATTTTCTCCGGCTGTATCTCTCGCGCGTACCACAAGCCAGTCAAGATAGTGGATTTTTCTCCGCGTAAACATTCCTTGCACGAAACGAAGCGTTTATACGAAATTATAATACGCGGAGAGATAGAGAAAATGGTGGACAATGGTCGCGCGCATTGTACTCCGGCAACAAAGTGTTCATCGCCGTGGCTTTTATAGGCTGTGCGCGCGAGGCTTTTTTTTCCACGGGAAAGAACAGAAAGAAGAAGAAGAAGAAGGAGAAGAAGCTTTTCCTACCTTCGGTAAAAGGCTTTTTGTACAAAGGGCTCGCGCATGTACGAGCTGCAGGTACTTCGTCATAGTCGTGCGTGCACATACCGAGGAGCCCGGTGGTGCGTAAGCGCTGAAATTTATGCGCGCGTGTATTCTAGGTAATAGAACCGTACACGGACCCACCAACACATAACACGTGCCGCTATACGCCATTGTATTCCAAGCTCGCGCGCGCGAGCGCACTACTCACCATTGCCAGTTCCTAGATTTATTCCACGTGTATACAGGAAACGTTTCGCGTTTTACGTGTGTGGCCCGTATTTCCACACTCGCAGGTAGGCGTGTCCCGTATTCTTTGCCGTGAGTTTACATAATTACAGTCGAGCCGTTGGTGTGCTCGCACACGTACTCCTAGGAGGGTAAACGTGTCCGTACATCCTCTCCGGAACGTCCTCCGACACACGTGCGCGACTTTCCGCGTGTGCGAGAGCTCGTCCGTTTATTCTTACGCGCGAGCCCAAAGCATTCTCCGCGGTACGGAGGCCCTAGACGACTCGCGTGGATTGTCCGGGAGTCGCGCGCGCGCGCACCGTGCGTGTAGGTAAACATTACAATAGCTCGGATACGCATTATCAGCTGTGTGTATGCAGCGGGCACAGCCGCGTACCGAGAAAAATATTCACCACGTGGCATAATGAATAAGTGCATTGACTCTGTTTAGGCTCCTCACCCCCCCGCTCCCACTCTCGTGGCTCTCCTGCTCTTTTTCTCACCGACCACTCTTTTCCTCGCCACGCGATACTCGAGTTTTCAGCCAGAATGAAATTTGCATGGGCTTCCGGTACCGTTGCACATTTCCCACGTGAGCGCGATTACCATCGCGAATTGCGGTACAATAATGATCGAACGGTGATTAGAAATTTTCCCGCGTGATCCAGGAACGCGCGCATCCTATCGGCCGAACTTTTTTCGGGTTTTCCCCGCTATCGCGACGTATCTTTTCGCGTAAAATGGAAAGGGGAGAAGAGAGGGGGTGGTGGTGGTAGTGGTGGTTGGCCGCTGGCACAATTTCGAGATCATTCACGATATCGGTTAACGAGAAATTCGATTGACGCATTCTCAGACCTATTGGCCTTATGCAAATCCGCCTGCGAAATGCATTGAGACGCGAAACGCATTACGGGCGGCGTGTAAAATGTGCGCAGTCGGGGGAAGGGGGGAGCGTGTTGGTCCAGTCCCTCGCAGCAGTCAATCGAGCGGCCGTTTAAACCTATGTAAATGTAAATGTAGTCGCGTAGGATTAATAAATAGGCTGGGAGCACAAGTGATAAAACGCCAGTGGGTCCGCGCCGTCCGTGCGCCGCTGCTAACAAGCGACCTGTATACAATTACTCACACAACCAGTCCAATGCGCCCGATAATATTTTCACGCATACGCGCGCGCGCGCGTGAGCGCACTCCTGTGACCGAAGTGCCGACCAAAATTCCTGCGCTGCTAAAACTACACGAGGCAAAGCCGCAATAAACGACTTTGGACAGCAATGACACAATGCTACTCGAGAACCAACTCCAAATTGATAGATGGAGAGAGAGAGAGAGAGAGAGGGAGAGACCGAAATAGAAACTTGTAGCATTTGATTCGCGCGACCTTTAAATAGCGCCGGTGCTCGAGGTTGAGGGATAATTAAAGGATTAAGGATAATCACTCTTGTTGATTCAGCAGAAAATTCAATACGCTGGAAAGGAAAGGAAGGGAAGGGAAGGGAAAGGAAACGACGAGAGGGAAGGGGAGAAGGGAGTTTTCGGAGAACCCACTCGAGAGATTTTACACGTCACACTTGAATAGCCAATGCGTTTGACAGGGAAATTTGCATGCGATTAATAGCCTTGAGAATGCGTCAATCGAGAGTTACGATTGTTCCTGTTCCCCCCCCCCCCCTCCGTGCTCGAGAGCGCCATAGAAAGTTCCACGACAACTGTGGACTAATTAAAAAAAACGAAAGCCGCTTTACTTTTAGGGTTTGCGTGTACACGCATTCGTTCTAATGTAGCGAGCGCTTTTTAAATTCACCGACCAGTGGTAGTTCATTACGCAGCGTGGGTAGTCCCCGCGGTTGGTGTGTGTGAGAAACAGTATTTCGCTATCGGTGTCTTCGCGTGTATTGGCGCGCGTACGTGCGTACGTGCGTGCGTGCGCTACAGAACCCCGAGTCCTTTGGTTAATTCAAACGTTCGGCGAGTGTGTACCGTTGAACTTCGCGAAGCCAGTTGAGCATAAAATCGTTATTCATTAGTAAAACGTTAACGCGAAACACTATCCGTGAAGTAATCGATAAAAAGAGCTGGCGTTAAAAATCGCGCGTTCATTAATCCGCTCTCATGGCTAACGAACGAAACGCCTCTGAAAATAGCGCTGAAAAACTTGACGAGAATCACGTTCGAATAATGATGCCACTTATCGACTCGCCACGATTCCAGGACATTGGTTATCTAATTGAATAATCAAGATCTTGCGAGGGCCACTACCGCGACAACGTAATCCAATATGGCTCCCGGCGAAATATCGAGCAGAGTTCACTTTCCAGTCAAGGCCGGAGCCTCTCTCGCGGCTAATAGCATCATTAACAGGATAAATGATTGAATGATCGAATAATTGGATCACAAAGAGAGAGAGAGAGAGAGAGAGAGGGTGGTCGAACTAGATCAATATCTAGATTAGCTTTCATCCCCATTGTAACCCCATTAGAGGGTGCACCGGGTTTTCGAGAGAGGCTTAACCATCCTGAAAATGGACTCTTTCATCTCGCGTGAAATTTAGTGGAACTAAGCGCATAAAGGGAACCACATCATTGAGCGAACCGCAGAGCTCTCTCTCTCTCTCTCTCTCTCTCTCTGGGAGAATCTTTATTCGTGTCATTCTCACGCAGTCCGAGGGGGCTAGGGCCCGCGCCCGCACCCGGGGTAGGGTCTTCGGGATGAATCGCGCGGGTCGACGTACGTCGACGGCGTGTTTGTCCTTCGTTTAGTCCTGCGCAAACAAAGGCAGACCGTGAGCAAACAGCTTGTGCAGGTGCGATGCAACGAAATGCAACGCAGAAAGTGCACGCTCTCGCTCGATAACCGCCGCAGTGCGCGTGCTTCCACGTATTTTCGCTCGGCCGGACCAGTTTGACTTACGCACGAGTCGCTCTCTCCCACGTGACTCGCCCACGAGTATTGTTTTCCATCGCTAAAAGCGTTGGAAACTTCGACTCTAGCGGAATGCGACCCAAAGCTATTCAGACGCCTTCCAATAGAAGTCCCTGCAGGTGCAGTGGCCCTGCGAACTATCGAGGTGGTGGACGCCGAGACCCCCGACGCCATCTTTCTTTCGCAGCGCCTCTATTATTCCACCAGGCTATTTTTAGCCTCTCCCTCCCTCTCTCTCTCTCTCTATCTCTCTTATATCAGTCTTACACATTTTTCACAAACTTGGTGAAAGTTTTGCTCCAGCTGTGCGACCTGACTACGCGCCGTCCGTCTCTTTCCGGGAGATCTCGCGCGCTGGAAAGAGAGTTTGTTGACATTTGCCGGGAGGGCCTCGATTAAACCGCGGAATAACGCGAAACACCCTAATTAGTTACGAGGACGACTCAATTAGCGAGGGGGGAGGACCAGAGTGACTTTGTTCCGGCGCTAACCGAGTTTCCGTGCGCAGTTTTTAGTCTCGAGAGTTTCGTCCGGCCACGCTCGCTCTTGCCGACCTTGCAAAAGGAACGAGAGAGAGAGAGAGAGAGAGAGAGAGAGAGAGGGGGGGATCTTTGAAAGAATTCTTACGGTCCCGGGAAAGGGACCCATGGGAGGAGGACCCATAGAAATGCACAGCGATCGGCTGTATCGACGGGAGAGACTTTCATTTCCTGCGTGCGATACCCGTGTGTGCACGGGGCAACTGCGGCACTCGCAGCTGCAGATGCAGCAGCGGTGCACGCGGTGCATTTCTCGGCGCACGGGAGTCCCAAGTCTGGCAACAGCGCCGTTTTAACGCCATTGTACAGACTCTCGCACTCACTGTGCCACAGAGAGGAGAGGAGAGGAGAGGAGAGAAGAGGAGAGCAGAGGAGGTGCCGCAGCAGCTTTTTACGGTGACACACGTGCTCTCCTCGCTAACTTTACTTCTGACGACAGAGAGCGCGATTCTAGGAGTCATCGGCACGAGAATACTTCCTTTTTCGCCGAGCTGGATCCCAATTTACCGTGCGAAATTCACTTCGCCAAGTTCGCTTCGGTCGGGGGCAGCGGGCGGCGGTGGCGGTGTTTTAGCGCAACACAAAGCTCATCCGAGCTAATGGCGGCGGTGGCGGCGCGCGAGAATTTCCAACCGGAGATCGACGAGATCTGCGCGCAAACTCACCTCACTCTCTCTCTCTTTTTTCGTCGATTTACCCGTTTCTTCAAAACGAATCGTTCGAACGGAGCGGAAACACCCGTGGTGCGCTCCTGAACTTTGTCCCGGAGTTTTAATTCCCGTTGTATTCCTCATTGTCGAAGGAAGAGGGAGAGAGAGAGAGAGAGAGAGAGAAGGTCGCACGGATGAAAGCTTTGTACCAAAAATACACGGACAGTTTTGTCGAGGAAACTTTTGGAGCGCTTGGTCCAGACGAAGATAACGGCCACGAGAGCGAAAAGCCGATATAAAATCAATCTGGCGTTCAAAGCTGGCATTGTCACGGGGTACCGGAGCGTTCTCCACTCCACTCGGGACGCTGAACGATCTTCCAAATGAAACGACGTTCCTCCGATCCACCCACCCCCGCGCAGGACAGGTCGCTCGCTCCACAAAAGCTACTCTCTCGCTTCGCCGCCTGGCATTTCGCGTATTTTTTACACGAGTACCGTAAACTAAAGATGCGCCTCGCGGATCCGTCGTCGACGACGACGTCGACGCATCGCCTCCGGGTTTCCCCGGAGAAAACAAACCCGGTCCGAGGGAAAGCTTCCACTCGAATGGCGAACCGCAACTCGAGGGGGGCAGGGGAGAGAAAGAGGAGTTACGATCGTGTAGGAATCCTCGAGCGAATTATCCACGAGTTTTCGCGGGGGGAGCGAGGGGGGGCATTAATGGATTTTCTCCTCGTCCCGACCCGACCCGACGACCCGACCCCCGGGTGCCCGCGGGGATTTACGAGGTGCCGTAAAATCGCGAGGAACGTGGGGATCGACGAACGACGCTACGCTACGCTACGCGACGCGACTTCTTTGACGCGGGCAGCGGGCGCGCTTGGGAATCGCCGAAAGCGCAGGTCGAGCGAGTGGTCGGGCAGTTGCGACACGAGCAGCCGTTGCGGCACATTAATTGCATCGTTCGAATCCTATGATTTGCATCGTGGCCGCAACACGAGCGTAGGACTCGACTCGATTCGGCTCCGGTGAGCCGAAGTCGAAGTCGGAGCCGCGGGTCGCGCCTAGCCGGGGTGTTGCGACTGCTCGCGGCCGATCCAATGCGATACGACGCGATACTACGCGACGTGACAGTTCGATCGACTCTCCGATCATCTTCCGTGCCAAGCCAAACGCCTCTTCCGGTGCGTTTGCGCGCGCGCTAATCAAACCCCTGACCTTGAATCCTCTCGATCCACTGCCGGTCTTAACCGCGCGCGCGCGCGCGTCAACCAACGTCGTCGCCTATCGTCCTTCGCCGTGCCACCCCTAAATGACGAATTTCCACTCGTTCGACATCGTGGAACTTCCCTCCCTCCCCTTTCCCCCTCCCGACGACGACCGCCGAATACTGCCACGAGACTCTCGTCGTCGTCGTCGTCGTCGACGTGCTTCTTTTTCACGTGCGGTAAACCGCGATACTCCGCTCGTTGATATTCCAGCGATGTCGCTCGATTAAATCTGGAATGGGCCGCCGGGCATGGGGGCGAGGGCTGGCTCTATTTTAGGTAATATCACTTCTGGTTTTGGACGAGGACATCCGCTTCGAGGATTCGAGGAGGAACCGCTCGTATCGCGCGAGCACTCGATGGTCCAGTGTGCGTGTGCGCGTGTGTCCGTGGAGAAGGGCGAGGGGGGAGGGGTGCGTGCGCAAAAGGAAATGGATGTCTCGACGCATCGAGCGGTCGCGCGGTCGTTCCTCGAGGACGACGACCACGAGTTTCTCGCTAAACGGAGAAACGCGAACTCGCCAGCGGAAAAGGTCGGCCGCTCGAGGCCGATGCGCAACAGACGCGCAACTTCCGGTAAGAGAGCCCCGGGGCGTTCCTCGCGAGCGCAGCCCGGGGGAACTTTGGCTAGGAGACCCGCCGTCGCAACCTTAGGAGCCGAGGGCGGCCGGCGCGACCCCGGAGGCTGACACTTACACTTGATTAGGATGACACCATTTTGCAGCTCCTCCATCTCGCGGAGGCGAGCGGTCCCCGCGTTGATTTACGCGCGCTGCCTCCTCCTCCTCCTTGTCCAGCTTGGACCTCCGCGTTCTTCCCCTCTCGTGCGGATTTCGCTCGCGTTGCGTTTATCGTCCGCGCAGCGCACAACACAGCACAGCACAGCACAGCACAGCACGTCGCGTCGCGTCACGTCACGTCGCGAAACGTCACGTCACGACACAGGTTTTTCACAGCGGCGCACAAGTTTTCGGCGCAAAGCAAGAGAAAAAAAAAGTCAAAGAGAGCACGTGCTCGCGGGGCCGGCCGCGGGCATAATTAATTTCGCGGCGACCAACCAAGAGCTCGGAAGGGAAGCAGGAGAAGCGGCGGCACCGGCAACAGCAACAGCAGCAGCAGCAGCAACGATGCGTCGCTGGCCGCGACAAAGAAACGCCAGCGAGAGAGCAGCCGAGTAAACATGGCCGCGTGAGCGTGAGCGCGCGCGCGCTCTCGGTGCTCTCCGCTGAGCCGTCACGCACTGAAGGAGCTTGCATGGAAACGAAGGGCAGCAGGGGGCCGGAGGGTACCGGAGGAGGTGGCGAGGGGAGTCGAGCGGGTGGAGGACATCGCGGACCGGAGGGGAACGCAAGGGCCGAACGGGAGGGGCGAGGGGCACCACCCGGAGGAACCGAATGGGTTCTCCGGAGGGGAATTGCATGAACGAATGCGCCTCGAGAAGGGACGAGGGGAAGTTCGGAGGGACCAAGAGCAGACTGCCGGTGCCTGGAGTTAAATAAGGAGAGAACGACCCCCGCTCCTCGTCGGGGAGAGACAGGAAAGAAAGGGGAAGGGGACAAAGCCTGGGCCGGCAGAGGGTGCCACACGCTACGTTGTACACACGCAAACTTCAAAGTGGGTGTGTGGAACGCCGATGCGCGTGTGCGTGCGTCCGTCTTTCTCTGTGTGGGTATACTTGAAATTTCAAGGCTCGTCGGTGTGTGCGTGCACGGTGCAACATACGCACGCACGCCCGTATAGAATAGCGCGATGTGCGTTAAAACGTACAATACTGGGATACAGCTGGACGCGCGTGTCCGTGTGTATGCGTATTCGTGCGCGTAGGAGATCGTCCGAGGAAACGAGAAGGAGGGAACTATCGCTAATTCGAAGGGAACGGAGAAGGAGGAAGCAGGACAAAGACCCGCGGAGGGTACTGAACAAAGACAACGCGATGCGATGCGATGCGATGCGATGCGACGCGACGCGACGCGACGCGACACAACGCGCGCGCGCGCGTGTGGGTTCATCGGTATACGAGAGCGTGAGAATCCATGAGGGACCGCCGACCGGAGTAGAGAGAAGAGAGAAGAGAGGAGAGGAATGCAGACTCGAAATCTCTTGGCGGAAGAGAGACGGATGTTTGCGCGTCCGAAGCTTCGGAAACGCACCGGCAGATGGCACGACCTACAGGCCAGCGCCTCGCTCGATCCGATCTCTCCGCGTCTCCGCGATCGAAACTTTTCGATCCTTGTTGCGCGCTCCTGGATACTACACGCACGACCAACCGCAAAATGCATTACGCGCGTACCCTCGACGAGAGATATCCTTTAGAATTTTCATTCGAACTCGCGCTCCTCCGGCTGAAAAATCAAATCCGATCGCCACCGAACGTCCACGCATCGATCGTGCGAAGCATTCCTTCTCCTCTCTCTTTCCGATATGCAAAAGTGCAATGTATTTTCAGCTCCTGGAATAAAATGCCGATCGACGAGAGCTACCGTAATCCGTGTCTGTACGCGTGTGTTTGCTCATAAGTCGCGACGCGCGGCAATAACAAAATGAAATGGACTGGCCACCGATAGGAGAGGGCCCACGGCCCGAGAGCACGCGGCCATTTGCTTTCTCCGTGATAAGGCCAAACGATTACTTTAATAACGCACCATTCATGAGATCAAGTGCACACATGGTCATTGCTTCCCTGGCAAAGCGCGCGCGCGCGAACTTCCTAAACGTATCACGTTCCATTCTTATAAGCGCTTCTCGTATTTCAAGCCAGTTGCGCACAAAGTCATTTCATGCGAGTTGCTTTTGTCGCGTACAATTACAGCGAGCAGGCGGCAGCTGTGTTTTGGCAAAGGAATTTTTCCCTCCAGCCTGATCCAGATTACAAGATATAATGACAAGCGTAGCGTAAAAATAACCTCGCCTCGCTTTTTTGCAGTTGCGGCAACAGCCACCACCACCACCACACGGTTTAACGGCCTCAGGCCGAATTAATCGCTTACGCGCGAGTTTCGCAACATCCATTAAGGCAGTTTCGCGCTTTGGAATTCCAATGGTTTTGAAGGTTCCGCGCGCTAGAATGTTGAATGAAATTGTTGAGTCGGAGTCGGAGTCGGAGTCGGAGCAGTACGAGAGGTTCTTGCTCGCCGTCCGCGTTGCCAACGGCACGCAACTGCGGCGGCATCCGCATGAATATTCAGATAAAAAATCATGCGCAACAATGAGTCAACGTCAGCGAGTATCTCTCAATGAAACCTGACCCTGTTGCCGTTGCGCGGCTCGTTCGAACAAACTCGTATTTTACTGGTACTTGATCACGCGCGCGATCTCCCGCCTAGCATCAGTCGCGCTTCCTCGTGCCACGAGAATTCGATTCCAAGAGGATTCCGATCGCGCATCTTTAAGGGAGTCTCGAAGCTGCCAAGGAGACAGGAAGCCAAGATCGAAATTTAGCTTTCTTATGTAAACTCTCTCTCTCTCTCTCTCTCTCTCTCTTTTTTTCTCTTCTTTCGTCTCAAACTCTATACAATTCATCAAATGCCAGAGCTTTAAATAAGCTCTCGTCCGTCCATTCCCAATGTTCGTCGAGTCAGTTTCAAGCGTGGAAATTTCACCGCGTCGATAACACTAGAGGAGGAGGAGAAGGAGATGGAAGAGGTGGAGGAGCAAAGGAGAATCGCGTCTGACGACGACGACGACTAGTGTCGGTCTCTGATAAGAGGTGGCGACGCCGTGTTTATTTTCTCCATCGTCGAGAGATTTTTTCCCCTCGACCGACGGCAACGGCAACGGTGGAAAATTTTTTGAGAAAAATTCGAGAAAGAAATTTTGACGGGATCGACAAGACGGGACGGGACGGACACCCCCCTTCCGTTCCATTCCGTTTCGTTGGCCGTTTCTCCGTCGATCAGGCAGAGAGCCAAGCAGATGAGGAATAGCGACGATGTGCATTAACGTTTCATAAACAAAGTAAGTCGGTTCGAGACGGGGATTCCCCGACTTATTTTCGCAAAAATAAATCATCCCCGGCGAGGGAGATACGAACGGCAAACGAATACGAGGAGCGCGATGCTGAGGAATCGGAGGTGGAGAGCGCGTGGACGACGGAGTGGAGCAAAACGGAGCAGAACGGAGCAGAGCGGAGCGGAGCGGTTTGTTTTCGTTGAAACGTTGGCAGGGCACCAAAGTCTGTCTCTCTTGGCCCGTGCGCGCGAGTTGCGCGAGTTGCGCTAAAGTCGGAGGATTCGCGTTAGCAGGGTTCGCACTCGCCGTCGTTGGTCCCGTGCGATTCCCCACCAGCTGCTCTTCCACCGAGTTGCGTCGGCGGAGGTCGGCAGCTTCTACCGATCCGCCCCGCGCCTCCCTCCTCCCTCTAGCTTGAGGCCAGGACTGAAACGAGGTCTAGATTTTAGTACGCATCGGAATCTCGGGCATGATAAGTAAGTTTTCGCGCTCCAGAACCGAGCTCGCGTCTTCCTGCTCGCCATCCTGAAAATCCGACATGCCGCCGCAGCGACTCCACCACGCCAAGTTTCGATGTGAGTTGGTTCGACTTCCGGTTCTCGGGACAGCCCCCTTCGCGCTCCTCCTCCTCCTCCCGCGAAAGTTTCCCCCCGCGCTCTTTTACCGACGGCGCCGTCTCTTTTTTCGCCCTTTCGGAAATTTCACCGGGTTGCGAATTACACCCGGCAGCGATCGATCTAGCACTTCCGGTGATCGACGACGCTCTCCCCCTCCCCCTCTCCCCTTACCACCCCGAAATCCTAAGCTTCACGCTCTCTAGCGATGCGCGATCCTGCGAACGACCGGGCAAACGACCTGGTGCGTGCATTTCTCCGAGGTAGAAAGTCCAGGGAAAAGCCGACCTTGAACGGGGGGGGGGGGGGGGTGCGCGCCAAACTTTCGTTCGATCCTGCCCGATCGGGGAATCCGATATCTCCTCGGAGAGAAAAGTCCGCGAAAGAGCGACAAGTTCGCTGCGCGTCGATGGAAAGATTCAGCCGACTGTGTCCTTTGCACTTGGAAACGAGAGACGAAGCGCGTCCTTCGACGAGTTTGCGCGTAATTCGATAGGAGGGGGAAATTGCAGTTGCGTGTTAGCGATTGACGTTGTTCCTTAGCTACGGACTCGTCAAACGACGACGGGCATCGCACCAAATCTCTATTATTCCGCGACAACAAATCACCGTGGCAAAATCGACAATTGCGCGCCACCTCGCCAAAAAACCCAAGTCGGGACCCCAATTGACCCTGTGCGGAGAGGGATCCGTCCCATCGGGTCCATCCTCCTCCTTTTCAATCTCATCCAGGAGAGCGAGCAGGAGATGATCGCTCGCATCTCCGAAGATACGCGTCCAGGAAACTTGCAGATTTTTTCGCGAGACTCCGCTACCGGACAATTACCAATAGAATTTCTTTCCTGCTCGTAAAGGCGGCCGATTATTAATTTAGCTGACGCGCTCCGATGACGATGCTTGCGTTCTCACCGATTTTATTCCCCGCGACACTCTCCGCTCCCGCGGGGTCCAGCCAGCTGTAAGACACGCGCGTAATAACAGAGTAATAAGAATCGTAGAGGGACCAACGATAAGAATCGCCAGCCGTCACGCGAACGACCCCTCATCCCTCCTCTCTCTCTCTCTCTCTCCCCCTCGTTCTCAGCGTGCTACGACTCCGCCCCGTCCCTCGTTCCCCTTTCGTAAGATCCGGAGACTTTTTCTTCAGGGACCGAGAACCTCACCTGCCGCTTCATCCAACTCAGAAAGGAAAATGGGAAACTGTTCACCGGTCGGAAATATTCCGCTCAGGCTGGATGGGAGTAAGTAAACTACGAGAAGATAGGTAGAAGAGAGAGAGAGAGAGAGGGAGAGACCTGTCAAGTTCTCCTCTCTCGAGCCCTCGCCTCGAGTAAACCGTGGCACCTTGTCGACGACCCTAATCTAATCCCCGTATATTTGTCCGTCCAAATTCACCCTGGACTCCACTTTGAGCTCACCCTCTCCGTAGGCGCACCTGTCACGAGAAACGATCCCTTCGTATTTAGCGCGAGACTCCCGCTCGTTGACTGTCTCCTCCCCAACCCCAACCCCTGATCCCGCACTTTGCACCGACTGACGCATCGCGTCACCGATTAATCGCGACGATGGACGAAACGTCGCGCAATACCGGAGCGAGGGTAGAGAGGAGAGGATGAAAGAAGGCTACGGGGGGGTTGGAAGGCTGTGTGTGGTAATCGCTGTCCTCGCTTTTCCAGGCTGATTCTGCGGCAAATGCGCGAGGAGTTCCCGACGATAATGGCCCACGTGCATTACCGGGTGCTCAAGAAGAAGTGGTCCAATCTGCTGCAGCAGTACAAAGTGAGTCTGTGCGGGGAACCGTCTACTTCCGGTTCACGGGGATTCACGACGGTGTCGCGCGGCATCTCCATCGGTAAAAATACCCCCCCGCAGATGAAAATCGGAAGAAATGCGCGAAGCACGCGTGGAATGCATCGTTAATGCAGGACGCGCCGATACCGACCTTCGCCGTCGCCACCGCTGTCACCGCCGCCACCACTGCCACGGACACTCTGGTCGACCATCCTTGAGTGGGATTCCCCGCTTCGCGGATTAATCGGTCGACGCAAAAACCGCGGGAGTAATTACACGGTTGCGCGCACGACTTCCTGGAGAGACCTCGGAGTTTTGCATAGGTCGACCCCCCCTCTCTCTCTCTCTCTCCGCATTCTCGGCGAGTCTCCGGCTTTTTTCATCGTTGATCGGGACATTTTCGCGACCTCCCCCGCACCCCCGCCCCTTTTCCCGCGACTACCGTCGACAGGGAGGAGGGAGGGTCTCGACGTTGACAGCGAGCGCATATATCCGTTAGAGTTTTCTCCCGAAGGAACTGAGGAACCCGGTGCACGGTGACCGGAACAAGGCGGACGACGTGTCCTGGCCGTTTTTCGGCGCCATCGACCAGGTCCTCGAGGACAGCAATCGACAGGCCGCGCTACTGAGCGACGACTACATCGATCCGCAGGAATTCCTCTGTGTCTCGGTGACACCGGAAGTGCCAGGTCTGTCCTCCGAGGGTCGTCCTGCCGAGTCGAACGCGGAGGTCCGCTCCAAGGGTTCGACGATTCTGACGCTCCGGAGATTGCAATCTCCCGACGACGACGGCTCGATTGAGATTGACGAGCATGGAGCTCCCAGTAGGACTGGCAGGTAACGCGATTACAAAAGGACCTTCGTGCTCTCCCCCCCTCCCCCCATCCACTAACTTTAACGCACCACTCGTAAAACCTAATCTCCGTCCGGGCAAAAACATAATTATGCAATTAAGCGAGAGGAAAATGAAAATCCCATGAAAAGAGCGTGAGGAACCGGAGTTATCGGCTCTTATCAGCTTTGCGAGGGGGGGGGGGAGGGAGGGAGGACAGTCGCATTTAGCGTGTTTTCATTGCAGACTAACTAGTGGACTGGTACCCCCGGGAAAACGCTACACCCACGGCGATCTCGTACCGAGAATACCGCGCGCCACGGGACTCTCCATCGAGAGGATACCGCCGGTCAGCGGGGAGAGACGGGCCGAGGCTGACCTTCGGCACTGGTTCCACAGAGACGACAACAGCGGCGAGGGAACCGGAAGCGGAGGGTCCTCCCTACGACGAAGGGAGACCATCGTCGATCCCCCAAGGTCAGCATCGATCGCTCCCACCTGGACGCCAGGGGATGGTGGTGGCGGTGGCGTTGAACCTGCGGGGTTGGAAAACCGTCGGGTGCACCAGGTAGTTGGCGGCCAATTGGCGGAGACCGGCAATTGCCAGTCGCGGCGGACAATTAGCGAGGCGAGGCAGGTCTCGGGCGGTAATTGGTCGTTGCGGGAGACACTTAACGAGGCAAGACAATCGGGAGCCGGCGATGGACGAGCGTTGGAGAACGGAGCCGACGACGAGGAGGCGGCGGACTCGTTCGGCGGCCCCGCGAAGTGGCAGAGGAGGAAGCCGAAGAAACCCGGGCGAGTCCGGAGGGCGACGAGGGGCTCGTGTCCCGGGGGGGAGGACGATCGCGAGCTGCGGATCTATCAGCGTCTCGAGCAGCTGCTGGAGTACGCGAGGCGTCGGGACGAGGAGAACCGCTCGATCATGATGAGAATTCTGCAGGCCGTGGAGGCCATTGCTAAGAAATTGTGACGTCATCAGACCCGCTGACCTTTCGCCGGAGCGCTCGCGAGATTTCCCAATGGAGAAAAGCGGACGACCAGCGGCGGAGGCGGCGGCAAGCGCTCCACCGCAGGAACCCCCGAACCTTCCGGAGTCCCGGGGAGCGGGTCACAGGTAACTCCGACGATAGGTCACACCCATCAATCTCCGCGCTCGGTGTGGGCCAACGGTCCCAGGAAAATCTCCCGCCTCCCACCGCATCCGACCACCCGGCTGGCATTCCTCCTTTCGGAAAACTTTGGGAGGCCATTTGCGGAATTTGCGGAATTTGCGGCTTCCCTCTCACCAACCCCGCACATCCGTCATCCCCGGGGATGCTCCGAACATCGCGGTACTCGCGTCCTTGCGTTCGCTACAACCAGTGGGGGCGAAGTTGCAACGAGAGGGGGGAGAGACAGGGCGGATCGATCGCGATACGAACATTACACGCGCTCCACTTTAATCCCGGACCGACGATCCTCGACGACGTCCTCTCGACGGTGGTTGCTCGCCTGGTAAACCGCTCTGCTTCTCTCGTGTCCGGTTTCCGGGCACAATGGAACTCCGGAGGATAATCTGGCGTGACGCTCTCGGTCCTCCTCTCTCTCTCCTTCCTTTCCTCTCTCCCCCCCTCCTCGTTGGTTATCGCGAGCAAACCCGTGGATCGTTCGAAATAAACGAGCGGGGGGGAGGGACCTTTCTCGCTTATCCGAGGACACTCGATACCGAGGGCGGGGACGACGCTACTGTCCCGCGTGGGTTACCGCGGGGCACGTTACTGACTCTGAAAAATTAATCGGTTGCGATGATAAAGCGCTTTTTGAGATTCCGTTCCGAGAACCGGGCGACATAATCGAACGGTGAACGATTATCTCCGCGTTCTGGATGCCGAGGGCTCGCGCTACCATTTCACCGCGATTAGATAGTTCGTTGACTTGACCTTCGGATTCTCGGAACGCAGTGGTGGCAAGACATCCGGTGGCCACGATCCGGGGCCACAATGCCGTCATTGTCTCCCTCGTTGGGCCCGAGACACCGTTCCGGGGCTGCGAGATTCCTACGGATGCGACAGGGTCCCTGGAACCCGGAGGAATCCTCGAGAACGCATGGAGAGCCACCGACGAGTCTTCGCGGGGTGGCCCACGCCGCCGCGGTCGGAAGGTTTTCGCTGGTCTTTCGGCAGCGCAGAAATTGGCGGGAAAGTGATATGGAAGATGAGATAGCGGCGATATTGGCGGAGCGTGTAATCGGAGAACGAACAGGAGGAGTCGAGCGTTCTCAAAAGGGAGTCGGACGCTCGGGAGAAGGGAGGAGAGGGAGGGGCGTGCACGTGGTCTCGCATCTGCTTCTCCAGCAATGACCCCAAGACTGACCCCTTCCAAGTACCAATAATTAACTCGGTTCGTGAGCCGCGCGCGCGCCCGCACTGGGCCCAAATACTTGCGTCATACTTGGCCAACGTTCTCATGAAAGAAGCTGCGCGCGCGCACGGACACTGACAAAACAATGAGAAAAAACACATTCGATCGATCCACCAAGTCCATTCACCGCTGGATTCATTCTCAGCGCCGAATCGAATCGAACCGAACCGAACCGAAGAGAAATAAACCGAACCGAGAACGTTCCAAATATCGAGGAACGAGGTTCAAGGCCATCGATGAGAATCGGGTTCCTCGCGAGTTCTTAGGAAGCGAGAAGAAGAAGAGTCAAGGTTGGAATGGCGATGGGGCCAGATTTATCGTTCCCGGCCAGGGTGGACGTGTCACGGTGATACCGAGCGACCGGCCGGCTGGCCGGTCGACGAGTTATCGTTGCACCTTCGACCGTCGTCGTCGTCGTCGTCGTCGTCGTCGACGAGTCACGAGAGGAGTCCTTGCGCATACCTGGCCCAGTTCGCGGCTCGGAGGAAAGGCCGAGAGAGCTCGCCGATCCGATCCGTCCGGCCGATAACCGCATGGAAACGCGTCCGCACTTTCCGAGAAACGCATTTGCATTGACCCTGGGAGTGATTTAGCGGCCGCGGGGATATCAATCGAGCCGCCGATCGCGTCCGGCCTTAGAGTCGCCTTGGAAACTCCGAGGAACTTGTATGAAACGAGCAGTACTACTCACCCATCATTTTCTGGCCACCGTTGCCGAACGAGTGCAGCTTCTTCCAGCCCTTCCAGCCCTTCTTGAAGATCATCGCAGCTTTCGTTTTCCTCTGGCCGCCGCCGTTCGTCTCCTGAGCCTCAGCCTTCCCCGTGGCCCTTCGCAACGAACCAAGACCGGACCTACGGGGGCGAGTCGAGAAAAAAAGTCAGTCAACGAGGGCGCGAGGGACACGAGGGGGCAGGGAATGGCAGCGCTATCGGCGACAAACCTGTAACTGGCGCTGGAACTTCCACTGAAGCCACTGTCAAGGTCACAGCCGACGGGGGACAGAAGGTCGTCCGTCCCATTGGCCGACAAAAGTTCCTCGGTGGAAGTCCCACTCTGGTTGACAGAACCGGTCGAGAGCTCGTCCTCGGCGTTGTCGTTCGCGGTGGGCATCAGCATCGCCTCCACGCTCAGGTTCAGCTCCCCCAGGACTCGACGGTGCCTCGACTGCACGCGCCGAACCTCCTCCGCCACCAGGGACCTCCGGGACCCGTGAATCGCTCGCTGGCATTGTCTACTGCAAAACGCGGGAAAAAGTCCGTCGGTCAACGAGAAGGTCAACAACAACGGGGAAACCTCCAAAGTTACGGTCCTGGACCAATTAGCGGGTTCCGGCGCAGCACCCGGGAGCTACAACGGGGAGAAACGCGCGGTTCGCCGCCAGATATAATAACCGTAATCCTTCATCCGGTTCGAGATACGTCGAAGAGGCAGCGCGGCGCGGCAAGTGGTCGGTCGGTCGGTCGGTCGGTCGGTCGGTCGGTCGGTCGGGGCTCTAGCTCGTTGTCCACTTAAATCGCGCAAGTAAAGTTCACTTTGCGTCCAGGCGAATGAACCTGCGTATTCATCAACTACTTAGACCGAATGAAGGCAATTCTCGAGGAGTTCTGGCCAATCTCGCGGAGAATTCCTCCCGAGGCAGGGGAGGCAGGGAGGGGAAGCGAGCGGTATTTGGGGCGAGTGGCAGTCGCGATTATTTTTACGGCGGTTTAATTGGAAAACGCGCGCGATCTTCCATTTTGGCAGAGTGGACGTTGCCCTCGCAAGGAGGACGAGGACGAGGAGGAGAAGGAGGAGGAGGAGGAGGATTCTTACCTGATCTCCGATATCTCTTCGTAGATATTTTCCTCGGTTCCGTAGCGGGTGACGTAGGTGTGCCTTTTCAGGGGATCCGACGACAGGAGATGTTGCTGCGCTGGCTGAATGCGATTTAAAGGCACTTCCGCCGGATATGGAGAGTGCAGGCGACTCGGGCCGGGCTCGTAGCAGGCGTACGAGTAATCCTGAAGGGGATGATGCTGATGGGAACCCGTCGTCGCGACGGGAGATCCTATCGACGCGATCGGCTCCAAAATCCCGCCGCAAGCTACCTGAAAACCAGTATTTGAACGTTGGCGATGATCCGCCATGGTCGACGACGACGATGACGATGACGATGGCGGGTGGTTCGCACTCGGCTGCGACGACACGGGGCGGCAGCGGGTGGAGCCGAGTGGGAAAATTGGAGGAAAGTCTCCGACTTACCTGGCTGTGAGGCGGTGGATATGGCGGAGGTGGCGGAAACTCCAGGTTGACTCTTCGAGGTGCGGGAACACCCGACGCCATTCCTGGTCCTCCGAGAGAGGAAGCCATGACACATCATTCGTTTCTTTTTATTTCGCCCATTCTCTTCTGCTTGCCATAGTTCTCCTAACTCACTGGAAAAGAAAAAGCAGAGGGACCGCGTAGCGGATGAGAAGTTGTCCCAGACCGGAAGTCGAGCTTTATCGCGCCGAGGAAAAGTCATCGCGGGTTTGTCGGGGTCGCGCGCAGGATCGCGCGGAATCATCATCGATGATTCTCGAGCGCACAGGTGTACCGAAGGTGAATCGCGCGCCTACGAATATGCTTCTCTCTCTCTCTCTCTCCAACCACCTCCCACCGCAGATTCGAGTCATCGAACGAGTCATACTCGGTTCTCCAGCATGAGCAAACAATAGTCGCGAAAAGTTTGCGCTTGATGTGCAAAATAAGTTTCGGTCGTTCCAGTTCCACAGGGTTCTCTTATCACAGATCGGATTTTCGACGCGTGGAACGCGCGTCCTCGTTAACATAATACTCGTAATTAACGGAGAAAAGTGCGGGGGTGAATTGATGAATGGCGCTGCTTACGGAACGGGCAAACTCGAGATCCCCCCTGGTGTAGGAAGGTGCGCGTCGCAACCTCGACTCGCACACGCACACAGGCAGCATGGCCGGTCGCTGCAACGTTGTAGCGAACGTGATAAACGAGTGCTGTCTATCTTCACCTGCCCACGTAATGCTAATGCAGTCAATTACTGGCAAAGTGATTCGACCGGGGCCATAATTCTTTTCCGATAGGCCGCGCAAAATTAGTGACGTCGCTCGCCAATTGTTCCCCGCCGGCCCTCCCTCGTCGCCACCCCCCTTCCCCGCCGCGGCCACTCTCCCCAAAATAGGAACTGCCTCAAGGGCAACTGGAGTACGCGTAACTTTCAGTAATTCAGCGAACAAATTCCCCCTTTGTCTCGCCGTTCTCGAGCATAGTGATTTTCTTGCGCGCGCGCTCCACGTGATAAAAACTTTCGCGTAGAGAAAGTCCATCTCGCTGAACAAGGGAATAACCTTGAATGACTGGGAATTACATAAATATTTGTATCGATGTAGCGGCATGTACGGGCTTAGAGGATAGCAACGAATACCGTGTGATAAGAATCATATTTTTTCCCGTAGTGACTTAGGACTGTGTGACTGAGAGACTGACTGAATTTACCTTACCGTCGTCTTCTCTGTACACGGGGCTGTGCGCGTGTGCGTGTGCGTGTTGTGTTTGCGCGTACCACCGCACGCACGCACGCACGCACGCACGCACGCACACGGTACCATAATATTGATTTCGAAAACGACCGGGATTTTCATCGTCGATCGAGAGACGATCACGGAGATTTGTTGTCGGCAAAACATTCTCGGCTTTTTCGCTGAAAACCAGGTTAAAAAGGCGAGAAACTACGGGGAGGATCCGGGGAGAGACGTCGAGTCCGGTCGACTCCGAGTGGGTGTCTCTCCCTCTCCCCGTGGCTCTCGTTCGTCGTTTCTTCGTTAACGTACGATTCGTCGGTTACGGTTACAGGCCGAGGTGTCTGATCGGATCGATCGCGTACGATTCGAATGTCCCCGGAGGAATTTACCCCGCGTATTCCCGGCCGCCGCGGACGTTCCTGGCTCCCTCGTTCCTCCGAGGCGCGCGCGCGCGCGAAACAGCGTCCCGGCGGAGAAATGGATCATTTCGCCGGATGAAATATCGTTTCCGGTATGCGAGGGTGCAGCGGCTATAGATAAGCATGAATTTCACGCAGCCGCCGGGGCCGGCACATCCTTGGAAGTGGTCCAAGAGCTACCGATTTGCCTTCTCTCTTTCTCTCTCGAAAGGGCTCAAAGGCGCGACGCAACGCGGAGTCCTTCCACATGTTACCAAAAATACCTGACTATTCTACTACTACTGCTACTACTGCTACTACTACTACTACCACCACCACTACTACTACTATCGCTACTATCACCATCACCGCAACTACCACCACCACCACCACCACCACCCCACTGTCACGCGCGCGTCTATCGTGGAAGAAACACGACGTGTTGTACAGTCACCGTTTGTCTCCACGCGACATACTTGTTTATAAATATGCTGCTTGAACCGCGCGAGATCCTCGGCAAATTCCTTAGAGATGCACCCGCTCCGGGAAACGTCAGGTTTCGCCGCAAATAAATGGACAGCGTCCGCAGGATCCGAGGGCAGAGTCAGTCGCCCCTGGCTCTCCCCGTCTCTCCCCGCTGGGATGGATCCTCGGAAACGTTTCACGGATTTTAATCGACGGCGATTCCTCCTCCTGGTACCTGGGGATCGGCAGGAGCGCGCGTACGCGCACGGAACTCGCACACAGAGGCGCGGGAGGCTCGACCGCACACACGCGCGCACACAACACGCGCGCACCGTACGTAAAATAAGTTTCGTTACAAACCTTCTTCCGAATGATCGCACGGAAATCTTGGAGATCCACGCGAGGCGAGCAGTTACCGTGGCAGCGATTCAAACCGAACGACACACGAGTGACTTATTCCAGGTGAGAGCGCGCATCTCACGGATGTGCGACGACTGTGCGCGTATAGTACACTAGGCTGGGAGAGTACATTTGAAAGGAGAAGCGGCCGCCTGCGCGCGCGCGTGAGCGAGCGAGCGACAGAGGGCCGCCGGTGTAGGTTCCAGCACAGGCTCCAAAAGGAACCGCGGGACTGGACCCTTTCCCTCTTTGCCTTTTCCCTTCCTTCCTCCTTCCCTCCCTCCACCTGCGCTTTTACCAGCAAAAGCCGCCCGGGGGAGGAAAAACCTGCGGAGGTAAACACAATCGAGGTACACACAGTTCGCGCACGCACAAAACACACGCACGCGCGTACACGGAGGGGGTACGGTGGGATAAGAGAGGAGAGGAGGACGGAGAGAATAGAGAGAGAGAGAGAGAGACGTTCTCGGCAACCTCGTGCTTAGATGCTTTCGCGTTCGTTCATTGTTAGACGCGGGCAGTACGCCCCCTTGAGAGAGCGGTCGTCGAAAGAATGAAGCAGCGAATGGAAGTGTGGAGAGAGCAGAGCGAAGCGGAGTGGAGCGGAGCGGAGCGGCGGAAGAGGAGGAGGAGGAGGAAGGGATAGGGCCGGGAGGCCGTAAAAAAGGAAAGAGCGAGGGAGAAGGAAAGAGAGCGAGGAGAGAAGCGCAGCCGACGACACAGCAGCGCCGACTCCTCTCGCCCCTTCGTCGACGGATTCATTAAAAGAAGCGCGAGCGTCTTTGATAAGTGGAGAGAGGAATCGCGCGATCTTGCGATTTAGCGCAAAAGCGGCGCGAAAATCGTCAAGCTTCGTCGGGGGTTGGCCCTGTGTCATTGACGCGCGACCACCCCCAGGCAGGCGCGACGATCGATCGACCACGCGAAAACTTTGAAAATCTCCGAAGATCTCCGAGGATCCATCTCGCGATCCAGACTCGGTCGGTAAAGCAGCGACACGCTCGCTGGACGACCACCCAGAAGTCGAACTTACGTGAAGAAGGTGGTTCGGTGGCTCGAGGATCCTGCACATGCCACCGCGGTAATTATTGCCGAGGGTCTCGGCAGCGGACGACGGGACGGTCCCGCTGGATCGTCGTCGATCGTTCGATCGCTCGATCGCTCGGTCGATAATTGAATTTTTAGGAGACCCGCTCGCACTGTCGCCGCCGGTTAGAAACTAAACTGTGCCTTCTGCCGGTTCGGTGTCTTGCGAGGAGGCAAGCGCAAAGCGTCCGTCGCCGCGGTCCGGCGAATACTGAGAGCGATTACGCCAGGGGGCAGCCACGACGGCGTACACTCTCGACTTCCAAGGCGGCGTGCTCGGAATTCCCTATAGCTGCTGCCCAGTCAACGTGTCCATTCCTTCACCGCGTACCTTCCAGATCGGCCAGCTAAGCGACCCGACCCGATCCGATCCGATCCAACACCGGCGACGACGCTCCTCCATTGTCTCGCCGACGTCCGTCCGCTTCTTCGAGGAGTTCACCCACACACGCAGCACGTGCACGCGCACACCTGCTCTCGCCCTTGCCTTTGCCTTCGCCTTTGCCTTCGCCTTCGCCTTCGCCTTCGTCTTCGCCTTCGCCTTCGCCTTCGCCTTTGCCTTTGCCTTTGCCTTTGCCTTTGCCTTTGCCTTTGCCTTTGCCTTTGCTCTTGCTCTTGCTCTTGCCCTTGCCCTTGCCCTCACCCTCGCGCTTCGTTTCGTTTCGTTCGGTTCGCTCGTTTCGCTCATCCACCATCGTCTCTCTCCTCTCTGCAAAGAGAGAGAGAGAGAGAGAAACTACGAGATCGGCCAGTCACGCACCATCTTTCTGCTCACGAGAACCTAAGAGTTCGTTCGCTGGTAACCGGACCCGAACCTACCAACACACCGACATCATCTTCCTTATACACGCGCGCGCGCGCACACGCACCTAGAGGAGAATCGTCGTGGTGCGTCGTCTCATTCCTTCCTTCCTCCAGATCTTTCACGCTCCTCCTCGCCTTCGCTCTTTGTGCTCCGCTGCTCCAGCACCGCGCTACCACTAACTTCCGCTAATTCGGTCTAGAGAGTGTGTAAACTACTGGAGGAACATGGCAGCTGACCCGCTCTTTTCGGCCTGGGGCGACAGGCGTGTCAGGGGAGGGGAAGCCGAGGTGCGAGAAAGAGGGCCGTAATGAGGCGGGATGAAGAGGGATGACTGCACGGCGAAGGGGAAGGGGCAGGGGAGGAGAAAGGGGGAGGAGAACTCCAAAATCCGGTCGGCTCAACAAGAACTTGACCCTCGGCTATCCGCATTTTCGTTGGGTGTCGGGAAATCCTCGAATTCCCCTCCAATTCTGTCCATCGGCCCTCTCCCTACCTCCCTCCACCTCCCCCGATCTGCCCCTCTTCAGTTTTTGCCGGCGTTTCAAAGTTGAAAGACGCGCGCGCGTGCGGGGCCTGCACGCGCGCCAAACATTCGAGTGTCTCTCCCTCACCCTCCCCCTCCAATCCTGGCTGACAGTCGGGCACGAGACGATTTTTCACGTATTTTCGTCCACGGGCAGACTCGGGAAGAGTTCCTGTCGCCTATCCGTCGTTCATCCCCCCGTTCGACTACCGGAAGGCAGGGATCTCGACGCAATGTTGATCTTACGGGAGATCCCATGGAATCTTGAGAGAAAAACGACGTCCACGACGGGGTCCCACGCGAACTCACTTTTTCTCTTTCCTTTTTCCAAATTGGAGTCGCTCCCTCTCTCACCCCCCCCCCCTCTCCTTCCTTAGGTCTCACCGACTTTTCACTTTTGTCACCGAGTCAGCATTGCGACGACAATCGCCGGAAGTGAATGCAACCGGTTTTGATCGGATTTGTGAAATTGTGAGAAAGAATGTCCCTCTTTTTCGAGCTGCAAGCAAATTTTCCGCTCGCGATTTCGACACGCACGCGTCAAAGAACGGTAATCGGTTTTAATTGCGGCGCGCGCTTGGTAACCCTCTACGTGGGAATAAATATCGTTTTTAGCCTTAAATAGCAATATCGACTCCGTACACACACCAGTGATTTCTACCCACTCTAGGAATGCCGTGAGAATTCCTTCGCAGGTGTGCTCAACGCGCTGGAATGTGTTCCTGTTTCTTGTACTGCCCATTACGTTATTCGAGGCTGTGTTAAGTGCCTCCCCCTCCCCTCTCCGCAGCCTCCCCCATGCCACCTGTATTCGAGTAGGTAAAGCGAGCGAGCATATGTAAATATTGTAAACTACGTTGGAAATAAAGCCATTAAGGTATACACCAGGGCACTATCCTGACTCTCTAACTCTATCATCGATTAGACCACATACATCACATCCGACGATGGAATATACAGACGCGAAGCCTTCTCCTATCTCGACGACGCCGATGAAACATTTTATTTCCCTTCGTTTACTCTCTTCGCGTTCCGCCTTTGCTTCATTTCTAAATAAATCATTGTATTTTCACGATCGATCGCTCTACTTTCTTCAATCATTGTCTCCGTCTTCGCCCCCATCTTCATCCCCCCCCCCCACCTCCCTCAAATACTTTAATTAAGCCATAAATCCTCTTTAGGCTTACTATCAATTACGTCCAATAAAGCGGAATCGAGGTCCCATGGATAATCACGAGTTATCGTATTACGTCTCATTTTAATTCCATCGTAATATCCGCGATGATGATGACGACGACGACGACGATGGTGGTGGTGGTGGTGGTGGTACGTACGCCTTTCGGAAGAACTTTATGACTTGCAAAATAAAGAGCTTTCTAGCCAATAAGAAAAAAAGTCTCTGATAACGAGCGAGTCTTTATCTCCGGCAAGTTTTACGTGTGTGTATGTACATACATATCGTGACCTCTGGAAACGATGGATGAACTTTACGAGTTGGCACTGTCGAACACGATCGGTTATTTGGAAAGCGAAAGGAACGCTTGTGGAAGCCACACGAGTATTATTCGAACGATACGATTGAATTATCGGCGGGTATCGCAGTACCGTAGCAAGAGCCACAAGAGTACCCAATGTCGATGTCGATGTCGATGTCGATGTCGATGTCGATGTCGATGTCGATGTCGACGTCGACGGCGATGGCGATGGCGATGTCGATGTCGATGTCGATGTCGATGTCGATGGCGATGTCGATGTCGATGCGTCTCCTACGAATAAATCGGGGTTTCGGACGGGCCTTGAACACGGAAATAGATATCGCGAAAGATCGTATGCAACAATTTAGCGTCCCTTATCACAATTATGGCTGTCGCGATGAATCATACGTGGCAATAAAGACTCGCGTATACGAGGCGTGGGATAAAAGCCCGTTGAAGTCCCTGTTGCTCGTGAATGTGTCTGTCACAAGTGGATCGCGCGCGCGCGCGCGCGCGCTTGTTTGCGTTGTGTCGGAAGCCTGCGAGTACGGAGGGAAGATCCCTCGATGAGCGAGATGCAAAGCAAATAGGAGAAAAATGAGACGAGACGAAAGCGAACGCGAGAAATTACTCGCCCGCTATCGGCGAGTCGATCCGGCGAGTGGATTCTTTTAGCGCGGGGCTTTTCCTTCTGGAAGATACGTGAATGCGATAATAATATCACTTTTAAGAGCCGTATAACGCCACTTCTGTTTGCTCGAATCGTCAGTCTGGAACTGTCAACAGTTCGGAAGCGACGAGGAGTCTCTCCTCTCTTCTTTTTACCAAAGTCCTCCGATAATTTTCGAAAGAACCAAGATGGCGACCAGCGAGACCGCCCGGATCACCGTAAGGGCGCCGAAGGAGCTGTTCAGGCCGTTCAAGGTCCCCGTGAAGACACTGACCGGTCCGGGACCGAGCAATTGCTCCAATCGAGTTCTGCAGTCCCTGAACCAGCAACTCCTGGGACATCTTTACGGCGAGACTCTCCAGGTAGTCGGGGAAGAGGCCTTAGCATCGCGAATGGCCTCTCTCTCTCTCTCTCTCTTTCTTTCGCTTCGTTCGCTCGCTGGTGTTCCGTGTGATCTGACACGTGCGTTTTTCATTGTACAGCTGATGGACGAGATTAAGCTGGGTATCCAGTACATATTCCAAACGAGGAACAGACTGACGCTGGCTGTTAGCGCCTCGGGTCATGGCGCGATGGAGGCATCCCTGGGTAATCTACTGGAGCCGGGGGAGACCGCTCTTATCGCGATCTGCGGGGTGTGGGGGGCCCGGGCGGCGAACATGGCTAGCCGACTGACGGGGGTTACCGTGCGTAAGAGAGAGACAAAAGAGGCGCCAGGTTGATCCGAGAGCACGATCAAAATTAGCGCAAAATGCCCGCAGATTCGAACGCTCGAGCCGGAACTCGGAAGTCCGGTTACGCTGGAGCAGCTCGAGGAGGCTCTGCGGGAGCACCAGCCCGCCGTCGTCTTCATGGTCCACGGTGAGTCGTCCACGGGGATGAAACAGCCCCTGGAGGGATTCGGGGATCTGGTCCATCGGTAAGCCAAGCAAAAACACACTCCGTTCCACGAGAGATCGTGTTTCTCACGAGTCTCTCCCTCCGTGGTCAGGTACGGCGGGCTGCTGGTCGTCGACACCGTGGCCACGATTGGCGGGGAGGTCTTCCTCATGGACGCCTGGAACATCGACGTCGCGTACACCGGCTCGCAGAAGGTTCTGGGAGCACCCCCGGGTCTGTCGCCGATCTCCTTCGGCCCCATGGCGGAGTACGTAAGAAATTCTCGCTCGCTATGTCGTTGACGCGCAGGGTAAATTCCCCATGGTCGCGGCGCGACTATTCAGCAGCGGCAACAACGATTCGACTGGAATACCAATCGAATTCGTGAGTTCATCGCCGTGACTCGCCGCGATGACCCATTCGCGGTTTTGTGAATCATCCGTGTGCCCTCGCGTCGTACCACGGGGAATTTCTATTCGGCGGAATAGTCCGACGAAGCTTTACCGGAGAGACGAGTAAAAAAGCTAGACCGGAAAATTGGCCCTGATACAGTCTGCCCTCGGGACAGATGGTCGAAAAGTTTGCCAACAGATGCGCTTCTGCTTACCATTCGCCGGAGAATCCGGACAATGGATAATATTAGGAGGATGATGTTAAAAGCCTCGGGCGTAATAGATATGGGTAAACGATCCTCGATTGCTTTTGCTCTTCAAGGTCGCTCCGGAAGATCCTCTTCTCGGTAGCCATCTTGAAAGTCTCCCCTTCCTTCCTTCCTACGGTTATCGAGAAATGCGTCTACGAAGATAAGGTCCCGTTTCGTTGGTACCAATCGGGACCGCATATTTTTATCCTCCGGTCTTCCAAGACTCGCTCGATCTAACCGCGGTTGACGCTCAAACCAGGAAGAAGATACTCGATAGGCGGACCAAGGTCCCGGTCTTCTATTGGGATATGAGCATCCTCGGCGAATACTGGGCCTGCTTCGATAAGCCCAGGACGTATCATCACACGATCAGCGCTACTTTGGTTTATGGACTGAGAGAGGCCCTCGCTCAAATCGCGGAGGAAGGCTTGGCGGCTTCTTGGGCGAGGCACGCGACAGCTGCCACCACGCTCAAAAGGGGCCTGACGTTGCGTGGGCTGCGCTCTTTCGTCAGGCAACCGCAAAACCAGCTCAACACTGTCATAGCCATCGAATTGTCAACCGGAATCGATGGAAAACTCATCTCCGAATACGTCATGAGGAAGTCGGTGTCTTTCGCAGCTCCGTTTCTTTTTGTTTTCGCGCCTCTTTCGCATTTTCATCATTGATTTTTGCAGGTACGAGATAGAAATCAGCGGTGGCCTTGGCCCTACTTCCGGCAAGATTCTACGAATTGGAATAATGGGCATAAATGCGACCAGCGAGCGAGCGAACAAGGTCTTGAGGGCTTTGGACGATGGCTTGAGATACGCTATTGCAAAAGCGAAACTCTAAAATTCATCATTTTTCGCCAGGGATCTTACGTGGGTAACGAGAGTACTCGTTGAAAGATTTTATATAAACGAGAGCATAAGAGTGGAATACTTGCATGTAAATATGGCGTTTTATATCGAATCATTAGTATATTTAATGGAGAATAAACAATTGTGAGAATTTGTTTATTAATGGAAATACTGAAATCGGCATACAATTTGTTCCAATGCTTAGATTGATATTGTGTTACATTTTACATTAGCACTGTTGATAGATAAATTGTTACGATTATTTTGCGACACAATAAAAATCACGTACATGTGTACATATAATGAGATTACATGTAACTAATGAGAGACGATGATGGCGATTGATTAAAGAGTTTAACTTGGCACAGTATACAGAGTAGATCGATTTCGGTTCTCCATAAAAATTAGTAAACGTGGTTTTGACAAATTACTGGGTATGTCTCAGCCAAAGTATAAAACTTACCATATTAACTATTACAGCACATTTTAATACGGTGTACAAAATTTTTGTAAGATTTACAATAAATATTTTCTACGGCAAAAAACTAAGTATCCCTTACAGACTGAAAAGTTTTGCACCTCGTACAGAGAAACAAAATAAAAAATAAAAAGAGAATTTCAATTACTGTACTACCACGTGATTCTTGAGAACTCGTATTGCCTCCAAAGACACACCGAAAGTCCTTTGCGAAAGCAATAAATACTGCCGGCGATAGAATTTCCTACTTGGCGTCCGATCGATTTCACGTTTTCTCTCTCCTCGCACATTCTTTTAAGTATCGAAGCGAGAAAAACAGGAGCATAATGCAAATATACGAAAATACTAGATTTCCTACAGTAGTAATAAGGCACCTATCAAAATCTGATACATGCATGAATGGGGATGGCTTTAAATATATATATATATATATATATATATAGACGTGACAATTATACATTAGTAATAATAAAATAATGATCATAATATATAAGAATAATAAGAATAATATTAATTAAAATAATAATATACAACATCAATTGCCACATACGGTGATGATGAAGCTATAATTAGTGTAAAAGTATAAATAATATTAATAGTAAACGTACAGTATAGATAATTAGTGTCGCTGATCGTACATTACATAATACGCCTTATGTACAAAATATTGGGCAATCGACTTCTTCGTGTCTTCGACTGCGTAAAAGTGTAACGTTAAACAAAGTTGACTAATAGCAGTCGGTAAGGCACGGGCGGTAAACAGCGAATCAACGCCTTTATCATTGAAACAAAAACAAAAAAATAAAAACCTTAAAACAGCCAGTGAAAACACAAATTGCAGTAGGACGAGTTCGTGATAGAAAAATTGTTTGAAAATCAAAGAAAGAAATTGGATGCGAATCACGCGAAGCTCCTCGGGACCAGATAAGTAGATTTTCCAAAGAATTTGTGTAATCACTGAGCGCGTCAACTATTTCACTTAATTATTTCGGTTTCGAGAGCAACCAGGCCTGCCAGCTGCCGTTGTTACACACATTAAACGTTTTCTTTTCCTTCTCACCTTTTGTGGGATTCATCAACTCTTTTCTGCTTTACCGACGTGGGCTCACTAGAGGGTTCTCTCTCTCTCTCTCTCTCTCAAAATTTTCGACTAGACGATGAGAATGCACATAAACGCGCATTGTCAAGAAGCATCATCATCCTGTATTTGCACTGGAACCACCACCAGTCGTCGTCCTCTGCTCCGTTCATCATCAGTTTGTCTCTTCCACTGCCAAAACTTCTGGAGGAACGTCCTTCCTCAGTTTGCCGCCAAGCCTGGTGTGAAGTACTTTCGATTGGTCCAGATAAAAAAGAACAATGTTATCATCCCCCGTAGTTGTAAAAGCGAAAACCCAAATAGAGAATAGTGACACCCTTCCAGAGAAGTCTCTCGAGAACCAGTCGCAGCGACAGTTTCCGAGAGATAAAAACCGTGGGAGACAGAGAAGAAAATAGTGACTCGCTCAAAATCACACGAGAAGAATCCATACGCGCGTGCACACGCATAAAAAAGTGACACGTGACCGACACACTCATACATCGCTCTGTCCCCTAAACGGTTCTATTTTTTTTTTCAAAGATTTTTCTAGCGACTCGCGGGATCTATGTATTGAGATTGCGCGATCAAGGGTCACGCGCGACCCTTGATATAGACTTAAGTTTAACTTTTATACACAGACTGTACATTTCCTGCAGTAAACAAATGCTACAATTAGATTAAGAGAAACAAGAAGAGATTTTCAGTCTAATCCTACGATCTTGAACGAGACTCGTCCGCAAAACCATGCTGTACCGTGTGATGAATCGTCATCGGAGGACTCGGAGAACATTCCTAACAATAAATACGTCGCGTTTAAGAAATTAGAGAGGATCCCGTTAGGATCGCTGGTTCACTGCTCTTACGAGGAAGCGCGGGAGTAAAAGAGAAGCTTCTACAAGACAATTCCTCGGGTTATTGGCTTATCTCGAATAAGGCTCGTAATAGCAGTAAACTAATATAGTACTGATAGCGCTAGCGGTAATACGATGATGATAATGGTGATAATGACGGTGATAATGACAATTGTAATATTAATAATAATAATAATAATAATAATAATGATGATAATATATAATAAAATAATAATAATAATAATAGCTATAGAGATAATAACGATTAATCATAAGAATTATTCGTAATAATGAAAAATAAAATATCATAATAACGTTAAGCCGAAGTTATTTGTAAACGTTAGCAATCGCATATTGATAACTGATGCCGCCATCGGAGGTTCTTCAGTCTTCTTTGGTTGCTGGGTAACTTGATGAGGTTTCCAGGGAGAGGTCAGGGCTGACACCGTCGCGACTGCGTTGCTCCTCCTTGGCCCTCTCCTTCCCTCGAATGCAATTCACCGCCAGGGCAACTTCCGCTTAATTTTTTGTACCCTGATGAGAGCCAATTGTGCAATACGCGACACTCGCCTCTGGCCGCTCGACGATTCTTATTGAGACGGGACTGTTGAAAGGACCTTCGGCTTCCTTGAAATTCGAAAGGAATGCCGTTCCCTTTCGTTTCGTTTCGAGAGATTGTTGTTCCGGTAGAGAAGAGTTTTCTCCAAAGTTGAAAAAATGATCCGCGGTAAGGGGATACGAATCGACATCCGGTTTCGAGGAAATCCTTCACGCACGGCGTGGTGGTGGTTTTCTTTCCTCTCGTCTCACATTTCGGAGAGTCGCCACTCGACTTGGTTCTCCCTCCCGTCCCTCGAAGGCGGAGGTTGCTGCTAACTCGAAGAATTGCCGGCTGTCGTTTCCGGGCCAGGCAACGAAGGGTGGGAGGGGGCTGACAGAGCCCGGAACTGGTGCGTCGGCGATTATTCCATGAACCAGATCGAGCGTGGCGCCGTCGCTCAGCTGAGCTCCCGCGGGGTCACCGAGTGCCTGGTGGACGTCATCGACGGGTGATGATTGTTACGGTGGTGTCTGCGTGCCCTCCTGCACTGGGTCGTGCAACAGTCGTCGGCATCCGCCACGTACTCGCCCCTTTTGATTTGCTGCGCGATCGACACGCACAACGACCGCGGACAGCGTTTCCGGTCGCAGCGGACGTCGCCGTTCTGAAACGATTTTTTAATCAATTAGACGTACACGCACACGTACACGCGCGCGCACGCATCCCCATCGTCGCAATGCACGGGACCCAAACTCGACGCGATCTCACGCTTACCGACGGACAATCTTATTTTACCGCGAACGAAGAGACGCTCGAATTCTCAAGGTCGAGTCTGCACTCCAGGAGAGGAGACGTCCTTATCGACCTGGCTGATTTATGTATCGAGCGCCGGTACTTTCTTCACCAACGGCGGCTAATCTCCAGAGATAAGTCTCTACTCGTGTGCGAGAACAGCGCGCGCGCACACACAAACACGCACGCGAGTTTTGCAAGATAAACGGCGATTGAGGCATTGCTCTCGATAACTATGGCAACGACGACGACGACTCTCTAACGTCGCGCAACTCCCGAATTTTTTTTTTTTTTTCCTTTCATTTTTGATCGATTTATCGGTCACGCAAAGCTTCGACGATGATCGGCATCGATCGGCGATGGAATTGTTGCCGGGCAGGCTCCAATGACTCGCTTCGCTTCGCCTCGCTTTTGCCCGTCGGTCGATCGCGCTCGTTAAAGGCTCCCGCGGCCTCCTTGTAATTTCCGGCACGACCGCGACCACCGACCTTTAAGGAGAAAACCTTTAACCGGACTCGCTCGCTCGCTCGCTCGCTCGAACCGGACTCCGCGAGGGCCCTGCGATTACGATGAAAATGGATGGAACGAGACGACGCTCGTCGACGTCACTTTCCCCAGGTGGAAAAAACACCCGGAAAGAACTTCCCTCCTCGAAATCCAATTTGTTCGGCAAGGAAGGGCGCGGCCGATAAGAATTCAACGAACGAATCAACATGGCGGACTCGCTCGAGTTTCCGAGAACTCGTCGTTGTGCAGGGGCTAGCGGGGGAGGAGGGAGGTTTCTCGCGCGAGCGCTCACCTTGCACCTGCACTTGACGCATTTCATTTCACCGTGCGAGTGAATCCTGGGATGCCACTCGGCGCCGTTTTCGTAGGGTCCCCCGAGGGGGTACTTGCAGCCGCCATCGGCCAGAACCTCCTCGGGGGAGCGACGCGTGGAGGTGGCTGCTTGGTCCCGCGGCAACCTCATCGCGTCGTTCGCCGAGGACGTCGGCGTCGCGACGCCCACGCTGACCACCGGGCACTGCCGGCAACACGCCTTCTTATCTGGTCTGAACGCCGTCTTCTCCTCGCAATCCAAGGGCGGGCACTGGACTCGGGGGCACTTCACCTCCAGTGTCATGGCCTGAAAAAGGTTCGATATCGCGTTAGAATATGCGGGACTCGACGAGGGAAGGGACACGAAGGGAAGAAGGGGACTGATGCGCTTGGAGCATCAGCGAGGAACTCACGTCGCAAGTGCACACGGCGCACGTGTCGAATCCCATGGGCGGCAGGTAAGGATGCCAGGAGGATCCCGCCAGGTGGAATTGCCCGGCCAAGGTGCAGCCTCTGGTCAGTGACGTCACGTTGTTCATCTTCGTCGTGGAGGTCGAGTTTATGCCAGCTGTTCCGGAGGGAGAGGTGCAGAAGAGAGAGAGAGCGAGAGATAGAGAGAGAGAGTTACTCGTTGGATCAGAGTGAAAAACTAGAGGCAAAGAGAGGAGAGAGAAAGGAAGTGGTTTTTTTTTACCAGCGCAGAGGGGACAGCAGTGTCCTGGTGCGGGTTTGATCCTCTTGGCCGGTGAGCAGGGTAGCGCCGGGCAGGGGACGGGGTCGCACTTGGCGACTCCTCGGTAGCAGTGGCACATCGAGCAAGGGTCCGAACCGGAAGTCCACTGCGTGCCCTCCTCGTAGAACCTGGTCTCGTGGAAGCAGGCACCGGTCTCGATTTCCGACTGCGGCGGCTGCAGGTTGTACGCGACGACGGAGGCGACGTCGTTGTCCGCGTAGTGCGGGAGACAGCTGAGGGGCGCCCTGGCCTTGAAGGGGGCCTTCAGGAGGCGGCTGCCCTGCTTGTCGGTGACCTCCAGGAAGCCGATTCCGGACTCGATGCGGTAGAGCTCCACCGGGGAGAGCCCGGTGACGGAACCCTCCAGCGAGTATCCGTTGAATTCCTCCAGGAGCCTCCGGGCAACCGGAGCCCCTTGAGCCAACAGCGGCATAGTCTCCAGGTAGAGCCGGAAGGTGCGTTGCTCCAGGTCGACGCTTGACTCGCGGAATCCGGTCATCTCCAGCTCGTAGTGCAGGGCACAGTCCAAATCGATGGCGATCCAGACCAGACCTACCGGGCCAGGATGAACCGGTTCCTGACCGGGTCTGCGCAGGAGGACGGGAGCCGAGGTGTCCTTGTATTCAAAAATAACAGTCGGTTTTGAGAATTTTTCAAGATTACGCGATAACGGATTGGATCCGACATTACGAAACAGAGAGAGAGAAAGAGATAAGAGAATCGATGAACAAAATTTTATTCCCGAATACCTTGGCATCTGCCACCGGTCTTTGTTGAAGACGACCTCTCAGGACAGTCCCCACATGGGAGGCGGCCACCACCGAGAGTTCCCCGTTGAACAAAGGCTCCAGCAGTCTGGGACCGGGTCTATCGAGGGAGCCATTGGCCAGTTCCCCGACCAACGACGGCGTCAGGTCCTCCAGTTCCGTTCTGCGTTTGCCCCCTTCGTCGACCAGGGTCACCAGAGGACTCTCCTCCTCCAGTCCAACCAACTGGACACCGTAACGGAGCGCTCCGCTACGATCCAGGAAGACCCAGGCCAAACCGGAAGCTATCGAGGGAGCTTCCGGCGCCAAGAGAGTCTGGTAGAGGTCGCAGGTGGCTCTGGGGCCGACCGGACCCACCAGCCTCAGGCCCAACGGGTCCTTCAGCGATATCAGGCTGATCGAGAGCTTCCCCCTGGTGAGAAGCCTCAGGTCCGCGCCGGAAATCGCGCTACGGACTTCCGCAAAGTTCAGGTCGTGGGACGGTTTCCTAACGAAGATCTCCTCCCGGAGAACCACGTAGTCTTTCTCCATGTGCTCCAGCTGGACGATAAGGGGGACCTCGGCAATGTCCGTCGGCAGGAAGACGCCATTAAAGACCAGCGCCACATGGATGGAGGGTGCCGACGCGGATGACGCTGAGACAATTGCCGTGGCACCGGCGCCGGAAGCGGTGCTGGATAATGCCGGTTCTAATAGCGCGGAGAATTGCTCGGTCGCCAGCGCCCGGTACCGGGCGAGTTGTCCGGTCAACGACGCCTGAGACCCCCAGGACAGCGTCACGTGCAGACGCTCCTCCCGCAACAGCTTCCGGTAGTCCCTCGGTACCCTCCTCCAAACCCCGCACAGCTTCCCCGTGGCATTCTGGTAGAGACCCCCGATGGCCTCGAGCGTCTGCTCCTCCAGGATGCTCCCGGACCCGTCGACGAACTGGATGTGCCGCGGACGGGGGGTCCCCGACGACAAGTAGAACGAGTAGTAGAGGTTCTTCCTGTGGAAGCCGAACCTTCCGGTGGCCACGTAGTCGTACGCTCCGTTGTAGCTGCCGGACGGCAGGAACTCGTCCCGACGGAGACTCTGCGACGTCCGTCCCGTCAAGAGGGTCCCGAAATCTGTAACGCGACGGAAATGTTCGATCTCGCGATCTCTCTACTCCCCGACGCGCATTCAACTTACGCTTTAGGCTCCGCTCCTCTTCCTCGGAGGTCAGCTGAACCGGGAGATCCTGCACCACGTCCGTACCTGCGGCAGAAGGACATAAATTATCGACGAGCCGCATAAACCGAGCGAGTCCGCCAATCGTCCGGGCAAATGAGATGCAGAGTCGAGATCGTCGGCAATCGGGAAGTCGCATCGATTATAAGTGGCGGCGGCGGTGGCGGCGGTGGCGGCGGTGGCGGCGGTGGCGGCGCAAAGAAAAATAACAGGGAGAAGGTCCCATCGAGGTGCGTGAGGCCCATAAAGAATAGCCGTTCGGCACGAAACAGTCGACTGGCGCCGAACCCGGCGCTACTTTGAATCCAGCACGCGTTAATTGGCTGGAAGGTACAGCCAGTCCCAATGACACCGAAGCTTCTTCCACGCGATTTTCTCCTCTTAGAAACTCGAGATTTCACGAGGAATCACCGTGGAAAAAGTGGGGACCGACGACGACGTTACTCGTCGCGATCCATTCGAGTCGTTTCTACGAATAGTTTGACTTTTCCCTTTCCCCCACCCTCTCGCATTTTCCTCTTCCTCTTCCTCTTGCCGTCCTTCCTCATCCTCCTCCTCTTCTTCTTCTTCTTCTTCTTGGCTGTCTCACACGCCTTATGCCCAATCATTACGTATGCTAATATTTACATTTAGATTGCAAGGCTTAATCGAAGTGACGCCACGTGGTAATATAGCTGGCGCCATGGCGCTAAATCCTCAACATCCCCCTCCTCTCCTCTCCGCCGCCGAGCAGCAATCGCCAGTCGCCGCTACCTCCCCCTCTTTTTTTATCCTCTTCTTCGCGCCATTTTTCCACCGACTCTTTATCGTCGTCCCTCCCCCCCATCCTTCCGTCGGCCACGTTTTACTGCCACCACCATCGCCATCGCCATCGTCATCGCCATCGCCATCGCCATCGCCATCGCCATCGCCATCGCCATCGCCATCACCATCGCCACCAATTCCTACATTCCATTCGTTTATTCTCGCCACACACTCTCGTCCACGAGTGGAAACTCGAGCCGCTTCGCGGAATTAACGGAGCCGGTGAATTTTTCGCGGGAAATCGTAGGGTTTTCCACGCTGAAAGGACTGGTCGTCGGCTGACAGTCGTAAATTCGCGTTCAATAACGGCACTGCCAGAGAGCCGGGGGACCTATAACCGGGGAGAGTCGCACCGCGGGTGATTAAGATTTTCGAGGGGGAGTCGCGGCTAATCGTCGTAAATTCGAGTCGGCGTCAGCTTCGTCGAAATAACGAGGCGAACGATAAAACACAATGACCGGCTGGAGCGGTTCTCGATGAGAATCGATGTGACAGTCCAATCGACGGGCTCACGGGTCGCAGTTTTTCTTTCGACAGAAAGGATCGCCAGATTATGCCGGGACGGCCCTACCTCTCCTCCCCTCCCCTACCCACCCATCCGCTCACGACCCCGCCGCCAGATAATAAAAGCGCCGAGAAAAGTGGCCGAGCGAGAATGAACCTAACGAGGTCTGATGGCCCGAATGAGGAATGACCCCCCGGATTATAAATACAAACAATTTGCGCGAGCAGCCTAACGTTTTCATAAGGCTGAGTTGCTTGGAAAAAAGGAAAGGGAGAAAGAGAGGGAGGCGGAGACGGGAAAGAAGAAGAAGAAGAAGAAGAAGAAGAAAAGGAAAGTTTGAGCAAAACTTGCAAATCCGAGGGGTTTTGCGACTCTCCGGCGTTGGCTCGCTCGGCGAATTCTCCAAAGGACGGACGAGGGCGAGGGCGAGGGTGAGGGGTGAGGGGGTGCGCGGTCGCTAGTTTATCCACGGCGAATTTCAAGGGAGTAAAGTGAAAGTTGCGACAGCACGTGCAGACGAACGTAGACGTGTTAGTTATGGCGGCCGCGTGGTCCGAGGGGTTATTGGTTTAGTTTTGACGCGACTGGCGCCTACACGAGAATACACCGTCGTTGTCGTCGTCGTCGTCGTCGTCGTCGTCGTCGTCGTCGTCGTCGCCGTCGCCGTCGCCGTCGCCGTCGTATCGCCACCGCTGACGTAACTCACCGCGAAAAGTGCAGCTTTTTCGGTCAACCGGCCCCGGATTAAGACGCGAGCCGCCAGAAAACGTATGGCTCCGCGGCGTGCCGATTAGTTCGGTCGGTCGATAATTGATTTATGGAATCGGCTCCGATTCCACTTTGCCGTTTCGAAAAACTTCCCGTCCGCCATCTTGGTCGTCGCGTTAACTCGACTCCGGATTTATTTATACGCGCCGAACGAAATTCCCTTATTAGCGCGACGCTTGCTATTAATTCGACTGGTGGTGGCGATGGTGATGGTGGTAGGGCCTCTGTATCTCGCCAGGCTCATAGAATTCCTCCAATTTGCGCAATCTCGCAATTTGCCCGAGTCCCATGGGAATTGGCAGCGGGGGCGGAAGAGCTCCGCCACTTCGATGGATCGCCGTCGTCTTAATTTCTGAAAATCCATCTCAGAGGCAAAGAGGCCCTCCTCGTCGAGGAACCCTGGGAATATCCGCGTTGTATTTCCCGAGCTCGAGAACGGACAGCGTA
The DNA here is from genome assembly GCA_037305995.1 of Sclerodermus sp. 'alternatusi'. Lineage (NCBI taxonomy): Eukaryota > Metazoa > Arthropoda > Insecta > Hymenoptera > Bethylidae > Sclerodermus > Sclerodermus sp. 'alternatusi'. Next base: position 2,002,945 of record CM074548.1, read on the forward strand.
GGCTCGTGGGTTTTATGGGGACGCCCCGGGTATCTTATGGTGTCCAAAGCGCCGCTCTTTACGAAGCGCGCTCTTACTCAGGCGCGGCTCGTTACTCAGGATTAAGAATAGCTGAGAAAACCAAGTCGAATTGTGCGCGAACTCCGGGGGAACCAGTTTTTTTTTTTTGTTTTTTTTTTTACCCTCCGGGATCAAAGGGGATAATCCAGTGAATGGTAAGTTGATTTTTTCCCGTTGGCATCCGCGCCGCAGAAGCGTCTCTCCCGATGGAGATCGAGGGGGAAAAAATGCGGCGGCGACGCGTAATTAGACGAGTTTACTCACTCGGCCAATGGCAATAACAGAATTACCATAGAACAAATGCCAGGCGCGCATTTTACTTACAAATCCGAGTATAAGCGAGAATACTCGAGCGGCAGTTTCATCAATGACATTCTCGATGCAGCTGGCAAGGTTAATAAACAGTTGACGGCTATTATTATTCGATAGCCTTGCGTCATTTACCATTTGTAGAGTAGGCCCCCTCGCTCAAAAATAAGCGTGTCCGGATGGGGGAACGTGCGGCGGGGAGAACGAGAAGCGACAGAGAAAGAAAGAGAGAGAGAGAGAGAGAGAGAGAGAGAGAGAGAAAAAAGAAACTCACTGAAATCACCCCTGCAGGACTTGCAACACCTTCCCGGAAGTAACACCGGCTCCTCGCACGATAACTTCGGGCACTCGTTTTTTATGTTCCTGCACTGGACCCTGGCCACGATCCTCCGTTTCTTCTGAATCTGCGGAAGAAGAGAGAGAAAAACATAATTTTATTATCGATCGCGCAGGCGGCGGCGGATTCATCGATCATTCTCGCAACGGGGAATCCAACGATGCCTGGCTGAAATCTGCCGAGATCGTCGATCTCTGCGCGTGCGCGCGCGCGGGAAAAACTACCCTTGGAGAACTGCGCGCGCGATCCGTCGCCGTAGATCGCGCGCGACGTTCGCGCATGCTTGAGCGATGATGTCGTCGACGCGAAAAACCGCGAAAAGCCATTTTCGTGCGTTTATTACCGTTTAACGCGTCATTAGCGACATTTATCGTGGCGGCTTGCGCGTTACGGCTAATTTATCGACTGATAATTAGCCTGCGATACCGATCGCAAAAAAGTCATTTATCACGACGCCGTTGCGGTCCCGGGACCGCGACATTCCTCACATAAATTATTCAATTTATAGCCGCACACTCGTCCCGATTACCGTCCCAACTGAGAAACTCGGATTTCCTAACCTAAAAATCTCTCGCTCTGGCGTCTCTCCGCGTCGGCGAGCGGCTACGAAAGATCGCAGACCGAAATAAACGCGCGCAACTTTGTCGAAGGAGATTTTTCATTTACATAACTTCTCTACATTCCTATATTTCTCCGTTTTCCCTTTCTCCTCCCCCTTCCCCGCTACACCGTTTCCTACAATGTTTTTACAAGTCGGCGCGCGGTGCGTGGGCGTGGGCGCATGTCGTCTCGGACTCGTTTTCTTTTTTTTTTCTTTTCTTTTCTTCGGTTTTGTCTTCTCTCGCTCTCTCTCATTCCCTCGGGATGAAAATTTGGCAATAACGAGGTGGCTCTATAAAATCCCCAAGTTAATTCAACGGCTCCGGAGTAACCGGACGCCCGATTTTGTCTCGGACGGAGAAAAAACTTCACCGCCCCCTCGCCTCCTCCTCGGCGGCGGCGGCGGCGGAGGAGAACCTTCTTCGCGGGTAATCCTAAAGCAGGAAATTTACTGCGCGACACTCCCGATGAAACGGATGATAAATTCCCAGGATTCTCCAGTTTCAACGTCGCCGCTCAGGACTTTCCTTGACAAGTTATTGCCACCTGATATTCGACGCTTCTCCACCGAGGGTGTTCGTCTATTTTACTTAACCTCGCTCCTTTAAGCCTTGTTTATAAATTAGCGATGGGAATTTTTTCACGTCTCTCCCTCCCTCCCTCCCTCTCTCTCTCTCTCTCTCTCTCTCTCTCTCACTCTCTTTTATGCGCGATGTGATCTCGCACACGAGCGTTTGAATTCGCTAGGTGAGGGTTCGGGAAGGGAGAGAGAAGAGGAGTCAGGGCCAAGTTAGATTTTGCAAAAAGGTCTTTGCTTTTTTGACGAGGGTCCTCCTCCCCCTCCCTCCTCCTCCTCCTCCTCGCGTTCCTCTACCTCGTTTTGGCACGCTTCTCCATTTCACGATTGGTTTTTCTCGGGCGAGCATAATCGCGACTTCCTTTTCGACCCGCTATTTTTGTCGCTAACGAAGCCGATTCTCAGAAATCTTCTATTTCGGGCCGCACCCAATCCGGATATCACACGCGGCAATTTCGCCGATCGCCAAACGGATAAGGAGCGAGGAGCTCCGAGGAGGAAGAGGAATAGGCAAAAGTCACGGGGTTTCGCGCTCTCGAGGACCGGCGGCAACGACGACGACGACGACGACGACGACGACGATTCTCTCTCTACCATCAGATAAGCTTCCATTTTGAAAATCCCTGAGAGAAGGTTGAATCGTCACCGGATGTCCACTCCATTAAATAAATTCCCCGCGTCCTATTAGGACTCGAACTTGTACAAGAGACGCGTCCGATCGATCGAGAACCAAAAGGACGTCGACGAGACACGTCCGCCTCTCGTACTTTTCACACTCCTTTCGAAAATTTGATCGATAAATTCCATAAATTGCGCGCGCGCGTCCATTTATTCGGCACTCGCGGCGCCGTGGAATTTCAGGAATCCCCGGGAATCGGCTACGAGCTGCTGGAGGATTCTCCGACCTTTGCGAATCTCATTGGACGCACCAGCAGCAACCGCGGTGCGAACTCTCGAGGAACATTCGTCGTCGTCGTCGTCGTCGTCGTCGTCGTCGTCGTCGTCGTGAGAAGATTTTCGCGGACCCGGGGAAAGGAAGCGTGGTTTCTGCTGGCAATTGGACGTCTCCCGGCGATAAACTCTATTTATAGCTATGATGGCGAGTACGAGGAAAAAATTAATGGCGGCGATTACGGTAATTGCAATAATTATACAAACAGTGCTCGTTGCTTTGAGGCACGAACCGCGGTTGTGCTCGATGTTACGATATACCTTGTAAATTTTGCATAGATAACAATCGTAGCTGGAATTACGATAATGGCTGGAAAAAAAACTCGTTGACTAATTGATTGCGTCAAGTCCGCTAATGTCTGCTACAGATTTCCCTTTCTCTCCCCCCTGACTCGCGATACCTTGGGGTATCGTCGATCGCGCGAGAACCAACATCGCGCTCTTCCGCGCCAGACTTTGATACTCGAATGAGAAAAGGGAGGAGGAGAAGGGGGAACGGAAGGGATCGCCGCTAAACTCGCGCTCTTCGCTAAATTTGTTTGTCTCTCTATCGCGCCTCTGCTGAAAGAACACAAAAGGGGCTACGAACAAGGAGGGAGAGACGAAAGAAACGAGCAATGGATTCCTCACGGGCTCGTTATTAAAGGGGGTTGGGGGGGGGGGTGAAGGAAAAGAAAAGGTGACAGAAGAAACGAGGAGAAAAGAGGTGGAGGAGCGGGAAGAAGAGAAAAAGTTTAGAAAGGAGAAAGGGAGATATCGAGAGAGCGAGAGAGCGTCGGAGAGAAGGAGAACGCGACAACTTATGGACCAGAGAGTTATTTTTAGTGTTCGGAGGAATGACAGTCCCTCTCTGGTGTGTATGAGCAGCTATTGATAGGTCGCCCCAAGAGGAGGCAGACGCGCAGCGTGAATCACGCGTGCATCCTCGTCCTCCGCACCTATGAAAGTGCGAACCCCCCTCCTCCCTCCAGTACCGTCAATGACCTCGAACGAAGGGTCATCAAAGTCATTCCCGCAGCGCGGCTCCCGTCATCCGCACGGTTCTCCACGCGCAGCCTGCCGTGGTGGTCCGGTCATCTTCTTGCGCGGCATTCGTTGTCCGGCGACACCCTTGATCCGCGATTACGCGAGGGGGTGGTCCCAACCACCCCTCGTCGACGATCGACGAAAACCAGGCCCGGGGAATTTCTCGGCGATACATTTACTCGTCCGCCGGATCAGAGGTTATTCCCCGCGGGCTTGTCACGGACCTTCCTCACTGACGAGATTCTTCGTCGCGTTACGAGAAGGAGGCGCGCGCCTTCGCAGAAACAAGCGAGTCTCTCGCGAGTCTCCAAATAGAAGGACGGACAAAAACAAACGAGGGGACTGAGACGATCGGGGAAACTTTAATGAGACGCTTCGGAATGAAACGGAGGAATCTCAAGATGGCCGTCACCGCGGATTATTCGTCGGACGAAACGGAAACGTCCAAGTTACCGACCGACGGTTTACCTGGTGGTCGACCCACCACCACCACCCCCGACCATCCCTACGTCCACTTGACGCGTTAAACGGGGAACCCCCCGGGAGGAGTCGCGCAATTTCCTGGTGAATTGAAACTGAATCTTCCGTCGTATCGTTTACCAAGGAATTCAGGCGTTTTCCACGTTGGAATTCCTCGAGTTCTCTCCGCGGGAAGATTCAGCGGCGGGGGCGGCGGATCCTCCACCACATGGGGTGCGCTCTTCTCACTGGGATTCGCGCCAAAGGACTCGGCTGGAGTGGACAATTACGCAAGAAGCTTTATGGATCAAGAGTACTCGCGCGACCGATGTTCGTCGATTCCTCTTATCGCGAGCGGGGCCCCGTCTTCCTACGACTTCACGCGCGCGCGCGTTTAGTGAAATTCATCGACCGATCGAGTGTTATGGCGCACTCGCAATTATCGACCCACTAGTTTCTTACGTAAAGCGGAAACGCTCGAATATCCGGCGATGCGATACAATGGAATGTCGCGATTCGCGGTAATTCGCGCGATTACCATACCCACGGTTGACCGGGGAACTCGAGAGTAATCGATACTCGGCGATCCTTCGAGCGATCAACTCGCGTCGTCGTTAGATCCGATCGTGCAGAACATCGCGTGGCGAGGAGAGACGAGAGGAGGGAGGGAGGATCGCGCGCGTCGGGCCCTCCACTGCCGGAAGTGGAACCACGTCGACCCACGAAATTCCTCTCGCGTCTTTTTGCCAACTGGCGCACGTGAGTTGGTGACGTCATCGATGAATCGCAACTCGGCAAGCGAGGCGCGCGCGTGTGTGCGTGCGTGCGCGTGGATACGTACCGGAATGCATTCGCATTTGATGCAGTACATGACCCCGAACGGCGGGCCCAAATCCGCAAACCAGGTGGAGCCCAATTCGCGAATCTGCTTGCCGAACGTGCACTCTGGAACAAAAGAGAAGTTGAATTATTCATCTGACGGTGCGAGAGAGTCAGCCTTCGAAAGAGACGCGACGACGACGGCTCTCCTCCCGCCGCCCAGTTATTACGCTAACGCAGTCTTATTACGAGACGCGAGAGACTTTCTACGCGCGTTAACCATTCTTGCGGCTGAAACAGCGCGAAATTCTTACATGTTAATCAGTCGACTCGGCTCGCCTCGTCTCTTGCGCCACCACTACGCTCGTCGCGCCTCGCGAATTCAATTTCTGCAAATTCTCCTCTCCTCTCTTCCTTTTCTTTTTCTTTTACTTTTCCGTCTGTGTTTTTGTTCCGTATTCGTTCTGCATTCGAACGCAATGTATGTATGCGCGGTTCCATTCGGGACACGCCCGTACTTTGGAATATTGAGCAGCTTGAGAATTCGACGATATATCGGGGAGGGGAGGGGTGGAGGGGAAGGAAAAGCGCTGGCTCAGCCAGTTCCGCCAGGCGGCGAACGACACGCTCGTCATCCACGGGAGGAAATCAAGAGACCGCTAATTAAACCAAGTCGCGAAGGCACGAGGGAAAACGCAGAGGGACAGAGGGTGGTAAAAGGGGAGAAAGCGTGAGAAAGAAAAATAGAGAGAGGAGGAGAACGCGCGGAGAGCAAGAGGTCGTTGCACTTGCTGACTCTAAACGTTCTAAGCCGAGTGAGTCTGCGGTTCCTGAGCGAGAAAATATGCCAGCTCCATATCCTCTCGTTCGTCCCCCCGTCACCCTGTCACCCCGACACCCCTCCGTTACCATCGCCAACTGACGGATGACGACTGGCTTCTCTTTCGCTCGAGTGCAGATGCGCCACCCACTAATCGCGCCCGGAACACCGAAAACAATGCGCGAACTCCAAACTAAACACCGGCCACTTGTCTCGCACCTTATACCCGGTGGTGAAACTCGGCGGCAGCGATTATTAATAGCGAGGAAAAATTTCAGCGAGACGCAGGACGGTAGTTCCGCGCCGTTTGTCGAAAGTACCGCGACGAACCACGCGGCGCGAGAGTCCTGCCCAGGCACAAGAGCGTCGAAAGCTATACGCGAGGAATTTTTCCCGCGACTCTTTAATCGAATTTTTTTTGTCGCTCGAGAGAGAAAAAGACGAGGGACCGAAAAGACACTCTCGGATATAAATCAATCGTGTTGTCGGGGAACGATTTCACCCCTCTTCCTGAATGGCACTGGCAAGGGGAGGAGGTGGTGGTATCGCGAGCAAGCGAGGACAAAGGGTGAATTTCAAATGGAATTCCAGCGATTTAGAATCTAAGCTCGGTGACTCTAAGAGCGGCCTAGTCGAATCGGACTAAACGTTTAATCTATTATTGGAAGGATGAGAATAGGTCGGTTTAGTTGCGTACATTCACCGTGGGCACACACGCATACGCACACGCACTCTCTCTATGCTCCCGCCGCTAATTTAGCCCATATAACAACGTTTCATAGATCGTTGACTTTTCACCATGGAATCGCGATCCGCGTTAATGGTCAGCTTGCTTCGACGATCGAAAACCAACGCGATCGTTTCCGATCGATCGATTGCCGCCGATTCCCAACCTCCAACCCCGTCAACGTGGGGGTGGAGATGTCGACTTTCCGCGTTAGGAAATTTTTCACCGCGGACGTGGATGCTGGCGGACCGGGTGCTTCGGTGCAAGCGCGCAAAGATTTTCTCGGCTCGGAAAAGCGAAAGGTAGCGAGCGAAAAGTACACGGAGGGAGAGCTGGCGTGTGATTGGAGCGTGTCCAAGGCACAGGTAATTGCGGCCCCGGCGTCGTTTTCAGACCTCGTAGCGAGGAAATACGATAGGCGCTAGACATATCGCGGCTTTGCAGCGTCCCGACGCCGTTTGATCCCCTAAACGCTCCGAAGGTGGAGAGTGGTCTCTCCCTCCCCCCTCCTCCACGACCTGTCGTGGCGATCGTCCAGGCTCGAATCGGTCTTCCCAGACTTTCATCCAGGATTCCCGGAAACCTCTACTATTCTCAGACCGCCGTGGTGCAGGTTCAACGAACCAACTTCCACTTCCATCGTTCCTCTGGCGACGACGGTGACGGTGACAAAGTTTCTCCGATTTTCTCGCAAAACCTTAAGTCGCGTGATAACGAGAAACCGGAAGTACTACTCTTCGGCCTACCGCCGCCGCCGCTGCCGCTGTTGCAGGTCATCCTCTCGCAGAGTCTCGAGACTCGGAAGCGTCTTCCCATCCCAAAAGAAGCCACGGCTCGGATTTCGATAATCCGCCGCCGCATCCTGAAAAAAACTCGCGTCCATTTATTCCGGGGCGCATGCGCCCTTCGTGGCGGCGGCCTCTTTCGATCGGCTCGTAAAAAACTGCTGAAAACGCGGCCACGATTTAAATATTCCGCCGAACGAGATCGGTCGCCGATCGTTTCAAGAATTTCCGCGAAAATTCTAAAGGGGGAGTCTCCGGGAATACGGATGACCGCCATCGTCGCCGTCGCCGTCGCCGCCGACGCCGACGCCGGATGCTGTCTGGAGGACTCGCCTCGAGACTCTGAAAAATCCGTATTGTTTATCAATGAGTACAAGATGAAGTTAGCAATGACAACGTCTGGAGATGCTAATGTTTGGCCCACGCTGTTTGCCTTGACGTAGGCGCACAGATCGTAAGAAAGTCTTTTCCGGAGGGGTGGCGGGGGCGAGACGCCGGCGGGTCTGTAAGAGCTCGTTGCGAGAGAAGAGAAGAGAAGAGGAAGAGGAGAGGAGAGGAGAGGAGAGGAGAGGAGAGAGGCGAATGGAAGAGCGAAAAGCAGCCTCGGAGAAAGAGAGCGAACTTTGTCGAGAGTTACCGAAATAAAACGTGACGAGCATCTCCACCGCCACCGCCACCGCCGCCGCCACCGCCGCCGCGACGTCTCCGACGTCCTCGCTAATAAGAAAGAGGATCGCCTTCGCAGGTGCGTCCCGACGACCACCGGCGCCCTTGAGATATTTACCCTCAACCCTCTTCTTCCCTTATCTCGTTTTCCTTGCCCGTCGTCGCGCTCTCTCCCTATCTAATCTTTTTCCATCCCCTTTCCTCTCCTCGCCCCTTGAGCCAACTTCTTTGGACAACGAGAGCAACTCGCGGGAAAACGATCGGACGCGATAAGAAAGCTGGAGAATACACTTCCAGCTGGTGCCTATTTATGGTTTCGCGTCACCCTCGCGCCCGCGCTTCTCTTCCTGATCCTTGAATCGCGGCGGCGATCGGCAAGTGGGCAGCGCCGCGTGGGTGTCGCAGACGAATCGTGACAAAGCTCTTCGTACTCGCGCACTCCTCCGCCACGTGTTTTTCTTATACTGATTTTCTAAGTGGATGATGCGCTAAATATCGCGTTGTCTGTAAAACTACCGCCTTTTTTTTTCTCTCAATGGCAGCGCAAATTCAGTTTCGACGTCGGCGGGGGGGAGGGCGGGCTCTTGGTTTCGTCACTTTTTCATCGCCCGCGCCAGGACACTCGCTTTTACCCTTTAAGGAGAGGAGCCATTTTTTTATACGCGCGTAGGAGTTTCCGGCGGTTTAAGGCCATCGTCGGAGGAGGCCGTCGTAGGCGAGCGCGCCCACGCGGTTAGAAAAGCGAAAAGTTCGCGCAAAACCAAATCAAAGCGCGTTCGAGTTTGCCAATTAAAACGAGTGAAACTCGCGCATCGTCGAGACGAGAGCGCGTTTCGTTACTCCAAATACGTTTAAAGAGATACGCGCAAGAAATTCGAAAGTCGAAGGAATCGTAAAGTTTCATCGTGCGCTCTTTTATACTGCAAGAAAAGAAACGCGCACTGACTGAAAAAAAAAAACACAAAACAAAACAAAAAAAATATTTCATGATAAAACACAATAAATCGAAGCGGACTGTCGTTAATCAACGGGTGAGTGAGAAAAGTGTAATTTCTAGTGTGAGAAAATCGGGAAAATAGCGAGAGAGAAAGTGTCAATTTAATTTCAATAGTTGCGCGCGATCTAGTGCGCGTACCGCGGTCGAGTGCAACGGAGAGGAGAGGACAAGACAGAAGAAGGAATCGAGCAATTCAACTTTCAGCAGTCGGTCATTGCACGTTGACCGATACGAACGTGGTGTCTCTCCTTTTGCCGTTCGACTTTTAGAAATTTGGGAACGGGGGTGGAGGGAGGGGGGAGGCGAACTACGAGGTCCTCCTCGTCGTCCGAGCGATTCCAGCGAGATAATTGAAATAGCCGAATGCTTTTTGCGAAAGAAACCATGTTCAGCTCGCAGCGGTAGTCGGGGGTCCGATCGTCGAACGATCTTTTTTCTCCTTTCGCGTCCAGTTTTTGCAGAGCTCTGATTAAGGGTGTATCAAGGACTCGGTGACCTCCTTGCGGATGGTTGCGCACGGTGCTTCTTGCTCGTTACTCTTTTTCCCATCGGGCGCCGTCGGCGAATTCTCCTCCTTCGGCGCCTTCCTCGGGATCCTCGGGAAACGGGGAAATGGGAGTGCGATCGAGCGCACGTACGCACGTACGGTACAACGGATCAGGTTAATTATGACGAAGAGACGCAAGTACAAATTGGTTCGAAAAGAGGCGAATGAAAGTTTGCCCGACGCGTCTGTCTAAAAATAATAGTGTCCGCGTGCGATTATCAGAGCGAGTGGTGTCAGCGGGGGTAAGAAAAAGGGAAAAAGGGCAACGCGTCGGGGGGAGGAAGAGAAGGTGGCGGGCGGTAAAAGTAATGGTGTCGTCCGCAAGCAGCGTCGTCGCGCCGAGTCAACGATCTTCTCTCCTCTGTCCACTCCCCATAAACAAACAGCTCGGCGGCGGCGGCGGCGACGGCGACAACGACGACGGCAGTGGCGGTGGCGGTGGCGGTGATGGTGGAGGTGGAGGTGGTGGTGGTGGTGACGGCGACGGTGGCGGCGAGCCGTGTGTCGACCGGCGTGTAAACAGGCCCGTCTAGAGAAGGACGAAGCCAAAAGAAGAACGCGAGAAACAAGAACCTTCTCTCTCTCTCCCACATAGTAGAAGTACAGGGGATGTCAGACCGGCGAAGAAGAAAAAGAAGTTGAGAAAAGTTCGACAAAGATGCGTGATTCATGTTTCTTTTCCTCGTCCGCAACCCCCTCGCCTCCTCCTCCTCCTCCTTCTCCACCACTTCTATTTAGATAGAGATACCAGGATTAAGAGAAAAGAAGGCAAACCGAGAGAAAACTCGGAGGAGGAGATGCAATGCTCGCGTTCTCTTCCCCTTCCTCGGCTTCTCGGCGAGAAGAAGCGAGTGACGTACGATATCTTTTTCCACTCTCTTTTTTTCCGCGGAAAGAGAGGAGAGGCCTTAGGCTGCCGAGGAAAAGTTTGTTGAAAATGTTCCGGAGAAAGAAAATGAACGGGTGGTCCGAGAATAGACGGGACGTATTTTCTTGTTCTTTAATCTTTTGGCAAGGGGGTGGGTGGATTTAAAAAGCCGCGGATGCAGGGAAGGGGGAAAGTTTTCGCGGGAAAGAGCGATGGGGTTTTTTCAGGCGGGCCTCGCGACTAGCGTCTCTTCCGGTTTCTTTCATCTTCCCCCGCCTCGTTCCAGGGCTGATCCACGCGATCAGTCCTTTTTCAGCCATACATCTTCCTCCGTCTCCGCTGTCGTCGCGCCGGCAACCGCCGATGCAACGCCGAGTGTCGAGCGCTATATATAGATGGCCCTGAGTGCGCAAAAATCACCTTACAAAAATCTGGATCAAGGGGCCATTCACCAACGCCAAGTGCGCGCAGTCTGCCGGGTACTTCCCCCGAACCCTCCCGCCGCTTCTTCTCTCTTTTCTTTGCCCGTCTCTTTGCTCTCCTCTCCTCTCATCTCGTCACTCCGCCATTTTTTAAGCCGACCTTAACCTTCGCCATTCCGCGTTTACCCCCTGCTCCCGATCCCCCCGCGGAGTCTACCCTTAAAGATCGAGCGATTCTCCCGGAAATCAATCGACACGGAGACCGCTATCTCGCGGTTCCGTCAAAACACTCGATATTTTCTTCTCATTCTCAGCCGTTGGAAGTGGGAAGGGGAGCAACTGAGATTCGAAGGTTTTGGAACTTTGAGGTCCTCGGCGCTGACGAGATCGGTGGAGACACGACGATCTCGATCGATCCTTCGAAGACGATCCTCCGCGTCTCGAGTGGTCGTCACCGCGCGTGGAGAGGCTAAAAACCCGACGACGCGCGGACACTCGTGCGGTCTCTCGCCGACGGACATGGTCGCCGTCAGCATCGACGTTAAAACTGTCACATATCGGCACTTGAATCTCGCGAGCGGCCGACATTAGCAATGACGCATGGCGGGAAGCACGCAATTATATTGGACTGGATACATTCGCATCCGAGAGCGGACGATGGAAAACGTTGAGATATTATCTCGACGGATACTCTCCGAGCGCGCGCGCATTCCTCGAGCCACGGACACGCTCGTCGTGGTCCGCCGCCATTTTCCCTCTCGCCGATTTGTCGCGATTTTCAGATTTTCCGAAGAAGCGCGCCGAAATTCCAAAGGGAAATACCGCGGCGACGCCATTTTGGTTCCCCCTCGTTGATTTCCATCTGACGGAGGAGGAGAAGGAAATTGTCGGAAAAGAACTCGTCAGCGTTTAAAAAAGAACGCGAGGCCACCTCTGGCCTTCCACCCATTAGCTCGGGGGCCAATTAGGATGGTCAACGAAGGAATCGCAGCACCAGCAGCAGCGGCGGCAGCGGCGGCGACCGCCTCGTTATTTGCTTTCTCACTTTTGCCTCCATTATTCCGCTGGGAATTCTCCGGCGATGCGCTCGCATTGTTTTTAAATGCGACGACCAGTCTCTGCTTAGTGTCTCCTCCTGCTTTTTGAGGTTATCGCGTCTGGTTTATTGTACAGGGAATACAGATACCGCGCGAAAATGATCGTGTTACTGCAGGAGAAACGGGAAACGCGATGTCTCTCCGTCTCTCCTCTTCTTTCCACTCTACCGTGGCTCCGTCTCGATTTTCGTCTCTTTCGATAATGTCGCCGCGCGACTCGCGGTGAATCTCGGCGATTTTTCACGATCGTTTTCCGATTATCGGTCCTTGCCCCTTGCGTGCGCGACGGTATGAGGAAACTCGTTGGGAAACGTCGTCGCTTGCGCGTTTCGTGTTTACTCCGCGACATCTTCGCGCTCGTGCGAACGCAATCGGCGCCGCTCCACTCGATCGCTGAAAAATCGCCGAGTTTTAATTGAATCGATAATTCGCTGATCGCGACTGACGATCGGCGTCCACGGGGAGGAGGGAGGGCGCGAACTCTCGTCCGGAATCGGAATAACGGCGCTAATAAAAACATCGATAGTGACAAGTAATTTCAAGTGGTCAAAGTTCGAAGATCGTGCCAAAGGCATTAACCTCCGGAGCCAGTAGAAAACAAACGGATTGCGCACTCGTTTCGGTGACAAAACTCTTCTACGCGACTCTCGATAAGAAAACTGGAAAATCACGCGCGGGATGCACGGATAAAACAAACGAACAAACAAACAAACAAATAAAGAGAGAGAGAGAGAGAGAGAGAGATCAACCCCATTCATAAAGTTTTCCCGACGCCTCTATCCGACGATTCGAGCGGAGTCGATCGAGTCGAATCGTTATCTCCCGCCGCGGAAAGTTCGCACGTTTTTGCCCATCGAAAGCTCCCCTCCCCCTCCCGTTATCCGACGGCGGAGGTCGCGCGGATACCGGAAGTGCAGTCGACTCGCGACGCGGGAGCGGAATATTTGGAGTTTAGCGAGCGAGCGACAAATCTCGCGAGGGGGCCGAAGAAGAAAACCTGGAGCAAATGTTTCGATTTTTCGAGGATTCGCGAGATCGGGAGGGACGATGGTACATATAAATAGAAATCTGTTGGCGTTCGATGGAAATTTATTCGGCCGCGAGGTATCTGGCTATCGAAGATGCCGTCGCTGAGTAATCCATGGCTGGGGGTGTCGGGGGGAGCACCCACGCTCGCGCGCGCGGAGACGGGACCAGGTCGATTCTGTATATTTGCACGGGCACGCGTGCATGCGCAACGCACTTAACGTACGATATCCGGCAGCGCGCGTTTGCGTGGCGTGCGTCACAAGTTGCCCCCCGGAGTATTTGAAGAAGTCGAGGGAATCTTTTCGTTTTCGAAAAATCAGAGTACACTCGGTGGCGGCGACGGCGACGGCGACGGCTACGACAGTCGTTGGGTTCCCCCAATGGAAACCCGTCATCGTTGGAGTCTCGGATAAAAGTCTGTCCCACGCGTTGCATAATCGGCCAATTTCTTTACCATGGGGGGAGAGAGAGAGAGAGAGAGAGAGAGAGAGAGAGGATCGCGGATCCCGGCAGAAATAGCCTCGCGCACTCTTCCAGAGGCGAGTTCTCCGACAACTTGGAAAGCGAATTCCTGGAAGAAGAGGGGGAGTGGAGCCAAAAGGGGATGTTCGACGCCGTCGGTCCGGGAGGCGTCGGCGAGTGGCAGAGGCTCGGCAGTCCGCGCGTATTTCGGGCGGTACGGGCCACTGCACTGTCCCCGCTGCCATCCACGCATGGCCACCACCTTCCCCTCGCTAGAGCACGCGCCATAATTCACTCGGCTACAACTTCATAATATTGCGGACCGGCCCAAATCCACGCGGCGGGATTCCCCCGGTCCCCACTCCATTCCTCGCTCGATCATCGCGCGCCTTCCACGAGACGAGAACTTGGGGAGAGCCGGGGGGCGGTGAGCGCGAGTCTTCTTGGCTGAGAACCCATGGCTGACGACGACGCGTGGCTACTCCACGCGTGTACGCGGTATCGTTGAAAATGACATGGAACCATGGAATAAATTTGACGAAGCGCGAGGAGAACTCGCGAGGGCAATGCCAACTTCGCAGTGGCCCCATAACTCTCGTCGTCGCTCTTCCCCCTGCGATATCTCTTGGATCACGTACAAGAAGATGACTGAGTAGTCGGATCGCGTGGACTATTGGCATCGCATCAGGATCGGATCTCACCTGTCCATCCTCTCCCCCGGCAGACAAATTGCTCCGAATCGCGCCAATTCCGACTCTCCGGATAGATAAACCCCTTGTGCGCGCCTCTCTCTCTCTCTCTCTCTCTCTCTCTCTCTCTTCGGGAACGATGCCCGAGAGTCAATTGAAACGCGGAATTCCCTTTTTTGTCGGCGTAACGCGAGCCACTGTTTTAGAGATCCTCGACGATCATTCATTCGCGTTATTGAGCGACACGTCCGCGGATTCCGAGAGGGAGAGGGAGGGAGAGAGAGAAAGAGGTCGCTTGAAAATCAACGGGGGTGACCGCTGACCCCGAGGAATTACGGGGAATCTCGAGTTGTCTCGATTTCGACTCATCTGCGCGATTAACCCTGCGCCTCCCTACCCCTCCTGTTTTCACCAAGCAGCGGCAGCAGTCACCGCATCCTCCTTTTTTTCCAGGAATTCCTCGCGCCTCTTGGAATTTTTTTGTTTTCTTCTCCTTCCAGAGACCCGCGGTGATTCCTCCAGTGGACAATGCGGAAAAGCGCTTTCCGACATTGCGCGATACTCTCGCGCGTTCTCTCGCCAAATGACGAAACGCAGACGCGGAGCACTGCGAAATCGCGCGAAATTTCCTCCCTCTCCAACACCCCTGCCCCGCTTATCCTTCGTGACACAGGAGACTGGAATGCTCGGCAGAGGCATTTCAAAAAGCCAGAGGGCTCGCCATTTTTTTTGTTTTTCATCCCCGATGGAAATTTGCGCGAGGCGAACAGTCGGCGCGCCAGGAAATTGGACAAATTCTTCCCGTGTCTCGCGAAGGGGAAGGGAGAGGAGGCTCCCGTCGGAGGCTTGGGAGAGCCCTGACTCTGATCATTGAACTTAAAGCGTTGAGACGGGCGTCCTTCTGCACACACACACACACCGGGACTAACGACCAGGTGGACGGATAATAAACAGATAGACGGTCGGGGACGGACAATAGGAGTATCGCGCGGTGCAGCTTTGCAAAAGGAGAGGAGATGAAAGAGGGGGGAGGGGGGAGAGGAAGGAACGAGGGGGAATAGAGACGAGGAGAGACCAGTGATGTGTTATTCCACGGTGCACGCCTACGTGATGTCATGCACGCGTCAGAAATGCCGACCTTGCGCTCTGCACGAGCTTAAGTCAGTCACCGCGTAATGCGATGCATTCATATTGGCCAAGCCTTCGAACCGGCGCGGGCGATCCCTTCTTCGAGGTCTCCCCGATCGGTCCACGCTCCGCAAACTCTCCTCCACCGTAACTCCGCTACCAGGAGGCCCGAAAACTGCCCCGACGTCGAGCAACCGTTTCCGCTCCGTCAGGCTTCCTACCGGAAGTCGCGCGTCTACCACCCGAGACAACATTCGATCCCGGATCGCTCGATCGAGAGGCGCGCGCGTCTGACCACATTCGTCTCGTTTCTACTTGGGAAATTCACGCGGGCTCTCGGCTCGGGGGGATTCCCACGCGCATCCGGGAACTTTTCTCTTTTCTTCTCCTCTCCTCTCCTCTCTCGAGCGAATGGTAGACGATGTCCCCCCGGCCAATTTCCTGCCATAAAATTGTTTATGAAATGGCGCGCGCCACACTCGTGGAGCGCAATTGCGGAAAATGGAGATTTATAGGGTTTAAATTCCGTTTCGCGAGTAGCGTCTCGCTTGAATCAATTGAATTAAATCTCATTAGATTCTAATTGATGAATCAGGCTGCTGGCACTTTTTGCGCGTTTTCTCGCAAAGCAAACGAGACGAGACGAGGCGAGACGACCGCGAGAGGTTTCGCCGTTTACCATTTGCACGTGCATTTATTTGCTCTCGAGCATCTTCGTCGCTTCCTTCTTCTTCTTCTTCTCGGGAGGCTCTTCCATTATTGATCGAACTTGTCGAGTTTTCACCAGAGTATCTCTCGCCCACTTTGCGACGCCTCGCTCATATTTGAGATCACGCGTCGTATCGCGGCTAGAGAGACAGGAATATTACCGCGGGAGAAGAATCGTTCGTCCGTCCGTCTGTCCGTCCGTTTGTCCATCGTGCGTCGAATACGCGCGCGCGCGCGTAACTCGATGAATAATTTATGACAGCGAGCGATTAAGGTGTAAGGAAGAATTCGAAGCGGAAACGAGGGGAGAATTGAATCCGATCGACGACAGACTCGCGATCCCGTGGAATTTTTCCGGTCTTTCCCGGATTCCTGGCGGTAGTGCGCCACTACCGCGATCTTCGATCGGTTCGAGATCGGCGGATGTTTCGAACAGCCCCCCTCCCCCTACTGTAATGCATAATTCATAAGTGGTCGCATTTTCACGACGAACCCGATCCTCCGGCACTCGATGGAAAACCGAGCGATCGACCGATTTCTTGTTAACCTCTCTCTCTCTCTCTCTCTCTCTCTCTCTCTCTCTCTCTCTCTCTCTCTCTCTCTCTCTCTCTCTCTCCTTCCGTCCTTTCCTCCATTCCTCCCACGACTTCGGAGAAACTCAGCTGCGACGATCCGATTCGATTTTCCGCTCGTGTAACTGCATCCAGCGGCAAAAACGAGAGCAATTATGCAAATCCTCCCACTGATTGTTCACCGCGATTTCACAGACGTCTCTCCGTAATTGACTCTAACGAGTTTTATATACCCCGATCCTCTCGTTAGCGCGACGACCGATTTCCGAGTCCGGCGAGAAATTTCAGATCTCGCGGATGAATTTTCCACTCGAAGGGGCGCGCAATTAGCGGAGCGCTACCGATGTCGCAAAAACCATCGTCGCGCGTCCACGCGTGGAACACCGACGACGATGAATTCCATTTACGTCAGATTCGGCGATCCATCGATCATCGCGCGTCGTTTTTCCTGAAATCTTTCCATCCGGATGACGTATTCCGTGTGAAATGAATCGATGATCGAAGGCAACTCGCGCGCGCGTCACGTCGCTTCGCTTCGATTCCTTCCACTTATGGATTAGAGGAGAAAAAAAGGGTTCAAGAGGCACGGACGGACACTCGGATATCCACGTGTGGATCCACGACGCATCGGACGATCGTGCCCCGACGATGGTTTTGTCGCTTCTCTCGGAGGTTTCTTTTAGCGGTGGTGGGAGATTGCGCTGGAGATGCCATAAGTCGTTTAGGCCCATTAAGTAGCGGAGAGCAAAATTAAACGGGAGACACCACCACCACCACCACCACCACCGCCAAGCTACTCGCAGACGAGGGGAGACGTCCCCTCGCGAGTCATAAATCTCGGCGACTCTTTTTTGCCGAGGAACTCGAGAGATTCTCCTAGTGACAAGCGCCTCGGGACGGATTCCGCGCGATCCAGAAGCGGCGTGGATTAAGCGAGTTAAACGCGAAACCCCCAACAACCCCCTCCCCCTCCGTGGAACGGAACATCCTTTCCACGGATTTTTCATTTTTCTCCCCTTCGAGGGTTATCGGCGCGCTCTTCGCCCCGCGTCCGACCCACCCCGATCGATTTACCGATCGAGCTGGCAAACAGGAATCGTTTGACGCGCGTTCGGCTAATTTTATCGCGAGAATTTAATGGCGTCGAGATAAACGCGACGCTCTATCTTCGGCAGGCGCCGAGCGTTAATCGCGATCGGTTCGCCTTACCGCGGTGGCGCCTCTGCAAACTCGAGAACCGGAACCCACGCCATTTTTCCACGAGGTCCCGCGACTCTCTCCTGCTGATTTTACGACGTGCCTCCCCCGCGCCGGGGAGGAGGGGAGGAGATAAGAAACTATCTCGGGTTCTTCGACGTTGCGCAACTCGACGACGCAGGAAGCGGAGGTGGCGCGGCTCGTTTTTAAGGCCGGTCCGCAGGGGCAGGAGCGGCAGGGGAAGGAATCAGGTCGAAGATACGAATGCGAATAAGAGATGCGAACCCCGAACGAGAACCTACCGTGCGAACCTGGCCGCTCATGCAAAACACACGCGCGCATTTACATATTATAATACAATAGTCCTGCCGTGCCTTCTCCCCTTTTACGCGGCTCCATTTGAAATTTCAATAACCCCGACGCGTCACGAGTGTTTTCTCCGAATGTTCTTCTTCCTCTGGTACGTACCACGGTGGTACCACGGGACCAGCGATTTCGCGAAAAAACTATTCAGCGCTCGCTATCGCCATTCAGCTGCAATACTAGTTTCTCGCAATGGGCTCGCTACTCCCTTTGTCGTTCTCGAGGTCTAAATTCAATTTCTCTCTCTCTCCCTCCCTCTCAATAGGCCGTTTCCATGTGTCGACATGCACGTTTCCATCGAAGAATCGGCGTGCTCCACGCGTGAATCGCCGCTGGAACGCTCGCTCGCTCGCTCGATCGCTCGATCGGTAAAAAAGGGAGTCGAGTCTAGATCGTGGGAATCGCGGAACTCGCGGCTGGAAGGGAGCTCTTCGTCTTTCGTCACGTTGAAAAGAAACCCCGGTTGAACGGGGGTTGAAAGGGAAGAAAGGAGAACGGTGGCGAGAAACATCGGGGTGCCTAGAATTATCGTGAGGAACGTTGAGAGAGAGAGAGAGAGAGAGAGAGAGAGAGAGAGAGAGGGCGAGGAGAGGAATGAAATCGCGAATGTTCGCTCGGTTCGCAGGATGCGCTTTTCGGTTCGTGAGAACCAGGTTGCGAAGGCACGTGGGAACTAGGAAGACAGGGCCCCGACGAACTTGCGCCTCCAACGGGACTCGTCCTTGTAAATCATTCTCCACATCGGGATTCCAATCGCGTAATCTGCGAATCGGATTTGCATGGGGTCCCCCCCCCCCCCCGCCGGCGCGGGACACTCCAGCCTTTTCTCTTACCGACCGCGAGCGCTTGTTCCAGTTGTGCTCGGAATATTTCGTAACCACCGAAACAAGCCCGTCTCTTCTGCGGAAAATTCGCGGAAAAGGAGTCGCAGTTTTCCCGTGAGTTTCGGGAAGCTTCGAGAGTGCCGGCTCGAAATACGAAATGCATCCCGCTGACACGAATCTCGATGTTTGCTCGTGCTAATCCGCTTTAATGCACCATCATTTCATTTTATTAGGCGCGCCGCGTGTCCGATGTGACAGCCAAAACATTGTTGGCACAACCAAACATGACTAACGATAAATCACTCGGTAGAGAGAGAGAGAGAGAGAGAGAGAGAGATCGCGGAGAGAACCGATCGGGTTTCAGCGACTTCCGCGACCAGTACCTTTCGGGACCATCTGTTTTACCGTCGGAGAGGCCGCTGTTTCCCCGAAAGGAATCTCGCGGGAATCCCCGGAGGACTCGAGCGGACAATCGGGGGCGCTCGTCCAACGAGCTGATCGCTCCCGCGGAACTTTCTCCTCCGCTCCTCTTCCGCTCTTTCACGCGGTCGAATATCGCGCGCAGTGAAATCGGCTGCTGCCGTCCGCTTTTTTTCTTCTTCCAGCCACCTATAAATAGAGCCGGGCAAACGAGATCTAATCGAATTTCGCGCGTCCTTATCAAATTGTCAGCCAGTAATAGCCTCTCTCGCTTATCGCCCCCCCCCCCCCGCCTCCCACCCTGCCTGGCTATTTACATTCGGCGGTCATATCGCGCTCTCGTAATCTGGAATTATCCATTAGAGTAATTTTCTACGCGATAGATGCCAGCGGTTAATGCCGATACTTTGCCCGATTCATTATCCTCGGCGATCGAGCGCCGTTTAGCATACGCCACGCGCCATTTTTATTGGCGGCTCTCGAGGAATCGACGATCGGAACGCGAGGTTGAATTATTTATATAAGGATATTCAGCGAAACTGATTAGCGTCGATCTCCTCTCTCGGTTTCCGCTCGATTAAACCTCGCGCGATCGTTATTCTCTACCTGGAACAGTCCAGTGAGCAGGGGGAGGGAGCCTCTCTCTCCATCCGCGGAACCGGGAGTCATTGCGACCGCGCGATTCTCCTTCCTCGCGTTTTCTCTCTCCGAATTCGCGATGCGACTTCCGGAACGCGGAACTCGACTCTGACCCTGAACTTGATCGGGCAAACTAGATTTTGCAAGATTTTCTCACGGAGGAGGAGGAGGAGGAGGAGGAGGACGGAGGTCCACGGCAGCTTCGGTAGCGTTGCGGTTGGGGAGGATTTTAGTGCGGGGGGGACCAAGGTCTTCCTGGAGTAGTCAGAGTTTTCAACGATTTCCACGCTCGGGTCTCTCGAGCGGAGGAGAGTTCCGCCGACTGTCCGCTTATACACAGAAATAGCTTCTCGTGGTCGTCGCGGTCGTCGTGGTCGTCGTCGCCGTCGTCGTCGTCGTCGTTAGGGGCTAAACGCATCTGCGGCAAAGTCCCGACTTGCGTCAGCGCATGATCCGGTGGGGTGGTGCGGGACGAGAGAAGCGGCTCCCAGGAAAATCAGGAGAATCGCCGAGAGGAAGTGAACTCTCGCGGATGGAGAGGTAGCCTTGACGTTGTCGAGGTTGTCGATAAGTCGAGCAAACTATTTGCGAGCTCGTTAAAACCGCAAGGTGAGGCCGCGGCGAGTCCTTCGAGGTGGTGCGTGTGGCCCCTGGCAACGCGCGCTCCTTTCATGGCATGTGCTTTTACGCCACGACTGACCTCGTGCCAAATTTTGCAGGAACTACCGCCGAATTTTTCCTCCCCATTTTCCAAGCGGCTCTCGGCTTTTTCTCTCTCTCCCATGATCGCGAACAAGAAAATGGCGCCTGTGCCGGAGCAGCAGGAGTCGCGAAAGAACAGTCGCGTTTTCTTCATCGGTGATTTCACTCGCGACGAGGAATTTCAAAAGCGCGCGAGAGTAGAGAGAGAGAGAGTGGACGAAGTTGAATATGGAAAAGAAGAAAAAGAGGAGGAGGAGGAAGACGAAACGGACGAATGGAAAAGGGAAGGGGGCGGTGGTGGCAAGTCGTTTTGTGTCTGCAGTCCGTCTAAATATACGCGGTTCTCTCTCCTCGCCTCGATGGAGGTTCGCGGGAAGACCCGGGGGAGGGGTAGGGGATGGGTATCATGACTCTGGAGAAATTCTCGCGACGCGAACGATCGCGCCCTCCTCCAGGTCGTTCGATCGAGACTAATCGTCAGGGGGCGATAAACCGATGAATTTGCGAGGGGGTGGAAGGGGGTCGAGGTTTTTCGCGTGGTTCGAGAGAGAGAGGGAGCGAGCATTTTTTCGAGCGTTTTTCCGGGCGAGAGGTGATTTTTGCGAGTCTCGCAGTGCCGCCCACCAGTGTCCGCGACCTATTCATAAACCGAACGCCAAGTCTCGCCAAAACACACGTGACTGAGAGGCACAATCCCTCTGCTCGGCGTGCATTGGCACATTCTGCGCGATATAAATTCCTCGGCGCGAGCCAACCGGCCGTTATCGCACGTTTACCAGCAGCCGCCTCCTCCCTCCGCCCCCCTCTGCCCCATGACCAAACATTCTGCAACGATAAGCAGCCACCCACACCGCGCGCTCTCTCCCCCGAGGCAGGCAAAAATACTCCCGATCGGGAGAAGATCGAAAATCCGGGAGATCCTGGGGGAGAACTCGCGGAGATGCCGGCGAACTCTCGGAGGATCGTCGGATCGTCGGCGGACGATCGGGGTCAAGAGAACCGGGGGCGGCACACGGTTTCCTTGAGCCAATTGACGAAGCAGCGGAATCTCGTCGAGTGTCAATAGAGCAGATAACAGCATCTCGTTGTTTTCTTCGAAAGAACGCGAAACTCCGCGCGCGCGAGATAACGGAGATCGTTATTATTTTGTTAGCGAGACGCTGGCGATGGAGGCGGTAGCGGCGGAGAGGCGGAGGGGGCGGAGGCTAGAGAAGAGTTTGGGGCGAAAAATCACGTGGAAAGTTTGAACGTCGATCGACGCAACCGGTAGACACGGGATAGAACTGGGTGACGTCGACGTCGACGTCGACGTCGCGGACTTGAAATTTTCTCTCGGCGCGCAATCGCTCACGTGACCCCCGCAGCTATAAAGATCCGAGCGCGAGTGCCAGAGGTTCACCCGAACGAGATCTTTTATTTACGTCGTCGAACGATGCCGATCGTCCTTATGGGACCGATCGCTTTCGGAACGAACGATTTAGCTCGGGAGGAAAGGGAGGTTGGGAGGAGAGAGGTGGTAGCGATCGGAGGAGTGCCGGGGGGGGGGTGTCTTCTCGCGCTTCTTCTCGGAAAAGAGAGTAAGAGAAGAAGGAGGAGGAGTGATAGGGATGACAGGGCGAGAAGGAACGAAGAGGGAAAGATCCAGGCGATGGAAAGTGGAGAGAAACTACTCGGAAAGAAACGCAGATGCAGTTCCGCGCGACTAAGAAACAGGCGATAACGCATCGGCGAATAAATAGCCTCGAATAAAAGGTCGTTCCGCATCGGCACTGGGGCTGCTGCCATCATTTATCTGCCAGCGCTCCAATTAGTCAGATTTGACAAATAATTCCCGTCGTCTGAGCGATCGCGGGAGGATGGAGAGAGGACTCGCGCGATCCACCCAGGTTTGACACGGTTCCCGATCGAACGGGGGGGGGGGGGGGGGGGGGGTAGGAGGAAACTCGAGGAGAATCCAACGAAGGGAGGTGAGGACCTCGCTTTTGCGATGGTCACCGAGGGGGAGAGGGGGTGGTTGTTGAGCGAGATGATTTCTGGCGCTTTTTGAGAGAGCGGTCCAGAGAGCTGCGAGGAAGAGTAGGAGGTGGCGAGGAGATCGAGAAGGAGCTTGGCAGACTCTCCGTCGTCGAGAGACCGGGGATTTACCTACTTTAAGCATTCGCGCATTGGCTTATTACGCACAAGGACCGCGTTGTCCTCGCGCTGCTGCGGCCAATTAGCCGCGAATCTCGAGAATCGAGCGGAACCCAACACCGGGAAGATGACGAGGCCTGCAGAGAGAGGGAGAGAGAGAGAGAGAGAGAGAGAGAGAGAGAGAGAGAGAGAGAGAGAGAGAGAGAGAGAGAGAGAGAGAGAGAGAGGGAGAGAGAGAAGCTGGAGGAAGAGTAAATGGCTTGAAAGAAGAAGAGACCAGGGAGAGGGGAGCATTTGGACCGAAAGAGGATGGACAACGAGAGAAGAGAGGAGAAGAGGAGAGGAGAGACCCTGAGGAATGCGAGAGGGAGAAAGAGGGAGTACCAACCACGTGAATAAGGTCCATTTACGCGAGACCTTAAGCCGCCTGCCTCTTTACCGCTTTACGGGTAATCCCTCACCCTCTCTCAATTCGAGAGACGGAGCTTTGGATTTTTCTCGGAAAAGTCCTTTTTTCTCTCGCAAACTCGCCAAAACCCAAAACAGAAGGTGGATCACCGTGGACTTCCGGTCCCGGCGCGCATCACCCCAATCGTCAAAATTCTTGGGGAGAAATTGTTAATTTATGAAAACGACGTCGTCGATTGCGCGATGTCCCTTGTTGTCCACACGGGGAAGGGGGGAGGGGACCACACGGCTCTCGACAGGGAGAAACCAACGACCACCGTTTCCACAGGCGTATTATCAACTTATTACGAAGCTGCGCAAGAATCCCGATAAAGTATCCACGCATTACGCTCGCTCGCGCCTATTATGAATACGCTTAAGCGAGTCTCGTCCGCCATCTTCCCTCAGACATAAGTTTCCCTGTAAATACCAATTACTCCCAAGGGTCTGGCCCTCCTCTACGTCCCACGGGAAAAGTCGCCTTGTGCTCACATCTGTCTTGGTTCTCTCTTCTCCCTCCCGGTTTATGCGCGCGCGCGAGCGCGCGTGTGGTCAATGTTTACCCAAGCGCATGTATGTGCAGCCATTATTGGGTACAAGTATCTCTCGCTCTATCGCGAGCACGTCGATGTGCGAGTAGCCGCGCTTGTTGCGCGATCGTTCTCTCACGTATAACGAATTAGCGATGCTAGTGTGCGTGCGGTGAACCTGCGCGGTTGCGTCGATGCATCTGCTTATAACTCGATCTATAGCATAAAATTGCAACTTGCGAGACACTATTGGCAGTAACGGCCGAAACATAAATTTCAGGCTTCGGAGATTCAGGCCGTGCAAGGTTTCGTTACTCGGGGGGAGGCAGGGGGGAAGAAAATTTCCAGACGCGGAGCGAAGGTACCGACGACTTACGGAAGTGGACCGGAAGTCGCGTGTTCCTCTCGGCGGCTGGACGATCTGAAAAATTCTGTCGTGTCGCGAGGGCACACCTGCTTAACGCAGCAAGCCCCGCGCTAATCTCAATTAACCTTTATCGCCGGATCTCCGATGATGGTCAGGGAGTTAACGTCCTTCCCCCCGCGGCCCGCGGCCTGCGACCTCACACGCCGCGTGTCCCGGATATGTAACGATTCGCTTGGGCCTTGACTCCTCCGGACCCACCTGGATGTGCCCGCGGGCGATAATCCGTCGAGTCTCCAGAGACACGAAAGAAACTGCGCCGCTAATTTCGCCTAACCTTTCGTAACCCAAAAATGCCGCCGCCGCCGATCAGCCACGAAGAATTAATTGGTCGCGGACAGCGGCGGCGGCGGTGGCGGCGGCGGCGGCGCAAGAAGATGACCCGAAAATCCAGAAAATGCTCTCCCGGCTATCGGAAAAGAGAAATTCGACCGAACACCTCCCCCGATTTGTTTTTCAGTTTGTTCGAACCAAGGCCGGGGCTGCCGCCCCCCTCCCCCGACGCCGCCAGCAACTCGGACTTTGTGCTCGGTGTCGACCGGAAATTGCGGCGGGGCCAACAGGTAGTAGCCTCGCGCTTAACCTGACGGCCAGCGCAAATCAATCACGTCACTGGCGTCTTGTCAGCCGGGAACCCTCCTCAGGTACCTCTACACACAGGTGTTTCGCACCCGGGCGTTACAACCGAGATTAGCTGCTTCTTTCGGCTAATATCCTTAACGGCACGGAACTCACGGGCGCCATAAAAATATTTTCCCAAAAAGGAATTCTCGTGATGGGTTTCCAATGGTGAAAGAGAGAGAGAGAGAGGGGGAGATAGTAGCGGTTAATTATGAAAAACCGAGGAAAAAATGTCGTCGTCGTAGTCGTCGTCGTCGCCGTTATGGAGGTCGAAGGAAAAGTGCGACTAGAAAAGCAAAGAAATCAGCCAAGAGTCGAGAGAGAGAAACGAGAAGTGAAACCGCGGCGCGCCATTGGCGCGAATCTGTTTTTTCGTAAAGACTCTCTTCGAGGGGCCCTCGAAATAAATTTGAATAAATTTCAATGAAGACGCTTGAAGCGAGAAAGAAAAAGAAAAAGAAAGAGAAAAAAAAAAAAAAGAAGAAAAAGCAGCGGCCAATGTTTTACGAATGCTGAGGAGTCGCCGGATATTATTAGAAGCGAATAGCTGTTGCATTTACTTTTTCACAGTCTGCCAGCTGTTATGTAAATTATACAATGTGCCGCGGTCGGTTTAGCGCAGGCGTGACTGGTAATAATAGTTTAATTCGCCCGTTCTGGGGGCCGATTGATAACGGACGTGCGGACGGAGAGGAAGAGCCCCGGGGGACGGAGGGAGAGATGGGGTGGGTGGGAGAATCATCATCGTCGCTAGCTTTTTCAGCAGTTGGATCGCGCGACGAAGAGAGATGAACGATCGGCGAGAAAATTCAACGATTCGATCGTTGATTTCTGCGCGCCGCGTCGTTCGATGCGCAAAAATCAGCCGATTGGTTGGATCGGCGCAAAGACTTAACCTAAAAACGCGAGTGGACCAATCGGACGCCGTAGTCCTGGCGCGTAATTTTCGCTGAAAGAAAAAAAAAAAAAAACACTGGTCACGCCGTGACTGTGCGGGTCAATTGAGTTTTGCAAAGGAGACGTGTCATCCGACACAATAATCGTGGGTAATTCGATCGCCATTACCGTTAACAATTGCGTCATGCAATCTAGGAGTAATCGCAATTAACCCCACGATCGATCCAAGCCAATATTTCTAGCCCGGCGCAACTTTTCGCACGTGAGTAGGATTCCCGACGTGACAAAGTCTCTCTCTCTCTCTCTCTCTCTCTCTCTCTACGTCTATTCGGTGTATCACCCAACCAAGCGGACGGTGAGGACGCGACCTTGAAAATTGGTGCGTAGGTAAAGGCCGATCGGCGATTTTCGTTATCCGTGCCGAGAATCGTTATCGAGATTCTAGTAAATCGATAAATTCGATAGGGATGGAAGCTCCGATTGGCGGGAAGCGGAGCCGCCGAAGAAAACAGGAAGCGATGGCGCGAAAGAATCGGCGCGGTATCTGCCGATTGATAAGATTGATCGATACCGAATTGATTGCGGAGCGCCACGCGCGAGAAGCGACGACGCCGGTCGCCCGGGGAACCGATCAACGTCCGATTCTCAGCGGATTTAATTGACGATCGGCCATCAATGACGGCCGACGGACGCTTGAATTTTTGCGGAAGCCGCTCGAGCCCCCAAAGCGCCGCTAGATTCAGGAGTCAGGAGTCAGGAGCCAGGATCCGCGCTTGCTCGGAGTCCCGTCTCCGCGCATCTGGGTTAAAACTGGAGGCGACGAGAAGCCGGTTGACTCCGCGTCAAAATATCGTAAACTATTTGATGTAATTTAATTATGCACAATCCAAGAGCCGCTAAAAACCGCTAAAAACCGCTAAAAACCGCCGTGTAATCTTCTTATATAGAAATAAACTTGGTCAAGGCTTGCTCGACATTCGGCATTGAAAATTAGCCTAGATACGGAGGGAGCGTACAGAGTGAGCGAGTAAAACCGATAATTCGATTCCAGTTGAAACCGACCGATCGAGATCCAGGAGATCCAGGAGGATCGTCGGGACTCGAAAGCTGATCTCCTCCCCCAGCGGCGGTAGGTAAGGAGGTCGCGCCGCGTTTCATTTGATTTGCTTTCGGTTCAGGGGCGCGATAGGTGAGAGACCGATCGGCATCGCGCGCGTTAAACCGCATGCATCGAAGCGCGTGCACCGGTGCACCGGTGCACCGCACACCGCACACCGCACATCGCACTCCGGATTCAAGGCTCGAGAACGAGCCTCTTCACGTGGCCCGGCATTACGTAAAACGAGCGCCCGGTATTTTCGAGCGTTCCACGGCCTTTAAAGGGCAACCGGGCAGCCGAGGATCGTCCTCGAACTCCCGTGTCGTCGTCCCGGTTCGCGCCGGGAGGCAGGAGAGACGCGGGGGAGGTTCATCCCCCGGGAATTTCGGCGTTCGGCGAGGAGATCGGTAAGGAGATCGGTAGTGGTGGCGCGGCGCAGGGGGGAGGGGAAAAAAGGATCGAGTTGCGGAGCGAATTCTCATAATCCGTAAGAACACCTACCGGCGGCGCGATGCGGTCTTCTGGCCCAGTCGTCCTCGATCAAGGGTGCGACCCTGCGGGCGTGCAGGGCCGTCGGCAGACACGCCATCGTCAGCAGCAGCAGCAGCAGCAGCAGCGACGCCATCCCCGTCGACAAGGAGCCTCGTAGGTGCATGCTCTTCTCCTCTTCCAGGATGAAATCCAAGGAAACACTACACCGCTCTAATCCCCCCGTGGACACACCGATCCCCTCCCCCCCGCGGGTTCCGCTCAGTCCCTGACCGTCTTCCGCTCCAATAAGCCGCTTACTCGATCAGCGCGCAGCGACGACCATTAATCGATAACCCGTCAATAAAATAAGTCGCTGCTAAACAAACCGTGAAATAAACTGTTCATTGATAAACTGCTAATGAGAACCCAAGGCGAGTTATCTGCGGCGGTCGCGAGAAACTTTGCCGATCTCTCGACGAGGACTTCCGGTAAGCAGCTTGAAACTTTGAGTGAACTTGACACGATCGGTACTGTGCTCGATGGGGTTCTGGACCCTCCGCAGTAGCTTCTTTCTCTCTCTCTCTCTCTCTCTCTCTCTCTCTCTCTCTCTCTCTCTCTCCCTCTTCCGTTCTCCTCTCCCTCGCGTAGAAGATGGAAGCTCTTGCGGATTAAGCGGGCTCGAATCGCTAGATAAGGTTGCTCGGCATTCGCGGCTGTATTTGGTGCAGATAAGAAGCTGCCGGAAACAGCGACGACGACGACGACGACGACGACGACGACGACGATCTTCACACTCTCAATACGTTAGAGCAGAAACGCGCGCACCCAGAGAGCCAACCGGCGTGTGTGCTCGACTCACTCTCTCTCGTTTCCCGACAGACACCGAGAAAAGCCTCCGCTCTCTCGCTCTTTTGCTCTCTCGCACTTTGCGTCTCGCGCGTGCTCCGCGCGACACTGCGCGCGCGCGCGCACGCGCCCGCCTTTTATAAGCCGCGGGATACCTCGCGGGGTATCCCCTTCCCCCGCCCTGCCACTCTGCTCTTCCTCTTCCTTCTCCTTCTCTTCCTCCTCCTCCTTCGCTTCCTCTTCCTCTTCTACGAGCCCTTGGCCCTTTTCTCGAAAAAGGCTGACCCTCGCTGACCCGCCCCCTCGTTTCCGGAAAAACGCCCTCTGACGCTCCCCCACCTCCCCCGAACTCGTCCCTGGACGCAGTGGAATTCCGATCGTTGGATCTGTCAAAACGATCGATCTTCCTCCCACGCCACTCGTCCGTCTCTCTTCCTCGACTCGCCGGCGAATTTTCTTCGATTTCCTCCCTTCGCTTATCCCGTCGTTATCTCTCTCCCTCTCTCCACCGATCTCCTCCTCCTCCTCGTCGATGGAGTCCGCGAATCGGTGGACTTCCGGTCGACGCTCGGTTTTCCTGGATTTTCCTCGACGACGAGGAACGCGTTTGCGCTGACTCCCGGAATGGACCGCGACGACGGCGGCGCTCAACCGAGAAGCTGCGTGTGTTCCGTGGGTCTCTCTCTCTCTCTCTCTCTCTCTCTCTTTCTCGTAGTGTGGGCCTCTGGCAGGAGAGGAGTGTTCGTGGGGACCGACGACGGACTCTGGTAGAAACTCACTGAGTAACTGAGTGACCGCCGCCGCGGTGGCGGCGGCGGTGGTGGCGGTGGTGGCGGCGGCGGCGACGGCGGAGGTGGCGGTGGTGGAGGCTGAGAAGAGGAGCCTGGTGGGAGACCGTCGCCGCCGACGGTACTCTGCTCGCCCGTTGCTTTCTGCCGTGCTCTCTTCTCTCTTCTCTCTACTCGCTGCTCTCTGCTCTCTGCACTCGGCCGGGCGTGCGCGACAAAGCAGCGGCAGCACCGGCGCAAGCGCCGAACCATCGCCGGAGCTTAGATAAGAGAGCGCGACAAGAGAGTGGACCTGGTGCACGGTACTTCCACGCTTCTCTTCCTTTCCTTTTTCTCCATTTCGATTCCCACCATCCTCTCTCTCTCTCTCTCTCTCACCTTCCTTCGGATCCCCCGGGAATAACAGATCAAACTGCGCGGGGGAGGAGAGACGCACGCGCGCGCGTTCGAGGTCTCGCGGTGCCTTTGCCCGTGGAAGCGTCGTCGCTCTGTCTGCTGACCGCACGCACGCACGCACGCACGCACGACGATCGGTGTTACCAACCACCCCCGCGTCCCGCACCACGCGGCGCGTGAAATTCCTGCCCGCTTCATTTCGGATCGAGTTACACCGCAAAAATTCACTCCTTCCCTGCCCCCGCGCTCTCCTATTGTTTCAACGATGACCCGGAGGAGCCCCGTCCGGCCTCTCGGGATCCTCCGCTGCTCGAAGCGAGCTAATTGTGACGTAGCAACCGCGTGAAATCCCATGCGCACGATGCGTTGGCCAGGGGCACGGTGCCACGAGATTCCACGGATTCACCGGAAACGGCGCCGCGAGCCAATGGCGAGTCAGTCAACAATAGTTATAGCCGCGCGAAATCCGCGTGATGCTCGGATCAAAATTTTTGGCTGACTCGACACCCCCTCCCCCCAACACCCCGAACGGCACACCGTTGCGCGTCTCGATCTCGCCAAATTTATCGCGACGACCGCCACTTCCGGTTCTCGCGGGAGCGTTGGATTCTGGAGAACGCGCCGAGATGAAGAAGGCGCGATCCCTTTGGAAAAGTGCGAGGGGTAAGAAGGGGGAGGGAGGGAGCGAGCAAGCAGTACCGGTTGTTCCGCTTTGGGCAGGCGCCACGGACCGCGTAGACGAGTCCAGTCGAATCGAATCGAATGGAGGAGAGCTGGTGCGGTCGACAACGACGACGACGCCGACGACGAGCGAGCAACCTCTTCCTTTACGGGGATGGCGTTCCGGCGCGATTCGTTCTCTCTCCTTTTCTCGGTGCCACGACTCGTTCGACGCGCTTCCAAAAGCGAGCGGGGAATTCATGAAAATTCACGCGGCGTCCCAGAAACGATTAGGCTCTGAAAGACTGCGCGCGCGCTACCCTCCCTCCTCTGCGTGGTCATCCCCGAGAACACGGAGCAAAAGGGGTTGATCGATTTGGAACGGGCAAAACGAACAACCGTGGAAAAAAGGCAGAGAGAGAGAGAGAGAGAGAGAGGGCGGCGAATTTTGAAAATTTTTTCACTCATGAAACGCCCAAAGTTCTCGAGAGGGCGAACAATTAGCATGCGCGACTGCCAAAGAAGTGGAATGGGCCGGAGGGTGGAGGAGGTTGAAGCAGGGAACTCGAACCGCTCCATGGCCCTCTCCGGTGAATGTGGTGGGTGGGTGTCGTGACTGCTGCAATAAGCGGCACGTGTGGGTGCCCTCTCCTCTCGCTCCCATACACGCAAACCCCCCTCCTCCTCTTCGCGGAACACGAGCAACTCACAGCTGCACCGTTGCATTTTTATAACGCGGTGAATTATGGAATCCCCGGCGTTATGTCACGTGACCTCATTTTTAGCGCGAAATCTTTCTCGGCGAATTTGCGAATTGGCTCGACTCGCCGCGGCTCGGCTCGGCTCGGCTCGGCTCGTCTCGGCTCAGTCTTTAGAAACTTTTGAATTTTCCTCGAGGCGAAGAAACGATATCGCGGCTTAATCAGTTTCTCGAGGAACACAATGGCGGCGGTATTAGGCTGAGCGAGTATTCCCTTTCTCTCTCTCTTTCTTTCTTTTTCGCACGATCGTTCGCTCTCCTCCCTTCTTCTTTCTTTCTCTCTCTCTCTCTCTCTTGGAATTTTTGGAGGTTAGTATCGGGTGAATTTGGCCGGTGATGGGGATTTTACGATGGCGTCAAAGAACTTATCCCGGCAGCATCTAACCGATTTTCGCCTCCGCCTATCAGCGCCTTTCTCACCCGACAACCCAGCGCTTCTCCCTTCTTCCCTCCCATCCCCTTCCGTACGGGCATTCGTGAAAAGAACCGAAGCGCTGCGGGATCGTGATTTAGATCAGACGGAGATCGATATAAAAAGGCCAGAATGCGAATACGCATTTCACGCTCTTGGCTCTGAATCGATTTACAAGTTTGCCGCCCTTCTCTCCTTCTCCCCATTCTCCTCTCTCTCTTTTCCTACTACCATCTCTTCCGTAGCCCTTCCAGCGACGCTGGTGTATAATTGGAATATTCAAAAAACAAAAAAAAAGCCGCCATATTGTCTTCTCGAAAAAATTGTCGACTCTCGAGGAGGCTGTGAAAGTCTAGGTAAAAACCCCGCACATCCCCGTCCCCTCCGCTCTCCGCGGATACTCTGGAATTTTCTTCATTCCTGTTCCGGAGATTCTCTTCGAGCTGCCAGATGTGATTTCCGACTGGAGAACGGAGGCTGTGCCTCCCTTAAAAACTTGGCCGAGGAGTAAGAATCGATTTCCGCTGGCAATGATCAGTGCCAAAACATCATTTCGCGGTTTTAGCCGGTAAGGCAGTTTCTTCCTTTTCTTATTCTCGCCGGGAAGAAGCCGGTGAAAAGAACCGGAACGCCGAGACGAAGGAACCGATTTACGACTCGGCTTCGTTCTCCAAGAATGTAGCGTAACTATGCTCCGATAAAAAAAGAAGGGGAGAAAAAAGGAACGGAAGAGTGGAGAGAGGGGGAGGATCGATAAAAGAAAAAAGGCAGAGGCGCAATCGACATTGACGAGATATCGAAGGAGATGAGAGAGTTGCACGGGTAAAACGGAGAGTTTCGCCGAAGAGAGGAGAGTGTAAAAGAGGGAGAGAGAGAGAGAGAGAGAGAGAGAGAGAAAGAGAAGCACTGGCGATGCCGATGCCGTTGCCGATGCTGATGCTACATAGCCAAACACTGAATCACATGGCCGAGTGCTTTGTTTAATCTGAAAGCAGCTATAATTCAAGCAAACGGCGGGAACTAAAAATACAAAAATTCCTCCATCAGATTTTGACGGCCCTAAATTTTCGTAGCGCTGCCCGATATTTTTCGGCCCCTGCATAAAACTCGACGGTGGTGGGGTGGCTTTCTCCGCAATGGCGCATTAAACTCTGCGCGCCGTCTTGGCAATGATCGACAGCCACGAGAATGCAATTACACGTGTGTTCATAATCGCCCGTTGTACGTACGCATGTGCACTTACCTGGAAATCTTCCGGGAACTTTCCTCCTTCCTCGTGGTAGCGGGAACTGAAAAACAAAAATGGCGGCCATTAGCAAACAACAGAATTGAGACTGAGCGCGGAAATGCGGATGGAGCATCGTAAAACGCCGATAAAAAAATGATCGAATTCCATTGTCCCACGTTAGGAAATAGGTTGAGTGTTGCGACGACGTCTGCTCCGAAGAGATAAGGCTTATCGCTTGCAAATAAGCTACTCGGTGAGGTGACCCTTCGACCACCACCACCACCACCACCCTACCTTCTTTCGCGACCCACTTACTTTTAATGGTCTCTAGTTAAGCGAGACTAGTTTGCGCTATCATAATTTCCTTCAAATGGATTTACTTGAATTTAATCTGTCGCGTTATCCGAACAACCCCTCCCGATATACCGCGCATTGTTCCTTCGCTTAACCTGAATCCACTGAAAAATCTGGCGAACCATTCGTTTCGAGTCCACTTTATTTCATTCCAATTTCCGCCGAGTTAATTTGATTTCCGTGAATTCCCACTGGTGGATTGACCTTTGACCAGGGATCGTGTAATTTAAATATAGAAAAAGTTAGGGGGAGAAAGCGAAGGGAAGAGAGAGAGAGAGAGAGAGAGAGAGAGAGAGAGAATTTAAACCCAAGTTAGAATCGAGTTAGCTGCGCGCGAGTTCATAATGGCGGCATATAGAGCTCGTTTAAGGTCCGGCAGAGCATAAATTCCCTTTCTTATAGTTACGCACGCGGGAGAAATGTTTAGTATGCCGTCTAGATGCGAGTGAAGGTACGTTTAAATTACGCGGCTTTATTGGCCAGCCGGCTGAGCAGATAAACGCCGCTGATACGTTCTAAAGGAAACTACGACAAGTCCAGGATAAACGAGGACGACGTACGACTAGATTTCACTGAGCAAACTTATTATTGTCCCTCGCGTCGTTTCGCAGGAAACGCAAACATACACTGTACGTCAGAATTGTCGGAGAACTCGAAAAAAGAAAAAAGGAAAAAATAGCAGTCACTCTCGAATTCGCGAGTCTATCCCCTCAAAAATTCTATCGGGTGATCACAACAGATGGGGGGGAGGGGGGTGTTCGCGAACGACTTTTCACCGTGAAATTCATCAGTCGCGAGATATCAAAGTCGAGTGAAACAATTTCACCGGAGGGTGCTGGCGGTGGTGGTGGTGGTGGTGGTGGTGGTGGGTTATACGAATTAATTGGATATGAGATAAATGCCCGAGATGTAAATCGGATAAGTAGCAGGGAATCGTGGACAGTTTAATGGTTGAATGAAGGAGGTCCGGCGTGAATGTTGCATGAATGGAGGAGGCACGTTCCGCTCTCGAGTCCAGTTGTTCGATTCGCGACGCGTCGCGTCGAAATGACGTCGACGTTAAATGCGTTCGACGCGCATCCAATGCAAATCCGCACGCCGATCGCCTTTCAATTCCTACTCCACTTATCTCTTCATAACGCGCTTCGACTTTCGAATAACGAGCCGTCTCTATCGTTCCATTGATTCGTACTTTTTTTTTTTTTTTTTTTTTTTTTTTCTTTTTTTACACGAGCATACACCTCTCGGAGGACCTCCCCCGCGTTTCAGTGGCAACAACGATAGTAAGGACGTGAGAATTCCTATCGATAATCGACGTTTTAACATTCCTTCCTGGCGGTTGGGTTGGCTGTGGCTCGGTTTTGAGGTTACATTGGACAAAGGCGATACGCCGGTGAAACGAGGAGCAACGTCGACCGAAAACTCCACGATGCAAGTCCCTTCTGCCTTCTACCTTCTACCTTCTGCCTTCCGCTCGAACAGACTCCGCTGCCGAGTCCAGCTTCCAAGCTGACCATGAATCTTCTTAGACAACGGATGCTGCGCGTCGGAACAGAGTGGCACGTAACGCGAGAGGAGAGGAGAGGAGAGGAGAGAAAAGTACCGTGGAAGAATTTCTCGCGTTATGGTTGTCGCTCGTCTCTCCCTACCTGACTTTTATGGAAAAATTGGCGAGTCGATTACCACTCTCGTCCATCCATCCATCCGTCCATCGTCTCCGTCACCCATGCCCGTTGGACCGAGTCCATCGGTCCAACAATTGCAGACTCCAATCGTTTAATCCACTAATTGCATTCAAAGCCATGGATCAAGCACGAGAGATGGAAGCGCGCCGCCGCTCTCTTCCTTTTCCGCATTTTCTCCGCTTTTGTCGATTTTGCGCGTGCCCTGGCGAACTCGCGCGTTTCTGCAGATTCGAGAGACAGTCGATATTGAGATTTTTTCGGAGGAGACCATCGTCCTCCGCCACGGCTGGTGTCACAACAGCTGCTGAGACTCCGGGGAAGAGGCTTCGCGTGATCTCGCATCATTTGTCGACCGTGCGCGCGCCTCCACAAAGATTGTCACACTTGTTTTTCATACTCGCTCGTTGTGCCTTTGACTTTTTCCTTCCCCCTGCTCGCATTTGCATAATGAATACTGCGTTGCAATTATCGCCGATATCGCAGCGCGAGTATCGAGTGACATTCCACGAGGCATCCTTCCGTTTCAATGGTCATTCATGCCCCCCTCCCCCTCCGTTCCCGACTCGAGAAGTCAAATTCCAGCGAGCGAGAAGGCACCGATCGATTTTTGGCAATCGCTCGATCGTACGCCCAAAACAATTTTTGCGGAATTTTTTTGCGATCCAATCGCACGTCGCTTTTTATAGCGTTATCTCGTACCACTTATAAAATAAGAAGAGAGAAAGAGAGAGAGAGAGAGAGAGAGAGTGCCAATTATACGCATTTCTGCGGGTCCATAGATCCGGGGATCGTCTCTCGGCTATGGAAGTGTGTGTGCGTGAGCGTCGAAGGTGAGAAAAGAAAAATGACGCGGAGGTGGGAGAGATGGAGGGAGGGAGGGAAGCGGAGGAAGAGAGAGAGAAGAGAGGACGGAGAAAAAGAGAGTGTCGGGCCCTCTCGCAGATTCCACGTGAGATACCTGCTCGCGGCATTCTTCTGCAGCGGGCATTAAGCCGGATGCACATTCGTCGTGGACGACGCCGACTGAATTCGTTTCTAAGAAAAATATCTTCCGCCTCGAAACGAATTTTACGGTGGATTTTGCGCGCGATGGCAATAAAACTTCTAATCCCGCTGGACAATCAGCGCCACCACGAAATTCGCCTGTCTCGATACGCGTGTCATCTCGTTTTCACCTCTGACAAGATCCTCCGACAAGAAGAGGACACGCGTTCGCCAAATTAATCGATTAGCGGAACCCTTGCCACACACACGCGCGCGCGCTTTTCCTTTTTCTTCTCTCTCTCTCTCTACTCCTCTCCCTCTTTTTTTCACGTCGTTCCTCGAATTTCTCAAGATTTGGCCCCAAGGAGAAGCGGGAAGAGCGTGTGCGTGTGGGGTTCCTCCCCCCACTGAAATTATTGGAGGATTATCATCGCACGGATATCTCGACCACGTCGGCTACGTCAGTGACGTCGGCTACGGTTAATGGGACAACGCGTAAAAAAAATGACTCGGTGGACCCGGGGAAGGGACGCGCGATAATGAATAGACGCAATATTATGATAGATGCATATCCGAAAAATGCTAGATCGCCGCCGAGGCCGACAGCTCCCGAGGCCTCTAATTGATTATCGGAATCCCCGCTGCCGCCACCCACGAGCTCAATTTTTTCGCCATTTCTCAAACGAGCGATTCCCCTCTCTCTCTCTCTCGCATTCCCCGCGCGCTCGCTCCATTTCAATTCCCATACTCATCGTCGGGTGCGCCCGTACTCGAAAATACGACGACGCCTCGAGAGCACGCAGGAATTTTTCGTCTTTGGTCCCATTGTGGAATTTTACGACTAGTTCGTGCGACGATGCAACCATGCGACGGTCCTCGAGAGAGAGACCCCGAGGAGGCGAGGAGACGAGGAGAGACACCCTCGCCCCGGATATCAGAGGAGGAGGGAGGGAACTCTTTCCTCTTCTTCGCGGATGAAAGAGGCGTCCGAGCGAGGACTATTCATAATCAAGGATGACAAATCTAATAGATTCCCGACGTCTCCGACGGAGAAAAGGGGATAGGGAAAAATGAGGGGGTGGGAGCGGCCATTGATGCAACGCGCCGCGCCGGCCGGGCATTCGGGCCTTTTGGGACCATTTTAACAATGATAGCCATTCTCGCTTGAGAAATAAAGTCAACCTCTCTCCCGGCGATGCTTACCTATAACGACAAGAGCGTACAATGCTCATTGTAACAACGAAGGAATGCACTCTTTGGTCCCTCTTGCCCCCTATCCCCCGGCTCCCCTCCCACCATCCTTCCACGCTCCTCGCAGTACCCGAACTCTGCACTCTCTTGCCGAATCCATAGAGACGTCAGTTGGGGCTTAGCTTTTAATTTTGCCCGGTTCATTCTTCTCGAAGGCGCGGCAAACTTTTTTCTTTCCCTTTTCTCCTCTCCCTCCCACCCTCCTTTTTTACTCCCTTTTGTTGGACTTTGCGGAATATTATGCCACGGGTTATGTTTGCCGAACGTACAAATTGTCTTTGGACCTTTTCGCTTTTTTTCTCGGTGCACGGCCAGATAAAGGCCACGGCTATACTACTGCCGTCGGTCGTGGACGGCGCTGAGTCAGCCCGGAGACTGGAAAAATCCTTATTTAGCGAGGAGGCTTCTGCGCGCGAGTTTTTGCTCGAGTCGAAGATGGTACGAGCGAGCGAGCGAGCGAGCCAGCGAGAATGAGAACGAGAATGAGAATAAGCAAACGGCCGCCATATTGGTTTCGATAGGCTCCTTCCTTCGGCGGTGTCGATCACTCGCCGCTGCATATGCTCGCTAATAACGAAGCTGTGTGTGCACGCATCAACTGTAAATATATATCCGAATCTGGGCCAACGGCCACACGGAGACTTTTCCAATGACGTAGATCCTACGCATCTGCTCTCGACGAAACACATCGGATTGATTTCCCATCGTCGTCGCCGCCGCCGCCGCCGCCGCCGACGCCGACGTCTCCTCTCGAATCGACTACCGGAATTTTCCCCCGGGAGCAAAAATGTCCGGGGGGGAGAAGAGAGTAAACGCCACGCGCTGCCTATCAACTCCTATCGTCAACTGGAGAATTTTCTTCGAGAGAGAAAGAGGGGAAAAAAGAGAGACGAGAGGAGAGACGTCCGATCGACAAAAGTCTCGCATAAAAGCGGTTCCAACGATGGAGAGGGCGCATCATAGCCTATCTCTGCACTATTTTTAACGACTGGCGCTATCACTCTTAAAATGTCCGGAGCTCTTAAAAATATGGAGTGCAATACTTTTTGGTAAAAGCCATCATCGTCGTCTCGAACATTTGGAATTCTTGCGACAGAGGCTGCGCGGACGGAGGGGAGGAAGGGAGGGCGGGCGGGGCTGCGAAGAAAAAGAGCGAGATTTTATTCTCGAATTTTGAGATGTAGCTATAAAGAGTTTATGATTGATAAATCGTCGTCTGGGAAGTGACCTTAGGTTTAATTTAACGCGACAAAGTGTACGTCTCGGCGAAAACACACGGTTCCCGTCCGAGCGGGAGACGATCTCGAGTTATCTCGGCAGCCGATCTGCAACGAAACCGACTATTACTTTATTAATCTCCGAAGGGTAAACGGATCCGATCGTTTATAGCGAGCGCGCGACACGCCCAAATCACTTGCATTTTTACTTTCTTGATTAATGCACCGCGCGCGATCCACTCATTAAATCGAAGACCTCCTCGGGGAATAATCGCTTTGCACAATACGTCTCAATTTGCATGATGAAATTCGAACGGCCACCCGAATCCGCCTCGAACGCCCGAAAGATTCTTAATAAAATGGCCCGCTCCGCGTTACCGATCGACCGATCAATTTTTCTCCACTCCGCTCCGAAGGGATTCGAGCGGATTCTCGAGCCGATCCGATCCGATCCGATCGGCTCGGCATCTCTCCACGAGCAACGGAGAGTACCCTCGCGATTATCGCGCCGCTTGTTTCCAATAACGCAGCAGGCCTGACGCACACGATCATTTTTCATTGACTCTGTCAACACAGTCCTTGACTGAAATGATAATTGCGCGCCGGTTATTAAGTCGCATCGAGCGTTCGTATTAAAACACTGAAAGGGTTCGCTGACACCGAACACGGCTGTCGAGAAAAAGAGGTTTACGCGAAAAATTCTAATTGCGACAGGATTTACGCGCCGTCTAATGTTTCTGACATTCCGATATTGCGATAGTATCACTGCATAATTCCAGCGGGCAGCCTGGCTAATTAAGAGTCGTTCGAGTCGCTAAAGCGGCATCGTGTTTCCAGCGATCGCGGGGGGAGAAAGATCGGATAAACTGGGGGAGATCGCGGTTTTGGGAGGGAGAGACCGTTCGCCGGGGACTCGGGGGCTCGTAGGATGATAGGGTTGGGGTCAGGTGGGCGAGAACGCGCGGGTAGCGTGGGACTTTATTACCGACGGGGGAGGTGGGATCGATGGATTCGGAGCAGGTTTTCGGCGGTCGCGGCTATATTTAACGGATCGACGCGGGGAAATTATTATTTCCAAAAACAACGATGTTGAGGTCGGGGCCAGAAATACGCGATGGCGATGGCGATGGCGATGGCGATGGTGGTGGTGGACCTTGCGCGCAATGAGTAACGACCGGTTAATTCGCTATGATTTACGCTCGAGTTTGGAGCAACTCGCAACTCTTACGATAGCGGTGAGTACCGATCTCTCCCGCGCCTCCGCCGGAGTTGCCGATTATTCCACCACTCGTCCAAACAATCCGCGCGTCGTCGCTTCCTGTTTGCTTGATCGCGCGCGCCCTTTTCGCGGAGCTGCTGACTTTTGCGCAACTGGCGCCCGTCCAAGCGTCGGAGAAAAGCGTCGGTCAAAACAGGATCGATAAGAGCCGCCACGCTCGTTTTTTCCCTCGATCCCGAAGAACCGGATGCAGGAAAAGCGACGCGCCACCCACGCGCAGCAGACTCCCCCTCCCCCTCCTCCCCGTCCACTCTTCCCTTTTTCTTCCGCTCCTCTCAGCAATAATCGCCGAGTATCGGCAATTATCGCGCGAGCGTTAATAGCCGATGCTCCGAGCACGGATGAATAATTTATCGGTATAATTGATAAAGAAAACCGGGTGAGAGCGAGGGGATGGGCCGACGAGGGTTACGCAAATTTTTCAGGAGGTTTCGCGCTAATGGGCCGGTTTCCGGGAATTCTGACTAAGAAGGCAGCAGCGGAGGTAGGCAACGACGGGCGTGCGAGATTATAATTGAACGACACCGACACCGACACCGACGGCGAGAGAGAGAGAGAGAGGGGAAGGGAGCAAGTTTCTGGGATACACAGCTTGTTTCACGCTCTTGGGATCGAAGATCTCCGGGGCCGAGCAGGATGGACGGCTTCCGCGACGCCATTAATCTCCGAGACAATGTCGCTTCTGCGAAGAACTGAGACAGGCTGTGCCGCGCTGAATAACATTACGAGCCCCGGGCCAGTTTCACCTGGTTGGCCCCTCGGCACCTCGGCACCTCGGCACTTCGACACCTCGGCTCCTCGGCTCCTCGGCTAATCCCGTCGCCCGGCCCAAAGGCACGTCCGTCCGAACACGCGAATGCGCGTCTTCGAGGTAAGGACGGCGCCCCACCCTCCACCCCCCCGAACACGAGCTGCTCTTCTCCGGTGTACGACAATAAACACCGGGGGAAAAGCCTCGTCGTCGGTAGGTAGTGCGCCTCCTTTCAGCGCGGCTAATGGCTAATGGCGCCCTGAGCTCCCCCGTCGTCTTCTAAACCGCGCGCGCGCGCGCGCGAGAGAGAGAGAGAGAGAGCGGGAGCGATATCCCCTTCTCGAATAGGCGCCCAGCGGTAAAAACCGATCGTCTTTCGGCAGTTAAAGGCGCCCCGCGAGTCAAGCCATGCTCGAAACGGACCTCCGGCTCCCCCCTTCCCCCCGGCTCTACACTCGGTTTCCACAATGACCTTTTTACGCGGTCCGTGACACCGGGCCCCTCCCTTCCTTTCCGCCTGAACAATGCCCGGCTGAGAAAAACTTGCAATCCTTACCTTTCTTTTCTCCCCCCGGTGTCGGTCCCATTCCAATCGCCGCCGGTAACGGTGGTGTTGTTGGTGTTGGTGCCGTGGTACCGAGGTGCTGGTGCCGATGTCCGTTGAAAGGCATGTTTTCATGAAAAATTGTTCCGATCCACCACTTCCGCAGAGCGCCGTCCTCGGGACCCCCCGGCAGCAGTTTCCTGGCGTCTTTTACCAATTACCAAATCCGAGATCGACCGTGCTCTCCTCTCCTCTTCTCTCCCGTTCCTCCACGGACACCACCGTCCTCACAATGAACTTCCAGAAAACTCGAGCGGGGGCGGGGACCATTCATCCGGTCGGAGCTCCAGACACCTGTTGCTTTCTTAGCCCTGTGCGCGCGTGTGTGTGTATGCGTGCGTGGCTGTAGGTGGGTGCTCGATAACTTGTACCTACAAATCGGCTAAGCCACAAACTCCCATTGTCCTTCGTCCTTCCGTGTAAACGGAAGGACCTCGTCCGAGCAATTTGCGCGGTTTACGAAAATAAATCGTTAGCCCGGCGTCTCCTCCCCCGCGCTCGGGATTTTCCGAGAACGAGGATCGTGGACGAGCGGCTTCCGTCGCTTCCGGTTGCAGCAGAGGTTGGAAGCGCGCAGATCGAATCCAATTAAATCGCCCGCGGGGGGAACGACGGGGGTGACCATTAACCCTGTCGATCTCGTTTTACGCGCTGTCACGTGGCTTATCGCTCGAGAACAAGACAAGAAACATGTCGGGTCCAGGCATTCGTTGGGTCCGCGCATGTTTTATGCATTCGCAGGCCCACCGGTGAGCCGTGGAACGCCTCTCCCTCCCCGTGCCCGTCCCCATCTCTCCGTCTCGTCTCGTCTCGTCATGGCTGCCGAAAAGAAAAACTGGCCGATTCCGAAAGCGATCGCGGGACTCGACACCGATCCCGCGGTGCATAGCGGGAGAAAATCGAGATCGAGTGCCCGACGACCGCTAGGATTCTTTCTCGATTTTCGACCGTTAGCCGATTTCAACCGGTTGCCATGACGACCGGTCGTGGAGTTACGCGATCCGGTTGGATCGCCATCGGAGGAAACGTCGTCGTCTTCGTCGTCGTCGTCGTCGTCGTCGTCATTGGAGGAGGAGGAGGAGGAGGAGGAGAACCGGTACCAGCGGAGGAAGAGAGAGGTCCGCGGGACGGATAATGCTTCCTCGAGTGGCGCGTAATGTACGCGAGCGGTGGCGCCGGCGCCTGCATACGTTTCGTCTCGGGCACGAGTATATTTATAGTATTATTATTATAGTATGTTTATGCGACATGGCACAAATTCTTCAACGTCGCCGGCCTGCCGATACCTAATGAATTTTTTACCGGCGATTATCGTTTGCGCTTTCCCGCTAAATGCGCGCTAAATCAGCTACGACTTTGTAGCGTCGCTCTCCTTATCGCCAATAACTGTAAATCATCCGTCTTTTACAATCGATCGCTCCCCCCCGATAAACTCCGTAATGAAGTTTTTCCACGGTGATTATCATAATAAACGCTCGGAGGAATCGTTGCGGTAATAACGCGCCGTGGCCAATATTCCTTTTGTCAGGGCGCTATAATCGATCGGTAAATTATGCCGCGGACTTTTTACAGCGAGGCCTCAACTCTTCCGTCGCGCGCGGCCGAGCAGCGTGAACCAAAATGGCGGCGGGGAATTTTCTTCGCGGTGGGCATTCGACGTTCGTTCGTTCCTACGCACACGCACGCACGCGAGATTATCGTATCGGCCGTGTATTTTTAAAAGACGTAAAAGCACCGGGAATCTTCATCGAGAGCGGCGAATCCATCAAAGTTGCCGAAAATAAATGTTCGGCGACGCGCGGGCTTTCCAAAGAGAACCACACGGCCAGACTCTCGTTTCCTCCTCGAGAAGCAAATCCAGCGGCATTTTCGAGGAATTTCTGCGGTCGAACGAAAGCGCTCGACGAAAAAATTCTGTGGAGGAAGATGGAGCGCGAAGAGGAGACGAAAGAGAGAGAGAGAGACTCACTTTTTAGTAAAATCCGAATGATTCACTCGAGGGTTGGGGCGGGGGAGACGCGTCCATCCGCGCGGATGCCCCGGAGTCGACGTCGCTGATGCGTCCGAGCAAAGAGACAAACCGGACCCCGCCTTCAATTTCCTCGATTGGTCACCCCGCCGGTGGTGGAGGCATTGCGCAATCGGGAACAACCGGTGGTATTAATAATACCAGCTTGTGGTACACCCGTTGGAACTTCGTCCAACTAGTTTGCCAGGTGAAAATTGCCATTTCCCAGTTATGGCGGCTAGACTCGCGCCCGAATCGCCGGCTGGTCCAAATGGCAAAGTTCAACTCGACTCCTCGAGGAGAGATGCTCGTCGCGCTAATCTCTCGTCCGACGACTTCTCGATCGGAGATTGGTAGTCGAGTAGAGTGGTTTCCCAGCCCCCCCCCCCCCCGAGAGGCGCGTGAAATTGGTGATTGATCGCGAACGGGATATGGCGGCGCGCTAAGCTACCGCTTTTCAAAAGTATCAAGTTTGATAGCGGTCACCGTTACGGCGAGAGTCTGAGAATTTATGATAGCCACAGGTATCAGTCCGTGAAATCCCATAAGAGATTGAAAAAGCGTTGGATAGCGTCGCCGCGCAGCCGTCCTCTTTAACCGGGGTGGCGCCAGAATCAAGTCTAACGACTATCGCTCCCGCTAAAAGTCATCCGGCGGACTGACGATCGATGCAAAAATGCAGCGCCGCCTTATTATAACTGTCAGCGCGGATTAGAGCAGATGGAGAGACGGATACGCGCGCACGTGCGCGCGCTGGTCCGGAAAACGGGGGACGGGAGAAAGAAAAGAAAAAAAAAAGTGGTCTGGAAATTCAAATGAGGAAATTCGGGTCAATTCGAAGAAAGTACATAAGAGGAACGCGATTCGCGACACCCCGCGCGCCGATCGCCTTGAAAAGGTTTGGCGCCATAATCTGGTGGTCCCGCGCGCTCGAGATCGATGTCTTGGGATTCCGCGCGTAGATCATTCCATATCTCGTTAGGTTGCTCGGGTCCGGCATGTGGATGAGGTATGCGACAGCCGGAAGCCGCGCGTACAGGTAAGTTTCTGGGCTGGAAATATGCCAAGTAGTAAAGCTTAACGGCAAAACGGGCGTAACAATTAATTAATTGTCCGGTTTGCCGTGAGTGAAAGTCGGATCGACGTTTATGAGGGCCATTGTTGAATTCCTTTCCATCGCGGATAATGAGTCGGCGGCTCGTGCTTTATGCCAGGTTGTCGCATTCCCCGAGCGGCTGCCGTGAATCGGCGCCATATTTATTGTCACGCCTCGACTCCCGGTGCAGAAACGCGCGTAAATTTGTCCAGCATCGATGGTTATCCGCGCAGACATTTGCGCCAGACGGACGGACACCTTTCTCACTTTGTCTCTCTCTCTCTCTCTCTCCGATGATCCATCGAATTCGTCTGGCTAATGTCCTCGCGCGACAAAGTGGAAGAATCCGACGAGAAGTCGGCGTTAAGAGGCTCTTCGCGCTCGCTTCTCGAGATCTCGTCATCTCTCCGCCCCTCCTCCTCTTTTGTTCCGACGAAAAATCGCCGATTTTCCGCTGGGAGAATCAAAGAGCAGCGACGCGGACAACGATGATGCAAGCTCCTTGCCGAAGCTCTAATATTATTAGCTTGAAAAATATAAATTATTGGTGGACGCGAACCTTAAACTCTAGAGCGCGCGTGTTATTTTCCGTCCATAAGTTATAGCCCATCAGCGTTAGCCGCAAAATATTTCAAGAGGCTCCGGCGGACTCTGCGCAGCAGCCAGCAGCACAGACAGACCTCTCGTTGAATTCAGTGTCGGGCAGGGTCATATTTTTCTTTCGTCACTCCATTATTAATTTCGGCCGGGATGTTTTCAAAATATTATTCTATGTCGAGATGCCAAATCGGCGTTTCGAGCCAGCAGACATTTTTCTCCGGATCTCTCTCTCTCTCTCTCTCTCTCTCCCTCTGACATTGGCCTTCGTTTCCCAGGATCGACCGAGTCCTCTCCCGAGCCTGCGATACGTTTCCCGCGCAAGAAGAAGAAGAAGAAGAAACGA
This sequence comes from Sclerodermus sp. 'alternatusi', assembly GCA_037305995.1. NCBI lineage: Eukaryota > Metazoa > Arthropoda > Insecta > Hymenoptera > Bethylidae > Sclerodermus > Sclerodermus sp. 'alternatusi'. The sequence continues at coordinate 2,047,629 of CM074548.1, forward strand.
GAGAAGAAGGCGAGAAACAAAGCGAGCTCGCGCGTAGCTCTCCTCTCTTCTCCTCTCGCGCGAAGGAAAATCGTCGACATTCCTAGCGACAGTCCGTCGCCTCGCAGGAGCCGCGCGAGTCGAGCCGGTGCGCAAGCGCCCGCGCGATTTGCGCGTACATTTTACGGCGAGTCCGGTGCGCACGCGAGAATACACGCGAGCGATAGCTTGCGCCGGGAATGTTGGCGCCACTTACTCACACGCGCACGCGCCCACTTGACGAGGGTCCTTGTCTCTCGCTAGATACGCGCATTTACGCGCCACGTATATCACGCGATTTTACGAACTTGTCCTGGAATTATTCTCCGGTAGCCGCCGATCGCCGTTCTACGCACTTGCCACGAACTCCGGAACGGTAGCTCCCTCGCAGCCTCTCCCTCTCTCTCTCTCTCTCTCTCTCTCATCCCTGGCCGATTATTCCAATTTGTCCCGCGCAAGGATCCCCGAGGAGGAGAGTGGTGCGCCGCACACTCGGGTAATTACGACTCGGGGCCGCCAAAAGGAAAACAGAGATGGGGAGAGAGAGAAAAAAGAAAAAAAGTATCGGAACTCACTCCCTCGCCGGTTAAGACCCCCGGGGTAATTAGGTAAGAGAGAGTACAGCGATCGGCGGAAGGCGTTAATGGACGCGCGAATCTAATTAATGGCGGCGCGCCGGCTCTGATAAAACTCCAGGAAAAATAAGAAGTCGAGCGAGCCGGTCGGTCGGTCGGACCGAACCGAACCGAGCCGAGTCCTTCCCCGGCGAAGAGGAAGGAGGAAGGAGAGAAAAGTATCGCGCGGCTCCACGTTTTCGTGGGCCGCAGACTCCGGCGGCTGAAGGTAAAATCCGTATCAGGACCTACCGCCGTATCATTATCTTCGGCGCGCTGGAAAAGCCAGAGCCAGTTTTATGCGTGAATTGGCAACGCGGAGAAAACAGGAGCAACGAGAACCTTATCGACATTCCGCATCTGCGCGGGGAACAATCGACGGGGCCCCCTGCGCACCGCGCGGCCGCACGCGAACGTGAAATTATCGCGACTCCATCCGACAGTCGCTTTTGCTGATGGAAAAGCGATTGCGCAATCGAACAAAGCACCGCGCAGCCTCCCCCGTCCATGGGCGAAGTCGCTTTTCAGAGAGGACTCTTGGGCAAGGTGGCCGAAGAGCCCTCTCCTGATTTCCCAATCTATCAAGTTGCACAAGTTGCGAGAGCATTGGGGAAATTTCACAAGATTCGGCAGCGGAGCGAAGCGCGCCGAATTGCGCAATAAGGTGCGCATGATTTTGCCGATTAATTCGTAAAATATCCCCAATAACTTATACTTCTCCATGGAATTACAAGCGAAGCGCGTTCTCGCCGGGGAATGAGGAAATTCAAGCACTGGCTCTCCGCCGATGGGAGCGGGGCCAGGGGCGAGTTCTACGCGCGGCGCAACAGCACCGTCGGCCGCCGCCGCCGCCGCTGACTTTTTGTCATTTTTTTCTAAGGCCGTTTATCGACTGCATAATGGCAGAGCGTCGATAGCTTTATCTGCCACGGCAATCGAGAAACGAACGGGAATTGCGAAAGTGCGTGCACGATACGTGAAAAGCTGCACCGACGAGGATGCGGAGGACGCTGGCGCCGTCTGCAAAACGTATCTATCATAAACAGGTCGGTCCGACATTCAATACGCGATCGTTACTTCGCACGTTGTTAATAATTCTAAAAATACTGAAGATGCCGCCGCTCGTAAGTTTCAGCAGCTGCGCTTGCTCGCTATCCTCCGCTGCTGCCGTCGCCGTCGCCGTCGCCGAAGCTCTCCAACCAACGCCGTCATCGTATACCTATCCGCGGTCTAAGAATTGCCGCATAGCGATGTACGGAATCGTCTAAACTTGGCAACTCTGAGTGTTTTTTCTCGGACTCCTCTGACACACTTTTCTCAAAACTCGCAATGTCCCTAATCTCGAGCGATCTTGGCTCGCTTTGCCTCAGGACACTCCGTATCTTCCCATGTATCCATCGATTATTCCGCAGAAACGCGAATACGAGAAGTCTAGATTAGGTTTGCTCCTCGATCTCGTTAATCCTATGGAAGATCGCACGCACGACGATTCTCCATGGTGATTTACCAAGTTCTGCGTTTTGAATCGAACGAGCGAGTGGACGAACGGACGGACGGACGGACGATGAAACAAACGTGGAATTGGTAACTGGACGTAGACAGTCGGGAATATCAAAAAATAAAAAAATAAAAAAAAAAAAACAGATGTAATTAAGAGACCATTATTCTGATGGGCTCTTCATAAACTACGCTATTATGTACAATGCAATTATACGAAGTGAATGCGTTATATCCAATAAAAATATAGGAAACTTTGTTTACGGAGGTAAACACAATCCAACGCGTAATAAGATAAAAATAAAGGAACATTTCGTTTCAATTCGATTTTGTAAGTGATCGGATGAAACGTCGATTATCCATAATCGATCTCTTTATTCCAAATGGTCAAATTCATCCAGTTTACCATTGCCATACAATTGCAGTAGTTTCTGCCATCTGTTAATATAGAACCGATACCGATCCTTCGGCAGATTCTTCTCGGGTAAGTCGATGCTTATCAGTCGCCACTGCCTGTTTTTATTGCTTCTACCGAGGCAGTGGATCTTCTTCTCGCATTCGCTAGACTTTTGGTGTACGTACCTAAAAGTTTGAATGGTCTTTCTCCATCGCTCGCAGAGGCGCATTCGTTCGTGCGGCGTTTTTTCATCGTCCGACGAATCTAAAGCGCTATCTCTAACGTATTTCCTCACGTACATTCTCCTCACTCTTACATTGACATCGCTCAGTCTCCATTTCCCATAATTTTTCGACATATTTGCGGAGCATATCGCGCAAAAGGCTAAATGATCACCTCGGAGTCTACTGATGTGTTTTTTCCACTTTGAGCAAACCTGATCGCCCCCTGAATTCTCCACGGAACACGATGCATCGCTCAAAAGCCTAGACGTTGAAATCATCGACGCGACCTCCTCGATGCACCCTTCTTCTTCTTCTTCTTCTTCTTCCTGGTAGAATTTCGTCTTGGTTTCCATGTTCCTCGACAAAGAATCTTCGCTGAAATTTTTATCGCTATACGACGTCTGCTTTGCCTCCATTTCGCTACTGTACTTGCGGAGCCTGTTATTAAATTCAACCATCATTACAACGCCACACAATAGCTCTTCTCCTTGAGAAAGAGAGAGAGAGAGAGAGAGAGAGAGAGTAGAAATATATGCCATGTTTTATACAATACACGTACATCCAACAGCGTATACATTCGAGAGTCTCGCGTGGCTTTTTGAATCCATACGCCAAAGCAAAAGAAACCAGAGAAAAACCACTGGATTTTTCTACTCGGTCGATAAACAGATGCGATATCGTCGATGATAAATCGATGAACGATAATCCGTGGCGGTCTTGGAGAAAAAAAAATGGAGAAGAAAATCTTTGCTTACCGAGATTTTAACATGTTGTCGGGGGTTTATCCATCATGGGGCAAGTGCCTATTTCTATTCGAGCTCCGGCTAGATACTCTCTCATGTCGCTCACTCTCCATCCGATTGCAAACGATGTAAATAAGTTTCACAGCGAAGGTTGGATGCGAGAAAATGTCATGACACCGAGGTCACGTACATGGGGCCCCCAAGTAACATACACAAGCTGCAAGTGTTTAACCCATTTACCGGTAAATGTTGGATTTAACCAAACGGGCTTGTTTTCCTTCTTCCGTCCAATGGAAGGAGAGATGTCGAACTGCGTTACTCGTTACGTCATTATTTTTGAGAGCCATGCTCGATTCTTGCGTAGAAGGCAGAGTAGTGTGTGTGTGTGTGTGTGTGTGCGTTTGTTCAATTCAGCAGTGACAACGAGTAATTTTCTTTTCTTCCGGAGCTTTTATTCCAATTGTTAACTTTACACACGTAATTAGCATCGAAGCGAACTCTTTGAAACACATTTGAAAAGGCGGGAGTGCCCCGTCTTCGGGGGTGCACACCTCGGAGGATCGTTTGCGAGAGGATCGACTAAACTAGTTAATAACGATCGTTACAAAAAAACTTAAAGTAAAACTTGCTTGTTAGATGAGCGGTGCGCAGTCTTTTGTTAGTAAATAGTAATCGTGCTCCAACTGAAGTATGTACCGTATATATATATGTAGTTACTGTTGTCTCTGGGCATTATGTACAGCGCTACCTATTATCATGATTGCAAATTAATTGGAGCGAAAAACATCGACCATTTGATATGACAAATAACAGAGACTACGTAAAGCACAATTACAAGTATATTTCACAAATTGTTAAACATTCATACATAATTATACGAATTTTCGCGTTATGACGGTAAAAGGCGATTCAACATTATGGAATTGGGGATTATTTCGTAAAAACAATGTGTTCGATGGGCAGGAGGAATTATTTGGGACATCAAAGGACATGCGAAATGAATTCTTGGAGCTTCCTGGCGCAAGGCCATTACCGGAGTTTGCTCCAAATGGTTGTTTGTTTGCTCAGTTTAATGATTGCGAGGCCTGCCTCCCGTTCTCTATGACGCGAGATTTCTCACTTTTTACTTCTCTGTTTCCTTCTTACTCGTTAGTTTGTTTGTTTGTTTGCTTGCTTGCTTTCCTTTTGTTTTTCGTTCTGTTCTTTTATCTTTTACGTTTCCCTCTATTCGTGTTTTCTGCTTTGCTTTGTCTCTGAATAACGCGCCATGTTTACTGCAGAATTTCGGAATGTCGCGATAGTTTTAATTTACCTTATTCAGGCGGAATAAATAACTGACCTCTTTTACACTGAGAGATATATGGTTATCTCGCTATTGAATAATGATGCAGTCGAGTTCCTTAGTATTTGCGCATTGGCGATATCTATTGAATAACGAGGCAACCATTTTTGCATCACGCTCATTGCGATTTCATACTATTGGAAAGAAAATAAAAATAAAAAAAAAAACATTAAAGACAATAGAAAAAAAAGTCATTGCACCGTCAGTTATAATTTTCTAGAATTTTTTTTATGTCAACTGATGGACCGTTGTGACGTTTGTAATGTAATGGACAGAGCAACATTTTCTCATCTATTGATCATGTTTTATCGTATTTATATAATGTAATGTACAATATGCAGCTACATTATGGTATCAGCATGTCCAACGCATTCAAACTGACAACACCGTGTGGGTATTTCATTTTTGTTCTTAAATTTTTCTCCAAAGATTATTAAATAATCAATTAAACAATGTGTATTGTATGTTTTAGATTTCGATACTTTAATACAATTACTCTCAAGTTTTCCACTTTTCTCGTGGTATCTCTGTGTAAAAAGTGTAACTATAATGCTAATATAATAATAATAATAATAATTATAAGAATAAGTTGCACAAGGCAATAGTCCTGTGTGACCCTCGGTATGTTCACGGCCACTTCCCCATCCCCTTCCCCCCGACCTAAACTTCCTGGCACAGTGATAACTTTCAATAATATTCCCACCCTCCACTCCAGACACCGAAGGGTTTGTAGTTTTCACTTAATATTATCAATTTTATAATATTACTCATTCATGGGGGGACAGGTGTGCAGCTTTTTGAATGATGTTAAAATAGCAACTGAGTGTTGACAGAATAACGTTCCGATTAGCGATTGGCGTTTTTGAGCTGATTGGAGAGCCAATCAAGACCTTCGTAAAGTCCATCTCCACTTGTAGCACACGTTGCTTGAATGTACCAGTTACGATTACGCAAAGAGTGCAAACCCAATTTATCAGTGATTTCCGCTGCGTTCATTGCATTTGGAAGGTCCTGAAATATAATATTTGAGAATGTGAATAACTCTTCTTTAAGCTTACGATGAAAATATGACAATGTACAAGCACAAATACTTACTTGTTTATTAGCAAATATTAGAAGTACTGCATCTCTAAGTTCGTCTTCCGCTAACATTCTCGTTAACTCCTCACGTGCTTCTCCAATACGTTCCCTATCATTACTGTCGACAACGAATATTAATCCCTAAAAAGCAACAAAGTATAATAATTATTATTATTATTGTAGACCTAAAGCAACTTTTGTGTCTTATCGACAAACATTTAAGAAAACTTTGATTACTTGTGTATTCTGGAAATAATGTCGCCACAGAGGTCTGATTTTGTCTTGGCCACCTACATCCCATACAGTAAAACTAATATTCTTATACTCAACTGTTTCTACATTGAAGCCTGTAATAAAAAAATATTTGGCATTAGCGATCTATTCACAAATAAACACACCATTGACAACAGAATTGAGTAAAACTCACCTATAGTAGGAATTGTTGTAACAATTTCCCCTAATTTTAATTTGTACAATATTGTAGTTTTACCAGCTGCATCAAGTCCCACCATCAAAATTCTCATTTCCTTTTTGCCAAAAAGGCCTTTAAATAACGTTGCAAACATATTCCCCATGGTTAGTCTTATTTAGGTACCTATAATACAATAATTTTTCTATTATATAATTTAACACATAAGATTATCTTATTTATATTTGTTTGCCATAGTATTTGGCTTTCTTTAAAAGTACATTACAAACATTTGTTAGAATATCATACAAACATCACGTGTAACAGAATTAAAAAAATGTAAACTTAACATACATTCATAATATAATACTTATGAGAGCATGATGTAAATCTAACCAAAGTTCTGTAATGACTAATAAAAGATATGACTCATGACTCTTCTCCATACGAGCAAAAAGGAAGATTGAACTTTAATTGAATTGGAACCAAAATTAATCTCGAGGCCAATTTAACAAAGTGATATACTATGTAATTCTGAAAATACCAGCGCTTCGATCATAGTTTAAAATGTGCAAGATACCAAATTATAACACTCGCAATCAATTGAAATAATAAGGCGTATTGCAAAAGGGAATAGTATCATTAAAAGGGGCAAGGGGAGGGGGGATGGAACAGGCAGAGGCACAGGTAGGAAAAAAAAAAGAGAGAAAAAATGATAGAGGAAGAAGGAAAAAAATCAGGGTAGCTTAAACAGGATTTTATTAAACGAGGGAAGGAAAACGAGATAGCGTACCAACGTGTATGTATGCTCATAAAAATAAAATAGTATTTATAGAAAATTATGATGTACACACGCGTGGAATCGGTATGTCCTGTCAAATAAAAGCTCTCGAGCTAACCTGAATAACAATAATGAGTGTGCAAGATTCGAGAATAATCGCAGCAGTAGAAATTAGCGAAGTTAGAATTGGGTGATATAAAAAAAAAAAACTTAAGATACACACGAGAAGCTCACGCTGACCGCTATTGATTCTGACTGTAATACATCGCTATGATTATCGGACTGGCATACCCTTAGGGAGTAGTTTAGGGCGGTTCGACGGTGATCTAATGCACTTTTAAAATGTGATCGGCTATTTAAAACGTCAATACCAAAGTATTGTAAATGAGGCAGAGAATATTGTGCGGTTTGTGAAGCCACTGCGTACACCCGGTTGCCTGTCACCTTCGACCTACTCCCCAGCACAAATCGTCAAAGGTTTTTCGTTCAAACTTCCGTCATTTATTAACTTGGCCTGAGTATCGAGCCCGTTTCTAATCTCACGTTGCACATACGAGCCACTTTCTTTACTTACGTTTCAGTAAAAAAGATTATTTTCACGAGAAACGATAAAACATAAAACCAACACTCTCGAAAAGTACCGTATGTCAAAATGGCGGACGTGGAAAGGATTCATACCTTATGCCACGTATAGGGCACACAAAATTTTCCTATTGGTGTACCACGTCACGTGACTGGAAAAATTTATATTGCTTTATGAACGTGGCCGATGCTGGTACAGCGTGAAACGTGTTCGCTAAAACACGAAATTCATTAAAAATGCTGATGCCACAACTAGATAAGGAACAAAGGCCGATGACCGTAAATTACCACGGGAGAATTCTCGATGAATTTTATAATTGAGAAACTGAGCGTCTCTTTGAGGAATTCTCGATTACATTTTGAAAAGATCAAAAAGATATCGTATCTGCAGGAAGAAAGATCGTGACGTCGCTTATATTTGATTTTTCGGTCCAATTGCTGATTTTAAGCGGGATTTTTAAATCATTCAAATTTATATTTACCACCACGTTGTACACGAGCACGCAGATTAATTAGCGATTGGAAATTCTATTACATTTATTATTATTATTATTATTATTACTATTATTGATGTTATAAGGTCATTATTGCTTGATATATCTGAAACCGAGAAGAAATCCAATGAAAATCTTTTTAGAGAGTATCGAAGTCAGTGGAACATTTTATTTTCTTTCATTCGATTGCAAACAGTAATAACACGATATGTTTGTTAATATTTTACAATTAAAATGATATCTATATATTCATTGTAAAATCACACGTGTATATTCTCAGGATATAATCGTACACGTATGTATACACGTGAGTGGTAATTGTACAGATAAGCGCACCAACTTGGAAAGGTTATAATTTTATTAAAATATTTTTAACAATGTGCGGGATTTACTGTTATCTGTGCGGATCAAGTTCGAGCTTACACGAAGGAAAAGAAACTAAGGATAAGGAAGTAATGAAAGGCAAAATTTAGATTATTATTGCTTATGAATTCGTATAAAAATTTCTCTTAACAAGTGGCGAGAAATCATAAATGTTTTGTTTTCTTTTAACTTTAGTGGAATACGTGCGAAGATTATATATCTTCTCGAGGTCCTGACAAAATTCAACACATTAACGAAGAATTAAATACAAATTGGTTTGCACATTTTGCTGCTAGCTTATTATGGATGCAAGGATCAATGCCAATATCTCAACCATTGATAGATACACTAGGTAATATTCTTTTGTGGAATGGTGATATTTTCAGCGGAGACTTGGTCAGTATGTTTAAATATAATTATAATTCGTACAAAATATGCCTATAACAAATATTTTATTTGTCATTTTATAGGCATCGGATGAAAATGACACATTAACATTATCAAAAACTCTTAGTGAAACAGAGGATGTTATATCAGTTTTATCGAAAATAGAGGGCCCATATAGTATTATTTATTATCAAAAAAAGACAGATCTTCTGTATTTTTCCCGTGATATTCTTGGTAGACATAGTTTACTTTTTAAAGTTGACAAAATAACTAACACTTTAGTTCTAACATCTGTGGCATCAAAGGTATCAGGTATTATAGAAGAAGTACCTGCAGTTGGTATTTTCATTCTGAATTTAGCTAGTTTGGCAATTGATTTAGCATGTATTCCTTGGAAAAGGCCAAGTGAAAGTTTTATAAATGATCTTGAAACATTTGGAATAAGACTTGGTATAAATATTGAGGTCAAAAATCCAGTATTTGATGATCCTCCTATTTCTTCTACAAATGTAAATTATGGATATTTGGAATTCTTGGAATCTATGGCAAATGTTAATGGTTCTTCCAAAATTTGTCTAAATCTGTTAATGGGGAATCCAATTACTAAACTACACATAGCAAAGATAAGTTTTCTACTGCATCAAGCAGTTGAATGCAGAGTAAAGAAAGTTCCTGAATATTGTAAAAATTGTATATTATCTCTTTTAACCGGAGATACCGCTAGTCCTTGTAAACACGCAAAAGTAGGAATCTTATTTTCTGGTGGGTTAGATTCATCCATATTGGCTGTAATTGCTGACAAATATATCCCAAAAGAAGACACTATTGACCTAATTAATGTATCATTTGAAAAAACAAAAACTACGACCGTGTACTATAAGTATCAGAAAGGAGAAATTATAGACCCTTATGATGGACCGGATAGAAAAACTAGTAGAGAAACGTATCAACACCTTTTGAGCATTTGTCCTTCTAGAAAATGGAATTTGATTGAGGTAAAACAAATTTCATTTGTATAATATTAATTATTGTTGATATCGATACATTATTTCAGATAAATATTACTCAAAAAGAATTAGAATTACATAGGTCTTCTAGGATAAAACATTTATTGCATCCACTCAATACAATAATGGATGAGAGTTTAGGCTGTGCATTTTGGTTTGGAAGCAGGGGGAAAGGTATTCTATCGGGAACAGAAGAAGAGTATGAGTCGCCTTGCAGAGTTCTTCTTGTGGGTGTCGGTGCGGATGAATTGTTCGGAGGATATCTCAGACATCGAACAATATTAAAACGAAAAGGATGGGATGCTTTATCCCAGGAACTTGAACTAGAATTAAATAGAATATCAAAGAGAAACTTGGGTCGTGACGACCGATCTATTTGTGATCATGGCAGACAACCTCGACTTCCTTATTTAGATGAGAGTTTGGTAAAACAAGTTAAAAAATTAAAACCATGGGAAAGGTAAAACGTAAATTATTTATAAAATGAAAAAAATGACTTCTAACAGATTAATATTTGCAGATGTTTTCCAACGGACAAAATGAAATTAGGCTGGGGTGATAAGCTATTATTACGATTAATAGCGAGCAAATTGGGCTTGGGCCTGACTGCCAACTTTCCAAAAAGGGCGTTTCAATTTGGAGCACGAATAGCTAACAATAAGGAAAATGCGAGGGAAAGATCTGATAGATTATAAAATTTTTAAATATATTAGTTTTATAAATTTTATCTGTATGAATTATTAAAGAAACTTACTTATACTTCATAATCCTTGTAATAAAATCGATATTTCATAAGAGTAAGTTTATATGTATTTTGATAGACACTCATCGTGTACAATGGAAAATTACAAATTATAAAATAATACAGTTAATAAGTTTAATGTACAAAAGAACTATCACTACTGATGCTATTCTGTATAAAATTAACTGTCATTGCTGTTTTCTTTCATGGTAAAGTAGGCACTTTGAAGTTCTTTAAGATTTCTTTCAAGCGTTGCAACTTCATCGTATTTACACTCGGCCCTGGCTTGTTTAATGTACGCTCGGAGATTTCTCATTTGTTCGACTATTGGATCCATTGAAGACGAAACGATAGGTGTAACATTTGAAGGGCCCCATCCTTGTGACTGATCCAGAATTATTTGTGGCTAAATGAAATGTTGTATTGAGAAACTTATTCCTTCGTATTTTTACAGTAACAAAAGCGAATTACCTGAATTTTCTTATTAGGCGAACCATTTTCTGACGATCTTACTTCTCTCTTGGGTTGCTCTCTTCTCTTTTCTCTCTGTTCTTCCTCCAATTGTCTTTCATATTGTATCATAGCTTCAATACGTTTCTCTCTCTCCTCTTGCAATACTAAATATTCTTGTTCCGTTGGTAAAGCCTGAACGCTCAATAATTCTTCTCTTATAAATCTCATCGCGGTTAATCTAATTGTTTGGTATAATTGATACTCTTCGCTTTGCACAGAATTTTCTTCATTCTTCGGTACGACAAATGAAATTTTTTTACTAATAATGTCTATACTTTCTCCTAACTTAGCTATCCTTTCTCTCAGTCTTTGAGCATCATGTAAATTATAGGTTGTTTCTCCTTGACTGCAAATTAAAATGTACTGAGATATTTTCTTACGCATACATCATTTAACGATTAATTTTGAAATTACCTAAGAGATTCAGACATTTTATTATACATGGCTACATGCTGTATTGCTTGTGCCATATAAGTACGTAATTTATCATAAGATTGACAAACAATTGGTTTTTCAAATTGTCTTGCTTTCAATCTTTCTCTAGCATCCAAGAGATTCATACAATGAGTGCAAACTCTAAAATGCTGCTCACCGCTGCTAGGATCGTTAACTAAAGATAAAACACTATTTAAACTACCACTGGATGGTGAACGTACTAATTTAGTAAAACCAATTCCAGCACGTACTAATCGTTTAGAAACTGGTCCTTCTGATAATGGAGAAATGGCAGAATCATCTTGAATTGCTACTGGACTTGTCATTTTACCTGAAAGTGTATTATTAAATTTATATATATATATATATATATATATGCACAACTAAAATATTTATTTATCTTAAAGTAAAACATACGTGCATCCATTAATGATAAGAAAGCTGTACAATTGTGACACATAATTGATCCACATAATCTGCAATGATGTTTTCTTCTAGCAACATGGAAACTTTTTGCGCAACTAGGACATAAATTTACATCTTTCTCATCGATCCATGGTACTATAGTACGTTCGTGAGTTTTTCTATCTATAGGATCCGATGGTAAATTATTCAATAATTTATCTAGCCTTATAAGAAGTTTATTTGTCTCAGACATGTATCTCTCTAGTCTGACATTTCTAATCTGCTTAAAATACTCTGTGCGAGCTTTACAAACTCCTATAAATATTTAAAAATTTATAAAACTTATCACATTTGACTGTAATTACTTCTGAATAGTACAAAAATATACCTATTTCTTGAGGTCCCCAATCAATTTCTGGAAATTTGGGTCTACTACTTTTCATTGGATTAATGAAAGAGTCCTGCATCTCATCTTGCTTAAGAATCTTTTTTTTGGCTTTTCCAAATAATTCTACAATTAAAGAAATTAAATTTATTTAGTTCAGCATTGACAATGACTGCTTAATTTAAAGGATTAAAATACCTTTTAAAGATTTTAAAATCTCTGGATCATCATTATGAAATTCTTCAAAATGTTTAGTTAAATTATTTGGTGATTGCAAATCTGTCATGCAGATAGGACAAATAAATCCTTCTAAAACTTCTGCACTTTCAGCCATTTTTATATTGCAATAAAAAGAAATATTTAATAGTATTTAAATAATACAAATATATAACAATATAATTTTACATTGAATATGTAAAATAGATTATTGTTTGGAGGCGTTTCTCTAATAACTTAACAATCCTCTGTAGATATGGATATACTGAAAACTTTTGACAGCTAGAAGGTGTTCAGCAATCAACCTTTTAGTCAAAATAATTGTATTGCATATAATAGTGAAGTATGCATGCTTATGCAATATTGGATACCTTTAAATTAATCAGACAATAATGAATAATTTTAATTCTTTTAAAATTTTACTGTAATGTTTTTGATAAATTAAAAGAGAAATTATATAAATTTCGATTGGCATGCATAGTTTTGAGAACACCAGGCTTCTCAAGATTATTTTATACAAGAATTTGAGGTTAATAAATATAAATTAATATGAAAAAAATGGATTTATCTTTAATTCGAAGCAAATTTCGAGGTTCGATGTTAGGTGTTTTAGTAGGAGATTGTCTTGGCAGTCCGTACGAAAATGAGGATTCACTGACAAGTGGAGATAAAATTATTTTACAAAAATCTTTGGATAAACTTGAGGGTCCACTGTACAAAGGTTATATTTTATATAATTCAATATTTGATTGTTAAAATTTTAAGTTGTACAAGTATAATAAATAAGATAAAACATTATTTTAATATTATGGGTTTCGTTTATTATGTAGCACCTGTCATGCAGTATACAGATGATTCTGCCATGACTAAATGTATAGCAGAGTCTTTAGTTGAAAAAAATGATTTTGATGCTATTGATATAGCAAAGAAATTTGTAAAAGCATATTATAAAGAGCCAAACCGTGGTTATGGACCAGCTGTTGTAACTGTTAGTGTCCAAATATAAGGGCAGTTTTCCTTTTTAATAATTCCTTAGATAATAAGGGTATATTTCAGGTATTTCAAAAGCTACGTGGAAATAAATTCACAGATGTGGAAAAACCAGCAGTAGAACAGTTTAATGGTAGAGGATCATGGGGTAATGGTGGAGCTATGCGCATAGCTCCAATTTCTTTATTTTTTTATAAAGATTATACAAAGTTAATTGATATAGTTAGAAAAGTAACAAAAATTACACATGCACACAAAATAGGCATAGATGGTGCAATTCTACAGGTATCTATTCTAAAATCTATTTTTCAAGAACTTTTATAGATTCTGATTGATATTTTTTGCTAGGCAGTGGCAATTCAACAAAGTCTCCTTAGTAATCCCAATGAAGAATTAAATAAAATAGAATTTATAGATAAACTTATTGATAAGATGAACAATATTGAGTTTGATGAAGAAGGGTAAGATGTTAGTCAATTTTGTAGTATAAGTATATTTCTTAAGCTCTTGAAACTATACTTTGTTAAACAGTTTAGATTTAACAATTGCACAACCTTTTAAAGCACAATTAAACTTGGTTAAAGACTTATTATTGCAAGAAGGCGAAGGCCCTCATGAAGAAATAATTATCAAAGAGCTTGGAAATGGTGTTGAAGCACTGTATTCTGTACCTACAGCCATTTATTGTTTTTTAAGAGGATTACACCCAATAAAAGATATAAGATCTGATAATCCATTTAGAAGAGCTATTCAGTATGCTGTATGTATATTTATAATAGCAAAATTATTTGTTGAATTAATATATATATATTAAAACTTTCAATTTACTTAATTTAGATAATGCTAGGTGGTGATACGGATACTATTGGTAGTATGGCTGGTGCCATAGCAGGAGCATTTTATGGAGAAAACTTTATTAACTCTAATCTTTTGCAACACATGGAAGCATCTACAAAATTTAAATTGTTAGGCGATAAATTATTTGACATTGTGCATGGCTAATGAAAAACTGTTTTTATTACATACTTTTAATGCAATACATGCTTAAGCATCTATATTAACTTTAAGAATAAACTTTTTAGTAGTCACTCTATAAATATTTGTTTCTCCTTGTATAATAATCATTATTATATCACAGTTGGCATTTTAATACTTTGTGTTAATCAGATCAATTTATTTGATCATGAACTAGATGATTTCTTTCCAGGATATACTTTTTTTATTTTCTGTGTCTTGTACAAGAGTCCAACATAATCTAATACTTCTTTCTGAGAGTCTGGACATTTTTCACTACCTATTTCTACCAATAAATTATACAACATTTTTTGCGTATTAAATGGCAAATCGATTGGAGCACTTCCAAGCATCATATGATATAAAAAGTAATAAATCTTACTAAAAGAATATAAGTGATAACAAATATTAATACGGATATAATTTTACTAAAGTTTTATAAAAATTTTTCAATTAAAAAAGTTAGAAGGAACTTACCTAAAATCATATGGAGAATTTTGCGGTTGTTTTTCAAATAAATGAATGTATAAAAATACTTGTGGTATAATTGTGGAATAATCAGAAGAGGAAAATAATCCAGACTGAAGCCAACTGTCGATACGGCTTAGCGATTTTTGCCTATTAGTTCCTCGCGCGAATTGCATTAATTTGTTGATCATCGCTTTAATCGCAACTGGATCTTTTTGAGGAATCATTTTTGAAATTTGATTGATGTCATTGTGACCGTACTTTCTTAACCCTTTAAGAAGTAAACCTTTACTTTTTTTACTCCACTTATGCTCTTTAAGAATTTCATTGGAATAAGAATTTCGCTTGGAATCTTCACGGCTATTCATATTTAGAACTTTTTAATATATAAAATTATTTCTCGAAACAAATTCTCTCAGTTAAGAATTCTATCGCTACGATAAAGTTATGCCATTCTAAGCATCACCAAAACCATAAAATAGTAAAAATGAACACACACTGACCTCCCGTCTCTGTTTCATCCTTAGCAGCGTTGATAATGTCAATTCCTTCCAGAAGAAATGTCGAAAATCCGACATTACCTTCCGAGGAAAATGCAATTCCTAACCTAGAGATGTATACTTTTTTTATTTAATTATTTATTTATTTGTTTACTGTTATATCCGGCAAATGCATCGATAGTGCATTCAATTGAATGCACCATAAATAATACCGACATTATGTTACCAGCAATGTTTAATTCCTGTATCTGACACTAGTCGCGCCTCGATCAAATTTCGAGGATGTTGCACCTATTTTCTTTTTGTTTTATTAACATTATTGCGCATTCGAAGGATATTGTTCGAGCACATTACTTTTCTCAATTTACCACTTCGTCTCGATATTTCTCTCAAGGTTTATACTCCTAAGAACAAAATAAAATTCGTAATACGCGGCGCAGTGTATTGGAGAGAGGCACATCGTCCGGCCTTATTTTCTCGATCGATGATGAAAATCGAAAAGAAATCGATAGAATCAACGAGGAGACATCGTCAGGAACAACTCGTGAGCAACCCTATTTGGTATATTTGCATTTTATATATTCCGCATTCCAATGCAATCATCACCTTGCAGTACTGCACTTCTGAGGTTCCTGAAGTCCAGCAAGTGACACACGCTCGGAATTTTACTTGCTAGTCCGGTTAATTTATCTCCGATCATATCAATACGGTTACCGAAGCACCAGAAAAAATCATCCTCCGATATTATAAAGAATGAATTATTGCGGCTGAGCTATAACGAGCGATGCACAGGATGAATCTCTGAAAAGTAAGTTGCATCCAGAACTGTTTCAATCGGAACGATCAGCGCGGTTTTCGCAAAATAGTTTTATGGTAATTAATAAGGCTTTTTTTTGTTACCAGCGAGATCTCTCGATCTTGGATCGCGAGCGCGTTATTGTTTATTGTCCGAAATGAGATAAATCTGCAATATTGTGACACGCGCCGAGCTGCAAGAGAGAAGGCCGTTGTCGCTTTTCGCAAGGTTTCCGGCGCAAAATTCTCAAAAAATGTCGGTCGCCGAGATTTCACCGTGCGCAAAAGTGTTCCACACGATGCGGGACGATAGTTGCACGACGACGAGGAAGAAGATGAAAAGGTTTGATGCAGCTGCAGTTGCAGTTGCAGCTGCGGCGGTGGCGGAGTCGGAGGCGGAGGCGGTGGCGGTGGCGGAGGCGCAACGGCAGCAGCGACGGTGTAAGACTTTCGTGAAAGCGAATTCTTTCCGCGACTGACTCGCGGGAGAGAAAGATGAACCTTCTCCTGGTAAACGGCAGGTGATTTTACGATACTCGTATAGACGAAGGACAGTCGATGAATGGCGAAAGGAGGCGCAAGATGTTTGCTCGCTCCTTTTGCGCTACTATACCGTAGCACACTCGTTAATTGCGCCGTCTGCAATTAGTCGTTGACATCGATTAAGAGCTAGACTCGCAAAACCTGAAGAAGAGGATCCATCCACCGCACGAATGCTTTTTTCCCGCGTGCCCGGAGGATCCTCGAACTCAGGCTAAGTGACTCTGGCCGCGTTATCTCGCTCGTGTATACGAAAAAGCTTTTTGTCGCGTTTTCTGCCGAAGGTAGTTGACCCCCGTCGAAATTAGTCGCGATCGAGAATGGGGAGGAGGAAGAGGAGAAAAATATTGGAAGTCGAGAGAAGATAAAGTAGCGTGGGACCGAGTAGTAATCGAGCGTCGATTCCGAATGGGAGGAATGAGAGGTGGTGGGACTTCTTTTCGGAGAAAGAGGGAGCGGAGGTTCTCGGGGCAGATGGAACGAGTTGCGCCGAGATGCTGCAGGAGAAAGAGGAGGAGGAAGATGGAGAGGGAGAGGAGATAAGAAGAGGTTCTTCGAGAACAGGCAATAACGGTAAAGCTGCTTGGAGCCATCTTACTCGCTCGATATGAATATGAATTTTTGGCACTGATCGATTATACGGTAGCCTTAAGCGTCCATGTATTAGTCATATTTTCTACCTACCTCTCACCAGTCTCATTCGCAGAGTCCTTACTCGCAGCAAAAACGAAACGTGGTGAACGAACGAACGAACGAACGAACGAACATCTTCCTCCTCCTCCTCCTCCTCCTCCATTATTCCCGACTAATCTTTGAGTTGCACAAGTGTGCGACTCCGCTAGTACGTCTTCGACTCGTAATCTTCGATCTTTATAATAACGATAAATCCTCTCGTATTTGGAACACGCGATACTGTTAAATATTCCCGTTTTTAATGGCCGCTGTAAGTAACTGGTGCATCTGGAGACCATTTGAGAAAATGATTCATTTTCCGGAAGGTTTTGCATGGCGTGGAAGATGATTCCATTACTCAGCGAGTGGAAGCGCATGTAAACGCGAATGACCCGTCTGCTCCAGCAACCCAGATCCTCGGCCGATGCGACTCGGCTGTACCGTTAAAATGCGGCTGCCTGCGTATGCGAACATTTCTTTATATCTAATAGCAGCCGAGAGCCAATTGAATTTGACGCTTCTTCTCCGTGTGCCGCTCTCCTCGGACTTTTTGCCAGAACGAAATTCCAAGCATCCCCATCCTCGGATGATGCTTATCGGTCGAATTCCGAATCTGACCCTCCAGCGGATCTCCTCTGGAAATCTCACCAGGCGACAAAGTGCCCGGTCTCGTCCGGTTTCGATTTTCCGCGAGGGTCCCAGTTTCCGGTGGCTACAACTCTCACCGACACCGCGGCGACAAACAAATATCGTCATCGGTGCGTTATCTCATTCGTCGTATTCCCGAAGAAAGGAACCGCTTAATTCGCGTTAATGGAGATTCCTTGTTTGCGCAGCATTCCCGCGCGGGAAGGGAACGCGTAAAGCGGTGTCACGCCCAATTGCATCATCATCCTCGCTAATTGTTATCACTGGTAGATCCGAACTTTGCAGATTGTTATCCGACGTTGCTTCGCTGCCTTTGCCGGGGCGCTCTTATCGAAGTTCCGCCGCTCGGAAAGTAACGTTAACTAATTAATATCAGCAGGAGGAGCCTTTTTGGTCGACGTCGGCGCTCGAGGGTCGGAGGCGGAGGGTAGGAATTATTAGTTTGCACGGAGCAAACGAGGTTCTCTTATCCGGCGCGTTGCACCTGATTCCTGGTCTCAACGACAAAATTGCTCATCGTTACCGTTTCACGGACTTTTTCGAGCCGTAATGATGGTAGCGGTGCGGCTAGCCGGTTGCGGCTTTGGTAGCCGCAGGAGGGAGAAGCGGTGATGGTGTCCCGCGAGAGAAGGGACCCTCTGTGTTTGTAATCAAAGCTGGGCCGTGGCGTGGAAGAAAGTCAGGTTGGCAGGCTCGCTGCTCTCGCCAGTCGGGCACGGCTCGTCCAAGCGGTTGCACGCGCACGACGTTGAATCGTCGGCTTCGTGAATTCCGCTCGCGCTCCAGACACGTGACCGGCGCGGTACCAGCCCAGAAAGAACCAGTCCGGGGTGGTCCCGGGCGGCTGCAGGAGAGATCCTCGAGGTCGCGTCCCCAGGCGACGACGAGCAGTTCCGCGCGTCCAGGAACTCGTCCGAGGAGTTTGCCGAAGGTATTTCGCGCGAAGGCTTCCAGCCGCGGGTCTTTCCTCTCGCTTCCACGAATCGTTTGCGAAATTAGGCGGCGGCGGTGGTTCCCCGAAAACCGATCGGCAGCCAGAACCAAGAGCTAAGATCTAAATTGGTAGAAGCTGTTGAGGCACCAGCATCGGCACCAGTACCAGCACCAGCACCAGCACCAGCAGCAACAACAGCGGCAGCAACAGCGGTACCGGTAGTTGTGCCGACGCTAGTGACGAAGGTGTTGGTTGACGGTGGCGGTGGAGGTGCTGGTGCCGGTGCAGTTGCGAGACCCGGTCGTCCAGGTTCTCTACCGTATGGTACCGAGGACCCTCCGGTTTTTTGCATTTGCCATCGGTGGACTCGCTCAGTTTTCGTCGCGAGTTACGACGAGGAATGAAACGAAACGAAACGGGTTGGATCGGATCGGATCGGATCGGATCGGCACGCGGGCGAGGTCATTGGCCGATCACCGCGGGCGCCGCCGGCACCGCCGCTCATTTTTGACCACAGGCAAGCGAACGTTTCCTGCATGTGTTGGACGAAACCCGCGCTGAAATTTCGTCCCGCGCGTTCCAGCGAATAAACTGGAACGTTTGTCCGTTCTGTCCTGTCCTGGTCTATCTCGGCCAGAACTCGACCTATCCAAGGTATATCCTAAGAACGCTCGCGCGCGCCGAATACCAAGAGCCGGGGGGTGGTGGAGTCGCGCGGTGAAAGGAAATTAAAAAGCGACGACCGCACGCTGGTGGTGGTGGTGGTGGTGGTGGTGGTGGAAGCTTTCTTCGGCGGTTATTAAAAGATCGTTCGTGTTTGGCAGCTTTAACGATCGCTCAAAGATCGCTTAGCGTCCCCTTAACGATCTTCCCGCTTGGTCGGGGTCCTCGTTGAACCGCGCGGGATCGCGTGGAATAAAAGGGAAAACCGGGACTCCAGCGAGGAGCCAGGGGCTCGTTAACGAAACTGAATCTCGCGCCGTGAATAAGGAGAGACGACGATGTGGTATAAATCGATCTAAGGCTTATCCGCGCGGGTCAACCGGTTGCTCCGTAGAGTCTCAACGGTATTCGTTGGATCAACCGCGCGGTGCAGGCACGTGTAACCTGTGTGTGTGTGGTGGTGGTGCGGTGGTGGTGTGGTGGTGCGGTTGGTGGTGTGGTACATCGTTCACCGCAGTCGCCACGTGAAAGGTCCGTAAGAACCAGCGCGGCCTGTGGAGACTTCTCTCTGTCGTAGGTAGAAAATCATAGTTGAAAACCACTCTCCTATCTTGGGGATACTCGCGAGCGCGCGCGCGCGCGCGCGCGCTCATTATTCTGGAATTTAGCGATAAAGAGTAGCGGGCAAATAAGACCTACTTGTATGACTTAATGATCGAGAGGAGCCACTCCGAAAATGTCCTCTCCTATTTACTCAGGTGCCGTGTGCTCGTCGGAGCGTCTAATCCGGCTGTTTTCGACCGCTACACCTTTTTGGACCTCGACCGTCTCTCCTCTTATCCGTACGAGTGAGTGGAACATCCCGATGGCCGGCGGGAGGGGAGGGGGGTTGTACATTCGAGCGTCACGCGGCAGGATCTTGAAGGATTCGTAGTCGAAATCGGAGAAACAAAGTGCCGAATCGAGAAGAGGTGGAAAATGACGGATGGGCTCTTCTCATCTCCAGGGCCTTACCCAACGCTGGAGGAACATCGGCGACGCGCTGGTTCGCTCAAACGCGCGCGCAAATTGATTCGTTGGAAGAGTGGAAGCTCCGACGATTTCGCAATTGAATCACTGGACGAGACGAGTCCTCTCCCGGGACGTTAATTCGTCGCTGAAATCGCATCGTGAAATTGCAAAGTGTGCAATCGGCCATAAAGAGACGTATAATTTGCTCTGGGATTTTTCTAGCGACGTTAACAGCACGCCCGCGTAATCTATTTAAAAGGAGTATCGGTTTATGGCTTCGGCGACTGCGCGCGCGCGCGCGCAACGTGACATCAAACGTGGCGCGCGGCAGACTCGCAGGAATTTGCGGAATCTAATCATGAAATTACACGGTGCCCGCCTCGCGAAGAATGCGACTTCGACCACTGTGGAAAAGGATCGTCTCTCTCTCTCTCTCTCTCTCTCTCTCTCTCTCTCATGTATATTAAATAGTAAGAGTAAACACGAAATTTGAAAGCATAATTACGGGCCGTGACGCGCCGATCCATCGAAGAGGAAGAGGAAAAGGGAAAGGGAAAGGGGAAGTGGAACGAAGAAGGAAGAGAGGTTCCTCGAGCGAACTTCGAGAGTCACTCTTCGCGTCGTCCACCATATCAGAATAGCGAAGAAGAAGAAGAAGAAGAACTCTCGGCGTGTCTCGATTTGCGAACGCCACTCGAGACGTCGTCCCCGGTTTTCTTCCGCGTGGATAATAATTATCCTTGATCCCGTGAAAGCTAAATGGCCGATGGATGCTACGTCGGGAACTCATTAGAAAAGTAATTGTTACAGCGGATTCAGCGGAAATCTTAATGACAGGCCATTACGGCGATTCGCATATTTTTCAATTCAATGAAATAATGCACCCTGGACACGTATTGTACGTAATAATGCGCGCCACTTCCCTTCTACCCCTCGCGAATGTGCGTGCGGATGTGAATTGGCAAAACGAGAATGGCTCTCTTTCTCTCTCTATCGAGCGTGCGCTATCTCTTCTGTCTCTTGGACCCCAATGAAATATGGAAGTGCCGGGATTTAAACGATGTGCCAAGCTGTCATAATCCTTGGAGCGTATTAGAGTGCAACGTACAGTTGCGCAACGCAAACTGTACCACTCTGCTTTCTGCTTTCTGCTTTTGCATGGGAAAACGCGAAATTCCAACAACTCCGCTCTGCTGCTTCTCTGCTTGAACAAGTGCGAGCATTTCCGCGCGTGGCCCTTCCGAATAGCAGAGTTGCGAATTTCCTGGTAAACGTTTAGTCCGCTCTAATATCCATTGTGCTCGTTGCCTCGCCCCAAATTCCCACGCAATTAAAGCGTAGGAACACCACCTTATCGCGTCTCTCCTCTCTCTCTCTCTTTCTCTCCTTCCTCTTAATGCCATTTAATGATCGAGAAATTGCCCGATGCTAATTCTCGGCAAATAGTTGGCCTCACTTATCTCGTAATTTTATTGCGTGCAACAAATTAACATTCGTAAATATTTGCTGCACACAGCTGCAGTCGATGCTAATTCTTTTTCAAGGGGAATCGCTCGATAAGCGAAATTCCGTTAGTTTTCGGCCCGGAGAGTAACGCGCGTGAGACGCGAGAGACGCCGAGTACTCTCGAGAGAAATTTTGGAAAAACGCGCAAAACGACCGTGTGTGTGCGTGCGTGTGTTTGCGCGTGTGCGCTCCGACTCGTCGATGGCTCCGATTGATATTCGCGTTAGATTCCATCGCGAATCTAACGCATAGGAATGGCCTACATTTCTCCGTTGTCTCTCCGTCTCTCTCTCTCTCTCTCTCTCTCTTTCTCCGTGAATGAATTTCAGGAGGCCTGCTCGGCGACTCAAGGAACGGGAGTAGTGCCTATTTTCTGAATGAGTTTGTCTCTCCCCACCTACAAAAGTTCCCACTCGTATCCACGCTTGTACAGCAGCGACCTACCCGCCGACGACGATGCCGAGTCGCGCGCGATCAGGACGAACAATGAGAGACGCGAGAAACTCGACGAGTTTTTTCGCAAGGATCGCGAATTAATCGTGATGAACGGACGACGAAAATATCGTACAATGCAGACGGCGGAGGGACGCGTGCAACGCACCCACACACAACCGGACGAGTTACAGCGATCTTTCGAGGCTATCTGACTAGGCCATCGAGATTTCAGCAAGAGTAGCATTGAAATCGATTTCTTCTCACATCAGCTAGAAAAAGTAGTTTAAGCGCTTTTTGCGCGGACGACACGGAGAGTCGCCGCGGGCCCGGGTAGAAACTGAAAATAGAGATCTTGGGAGGAAACGAGGCGTATAATTGGCGACGGATGGTACGATTTTGATGGGAAAGTCGAAGAGGTGCAAACAGCGGCGGCCATTTTCCTCCGATATGCTCGATAGGCGAGAAAAAATGGCGGAGGTTCGCGCGCGCGAGCGCGAAGGCCACGAAACGACTCGCCTCTAAAATTTCACGCTGGAAAGTCGCGGAGGAGTTCTTCCATCGAGAGATATTCCACGGCGTTTGAAGGAATGGCAGGAAGGGATTTTGAGGATGAGGCGCGAGACGCGGGGGGAGGAACTGGTTTGATGCGCGTGTAGCCATCGGGGAAGAAAAAGTCAGTGGACGGAAAACGGTAGTCTTCTTCTTGGGATCCGGATCGAGTGCCATCTCGGTTTTGCAAGGTTTTTGCGAGAGGCCGTGGTATCCCACACACGTCAGATAATAGTGGCGTGGCGTGTAGCACACGACGCCGTGCCACGCCATGGCATGGCATGGCATGGCGAACCAGCCTCTCCGATAGTCGACGCGAGAGCCGGCATAGCGTATCGAGAATGCGGTATTCTGCCTGGAGGCAGAAATTCCGTTACACGCACTCTCCGCCGGGGCTCTTCTCTCTACTCCTCTCCATTCTTCTTCCCCGGAGTCTTCAGCGACGAAATTTCTGCTTTTCGCATGATTCGCTTTGGCCACTCTCGACCCGAATCAATCGGCATTTCCCGCGGGGCCAAGCCCCCGCAGCGGCAGTCGCGCGATTATCCGCCGATCGCCGGTTTCCACCTCTCGGCATCGCCAACTCCGCTTTCCCACACGACCTCCGCGCGATGACGAACGATTTAATCGATGATGATGGGTCAATTCAATTTCGTGCCGATTGCCCAGCGATGGAGATCGGTTGCGCCCGAACGCTAGAATTCCCGGACGATCGACCGGATGAAAATTTCTGGATTTTTCGCGTGTTCGAGCCTCTTCGGTTGCTCGACCCGAATCTACCGCCGAGAGACTCCTCGAACCGATCCCAACCGATTATCCGCCGATATACCGCTCGTCGAAATTGCCGGTCACCAACACCGAGCGAGTCCTCTCTCTCTCTCTCTCTCTCTCTGCCTTCTGCCCCCCTACTCTTTCCCTCTTTGCCGCGTGATATTAATCAACTGCCGCGTTCGCCATTTCGAGAGAAATCACCAACGTAACCTGCTACAAGCTAAAAAAATCGGCAGGAGAAATTCTTCCTTCCTCGCTTTCGATTAATCACGGCCCTACACGCGCGGTCCAAGTGCAGGAACGCACTTAATCGCTCGAGGAGTCGATGTTAACTTTTGATACCGGTCGGTCCACCGATCGAATTTGCGGCGCTTCGGAAGAGAAACTTCGCGATGCCGCTAGATTTTCACCGTGTGAGAGAGTTATACGCGGAGTATGCACGAAGCGAGAATTAACAGATTCCTCGGCGGGAGACCTGTTTCACGTGCTGGATCTCTGGTGAAACGTCGAGTTTTCATTGCCACGGGGTCGTACGGCCGATATGTCACCGGGTCACCGGAGGAGAGGAGGCGGGTGGATGGGAGCTTTCCACGGCTTTCCATCGCGGGGGAGGGAGGGAGGGAGGGTCCTGGGAGTCGGAAGAGAGGACTCGAAGCAGCGATCGCTAGGAAAAAGGAGTCGTCGTGACAGGGTGCGATCGGCGAACGCGGAAGAAGGATGGGAGCGGCCTGCCTCCTATCGACTCGTGACAGTTTTTCGATTTATTACACTGACTTTTCGCTCCGTCGTCCACCTAATAAGGACACGTGCCCTCGCCTCGGAATAAGCACGCCCGTCGCCCGTCGCCCGTCGCCTGAGAATATCGCGCGGAACCTTGTTTAACCGTCTTTCCGCCAACACGACGGGGCCTCCCTCCTCCCCCCTGCCCTACCGATTTTCCGCACAGCCGTCGATTTTATCCGTCGGATCGTTGGCAGAGATCGTGCCGAGATCGAGGATCGACGGGCGATCGGTAGGAATCGGCAGAGATCGGCAGGTACTCGCGCGCGCGCGCGCGCGCACACACACCCAGCGACACGTCAACGACACGAGCAAAAAGCAAACGAATTCCTAGAGCGAGAGGAGGGGTCGGTCGGCACTTTGGGAGAGCGGAGGAGGAAGAATAGGCGGCGTGACGCCCGTTAGAAAACTCGCGGGCGATCAGCTGATCAGCCGACAATGACCTCGGGTCAATCTACTTTCTACTTCTCACATTCTGCGGAGATCAGAGGTGATAGGAATGGCACGCCGTGTCGTGAGCTTCGAGCCGCGGTAACATACTTTTCCGCGTCGGCCGATCCGTCTTGGTCCGGGCGAGAGAATATTTTGCGTGTCGCGCGAGCGCGGAAAATCCACGCGGAGAGCCGATGTATGCAAATGCAGCCTACTTCCGGGAGCAGCCTCCGACGATCGTTAAGTGCCGAGCGTGAAACGCGGTTTCTTCGAAAACGCAACTTTCCTAAAGGCAAATTGCAAAGGCCCGAAAGAATAATTGTTTGGGCAAACAAGGCAAATTACCGGTCGTTACGAAGAAAGTAAACGCCGGAGCGTTCGGCATCTGCCGCCAGGGACGAAATCGCCAAAAGACCTTCTCCGGCTTCTCCGAGGGTCCATCGTCCTCCCTCCGGTACTCGCCCGCCCCCCTCCCCCGACTACCACCGATCGGATTGCCGTCCCCGGTCGCGCGGGTCAAAGGTCACGGCAATTGGCGCAGGCAAGCACCTTGGGCCCGACGTCGACGTCGACGTCGACGTCGACGTCCGGGGGAATTTCAAGTTTCCCAGTTCGAATTGCCATTCGGTCGCGGCCCACGCGTCGCGAACTTACCACCATCGTGGATAACGATCGCTCTAGAATCGCCTGTTGTTTTCAGGGAGTGGCCAGCAGCAGCGGTGGCATTCCGGCCCGAATTCCGGCAGAATCGACGCCGACGACGACGAATGGAGCGATTTAGCGTCGAGCGCTGAGAAAAATGGAGGCCAAGGAGGAGTTCGTGACGGTGGTGAGCGTGGGGAGCGTGGGGAGCAGCCAGCCACTGCCGGAAAACTTCGTGACGGTCCTGTCGATCGGTAACGCCAAGAAGGACGCGAAATCATCGGCGGCGGCGGCGGCGCTCGTCCATCACCAGCACAAGCCGCAGGAGGTTCCGGAAGTGCCGCTCGAGGAGGAGGTCGAGGTCTTCCGGTTGCCCGGGGAGAGATTGGGTTTCGGCCTGAAGTTCGAAGGAGGGAACAAGAGCCAGGAACGGGTGAAACGGCTGTTCGTGCAAAGCTGCGCCGAGCAGAGTCCCGCCAGCAGGGCCAAGTGCTCCTGGGGGAGTCTTGGCGAGGGTGACGAGGTAAACGGGGATGGAGGGGAGACGGATCCGCCTCGGAGCACGATCGCGATCGACCCGCGGGATATTTATCACTGGAAAATCATAGTCGGGGGAGCCGTTTCTCCATAATTAGAGCGAGCGGGGTGAGCAGGGGGAGGAGGGGACGGCTAGAAAAATAGAAGGCGCGGATCTAATGGCGGTTACCGGTCCAATAACGAGAGAATCCGACTGCGCTCGGAAAGGAGAGCACGCCACGTGCTCTCTTTGCTGTTTGGAGAGCGTCGCGACACGTCTCTCCCTCTCTCTCTGTCTCGTACGAGAGAGAATCGACGCTCTTCCATTAACATAATTAGTTATGCCCATTCGACGATGTACGTCATCGATCGACTCGCGATGATAATGCGACTGGCCTTGAACGAGTCTCGAAATTCCGTAAAAGTTTTCTTTTTCTCTCTTTTTTTGCGGTTTGCGATTGCGGCGGTGCTAACTCGTACCGCGGCTTGGCCATCGCGTGTCACGCGCTGCTTCTGGTGGATCAGCGGGGACGCTGTTCTTCCGGCGTGCGCGAAACCGGCAATTACGCCAGACGCCATCTTGCTTTCAGGTGCTTTCGATCGACGACGTGCCAGTGACACACATGACTCGACTGGATTGCGTGCGTCGACTCAAGGAGTCCCAGTTGATGATCAGGCTGAAGGTCAGGTGTAGGGGTGCTCTCAGGCCGGAGGTCGTCAGCGCCGAGAGGAAGATGTCACCGGAGAAGGCACAGCCGGAAGTCGCACCGTTGCCGACCCCGCCGCCGGTTCCGCCTAGGAAACTTCGTCAGAGTCGAGGACCGGCCGACGGGGAAGCCAACCCGAGTCCCGTGAACAAACCCTGGTCGGTGGCCAAACCCGTCAACGGTTCGCCGGCTTCTCAGAGCCAAAAGTCCAACTCTGGGAAATCCACCTCTTACGAGAGTTGCGAGTCCTCGCCGAGGAACGACGTTTCCGGTCATGGCAGTCCGAAGGAACGCCCCCTCGAACACCTGAAGTCTAAACAGGTTCGTATTGCGCGCAGCCTCTTCCTCGGTATCTCTGAATCTGTAAGGAATTCGTCTGACGAGTCTGCTTTTCCTCAGGAACCGGCGGAGCCTCTGGTTTACCTGAACGCTAGGTCGCTCTGCGGTTCCACGCATGGTAGCACCTCGGATGAGACCAGTAGCTCGATGTCCACGGTGGTGGACAGGTTCTCCACTTCCGATCGTGTCTCGACGATATCCACCGTCTCCACGGCATCGTCGGAGCAGGTAGAGGTAGTGGATCAGGAGGACCCACCGACCCTGGCACAGGACCTGCGCCCCTTCGAAGACCTCGAGAGGGAGTTCCAGGTGAATCCGCCCGATTATCTGCTAAAACGACTCACCAGCTCCGAAGCTGTCACCTACGTGGAATCCAGGGGCGAGGTGGAGAGGATCACCGCTGTGGTGGCCCCCAACATGGTCCTCATCGAGGAAACGATCACCCTTCAGCCCCCGCTTAGTTTCCAAGATGCTCCGCTTAGTTACGGTCACGAGGCCAGGCCGGACCTCTTTTACGCGGCCGATCTTCCAGTGGACTCCACCACTCATTTTAGACCGATCAAGGACGACCGGGCCCTAGTCGAGCACGTAAACCGATCGGAGGACCAAGAAAGTATCCTGCCACTACCCACCAAGACCTTGCACGCGAATAGAACTCCACCGCAGCCACCTCCGCTGCCACCGCCACCGCCCCCCCAAATCAGGAACCACATCAACAGGATCAACGTAAACCAGCAGCAGCACGTCAGAGATGAGAAATACGATGAAAGCGACGGTCGAAAGATACCGGAACCTCCGTCGCTACCCCCCAAGCCTTTCCCGAGAAAAGACTTGAGGCTCAAACGGAAGAGACCTCCTCCACCGCCACCCCCTCCGCCCTCCTCCATCCCCAGACGAGAGACGAAAGCAGCCAATTCGTTGGAGCAAGGCAGCCCCTGCGAATATTACAAAGCTCCCGTCATGGAAACCGGCGGTGGGGCGGCAGCTCCTGATAAAATTCCCAGCCCTGCCGAGAGGAAATTGAAAGCCGATGAGAATAAAGCGAAATTGGCGGGGGAACATAATGAAGCAGAAACGTCTGCGGAGGTTGAACCGGAACAAACTAATAAGGTGCTGGAAATTATAGAGATTAGGAAAGCTAGAGCTCTCTCTCCCGCGAGAGAGGGTCCGAGTTTACCGATCCAGAGCGATCAGGTGGAATCCACCGAGAGCTATCGGGATTCATCGGAGGACGATCTGCAATTAAGCGAGGGGGATAGCTTCGATTCCTCAGCTCCGATCGTTAAGGCAACCGGAGCTCCGCCAGAGAGGAGAGATTTGAATCCCGAGGATTCTCAAGCTAACGCAAACTCGATCCAATCGTCCCAATGCATCCTGGACCAAAATCCTGCATCCAGTCCCAAATGCAAACTCGATGACCTCGAAAGGGATCCGATCGAGACGAGTTCGGAAAACCCTGATCCCGGCAAGGACGCGCTCGTGAGAACTCGCCCGGGGAATACCGAAGAGTCCAATCCCAAGGGCACTGGTATCAGGGCTCCTGATGGATCTGTTCCGATAGAGGGTCATCTCACGACGAATGTGGAAGTCAGCAGCGGTACCGGCCAGGAACAGGAGGATGAGGAGGAGGTGGAGCAGGAGGAGGAGGAAGAGGATGACAACGGTGACTCGTACAAGTTAACGAAGAAGAGCACTGGTGGCGGTAACGGTGCTGAGAATCTGGAACACGTGGGCAGAGATGAAATCTCGGAAGAGGACGACACCACCGACGAGAGCGACGACGGGGATTATTACTGGCAGAGTAATCTGGCCACCATCGGGGAGGAAGAGGAGACCAACTCACTGGAGTACACGATCGTGTAAGGTTTCCTCCACATGACATCGAGCTAACGAGTTAATCAGATTAGGAGGCTCTAAATTGACGACCTTTTGTAAATAGAGTACGATGCAACGGAATGCAACGGAATGCGAGGAAAAATACAACTCGACATACATACCCCCTCGTGGTCTCGTGCGATCCATCGGTGGTTTCCATCGGAATTGCGCGCACCACCGGGGGCAAGACGATCGATCGAGATCGGTAACTTTCCAGATATTCCATGAATTCCGTTGACCTTTGAGCGATAAGCCCGTGTGGAGTCCAAGGTCTCCCCAGCAGTATGCACATCCGTAAACAGAAGGCTGTTATTGCACTCGAGTAATATTTGTCGTAGGTTTCCGATCGACGGTGGGGTGACAGTGCATAGATCCGCGGTGAAAATTCCGCGCAGTTTAGCTGGAAAAATGTCTGGGTCAGCTTGGGTTAATTTAGCATAAGGCGATAAGCAAATGTGACGAGCGATCGGTTCATTATCTGTTGCAGGGAGAAAAATGCAGATTGCGATGACACAGTGAAAAAAGAGGCGACGCAGCAGTTGGCAGTAGAGCCGGAGCCTCCGGAAGAGAAAGATGGTGAGTCCAATCATTCTCAAGTGGCACAAACGCGCAAACATAGCGATCTAGCGTTTAACCGTTTCACGAGTGAATGGGTTTTTTGGCAGAGCCGCACGGTAGCCCGTGTAATCCGTCATAATTATTGTGTTTGATTTTCTCATTCGCTCGCATTCTCCATTTACATTGGTCCACTTAGCCTAACGAGATTGAGAGACTCGGCAAAAACCCACACCGTGGCACTCTTCGACTGTATTTATTTCTTGTAATGCGATGATTATTCAGCAGCAGTGGACTCTGATGTAAAATACTCGCGGCGCGAAGGGAAAAATGCCGAATGTCTTATGGACATTCTTCTCGAAAGATGTGTTTTAGCCTTTGCGCTATTAAGGTTAATGGCCGATACATTAATCATTTATTTTTGCTCCTGTACATAATAGTTGCTCAAACACAAAATTGCCTGCTTTCTCGGGGCTATTAGTTTGGCAAAACCCACGGGGATTCGCCTTGATTTGCTCGTAAACTATTATTTATCGGGAGCGTGCCTTTTGTTTTCCTCTCCTCGCAACACTCTTCTCTCTTTGCTTTTTGCCGGTGAAATTAGTGCGTCGACGAGGACAGGGTCGAGGGGGAGGAGGAATTGAACGTAATTTCGTAATGGTCGAGCGGTCGAGCGGTCGAAATCACACGTCCACGAGATAATTGGTGGATCTAGGAGAGTTTTTGCCAAGGAGAGTCACCGCTCGCTCGCTCTCTCGCCCACTTGCCACTCGACATTGAAATTGAATTAACGAAGGAGGAACTTCCGCGTGGAGAGAGCGGGGAAGGTGGGGGTGGTTGGTTGGCAGTGCGACGGCCTGTGTAATCTCTCGTAATTATTATGTTTATCTTTCTCATTGACTTAAATCGGTCCTTCGAACCCCCTCCTCCGGTTCACCGTAGAGCCAGAGCAGAGAGATCAAGAGGACTGAAAAGGATGCGCCGTCGCTGCCGCCGCCGCCGCCGCGAGTCCACGTTGAAGAGTTAGCCACGCGCGAGTCATTATGGGCCCGAAGGGCGGTTTTGCCGATCCACTCTGTCAAACTCAATTTGCGTGATTCTCCGGCGGTCAGACATGAAACCCTACCCGGCGATTATTCGGGCCCCGAGTATCGTTCCTTGAATAACGCTCGAAAGAATTATTGAAATATCATGTGCCAGCCATATTCGCGCGCGCGCCCGCGCGCCCACTCTTGCCATCCTATTTTCACCAGCTTTCATGTTCTCGAACGAACTGGATTTATCCCCTGGATCGCCGGGGAACCCCCATTGAAAAATCCCTCGCAAACACAACCTCTAATTACCGGGTTATATTTATCCGCCTGGTCTGCCGCGGAGCGTTTAGCGATAGCTTTTGAGTTACTTGCACGCATTATTTCTGCGAAAGCGAGCAAAGTAGACAAACGCGGAGAGAAGTTACCGAGAGGAAGGAGGAGGAAGAGGGGTAGAGCGAAGGGTGTACGAAAAGCGAGTCGTTCGGGAAGAACGAAGAGAAGGAGAGGCAGAAGAAAAAGGAAGGACGGAAGGGGGAAAAAAGGAAAAATGGAAGAGAGCAAAGAAGAGAAGAGAAGAGAAGAGAAGAGGAGGAAGAGGAAGGAAGGTGCCGGGGGGACAAAGTTGGCGAAGAGAAGACGTCCTGGAGGAAGGGAAGGTGGGAAGGGGAGGTCCACGGAGTAAGAAGAGGTTAAGATGGTCCAGCGTGAGTAGCATCACCACTGCAGCCGGAGGTGATGACCTGCTCAAGGCCACCCGCTTCCAATCTCTTTGCCCGCGGGAGAAGCTACTCCTCTTATTTTTCCTTGCTCCGTTTTCGCCCCTTCTCTCCCCTTCGTATGACCTCCCCCTCCGTCCTTCCCTCCTTCCTTCCGATAATGTCGTCCCCTTTTTTCTTCCGCCTACCTCCCTCTCTTTCTTCCTTTTTCTCATTCTTTCTTTCTTCCCTTCTTTCCAACATCCTGCTGTCCTTCCTCGTGCGCAGCCGGTCTACGTGTAAACTTACAGGATACCATACTCTTTTGCTCGACTGTTTGTTTGCTTTCTTCCGTCCGTTCGCCCGATACTTTCTTCATTCCCTCCTTTTTAACCCGATACCAGATTCATTTTAATGGACGAGTCACATTTTTTCGCCGGAGTAAGCGGGAGAAAGAGGAGGAGAGAGAGAGAGAGAGAGAGAGAGAGAGAGAGAGTCATCCGCTTAAAATCTCACTCTTTTTGGTCGGAATGACTTCCAATGACCATCTTAGAAACGGAACTCGCGGTAAAAAGAAAATTCGCTGTTACAAGGAAACCGCGCGCGCGCATTAAAGGATCACGTCGATTAATCTACTCGCGGAGATGCGTCGAATGGCGGCGGTAATCACTACGAGTGGTCTTCGGAACAATTTTTTCGTCTGCTTTTTGCGAAAGACGACAAGAGATTCGGATTTTACTAGGGAAAGATGAAAAGTGCCTGGGGTATCCTGTTGAGATTTATTAAAAAGCATGCTATTCCATGCTTCGAGACGAGAAAAACTATGCGTACTAACAGGCGTGAAAGTTGC
Organism: Sclerodermus sp. 'alternatusi'; assembly: GCA_037305995.1. Lineage (NCBI taxonomy): Eukaryota > Metazoa > Arthropoda > Insecta > Hymenoptera > Bethylidae > Sclerodermus > Sclerodermus sp. 'alternatusi'. Next base: position 2,080,184 of record CM074548.1, read on the forward strand.
GCTTATGTCGTAAAATCTGAGGTTGAAAGAAAAGAGAGAAGGAACAGGGGAGTATAGGAGGAGGTGGAGGAGTAGAAGAAGAAGGAGAGGAAGAAGAAGAAGAAGGAGAAGGAGGAGAAGGGTTCGAGAAGAAAAAGAGAAAAACGCTTAGCTGCTCGACGTGCGTACAAGTCGACGTAATCCGAAACCTTATTGTAAAACAATCGCAGGGTCGATTGCGAATTTATCACAAGAATCCCTTAGCAATATCATTTTTGAAGGGCCACCAAACGACGCATGTTCTCTCTCTCTCTCTCTCTCTCTCTCTCTCTCTCTCTCTCTCTCTCTCTCTCTTTCTCCCTCTCTCTACCCTCGTGGCTATTTAACGCGGGGTAAAATCCTCGGGCCGAGAATAAACAAACGTAACTTTCTTTCATCCACCGCCACACGTTTATCTTCGAGTTATTTCCGTCCTACCGCGAACTAAATGGCTATTGCCCGAACTTTCTTTCATTTGCCCAGCTTGAAAACGCATCTAGACTTGAATGGCGTCGGACGCCGCTGAATTAAAACGCCGCGCGCGCGCGCACGCACGCACGCACGCACACATCTTTCGAGTAAAGCCACAACGTGCTCGGAAATGAAATTCAACATGGGGGAGAATACAAGAAACGCAGCTAAATGCGAAAATACGAGTTTATGGATTTTTCACGTAACCTCATCAACGTTCCAGTTGATTCCGCTGACCTCTCTCGCCTCTCGCCTCCCCCTTCGTCACAGGTTTCCCAGTTTGCACCAGGAATTTCAACATTCTTTCGTACAATAGACAAAAGACCGTGCGCGCGCGTCTCTGTGTATCCGATGCTTAATAACCGGGAGTCAACTGGAGTTAATCGCGCAGCTGTGTCCACTGCCAAGTAACCATTACCTCCATTCATTATTGCTGGCCTCTTTATACACTCGCTTATGGTTGTTCCATCCGTCCCTGTCCACCACCACCACCACCACCACCCATCTAATCTCCCCTAATCGAATCGTCGACTCTCGTTTTCATGCAATCTCCTAATGAGTTTCAAAGAAATCATCAAATTACCATGAACAATCGTCGTCCAATACCGTATGGGGTTGTTCGCTATTGACCCGCAAAACATCCGCGCGCGCTAACCATCGGCCATTGATGGCGCGAGCAATTAATTCCAGAATTTCCTCTCGACCACTTCGGCGAAACTCGATCGTTTCGCCGCGCTATCGTCTTTCGTCTATTTTATATGCGGGAAACGCGCGACGTTTTAATTATACCTCTCTCCCAAAGTCCGAAACTATAGAATCATCGAGTTACCGTTCACCGGTCGAACTGGAGATTCGACGGTCGAGTCGAGTCGACCCTGATCGTTCATCGCGCTGCTCTCCCAATGACCGAACGATTCAATTACGAAAATGATTTTTCGCCGTCGTTATCTCTCGGTCGAAACGTTCGCGTCGACCGCGTAGCGCAACGTGGCGTAGCGCGTGCTTGTTTGCAAAGTCTCGATTCCGACAGACGCAATATCGATTCCAAGATTCGCCGCGAGTTTTTATTCCGATGAAATCATCCAATTACGAGGAGGAACAATTACCGGACGGGGCAATTAAGTCTTAGGAAACATTAAAGCAAAGCTAAATGTCAAAAGGAGGAGGAGGTGGAGGCGCTTGGATTTTAATTGAAATATTGAGACTGGAGGAGCACCCGCTGGTGTGGGTTTTTACAGTTCCGGATAAACCCGGGGCATAGCTCGACGAGGTTCCATTGGCTCGGGCCGGCCGCTATCGGCTGTTTTTGCGGAATGCAAGAGCAACGCTCGACCGATCCTTTATCGCCGGCCCCCAGGACACGCGTGGAACTTGTTAGTTGCGTGCACCGCGAGTATCGGGGAACCTCGACCGAGCCGAGCCGAGCCGAGCCATTCGCTAATTCCGATAGAAAGTAACAAGAGCGGCTGGTGGCTGCGCGGGCGCCATATTTGAAAGCTCCTCCGGGCCCCGTACTTTTCCACGCGCCAGGGTACGCGGTCAGCCATGACAGCTCGGCCCCGCCGGGGAAAGAGAAAGAAACAGAAATCGCATCCGGAGAAAAAAAAAAGAAAAAAGAAAAAAGAAAAAAAACAAAACCCGATCCACATAAGCCGAAAAAAGTCCCGCGTCGCTGCGTGTCCTTCGGCACAGGTAGGAGGAGGTAGGTAGGGCCCATTCCTCGGAGGCATTGCCCGTTCTCCAGCTGTTCCCGAAAACGATCCGTGTTGTCGCTCCGCGCCAGGAGGAGTCGCGGAATTAAGCGGATAGAATTCGCCGGCCGCTGCTGCGGCTCGCTGAAACCTTCCCTTCCCCGGGTGCCCCCTACCACCCTGTCGGGACCGTCGTGTCGAGAGAATCTCTCGCGAGCTTCCTCCGAGACGCGACGACGAGGACCGTGAAAACTTTCGGGGCCTTACCGGGTCCGGCCGCGAGTCTCTCCCGCGTCTCTCAGGGCGCGGGACGAAGCGAGGGGGAGGACGCGACTCAATTGGGTTTGGTGGAGTCGCTGGCGAGCCCGGGGTCACGGAGTCCTGCCAAAAAGCGGCATGGCATTAGCAGCTGGGGGAATTAAGCGGGCGTAGAATTCGCGTTAGGAGTCGACATCGACACGTTCGAGCGTTGTCAGGGGGGAGGCGGGCGAACGGGCGAACGGGCGAACGGGCGAGGAGCGAGCGAAGGAGCGAACGAACGGGTGGCAGGGCAAGGAAGGGCAGGACAGGACGGCAAAGGACAGGGTATGGCAGGGGCAGGGGCAGGCAAGGCGCAGGAGGCAAGTAGGCAGTTGTGTGCCCCCTCCAGAAGGCAAACCGCGAAAGCGGCCTCGACGAGCAATGTCGTCCAGTCTTACGAGAGCCTTCTCGCTGGCAAGAACGAGTCTGCCCCTTCCCCCCGTCGCTCGAGAGCCGCAGGCCATCCGACCCGGACGATGCAGCCGGAACCTTCCGCAGGGGACCGAATCTTCCGGTGAACCCAGTGGCGAACCATCCGGTGACGGATTTGGATCCGGCCAGCAAAATCCTCGGCCAACTTTTCCTAGCGAGGCATGAGGACGCTGTTGATGCTCCTGCTGCTGCTGCTGCTGTTGCTGCTGTTGTTGCTGCTGCTGCTGCTGCTGCTGCGGTCCTTCCTACCCACGCAAGTAAACCGCCCGCGCGAGAGACGCTCTCCTAATAAAGTCAGCCAACGACTACTCTGCTACTCCCGCATCGGGCCCCTTTGCTTTGTTTACGCTAAAAGCTTCCAAGGGCCTCTCCGCCTCTCCCTTTGACGTCTGCCCTTACCACGTACGACCCTCCTCTTTTGTTCACTCAATTCTACTACCATCTCCGTCTCTCTCTCTCTCTCTCTCTCTCTCTCTCTCTCTTTTTGCTCCGTCGTTCTCTCTAATTCTGACATTCGTTGGCTAAAAACAGTGTTCGCGGATCTCTCTGCTATCTGGATATGTGTGCTACGTGTGTCCATGTGTGTGTGTGTGTGTGTAGGGTTTTGCGAGTCCCGATGGAACTTCCGTTTCGAAGGGTCAGCGAAGACCGGATTTTAATTGCCGCTTCTTACCACAATAGAGAGACGAAGAGAGAGAGAGAGCGGGAGAGAGGGATCTGGTTTAGGTCCGCGAAGGCCACGAGTTTGTTAAAATGTCTCCGGTCTCCTTTTTAGCCTCGGCTATGTTGGGAATTCCTGTCCCGGGGTTCCTGACACCGCGCGCGCGCGCGCGGTACCCCAGCCGATGTAACATCTCCATTTTTGAAGCTGCATGCTAATGAATCGAACTGTTTGATAATCCCGGGGAAGCTGGGCTATTTATAGTGGCAGATTAGATGAAAATAATCGTTTATCGCCGCCGTATGCTGAATGGTACCGGTTAGTCGAGTTGCATAGGGCCCGCACTGCCGGAATGTTCGACATTCCTGACGTGCCAGCTCTCTCTCTTTCTATCAAGAGAGAGAGAGAGAGAGAGAGAGAGACTTGTATTTATTTAATGTCGCGCGCGGAGCAATGTTAAAAAGTTTCGGTCAACTCCTCCCGAGGACGCGAACCGTCGTCGGGGGAAATCGTCCAGGATAAATGTGACGGGCAGACGCGAATTTCATGCGGCAGTATCGCAGATCGCACCAGAGAACCAAACACACTTTGGAGCTCGCCAAACTATTCGAGCTCTGACTCATTCGTTCGTTCGTTCGTTCGTTCGTTCGATCCTTCGATCCTCCATTATTCGCTCATTTATTCATCGATCGAGTCCTCCAATTTTGACGGAGAACTTTGACCAAACTTTATTTTTCCAAAGTCCACCTCTCTCTTTCTCTCCTTTCAAAGACACTCATTGATATTCAAATCAACCGGGAAATCATTCACGCTGACTCGGAGAATGGAACGCGATGACGAATCGTTCCATTCGGGAGGCAAATCAATCGTTGAAATAATAATGATAATGAGAAGAAGAAGAAGAAGAAGAAGAGGAGGAGGAGGAGGAGGAAGAAAAAGAAGAAGAAGGGATGCACACGCGTAGAGAGGTGCAAGATTCACGCGAGAGATTCCTCGAGCCGAATTGTTTCTGCCAGTTAAGGATTTAAAACAAAAGCGTGTTGTGGCTTAGGATGATTCCACGCTGAGTCACTCGGTGCACATCTGTCACCTGAAAATATTGATGATCTACGATCCATGCGCAAATAGTTGTCCGAACGAACGAACGAACGAAGACGCGCGCACGAAGGAAGGAAGGAAGGACGAAGGAAAGAAATTGCATTTCGCACTTACCTCGACGGAGATCGTTCTCCATTTGTGCGAACGCTCGAGTTCGTCGACTCGCGTCATAAAGCAAATTTCTCTTTCGAAAACGCCGGATGCGTCATGGCGCGGCTCCTCGTCAAAACAAAGTCCCGCGCAGCCGTCGAGTTTTTCAGGGGGCGGCGGCGGGGGGTAGCCGCCGCGCCGGAGGACTCCCGGCACCACCGGGTGTTTTTACTCCCGTCGATTCCCGCGGGAACTTAGAGTAAAGAAAAAAAAAAAAAAAATGGCGAGTGCGGTCCACGTGCGTTTTCCAGAAAGTTAAAAGTTAACGAGCGAGAGCGGTTCTAGGCCAAACATAGAAGTTCCCCTCGCGGTGCTAAAGTTAGTCGAGGCCGAATGCGAGGAGACGCGAGCCTCTGCTCCTCGTCTCGTCTCGTCTCTTCTCTTCTCTGGATCTTCTCCAGCGGGACTGGAAGTGACGTCCGCGATCCATCCGGGCGTGAGATGCTCGAGTGGCGATCTATTCCAGTGGCGTCACCGCTCCTAAAAGTACGTGTGGATAAGGCGCACGGCAAAAATAACATTTCACGCCGGCACGTGATTCATAAACTCGCTGGGGCCGCCGCCGTCGACGTATGCGGACTTATCAGATGCGCCGCGCGTTTCTCCATTCGACGACGAGTCCCGACGTAAATCCCGAGATTAAAACCGTCGCGCTGCATTCACCCATTTTCTCGAGAGTCAAACTTTCCTTTGTGAGATGTCCCTGTGACCTTGCGGAGTGGTCTCAAACGCTAAACGCGCTTTTTTCCGCGCAGTTCCAGTGACCGATAAGATGATGGACAACTGCGAGGATGGTCAGCGGCTGCCGCCGGACGGGGACGAGTTCCCGGCGGCGTACCAGGAGTTCGGCGACAACCAGCAGCAGTACTTGACGTCGCGCGGCCTCAAGGGGGTGGCGACGGCGACGGCGACGGCGACGGTGGCGGCGGCGGTGGTGGTGGCGAACGGTCCAGTTCCGGAGAACACTTTCGTCGCGGAATCCGACTACGAGGTCAAGGGTTACAAGTCGATGGCAGCCAGCAACGCCCTCGTGGGAAGCAGACTCCTGGAGCAGAAGGAACCACCATCGCCATCGCGCGAGGACTCCGCGACGAACGCCTCATCCCCATTTAAGTCGAAGGCGCTGGAGAAGAGGAACAACGAGGTGGCCGGTTGCCATCGATCGACGGGGCCGACGACGGTCAACCGGGAGGACGGGGACCGCGTGGAGGAGACACCCCCACCGTTGCCCTTGACGAGACCACCCCTGCTCGAGCCGCCGGTCCCTCTCGCCAGGAATCCTCTGCCAGCACCGCCGCCACCACCGCCGACGGAACAGAGACAATTCCAGCAGAGAAAGTTCTCGATTAGCGTGGACCTCTGGAGGCAGGACGACAAATCCGAAAAGTCCGTCCGGGACAAGATCGCGATGTTCTCGTCGCAGAGTAGCCTGGACTCCCCGTTATTCCCCGTAGCGATGACGAATGTGGCTGTCGCGACGAATTATCGACGCTTGTCCAAGTACAAGTCCTCCGATGACGTGTTCTCCGAGGAGAGGGGCCCCGCGCGGAAAGAGAAACCAGCTCCTTTGTCCGGCAGAACTCAGAGCTCCCTGGACATCACGGATTCGGCGGTCAAGGGCACCGTCGTCGAGGACCTCGGCAGGAAGGTCGAGAAAGTCCCTTCTCTTGCGGCGGCGGCAACCGCCGCTACTCAGGATGCCGCGATAAACTCCGGTCCTCTCGGTAAACCCTACAACAACAGCAACAGCAACAATAACAACAACAACAACAACGGAGTCTCCCCCCCTCCCGCCTCAGCGGTGGCGGTTCCATCGAGCGTTAAATCTTCGACCTCGTCGGTGACTCGCGCGACCAGCTTCTCCGGCACCGGAAGCTACGCTGCTGAAAATGGCTCGCCGAGCGAGCTCCAGGTCTCCAGGACGAATTCGCTGGCGTCGACCTTCAGGAGGAGTAGCGAGGACGCCAAGAGGAACAGCCTGAGTCAGCTGATCGAGCAGAGGAGAAAATCGATCTCGAAATTACGCGGTCTGGTGATTCCGGAGAAGGACGCCGTCGTCCCCATCGAGCAGCCGATCGTCGATTTGCCCGAGATCAAGTCCAGGGACTCTATCCTGAATCAGGTAACCGAGTGCTCCGCATACAGTTTTTTTTTTCTCCCGTCCCGAGTATTCGAATGTTCCTGAGAACGATCATCGACGCGTGTCTGTTGTTCTCTAGATTCCAAAGCCGGGCCTTCAGGACAAGTGGGGGTCGCAGAGTTCGATAGCCAGCAGCAATGCCAGCACGGCGAGTATGCCATTGAAGCCGACAGCCTGCTTCAAGATGCCAGCTCCTCAGATTCACTCCAAGTACTCTCCAGCCTTCAAAAGGAAGAGCTTATCGGTCTACGAGTCATCGACTACGAGTTCCATGACGAATGGCGGCAACTCGAAAAGTAGCCAGTCACCGCTAACCCCCCAACTGGCCGAGCCCCCCAAAAGCTTAGAGAGCATCTCTAGTCCGACGAGGAGCGACTACAGCTTCGAGTACATCTCGAGCAACTCCCCGGACCCGCTGCGCACGAGGTCCAAGCTGATCCAGCGGAAATCCAGGATAGATTACGACGATTCCGACAATGATTCAGCTGTCAGTAGCTCGCAGAGCAGCATTTCACGTGGGTTCAGTCCGCCGACGTCCCCGGCCCCGTCGGAGAAGTCGACGGTCTCCTCGGAGAGGTCAGCCGTGTCCACCGAGACCGACTATCATCAGCGCGGTTCACCGCTGGACAGTCCTGTCCAGTCCAGGATCTATGGCAGAGACGCGACGGTCATCTCGGAGAGGGAGTTCGCTGCTAGGCCCAACACCCTGGGTGAAAACACGTGTTTCTCCGCAGAGAAGACGCTTCCCGTCGGTGGACCCGAGTCCAGATCTTTGCAGACTGAGAACCCCTGGAAGGGCTCGCAAATACCGCAGAGGCTCAAACGGTCCAACAGTACGGATACCAACAGCAGCACTTCGTCGACCTTGACCTCGGGCTCCCAAAGCAGCGCGGACTCCTTGTCCAGGAGGGTACTGAAGGCCCAGAGCGTGGAAGCGATCAACCGGAAGAATATTCTGGCGAGCGCGAGGTGTCGCAGTGGCAGGGACCTCAGTGGGTCACCCTTGATCCAACGGAAGTTCTCCGGCAAGGAGGAGTCGGTGAACGAGAATGGGCCGAGGACTCAAACTCGCGTATCCAACGGTCTCCAGCCGGAAGTCAAGGTCGCCTACATAGAAGTGGCCGAGTCTTTTCTCGACGAAGATAAGTACGGAAAAATCGATACTCCCAAGGTCACCGGCTTAAAGTGCACACACCTCCCGGTGGCGAAGAGCGCGAAAAGCGACGTGGATTCTAGCGACGCGAAAAAATGGACACAGCAGCAGCAGGAACATTCGGTCAATCGGGTGGAACAAGCGAGTTGGATGGAACCGCGGAAATCGTCCTTGATTCAAAGCGAGAGTAAAACCGGAAATAGAGATGACGCGGCCTCTCTCACGGTTCTCGCGAGGACTGCGAAATGCAAGGGTGAGGGCGAGAGCGAGGCTGAGAGAGACGCGAAGGGTCAGGACGACGACCTTCTGACTGTACTTAAAACTAAGAGCAGATCCAGATCGGCGATTCACATAAACGAGGCCAGTCTTGGCAAGTCCAAGAGCGAGATGAGCCTGGAAGATATCCTAGTGGCCAAGGGGGACTTGAAAGCGCTGCAACCGCCGCAGAACCTTGACTCGAGGACTGATAAAAATGCCTCTTCAACCAGCAGCACCTCGCAGTACTGCAAACCACCGGTGGTGGTGGTGGTGGAATCCAGGGACGCTCGGTGCAACCGGAAGTGCATTGGTTCTGCCGAAGCCAACACCGAGGACAACCGAGTATTTGTATCGAAAATACCGACGCTGGATAGATTGAAATCCAGCACGGTCCTGGAGGAGGAGGAGGTGGAGCAACAGCTCGTGGAAAAATCTGCAAGTTCATCGAGGATTCCAATGGCCAGCAGGAGTATAGGTAGAAGAAGTGCTAGTGTAACCGATGTGAAGAAGGTCTTTGAAAAAATGGATTCCCCCTCTCAGCAGTACGGTCATCAATCTGCCAACTCACACTGTAGGTTCCCCAGTTTAGATAGCAGCGTAGAAGCAAACGTTTGCTCCCCGGTAGCCGAGGAAAAACACTATGGAGAACAGTTTGGTAGCATCAGCTCATTGGCTAGTAGCACTAGCTTGATATCGCAGCAGGAACTGGCTCAACTAGTTGAAGATGCGAGTCTGGAGGATGCTAGAAGTGTTCAAGACGTGATAGTGGTTCTTTTGCATAAGGAAAACCCCGCGGGTAGCGTTGGTATCACACTCGCCGGAGGGATCGACTGTGAAGTGAAAGAAATCACCGTCCACCGAGTCTTGACCCACTCGATCGCGGATAAAGATGGGCGCGTGCAAAGGGGCGACAGGATCCTCAGCATAAATGGCAGAAGCACCGCAGGTTTGACTCATAGAGAAAGTCTGGCCATTTTAAAACAGCCCAGGTCAGAGGTCGTCCTGGTCATTTCCAGACCACAGTTCACGGATGAGGTCAACAAACTGAAATCTCGAACCGAGAGTGTCGAGACCATAATTGAAGGTAATTCTTGTTCGAGTCATTGCTTTTCTCTCTCTCTCTTTTTTACATTTGTTTCGGAATACTCAAGGATTCTTTTACTTATCATTTTCTCCTTCGCTCTTTAGGATATGAGATAAACGAAAGTATTGACAATACCGCTTGGGGCCCGCCTTCAACTGTGGAACTTTACAAGGACGGTGCCAGTTTAGGATTTAGTCTTGAGGGAGGTAGAAACAGTCCTCTTGGCAATAGGCCATTGGTAATTAAGAAAATATTTACTGGTGAGTATTTTGTACAGGATTATAAATATGTTATTCGTTAACTGTGTAAGGGCAGTCAGTTCAAGGTGTTGATTATCGTGTTGTGTTCTGTTAGGAGGTGCTGCTGAGAAGACTGGTGTCTTAAAGGCAGGGGACCAACTTCTTGAGGTAAACGGAAGTGATGTTACGCGAATGTCAAGAATCGAAGCGTGGTCTCTTATGAAAAAGTTAAATGACGGCGCAGTGAACCTCCTAGTCAGGCACCCTGCCGCCAAATCTTCGTGATGCGTAGGTTTAATATAGTCAGTTACAATGCGGAATCATTAGTCACAAATGTCTAAAATTACTTTTAACAGCAACACTGAACAGATGTTTCCTAGAATGATGATAAACGCAATAAATGTTGTTCCTAAGTCGGACAAGTTTGTGAAAAACTAGCAAAGCTTCGATTATTATTTTACGGTCAGAATCATTAATATGTCTCTTAGTTAGCAAATTTAGAAAGCACGTATATATTGAATTTTATTAATTGTTCTGACTGTGCTTGAAAAAAATTATTCTCTTAACCATAACATAATGAGATGATGAACGTACAGTCACTTCTCATTAGAAACATTTCAATCCTATTTTATATTTTCCCCCGAAATGTAATTCTACTTATTATTAGCTCTGATTTTTAAAATACCTTCGTTATAATTGTAATGCATCTTGTGCGTACTTCTAGAAGAAATATGTATGTATATACTATAAATAAAAAGCATTGTGTGCTGCAATAGGAATAGTAAGAGTAACATTATATAATATAAACAATTTAATATAACATTATATATATACATACAGATATGTATATGTATATATATATATTTTATTATTGAATAATTTAAAAACACTGGCATTTTTTATTTGGACTCGCATTTGTTAAAAATCGTGCTGTGATATGTATGTCTGATAACACTTAGTTAGTGGTATATAAACTAACAATTATATTCATAAAAAATTAACCGACCGAACTAATAATATATCTTAACATAAAAAAAGCATTAAATATTATATTAATTACACTTTATTATTAAATAATATAATTAATTCGCTTAGAAAGCATCTTAAAAGTTTGTAAACAAATCTCGCTAAAGTGTAGTTTTCTTTAAAAAAAAAAAAAGATTTTGCAAAAAAAAACCTCTGTCAACTCATTTTAATATTTATTTATAGGCTTGATACACGATCAATTTAAATACATTTTTTATTCATTACCAATTTGTTTTAATACCAATAAGTTTTCTTTGGTATTCTATCTTCTTTAATACCCATTTTATCCATTATGTCCATTTCAAATGTCTTCAATTCCGGCTAAAGGTAAAAAATTGCATATTTATATTATAAAAATTAATATGACTAATTAATTTTTTATTGAAGTATTATCTCTACCCTAAATGTTTCTTTAATCACTGCTGCTTTTTTTGTGTCTTTTGGTTGATCTTTATATGATTCGGGAGTTTTATAATCTATTGTTTCATCATTTTCCATTGGAATAGGAATAATTCTACCTGTCCTAAGCGACACACGTACATTTGTTCCATCTTCTGTAAATCTCCATTCTATATCAGTAGGTGTGCTAAAATTTATTAATCATTAATATATATTTCACTAATATAATTATAGTATACAAAAAATGCAAAGAAAACCATACTTATCAGAAGGATCAACTAATGATACATCTTTGGTAACTAACAAAGGTTGTTCCTTTTGTATATAAATTTTATGTAAACCTTTTCCATGTGTTTCTAACTTTGTATTAAGACCTTCGACAATTATCCAATTCCGTTCTTCAATTATAATTTTGACTATTCCTTGTTTACCTTTATCTTTACCTGTCAGTATTTCAACCTAATAAAAAGATAGATATAAATAAGAAAATATAAAAACTCTTCACAAAGATATTTCCTTACTCTGTCTCCTTTAAAAAAGCTCCAATTTTCGATGGGTTCTACATATATTTTCTTTGGATTACCTGGTCTCATGTTATCAAAATAAAATTCATTTGTCCATGGTCGATGGACTGAATAATAAAATTCCTTTTTTTCATCTGTACGTCTTTGAAATTGAGGTTTGTTTGGTGTTCTATAATATACCTATTAAACACAGAGAACAAGAAGCAATAGAAAAAATATGGAATAACAAACTTGAATAATAAGAATAAACAGTGGTTAAAATGTTTATAGGTTAGATTAGTCCTACTATTTCTGATGCACGTTTTATGTAGCTGTCTGGTAAATTGGCATATCTTTTTGACCATTTTCCTATTTTTGGTCCCAACGCAATAAGTGTTAATCTCATAGCAACAATATGTTATAACTTCAAACAATTTTAACTGAGCAATAGTTCTCGTTCTATGATTGAGAATTTCACCAATTTATACAGCCACTTTTACGGTATATACATATATATATATATATGTGTATATTTGACTGTATCATGGACTGGATACTTCTGCTTGAGATCCGTGCCCCTTTTTAATTTTTTCGACTAATGCGCTACTAGCATTATTCTTTCACTATTTTCCATCAAAAGAACTAAAATGTGAGCACAAAATTTAATACAGATGTTGCATAACATTTATATGGAGAATAGAGAAACATATGGATTGATTTAACAACGCTTCTTTATTTGCAAGTCTATTAATGTCTCTACCAGATTTATACATTATAGAAACAATGTATTAAACAAATTAGACTATAATTACATATCTAAAAAATATTATCATATAGAAAGAATGCTGAATTATATGTATACTCGTTTTTTTTTCGACTCAACATTTATATGATTGAAAGAAGTCAGTGCTTTTTTAAAGTACATAAATGACTATTTTGAAATTCATACTATATGTACGTTAGTCATGATATGCTTTATAATATATACACTTAGCTATTTCTTCAAATAAACATAAAAAAATCTCTTTCTCTTCCTTTACGATCAATGCTCATTCCTTTTTTAATGAAGCAACTGTTACAGATCACCATATTTTATTCGTGTAAATTATACTTTAAAATATAAAGAGATTTAAAAAATTCGCATTAAAATTAAGCAATTAAATAATGTTAATCTAGAATTATCAATCATGACTATGGATCACACTTAATTAAAAAATATATTGATCCGATAACACGTGTAAATATCTATGATTATAAAGTTCTGCCGTTAGTGTGCCCACCACGTTAACAGCATTATGAAGTGAATTGGATGAATCCCTAATTAATCTTATCGATCTTTCTATATCGGTTTTTAACTCTGCATATTGCTTGTTGCTCAAAAGACCTTCTAAAGTTTGCATAGCTTTAATTGCCTCTACGCTGGGACGTGTTTCCATTGCATCAGAATCCGATGTTCTTAAGGGAGCAACACCCGCTGCATGAGGAGTAAATCTCACAAGTTGCTGTTCTGATTTCGATTCAGGCAACTGAGCCAAACAGTAAACTGCTATTGCACGACTTAGGAACTTGCATCTGCAACAAAAATATTCCACCGTCTCTTGAAAATTATTGTCGTTTAAATCATAATTTGCCAAGGACTTAGAATGATTCTTACTTGACAGAGAGCTGAGAGCTTCTTCGCAATCCAATAGCTCCTAAGATACCCCATCCCTGTCCAACATCATCTGCCATTGTCAACAATGCACGTGCTAATCCTTTCAGAGCTCTGGCAGCAATTATTGCATTCTCACTGTATTGACATTGTCTGTATGCTAATTCGCATGCTTTGGCCCATAATAATGGTAATTTTCCTTCTCCAATATCACTGAAATTAAATTCATCAAAATAAATAAAGCTAATGATAATAATAACAATAATTATACATAAGTAGAAATCAGTATCTTAAAATAATGTACTTACACTGGCTTAATAGCAGTAATCCAATCAACTAAATTTATCAAAAGCATTCCCTCTTCTCGAATATCTTGGCAGGACGGAAGCCTTTTCAGTAAAACCGAGTATAAAGCTAGAAGTCGTCCTTCGGAAACTAATACTGATTCCAGAGGAGGCTGCCGAGGCACTACAGGTTGCAGAATTGTCAATACTGACGCCCACGTCGGCTGAATACTTTCCGTCACTAAAAAAGACATTGGAATCATTTCATTTTTTGAATGAAGAATTCTCCGACCGATTTAAGCGTAGTCTAATACTCGATGCATACCATTAAATTTAAAATAGGCTTCCAATGCAGCTTCCATTAATTCTCCAAGTACGGACGATGATGCCACTATCATACCTATAACCCTGAGTATTCCCAAAAGAATAGGATTATTTGCAGTTCTCTGTAAAATCCATGAAGTCCAGCTAGTACGAAGGTGCTCGATCAAAGCTCCACTTTGATTTATTATATGAAACAATTCCGTCACTAATAAACCAGCTTCAGAGACTTGTTGTGCTTCAGGAACAGCTGAATATAAATGAATAATTAATGACAATCTTTCATTGCACGATAAGCAATAAAAATAATGAAGCGAAAGAGCTTACTGCTTAAAATGATAGCTTCCATTTCGTCTAGCATATGAGATAAAGCTTTCGTAAATACTTTGGAGTTCGTGGATAAAAGTGATTTATGCTTTGTTGTACAATTAATGAGAAGCTTTACGAATGAACGAACATACATTTGTCTCTTTTTAAGTGTAGTGGGATGAAAATGAGTCACCGTCGCATCAAATGCACCAACAATTTTCAGCAAACTAAAATTATAAGTTGCATCGTTATCGTTACGTTATCGATTACGTATTAGGATAATCATGTAATTCTTACTTGTTAATTGCCACATCTACTGGGCAGCATTGATCTCCGTCTAAACAAAGAACAATTCTAGGATCACAACTCATAACGTGCCAATTAATTACTTGATCATATGCCGATGCATCGACCAAGTGCCAAGAGAATTTCTCTGCCTCTGTTAATAGTTGAATTGTCTTTTCATTTTGTCTAACATTTGGTTCATTGGACAACTTTACAAATAAATTTAATAAGCAAATATGCATTCTAGCTACAACTGGCAGTGGTTGAGATTGTTGAAGTTCATTAATCCAAACTGGCCAGTTGATACAAGTGAATATACTGCCCAGAAATAAATGACTATCCGATAAATATTGATCAACCACTTTTATCATAAGTTCTACGTCGTTAATTCCAGGCCAAAATCGATCCCATGGCAATATTAAAAAGTTTCCATGAATTACATTAAGAATGTAATCCTTAACTGAGGCATGGGCAAAATTTGTCACATAAAAATGCCAGACAAAACATAAAATCTTATTCGATGCTGGCATTGTGTCCATAATGAATCGTATACATTCAGTGAACATTGCAACAGTTTTGTTCGCATAAGGTCCATCAGCTATTATCCATGGTAACAAAACTGATCTATCATCGGTTAACTGTTGTATCCAAGCTGCAGTTGGTTCCCTTAAATTTCTAGTCCAATAAGGGATGATCCATGGTGCATACATTTCACTCAAGACAGGCCAGATTTTTTCACATACTGCAATATCAATGAAGTATATAAGAGTAATAAAACACAGGGAATAAAAAAAAAAGTTATTCTTACAGTTCAAATATTTACATTGATCAGCCAATGAACCTCGGTCAGATTGTAAAGTAAGGACAACCAAAGCATGGCTTATCATACCGAGAAAAGTGGTAAGTGGTTCATTATAAACCCTGTACCTGGGATATAAACCATAAAGCCCATATTGTAAGCGTTCCCTCATGAAATGCCTACTTAACATTACAGCAGTATCGTGCATCTAAAAATATGAAATTTCCTTGATTACTCAACGTCATTTTATAAAATAAGCATCATTTGATAAAATATCTCATTGTAAAACCTCTTGTCGAGACAAAAGTCTTTGCTCTGTGGCATAATGACGAATTTCATCCCTAATTTTACTCGCGTGTACAGGTACAGCATTTTTTGGTTTTCCGCTAAGTGCGCCTAATAAATCTCGCCAAACATCGGAAGAGAGATTCTGATTTTCGCTGCCTTTTAATACAGCACTTAATACCTCTCCATAATGTTCAGGAAATTCGTGTAATAAGACTAATCGAAGGTGATTTCGAAATAGCTGCAATAAGGAATAAGCATAAAAATTGTATTTAACAAATACAATCTGATCATCGTGTTTCTAAATCATCGTATTTCCTTGTTACAAGGCATATTTTATTTGAATCGATCATTATTTATAAGTTCCTGATTCTTTTAACATTTCGAAAATAATTTTATTTTTCTTTATATGTATTTGGTTATTTATTAAGAGGGGTAGGGGAAGGGGGTGGGGGTGGGGGTGGAAGGGGTAGATAGTATATAAGAAAGTGCCGTTAGCGCGCTAATATCAGTTTCAATCGGACAGTTGACGCGGGAAGAATGGCGAGACGCAGCTCCATTTTTACATCGAATTTTTTGCGATTTTTCTACTTCAAATCGAGCTTTAGCATTTCAATAAAATACATTTGCCCAGTGTTCTTGAATCAGTTTTTGATATTTTAAGCATAAAAAGTGAATAATTGTGCTTTCGCGGCTCAACTATCGTATTCGAAGGTGGACCAAGATGGCGACAAGTGGAACGGAATTCGCGGGAAAAATCAGAAGTTCGCCGTACCGGTGAGTACTTTCCAATATTTTAATAATTAGGTTCTTTCAGTTGAGAATTCACTCCTATTTCCTTGGAGCGTTCTTATGTTCACGTTAACTTGTCGTAACCGACATATCATTGCAGTATTCGTATTAAATTATTTTATAATTTTCGCGACTGCGCAATGTTCGATGCGAATACAGCGCCGTACAAACCCCTGCATTCACTTGTTTCAAATTTTTTTTCCGACGAAAAAAATTTCAAAAAAAGAAACGCTTCGTCTTATTCGAATGTCGATGGAGAACATGACTTTTGAAGGAAATGCGTTGACTTGGACACGTCCCGCGTAAAAACACAAATTACCTCGTGGATCATCAGTTTATCCTCCTCAGGATTGAGACCTATGTTGCAGAGCGCTTTAGAGACCAGCTCAATAAATGTAGATCGCTCGCTCAATCGCGGTCTTCTATAATTTAGCCAGCTTCCAACATCAAATTTTGATAATAATACGAAGCACAAGTCAACATTTGTGCTTGTCGATAAATCGACGATAGTCTGATACATTTGTAAGAATGTGGAGGCTCCACCAGCAACTGGTGTAAAATGTGGACCAAGCAATCCACCAAGATTTGGTCGTTGTAATATTGTACGTAACAATTGCGGCCCTTGGCTTTCCTCGCCACTGATAAATAACTGGAAAGATTATCTGTATAAATGTGACATTCATTGACAAGTTAGATCGAATAATATACATACTTGTCCCAACTTCTCCAAGCAAGTCGTGATAAGTTGTTTCGTTGGTGGACATAAAATAGCATCCTCCGTGTAAAATTCTACCAAATGATAAAATAGTTTTAATCCACTCTCTTGAACTCTACGTAATACATTACTATTCTCATTAGTACGATTCAAATTCAATTCATGTTCTAACAATCTGAAACCAATTTTTTTTTTTAGTTGTAAATTACATATATTCTTTGATTCACTTTTCATTACTCGAACGAAGCATTACTCACGTGATAATATAATCAATGAAAACACAACCCTGAGAAACTTTACTAGGTGGTGGTTGACTAGCTTTTACAAGTAGATTTTCATATTCCGCTCTATTTTGAGTTATCATATTATCAATTCCATCATTAACATGAGCTTCTACTACCTAAGCATTAAAGATATTAATAAACGATCATCCACATAAATTATACAGAGTACGGAGCTTACTTTTATTCTAATCACAGCTGGACCTGCACAATGAACGGTCGGTGGAGTACCGGATCTCGACCGTCTTTGATTAGAGGGTGCAGGATCGCAAAGAGCGTGCAACGTCACAGTATTCTCAGTTTCCTTATAAAGAGTAGGCACTAATTCCAAAAATGTGCAATCCACTGCAGTATGCTCGGATACCAATAAATTATAGGTTTGTGCATAGTCCAAAATAATTTTCAGGCATGGCTTAACCAACGAAATTACCGAATACGAATTATATAAATTGTCCCTTGATATTGAGTTAATTACAGGAACATTTTTATCTAAGGATGGCGGTGAAATTGGTTGCTCGTATGTAGTTAATCTTTGAAAAATCCTCTTTAATGGATCTCCTGAATTTAATGTGCCAGGCATAGTTTGAAATTGTTGTTGATTTTGATTCTCTGGTGTTCGAAAACACACTCTCTGCCATTCTGCGACACTTGCCAGATCACTACTCTCAATTTTTTTAAAGTTATAATATTCTAGCCATGGCATCTGTAATGGTTATAAATGAACAAAATAATGTTGAAATTAACTAAATTATCGCATTTTTTATTTACTTACTATTGTTGTGCTGATCCATTCTGCTTTAAGGAATGTATTCTTTAATATTTGCGGCACATTTTTATCTAATTTATTTATATAAGAAGATTGATCACCATCTTCGTATCCACTATTATCCAAAACAAAAGTCAATCCCTGATATAATCTGTAATTAAAAATCAAAGTAAACAGATGTAACACAGAGTTATGTGATAATCTCCTATAAATTGTAGTATAATTACATAACAAATTTAGAATAAAGAGCTCGAGTGTTATCGTCCATGAGCTCTCCATTATCTATTTCGTTCTCTAATTTGTTTCTAAAATATTCGTGTGTTTCACGTACACGTTTTTTCATTTTTTTTAAATAATTAAAATTTATCATTCCTTCAAAGAATTTTTCACCCATTCCACCTACACTAAAAAGCGTAATTTAAATATTAGAAATCTTTCAAAATATAAAACACATAAATTACACAGCAATATGCTTACCCTGAAAATGTAGGTGCTCTATCCATATACAAACTGAAGAACTTGCACCATAGCAATGGAAGCATAGGATGATCCATTGGTGTATCTAATATTTGTTGCATCCAGCGATAAATTGCCAATGCATTTGAACTGAATGGTGGTCTTCGCACTTTCTCGCAAGCTATCTAATGAATTGTTTATAAGTGACAGTATAATATTTCAAATTTAATTACTACTAAAAATGCATTATACATATATATATATATATATAAAACCTTTAAAGCTGCATCCACCGTAATTTTAGGTTGATCTGCTAGTACTATTAAGAGATTCTTCCATAATGGTACGCTTTCTTCTCTATTATGCTGTTCTATTGTTAAAATGACAAATGCAATCCAAACTTCTTGCACAGTTCCCCCTAATAAACTAAAGTTATTTAAAGAACCAGTCGCCCAATTAAAAAACGTCCCGATAGTTCCTAAATTTCGTTCAGATATTTTGTCCTTAAACAAAAAACAGAAAAGTTAAAAGTTAGATTGGATGTCAGGTTTTTCTTATTGTATATTAGATAGACTTATGACATTTTTAGTATTTCTTTATTCGTTTTGCATACCTCGGTATTTCCTTCAACTGTAAGCTATTTAAATAGGACATTTAGACATTATTACTTAACATAATTATATCTATATTTATGTTTCTAGCTACTTTATTTAATTGTAACACTTACAGAAAATAAATTTTGGAACATAGGCCTCAGTGTAATATCGTGATATACATAAGGAGAAACCTCATGAACTATGATATCCATCAGATACAAAATATTCCGATCTTTATTCCAATCTGGTAAAAGTAAAAGTCCATACATCCATAAATATATAAGCGGAATTGAATCTCTTAAATTATATCTGAAACACAATAAAATAATAATGTTAACGAATTATTTATACTAAAAAAAGGATATATATAAATTTGTGTGCATTTCACCTTTCAAAATTATTTATCTGAGATAAAATCATGTTACTAAATTGCTTTAATATTGGTCCAGGAAACTCAGGAGCAATAAGATTTTTGGCAATTTTCATATAAGTCCTATCGGCAGTGATCAAAGACATCACAAGTTTTATAAATTTATTGGTTTTAAACAATGCATCAGGGCAAAAAAAGAATAACGGTACTATATTGTGTAGTACTAATAGTATTTGCTCATATTTATAATGGCGCAGTAATATCTCTAATAGATGGAAAGCATTAAGGCATATAAGGGGTATAGAATGTCCCCATAAAGTCATAACCACTGCTGTATAGCATGCAATAGGTTGCTTTTTTTTAACTCCGCTAACTAAAATTTCTAACGATGAATCTGATTCTAAGTCCGGAACTTCGGAAAGTACTTCAGTTATGTTTCTTATGAAAATCTGACATTCTTCAGTTGATTGATCTAATTTATGCAATCTGAGTTTGCATATCATTTCCCAAGTCCACATGGAGAAAATCTGTTCACTACTTTGAGGTCTCACCATTGAAGACACTTGCTTTAATCCTTCGGTTAATAAGGATGAGGTCTGTGTTTGGAAATCAGGTATAAATTTCATCGTTGATTTAACAATTAATAAAGCTATGTGTCTGTGCAATGTGATAGGTAGAAATAATGATTTGTCATCATTAAAATTCCAATTTAAATGATCTAAAATTAATCTTGCTAAATGACTTTCGGTCGATGCTAATGGATAATTATACAGCCAGTTAGAAATGATTTCTATATCTTGACTTTCTGGAATCCACCTCTCTAATTTGAGTTCAGTGAATAAGTATAGACTTAATTTTCCGACAAGCTCGAAATTATTTTTTAATTCCAATAAAATGTCTGACAGAAGCATTGGATGCTTGCTTGTTATATTGGATAATAATGAGCGCGCATCTTTGGAGCAAGACTCCTGAGTTTTCTCACTGAGAAAACCAATTTGAAAAAGATCAAGCGTCGTTTCTCTAATAAAATTATAATCTTTCAGAATAGTCCTGGCCATTGCCATGTTTGCAAAAGTTGTTAATAAAAAATAAGATTCGTCGCCGGGCATTTTACTTAATTTATCTTCAAATTGTTTCCGTATTCTGGGACAACTGAGCTCTTCTTCCCAATTCGAAATTGATATATTGGATACTAATGATTCTATCGATGAGTTATCAGTGTGTAATATGTAAAAAATTTGCCATAAGGTTTCAGAAGAAACAATATTGTATGGAATAGCAGCTAGATATTGCCAAGCTCCTAAACGCCGTGATGAAAAAATGCACATCGTCGCTTTTAAGAAAAAACAATCATATTCAAGTTGCAATTTTACAATTGCATTCTTGTCTATCAATTGATTCTTATCAAATAATTCCCACAGGTCACTAACATAATACACAATGTCTTTAATTAATGCACTTAATCTTTTGGCTAATTGCCTATATCTTGGTGACTCGTATGTCTTGAGGCCTTGCTTTAAAATTCTTACAAGTACAGTTGAAAAGGCAAATATTTTTAGCATATGATGATCGGTAATAGCAGCTTTGTCCTGATGATATTTGTCATTTTCATTTTTAATAAATAGAATTTGCTCAAATAGTTTATTTAGAGGTATTTGATGAAGCAGTGATATAAGATCACTTTCAAAGAGGTTTGCCCCTAAATTAGATACATCTTCATCTTCTTCACCATCTTCATCCAGCATGACCCACACAGTATCACATGGATTGTTTCCTGTATCTTTTAACGATATCTGTACTTGCTCGAGGAACTTTTCTCTCTCTTTGATTGGAAGTAATATTACAGCTAATACAGCTATCATGTGATCAAGATACTGATCGTTTATCGGTGATGTACTTAAACCAGAAACTCCAGATGGTGTTGGAATTTGAATATAACTGCGAGCCCAATTAGTTATACCACCGGGACACCTTAAAATGTGATTTAACAAGAATAAATGATCTTGCCAAGTAGCTACCCTTAAAAGAATTGCGACTAGTTTCGATAACCATTCTCTGGTATCGGTTACGAACTTTTCATCCTTTAAAATTTTTCTTTGAAACGTAAAAAGTATACTAATACATGTTCTCAGTTCCACTAATTGAGGTATTGTTTGAGAAAATGCTGGTATAGGTAATAAATTTACTGGAGTATTACTGGATAAATTAGTAAATTCTTTACAAGATCCACAAACTCTTTGGATATAATGCTCTATTTGCAATTTTAAGACTTCTGCTTCGTAACAATATAAAGCTTGTGTATTATGTAGCAGTTCTTTAATAGTAGATAGATTGCGAGTTAATGACACTAATGACTGCTGATTAAAAAATGCAACTGAATATTCATGAGTTGCACTAACTGGATTCCCATCTTGACACTCTCCCGATTCCGTGACAGATGTTTTACTCAAACACCATAATTGTTTCTGAGTTTCTCTATAACTCTTTTTTAGAGTTTCCAGCTCTATCGAGTTTACTGCCAAATGATTCCTAACTCTTAAATAACTCATAAGCAAATCATACAATCTGTGATGTTGTTTAATATTTGACTTCAATTGTCCTTCGGTAAATTCTATAATGAATGCATCAATCTGCATTAATTCTTGATTATTATATAGAGTTGCTAGTTGACTTTCTGTAAATGGTTTGATTTCTTTAATGCTACTGCTAACTTTGTCTATCTTCTCTGAAATTGTTGATATATCCTTCTTTGGTTGTTCTTTGCAATTAACTTTGTTAATCAAAGGTATATTATGCATTGATTGTTCTGAACTATGAGCTATGTTATTTTCAAAAATAGGAGCTGTAGGAGTAATATCAACTAGTTGAATGTTGGATACAGCAATGCTAACTTGATCAACTTGTTGATTTTCTTGATTTATATGTTCTATGATGGTTGGCGTATTATCAACTTCATCGACCGATTCCTGTTGTTCATACATAAAGCAAAGGATTAAAATCAATTAAAATCTAATAAAAATTGAAAGAAAAATGTTTAAAAATACCTCAGTTTCAATATATAAACTATACTCAGTTTCATAAACAGCATTTTCTGCTACTTGCTTTTCATAAATTTCAGTATCTATTGCAGCAGAATGTAATTCACTTTCCATATTTTCAACTCCCTCTCCTTTAGGATAATTCGTTGGAGATTCCCCTAAGAGACATTCGAATTCTTCTAATGTAGGTGCATCTGGTATTTGCCTATCTAAGACTGGTTGCCGAGTTCGGTCTTTTTTCTTTCTCTATACAGAGAGAAAAGAAAGTTAATACAGAAATTAATATATACAATGTATAACTTAATCATCTTATATGCAATTACGTATATACACATGTTTTGCTAGTGATGAACTATAATTAGAATGAATGATCTTCATAATATTAGACATGCTCCATTAAATTTCAGTACAATGACAGAATCACTGTTTCTTCGATACTCAATAATTTTCAAACTACAGTCTCATAGTAAATTGTTTACCTGGCGTTGTTTTTGTTTCTCCATGATTCTTGCTGTCAAAGGGACTCAATTACAGTAACCTAATATATCTTCGATCACATTGTTTCTTGAATTAGATCCGTCGGACATAATTTTGCCAATGAAAATTAAAAGAAAACTCTATTTTACACCTTGAAATCTATATTATATTACGTATTACGTTGACTCTCTAGAAATAAAGTAATAACATAAGGGAATATCGCAAAATTAAGCGCAATATATAACTGTCAAAGTTCCTATCAATTTATATGAACAATGAAATTTTAGCAGACTCTCGGTTATCCTAAAAACACAATTCGGACTCTCAGGGTTTACACCAGTAGTGCGTATGACGCGTGTAAAATGCTTGTCTAAACTCATGCCTTTAACAACAAGAATTGTAAGCGTGGAAAATGAATTCTTCGTAGCGCATGCATACTACAAACTAGACAATACGCTCCGCCTATTTGATCATCGGCAGGGTCAACATTACAGAAAAGGGGGCCCGTGGCTGTCACATGAGTAATACTCTAACAATCTAATCTATCGAAAATAGCTGATTTGAGGATTAAAGAACAGTGGTTTATTGGCCTTTGCGCGTACAATTCTTTAAGAGAAGTCATCACCGATTCATCGAGAACTTGAGGAAAATGAAATGTCACTTAGAACCCAGGCATCATCTTTGGTAATGCCGTCATCGCGTTAGTGGGGAAAGGAAAACATTGAATTTCTCAATGCACATGCGCTGACAGAGATGCATCGTGCATTCTGTTACAGCATCGACGCAGAAGAGTATACTTTGTGCCTCGCACACCTTGTGCTGCCACCTGATATTCCTTTGATTTTCACTTGAGATCCCAAAGTGCATTAGCTCCGTCTTTATTTTTAACTCGCTAATGAATGATGCGTGTACTCATCTAGTGCTTGACCTGTCGATAATCATTTGAAGAATAGTCAATCGAGCGATGCTGCTAGAAGTTGGCTTTATTCTAGAATTCTATGAGGAGAGACAAACTTACTCCGTGTCCGCTCGTCTATACTCATCTTTCACTTGCATCACCAGAATCGCGGCTACGATCAAATTAAGAAAAACGCAGGAGGAAGACCAGTGTTCACCTAAAACGACCAATAAAATCGTCATTATCGTCTCGAGGAAATCTACAGCTCCCATCGGTTCTATAAACACCTTTTATAGGTAAACACGCGCGCACCTATTTCGGGAAAGAGATAGAAGAAATAGAAGAAAACTCCAATCAAGTTTGCTAGGAATATCAAGTATCCGCCGATCACAGCTTCAGAGACCGGAAACGCAATTTCGGAAGCAAGCTCGAGAAAAAGAGCGGGTGTGGACCAACAGGTTGATATGCCAAGAGTAACCGCGGTGTACAATTCGTATTTGTGGAAGACGAGGATGTCATTGTCCAAAAGGAGGACCCAGAGAAACATGATCGATGATGCGGCGAGTAAAATGGATATTGCTACTCTTAGGTGGCCTTGAAAAATATCCATTAAACGTGAAACCGCGAGGCTGAGAATACTGCTAAAGAGAATCGTCCAAAGAGCGAGTTTATCAGCTTCGTTCTATAAACAAAAGCCAATATCAATGAAAAACTATTAACTTTACTTTGTAATTCCTTACTTGCGTGATAGTAGTGTCGAATAGCATCGTTATCATAGCTAACCACGGTCCGGTTGCTCCTTGACTCAATGCAGCTGATAGGCACAAACGCCAGATATTTCTATTTCTATCATTAACAAATATATCGGTCACATTGTAGATCTCTTGTAAAATGACTTGAAGTCATTCGTAAGGATTGTACGATTTTTTATGATAAAAAAAAAACGCCATCCCTTGTGGGGATCGAACCCACGACCTTTGGATTAGAAGTCCAACGCGCTATCCTCTGCGCCAAAGGGACTTGCGAGAGGAGAGTCAAAAAGAAGTGTCATGAAGCAATCGATGTCTCTCACCGTAAACGCGCTCGTTTTCTTTAATCGTTACTCGCGAATTTCGATCTTTGAAAATCCACTAAAATCAATGGAATCTCAATGAGCGTCGATAAATGAATTTCGCGTAAAATCAAACGCGAGTTACCGCGTACCTTATCTCAGAGCTACGGAAAGCGATTGCCAAATCAAAAGGGGGGAACGTTACTTGAGTAAACACATTATAGACTCCATAACGTTGAAGCGTGAAGTTGCGATCGCATGGTCAGATTCCTTCGGGAAAAATAGTAAGATTCCGAGCAGCAAGAGAAGCTGACTAATGAACTCTGCAAATTTCGATTAGTGGGCGAATGCTCCTTCCGCGTCATGGAGTGCAATGTAGTAGCAGAGAATACGGCGGACTGTAGCAATTCTTGGTACTTACCAATTCTCATAAAAGACATGATCCGAATTCGAAGCGTCGCTTGATCCGACGCGATTTGCTCCCTCGTGAAAGAAACGCACGTACCCAGAGGTGGATCGCTGTCATTTAAAAATGGCGTCCCAACAACAGCTGGGCCTACCACGTAAGACAGGGCCATCCCCAGTTGATTGCAGGCAGATGATATACCTGAAATTTGACACTTGAGGAATGAGGATCTCGCCGATGTAGGCAGACGACGAATCATTCCACGACTTAACGCAGCAGGATCGTGGAATAGAGTCGAATGGAGGTACCGGTGGCAGTGGTGCGTTCCCCGTGAGGAAACCAAAGGGCCGAGAGTAAGGCCATGGCCGGACCTATTAGGACGCCGGACAGTCCATTGACGATGGCGGCCAAATGAGCCATCCTGGCGAGTCGAATCAACGAGAGACAAACGAGAAAGTTATTTGGCGGGTAAACGTCGCGATTATAGAGGGACTGTGGGTGTGAACCTACATGGTGAAAAGGACGTCTTCCGAGGTCAGGCAACGGAGGAGGGTGGCCAGGGTGGAGAGGGTCGCCGCCAATCGCACGGGACAGGAGAGACCTGTGTTTGATTCGGCGTTTCATTCGGATCGCGGATTCGCATTTCGCGTTGGCGAAACTCGCCCTTGAGATCGTCGCACCTTTCCGGCAGAGGATCCAGCAGCATGGGAGGCAACAGGTGATGAAGGTTACGCAGCCCCAGTTGTTGAGGAGGGCTACGCTAGGCCTGCTCCAATTGGGGAAGGCGCGTATGCTGGACTCGGCGATGGGTCCCCAGGTGTTCCAGATGCAGCACTGGCAGCAAGCCAGGGCGCAGTAGAGGCCCAGGGCGACCCAGCGCTGTTTCGAGGGGTTCTGGGCCCGATGATGGGTTTCGCGCGATGGCCTCCGGGTCCTCCGGTGCTTTCGCGACCTTCGTGGCCCGCGTTTCCCGCGAGATCTTCCCTCCGGCGAGGAGAGGAGCTTCCTGCATTGTCTTTCGAGGTTATGCGGAATCCTCGGAGGAGGAGGAGGAGGAGACGCCGCGGGGAAGCGGGCAGGTAAGAGAGGATCCAGAGGATGGGATTCTTCGGCGATGGCGTGTCAACGCGAGAGCCAGGCCATTATCCTGGCAATATATTTAGTATTATGGTGTTCGTTTGGTGTGTGGTAGTAATGAGACGCACAATGGCAGATGCGCTGGTGCACGGACCAATCGGGGACTCGACGGAAATCAATGTAATTAGCGAGCGACGAACAGGGATTCGTTGAGCGACAAGCATGCGCACCTCGAGAGCTTCTACCCATCCTCGGGCCAGCGTCGATCTCTAATTCCCTTTTGTGCGATTTCCATTGTAGCCATTACTACGATTATTACGCTCAGGCTCGTGTCGTCTGGCCAGAATATCATTATCGTTATAATGCTGCAAATACCGCGCGCTGTTAATGCAGCTAATTTTCACTAAAATCACTCGCCCTATTCCCATGGCGAAAAATTCCACTCTTCCACTTTTCCTTCCGCACCCTTGGAAACATTAACGAGGAGGAGAGGAATGATCTTCGGGAATATCGGGGGAAGAGACAGAGAGAGAGAGAGAGAGAGAGAGAGGGAGAGTTTCTTCGCCGATTCATTAGACTTTGGCGACTGGGGAGAGGGGCACTTCCGCTCGGACGGGAAGCATAAGAATGGGCAACGGTAACTAATATGGCGCGCGCGGGGGCACATCGTTAAGATCCGTATCGAGTTGTATGGATTTCAATCGATGCGCGCTTGACCGGAAGTACACGGATATTAGGAACCCCGCCCCCGCTACATTTTCTTAGATACGCAATTTTCTCGCGAAGCAACGAGCCGTCTCCCGTGTCCATTGTTACCCCAGAGTTCTCGCGTTTTTCTCCCTCGCCCCCGGCTAAGTTTTCCAATCGCTAACTTCCGGTCGACTGGACCGGGAAACAGTTGGAAAACAGAAAGCGCGCGCGCTCCTTCCTTCTTGGGATGGGGTGGATTTGCGAGGTTTTTTCAGAGGGACCTCGGCAGGGGGTTCCCCGAGAATAATTGTGCGATATCCATAGGGTGTTAACGAAATTTAATCGGCGGTTCCAAGAAGGGGTGGGGTGGGGGGCTGGCACGTGCACTTCCGGAAGGGGCGGCGCGTACCTAACAAGAGTGGAATTAGGAAAACCCGCGGGGGTGGATTCGTGGTGGGGCTGGACCTTTGGAGAAGGGAGAGTAGCCGTGTGCTACTGCTGCTGCTGCTGCTCTGGCATCATCCCCTCTCCGCCCCGATTTTCATACTAACCACGAGGTGAGAGAATGGACGGCACATCCAAGGTGATTCAGATGCGCGTGCTACCTCGAACCGGCTCCTTCGAACTCGAGTAGAAGCAAAGAGAATCTCCTTCAGCTCGCAACCGCCGATTTCTTCGAAGGGACAATCGCTACTTCCGGACACGCGGTTCATGCCACTTCCGGCTGGAAGGGTCCTCCCAGAGTCAAACGCACGTTCGGATAGCGGAGATTTTACGAAAGTACCGAACGGTGGTGGCCCATGGCCGATGGGCGACAGTGCAAAGTTGAGAATGTTCCCTCCGATCGGAACGGGTCATCGCGGGAACGGAGAACCCCTGGCGGTGCTCGAGGACTGAAAAGTTTCCCGTAGACGAGGTGAAATGTCGCTGAAAACGGGTCGGCCGTCATCCCCTCGGCGATTCTTCGCCCGCATCTACGGACACCTGGAGGCGTCGAAGAAGGCGGACGAAACCGAGGACAAGGATCACCGGGGACCAAGGTCCAGCCCTAACTCTTCCCTGGACGGGAGTCCTTGCAGTGGGAACAGAAACTTCGGGACCGATGAGCCTCAGCATTCCAACAGCGACGACGAGCACCAGAATCACCAGGCAAGAGGGAAAAATCTCGCGCACTTGACGGATTTCGCGCAAGCTGTATAATAGACACTCCTCACCCCCCTCGCTGGTCAGCTGGGGGAATCCCGGCTGTTTGTGACCGTACGATCATTTTTCAGAGAGTCGAGCCGCGGAAGGAGCAGGATTCCCTCGGGTCTCCTCGACCGCCCGAAGGAAGACCCGAAAGGAACGCGCCGCTGCCAGCTCTGGGCTTGCCCTTTCTGCCCCACGCGTTTTTGTCCGGGGGCTCGTCGGCCACCCACCCCCTGCAACTGTCGCAGATCGCACATCCGCCGGTCCCGGTACTTCCGCCTCATCTCCACGCCCTGCCGAGTCATCCGATCGCGGCGGACCATCACTTCCAGGGATTCTCCGCCTTTCGTAAGAGTTTTTCCGATCTCACACGATAATCACGCGCTACCCTCTCGCCTTCGATTCGAGACGAGTTTGCCGGGTAAATCCTATAAGGAAAAGGAAGAAAGAAAGAAAGAAAGAAAAAAAAAGAGAAAAACTGCCTTCGCGAAATAGGAACGGAACGTTGGTAAAGCGATGGAGAACTCCTCGGGGGATGGAAAAGTTTTTTGAGGATTGGGATTCTCCGATCTTTCAGCGTCAAAGGACCAAACCGGGTTTTCGCCGGAAAACTCGCTATTATTGCTTTCCCGAGCAAGAGGGATGGGTAGGGAGTCTCGCCATAATGGGGCAGCGTCATGGAGAATCTGCTTACCGATCGGATGTAGGTTTCTGTAAAATGTCCGTTGTGCGTGAAGCCTATGGCTCTCGGTACGTGTGGGGAAACGTCCGATTCTTCGGACCTTTGCAAATGCCCGTTGCATTCATTCACATGCGAGATCCGAATGCATATCTCCGTACAGCTCGCCCACATGCTCGCTTTTAATAAAATCCCGCGATTCGTGCACGTACGGCTAAATCCTCCGCTGAGTCCCTTCCTCGTCGCTCCACAGCCCCTCTTCGAACGATAACGCGAACGCACCACGAAGAAAATCCACAAAGCGAACGTCACAATTATCCTCGACCGGAAGTGCTGGTGCTTCGGAACACCATACTTGGGGGGCTCAATGATCAATGGAAGGGTAGGAGTTTTTCGCGAAAACACGGGAACCCCCTTCTGCCATCTTACCCTCGGCACGAGACGGAGGGGGTGGAGAGATCGCGAAGAATCGGCAAATCGAGATACGAGGGTTGAAGGGAGAGAAGAAGAAAAAGGGGTGGAGGAGAGAGGGCAATAAAGCAGCGGCACTATTTCCGCTTTGTCCCAAGCTCTGGGTTATTCTCATGGAAAATACAGGATGTCGATATTTCATCTGGTTTCCTGATTGAAAAGCATATTTGCCAAAGCAAAGCAGCGACAGACGTTTATCGGCTTAAATTAATTGCTCTCCGATAGGACGTTTTGTATCGATAGCGTTTTTTCGGTATGATATCCGGCGCATAACAATTAACCAATATGGCGCGTGATAACGTGCGAAAACAATTCGTTCCGGAGTTTACAGATTATTTAAACGTAGTGGGATATTATATTCGAAAATGCTGCAGGGGCGCGAGCGGCGGAGGGAGAGATAGACAGAGAGGGAGAGAGAGAACAGTAATCATGATTCCAAAGTTTTACTGTTCACCTGAAAATTTGGCGTCCTTGTTTGTTATTATGGCGGCTGCACGTACACGCGCACACAACCCTGGGGGTTTATCCCGCTTCGCCACCTCGTGGCGATATTGTGATGAGATTACGAAACGCAGTTGGCCGCATCTCAATGTGGAATATACATCGCTGTATTTCCTCAAAACCACTGCCGCCCCCTCCCCGGTGCGGGGCCTTAAGCCGCTGCCACGACAAGACTCGCGCGAAAATATTAATTTTCTACGAAATCTCACAGGGAGCTCCCTTCGCCGCCCCCTCGCACCCCCGCCTAATTTCCCGAACAAAGGAGCCCCGCGATAACGAGAGCAGCTCCGAGAGTAACTCCCGCTGCTTCTTCCCTCCCCTCGGCGGAAAATTCTAGTCTCTCCGCGGATTTCTCCAGATTTCCGCAAAACTCGACGCCATTTTTTTCTTCTCGCCCCCTCGAGAAAACTGAGGAAATTCGGCGCTGGATAATTTCGGGGGTGGTATCGTCGTCGCGCGATGCGTGCAAGATTCTTGGGCTGAATCATCGACGCGTGGCTCTTATTCGGAGGTGAAGCTCCCGAGGGGGACCGGGGGAAGAGACGGAGAGATAGAGAAGAGAAGAGAAGAGAAGAGACACGGAGATAAATCAGGCGACAATGAGCTCGTCGAGGCGAGATGAGTTGTTATCGTTATTGTCAAGCGTGTTTTCCTTGTGGTCCCTCTTTCGCACAGTTTGTGTCTCTGGTTATTCTCATTAATACAATGCATCCCCACGAAATAAATGGAATAGACGTTATTCCTTCTCGCGCAACGCTTGCTGCAATGTTATTGAGATAATTTTTAAACACCGACCGTGCGCGCATTCGCTAACGAAGCGTTTTCACAATTTTTCCGCGGTTTTCCCTCCTTTGGGGTCCAGTGGAATTAAAATGCACGGGATAAACGCGCGTTGTGAGACAGGTTTTGGGGGTACTCATCCCTTTCTCCCTCTTCGAGTCCCTTTGTCCGCGTCTCATTGAGATTTGCATTTTGCGAGAGGCAGTCGTGATTTTTTGGCGGACACCAAGGAGAGACGTTAAGCGGATCCTCTCGCGCGGAAGAGGCAGCCGTGCGGGCGTCACGCAAGGCCCGTGGAACAATTAGGATCCTGTTTCCGTCCTCGAGCAGATTGGCGCGAAGCCTCGCTGCAACCAACTTCCGGTATCGCTTACCTACCACCCTCGCATCCTAATTATTCTGCAATATGGATAGCGACGGGATCGAATTACGGTGAGATTTATCGCGCAGCGGATAGACCGGAAGGGGCCCTTCGGGCGGAGGATTTTCCAAGGACCCGCGACTTTTCACGGGGAGCCTTCACCCTTTTTCCCTCCTCCTCCTCTTCCGAAGACGGAGCGGGAGACTATGTCGAGAACTCGGGTTTTTCCTTCGGTTGCAGTTGCTCGAAGGAGAAGAAAGGAGGGGAGGCCACGCAGGCAAAGGACGACTTTCAGCGGGGAACAAACCCTCAGGTTGGAGGTGGAATACCGCAGGGGGGAGTACATTTCCCGAGGACGACGCTTCGAGCTCGCAGCGTCCTTGAGGTTAACGGAAACCCAGATCAAGATCTGGTTCCAGAATCGGCGCGCCAAGGACAAGCGGATCGAGAAGGCGCAGCTGGACCAACAGTATCGGTAATCATGGCACTTTTCGAGAAAACGCATGAATGTGAACCCGATCGATTCATCGGGAAGCGAGGAAGGGGTTTCTTGAGTCCCGCGGAGAGACTCCGTGGGAACCGGCGGATGTCGGCCGATTTGTCGGGCCAAGTGGATCGGAAAATCCACAAGTGTAAGCCGAACGCGTTTATCCAGCGTTTATCTTCGGTTTATCGAACGTTTGTCGAGTGCTTTAATGGAATCAGGTGCAGATTGGCTGAATAATACCATTCTGGGGGTGGTTCCGGGGAAACTGGGGACTCTCGCTCCGATTCCAGGGGGACGAGGTGATTCCTGATGCGATACGCTGCTAAATAGCCTTAAGTAGGATTACACTTGCGTGTCATGCACTTGGCTCTTCGCATTCTTCTCGTGGACCCACCGCTGCTGCGTTATGATTTGCCTTCCGTTTGAGTTTTTGCAGTTTCGTTTCTTTGATCGTTACGGGAATCCCCCATTTTTCTCTCTTCAACGATGCCCGGCCCGTTACTCTTTTCGATGCTCTGCGTCAAATACTGTCAATTTTCATATTTACGCGTATAGAATAAAACGAGCGAGCGGATCGTTTGCTTTGGAGGATTGTCCGTGATGCTTCGTGATCGGTTACCGAGTACCTTTCCAGAGACAGCTTCTCGCAGCTGTGCTAATGACCGCGGTAATAATCATAGTGAAACAGCAATACATCACGATGACAAGATAATGATTTGGCTGGGTGCATCGTTATAGGGCGTGGAAGCTGCTGCGGGAAGTGCCATATGTTTTGAAGGGATAGTGCCTCCATTGTACCTAAATTTCGCGCATCTTACAGTTCCCATGGCCACTTATTATTTTATTTCCCATCTCGTTCACAACTTAATTAGAGGCTAATGTAAAATCACCAGAGTTTGTTCGGTGGTTCGTGCGATACGTGAAAAAAAAAAAGCTGCGAGGCGAGGGAACAAGAGCAAATTCGATTTTACGCAGACTTGGTCGATGAGCGTTGTCATCAATTATCGGCAAGGTTTATTAATTATGCGCAAAGGCGAAACACGATTTTTCTTGAAATACTCGTATACCGTCCATCCGAACAATCCGTGGCTCTAATGACCGAGTAAAGGGCTCGTCTATTAAGAAGACAATGAGCAAACAGAAGATGAAGAGAAAAGGGCCATGCACGCGATACATCGTTTAAGTGGTTAGCCAAGATTGCTTTATTTGCTCTTCCTTCCCCGTTTTATGTACACTTGTACTTTGGCTATAAGAAAAAATAGATTCTAAGCTGTTGCCTTTTGATTTTCTCTCGTAGTAATTTTGCTGTGTCCAGCGGATTGGCCAATTTGCCAATTTACAATAGCGGGAGCTTTTGCGGTTTGTGCTTTTACAAAGATGCGTTTGGAACAGTACCACCTCACTCGTGCATCAGTAAAAACAACAGCGTCGTCGTACCTTCCGGGGTGGAGCCAACGCAATTCAGCAGTAGTGGAAGTGAAACGTCGGATAATCCACCAAACGTAATGTCTCCTATTTAAGTAAATGTGTATTGTGCGAATCGACATTCCTTTTCTTGTAGTAACTACTTGTTTCTTCAACATTTCTTTCCAACTACTTTTAAAGCCAACGAAGTATCGATGTACGTTATAATGGTTCTATTGATTATATCAATATTGTGGACATATATATATTTTTAGTGATCTATCAAAAATAAAAAATCCTTTAGAGTTTCGATGGAATAAGCGAAAATGTAAAAATTCATATCGTTTTAAGCGCTGTACCTTTCGTTAATAAAACCGAATTACAAGAGAGAGAGAGAGAGAGAGAGGAAGAGAGATTTTACCAAATCATTGTTCTCCTAATGGGAAAAGGTAGGAGAATAAGAGGAGTAAGGAATAATAAAACAACGTTTTAACTGAAAAGAACTTTATTAACTGCGATTTACATCATTATAATTAGTTAGGTGGAGTACTTAAGTGATAGAATACGTAAGGTTCGATTGTTGCAGAAACATTGATTTAGAAAAATTATCGTTAATGAGAATTAAAAAATTAAGGAAAGTTTAGTAGCATTGAATAATT
The DNA here is from genome assembly GCA_037305995.1 of Sclerodermus sp. 'alternatusi'. Lineage (NCBI taxonomy): Eukaryota > Metazoa > Arthropoda > Insecta > Hymenoptera > Bethylidae > Sclerodermus > Sclerodermus sp. 'alternatusi'. The sequence continues at coordinate 2,113,884 of CM074548.1, forward strand.
TCATGCAATGATCTTTACTTGTACAATGGAGAAAGAGTAAGAATCATTATATTGTTTTAATGTATTATTAATTTGGTCTCAACTTACACAAACTTACCTCCATGGACGGTCATGTCTTAAGGGATGTAGAAGTGTGCATGGATAGGTCTCGAAGTACCAGCCAAACGGTAAACCAGAAATTAATGAAAACGAAAGACAGTAATTAATACAAGAAAAGTAAAATAAAATCTTGACGAACGATTACGCGTTCGTCATTTCTTTTTGTTTCTTATAAAATTAATTTCACAATACAACATCTGACAAACATATACTTATATAATTGCATTATTCATATGACATGAAATATCCTTGAGAGAATTTGGAATATTGGTGAAATGCGTTCTTATACCTCTTACGCAAGTTTATTATTTTCATGAAACAACTCTCTAGTCGCAGAGAGTTTAGTGCATTTTTTACATAGTGATATATATATATGTTGTGTCTCGATACTAAAAATGATGCCTGATCATTTCCAGCTGCCAAAACTAAGCTTTCGAACTTTTATTCCTGAACTTTTTCGAACTTAATAAAATAATGTCATATCCCTCCTTCCCCCATCCCCCCAGGTGACGAAATTTGTTTAATAGAAAACGACAGAAAAATATAATAAATATCATGCACACAGCCTTTGCCATTCAGCTTTCTGTATGACAAACAAATGAATCTCAATGTCCTACCTGTAGTTGTGCTATAGGGACTAGCAATAATCCTAGCAAGGACTAGTCTGCTGTAGAATTCCTTCTTTCTGCTACCTGCCTGTCATTAGTTTCTTCAGTTTGCTTCTAATCTTCCTGCTTACTTAGCAATTAGTCTGCTGTATCTCGCTAAATAGACTGCCAGAATCTACCTAGGCACTATCATCTCTTGGATGCCAAGAGTCTGAACAACAGAAGAATCTATCTACCAAAACTAGCACCAGTTGTTCCACACTGATGTAACTTTACCTAACAGTCACTTTTAGTTCAATTCTGTGCCTGTTTGGGAAAGCGAGAAGTGGGGCAAATGGATTTGTGAGCTAGAATGGAAGTTGCGCTAATGCGAACGAAAATAATGCAATCTTGTATCTTTTAAAATAACTTAAAACAACTCCACTAATATGAATTAAAAGAGAGATGCTGTTTCGGATGCATCCTATGATTTTATTTAAGCCGATACGCAAGTTATAATCAGTTTTGCACAAATCGAACTACTCTATTCTCTAACAAATAAAGGACAAAAAAAAAAACACAAAGAAACAACTAATTATCATTAAAGTTTTTTATGACTGAAAATTAAAACTCCTACTTAAAAAATTCACTCCTTGACTTTGATCGACGAATCTAAGCATCTTTCTACCATAAAGATATCTATATCAAAGAATGAAATGTTTATAATTTATCTATTCTATTTTATTTACATGTAATCCTGTGCAATACTGATTTTATACCGTTTATCTTAATACTTGGATTTACTTCAGAGGGATACGAGACTCATGGAATATACGAAAACTAAGTCAATACCTAAATAGGATCATCTATTTACTATGATCTGAGAACACATTCGGTAACTGAATCTATCGGTACTACGATAAAATAACATATTATGTGTAAAAAAATAAAAAAATGTACTTTTTAAAATTCTATTATTTTTTTTTCTTTCTAACAATACCTTAGTACTTGATTGATTTACTAACAGATTTATAACCATTATTTCTTACAATTTTATAAACATGACAATTGACAATAAGGGATAAGCTATAAATTTTTTGCAACTTTCCTTTCATTTCAAAACGTATCCCTTCATTTATAAATCCATACCTTAAATACACGATATAAAACTACACAAAATTGGTCATGGGTGTTCATACTTGCATATATGTATATAAATCATTTAATACTGTGTGTACATATAAATATAAAGCCCTTGTATGTGTTCTAATAGGCTGCACATTTGACAAGGAATACATAAATTATTTTACGTCATATGCACTAATTCTTTAGTCAAACTTCTACCCATCTGTCTATTTATCTCTGACCTTTATTATCCTGAAACTGTTTTCTACAATGAATCGTATTTTTTACTTAAGCTAAACTTTTTAATGTAACCTCATTTCATAAATTAATGTGACATGGAAAAGGTTCTGGTCTCATTTTTATTACTAACTCTTAGGACAATACAACTTAAAAAGTACTTTTTTTTTTAAACCTATAGCCTGTGAAAATGCTGACTGACAATTCATTTCTTGTTTTGTTTCCTAGTGATCCAAGAAAAACGCGTCGAGTCGGAACTCACTTTAACGTCCTATTCTTTGCTATCACGCTTTTTGAAAACGGAAAATGAATTTGATCGAGTTGGGCAGTAAAGACCCCAACCAGAGAAAGGAAGTGGTCTGTACAATCCAATTTCCGCGAACTTGAATAAATATTTCGCGACCCGTTTTTTATACGATAAGTGCAAGAATACTCTAGGAAATGGTGGCGCTACATTTTCTTTATATATTTATTTCATGATGAGTCGAACGTGTAGGGGGATGTGGTAGGTGCTATGTACCAAAAGAAATACAGGGCATAAGCCTCCCTCACTGCGAGCTAAGAGATGACGCTTCTCTGTCCTGTATCCTGAATCTCCTGCCTGGTTCTTGTCTCTAGCCTTTTATTCCTGCCTGCTCTGAACTAAACGGTACAGAGTACTGACGACTAGATGACAAGTAGTAGGGTCACCTGAGGTTCAAAAGTCATAAATCTGTTAGTTACGGTGTTTTCCAATACCCAAAACCTGTAAAGATCTATAAGCTTTTCAACTAGAATGCTAGATGTAACTTTATATCAAACTCTTTTCTTATTTTTTAAAGCTTGCCAGAAATTCTACCTAAATACTTTTTTCATTCTCAATGCTAAACAAAACTTCATTAAATACTTTGTACTACACTTTCTTCAAGAACGACTAGTCTACCTAAATTACTTGTATAACTCAATGGTAAAACATTCCTTGGCATTTGTAATACCTAGCATTATACAGAGTGTATCTAAATCACTATTCCCGGATATAATACTGAAACCAAATTTAGCAAAAAATTCCTTTGCATTTTTCTATTCTCGGAGCACCGCGTCTTCTTATAAACGTACTTCATTCTTTCTCTCACGCATACACTCACAGTTTAGATTATCGTAAATTGCATTAAAATCAATAAATAGCATAATCGTACCAGCAATCAATGCTTCAGAATTATTATTCGATTAAAGCCCAAATATCGGTTAAAGATCAATAATGTGTGCAAAGGTAAAGGATGGAATATTAGAAACGCTGTCTTGTTACAGTGATGTAATACAAATTTTCAAAAATTTTGCTTTGATTGTAGATATTCGGGAAAACATACCTGAAAAGAGTCAGGGTTAATCTGTATTAGCGAATCAGCTCAAATTTGAATAACGCGCGCGTATCACGGAATTTTTCACTCTAGATTCATCGTGCTTTTAACTGGTGTAAGAATAAAAATATCAATTAATGTTAACAGATGTGCTCCAATAAATCAATATGATTTATGAAGCAGGTCTCGGGTAGACATCATGCGAAAGAGCATCGTCACACTGGTTATTTTTATGATTTATTTCTCGATACTCCATTATGTTCTTTAAAACATAAGCTTCCCATTGATATTGACACGATATCGAGAACAATCAGTATGTTTTCTCGATGAGAAACGTTTCTATTACAGATTTACTTATATTTATATTTCTTTTTTTTTTTATTTCTCAGTCTAGCACCACCAAACTTCCTAATATTTCAAAATCACAGTTGCCAGATTACACGACGAGTCTTATCTTTTTGAAATAAATTGAAAGTTCGTGATTGTATGATGTTGGGTACAAAAAGTAATTGCCACTCCAGATTAAATCATAGATTTTAAGAAAAAAGGAAAAAAGTTAGAAAATTTCAAAAGCACTTTTTACTCGATTTGGCCTTAGGAGTACATCTCTTTGATCACGCTAATTTAGAAACACCCTGTATATATTTAATACTTGAAGAAATTTATTCTTATTGTTGAAAATTGTTTATAGATGATAACCTATTCTATAAGCTATTGAGAGTTCATAAGAAACGGTGAATGGACATTGGTCCATTAATGTTTCGATTATTTATTTTTTGGGGATCTATTCTGCTGTAAATTTTTTTGTAAGTTAGTAGTCGTATCGAGCATTAAACGAGGCAAAGGCAATTTAGTTTACGAGTACACGTAAATGTTTACGAATGTCAATTATAAGAAATTATAACGATGCGTGAAGAAGTAAGTATTCAGTTTTGCAGGAAGTACTTATTATATGAATCGATGAATGTGATAATTTTATGAATTATGCTTAATTAAAATTTAGATTTAAAATCAAATTTGATTCGACTTTAATAATAATATTTTATTAGATACGAATATGAATTAGCAAGTAATTTATCAACAGCTAAATGAGCAGGCATAATCTAAGAAAATCCTTTGAGAATGTAGAAGCAATGGGAGTAGGTGTTTATAAGCAGAGCTTTTTAATTACGTCAAATAAGTTTAGCAAATTGAATTATACGATAACGGAACACGTTGAATACCTCTGTAATGAATCAAAAAGTATAGCAGCAAATAGTTGTGCTTACCAGGCAAGAAGCTCATCTGACTCGCTAATGGAGCTTAGTATCGTCTACCTCCCCCGCCGCCACCACCGCCCATATTTCCTCCTCCTAATGAATTGCCACCGTAACCACCTTGGTTTCCGTAACCCCCGCCTCCTCCAGAATTTCCACCTCCCATTGGACCTAGAAAATCATTGAAACAAAAAAGAAATATTAATACAATATAAAAAAAAAAAACTTACGCAAATGAATAAACCAACAAAAATTTTATAAAAGCTTTGCGTCTAAAATCGTTTAAAATAAAAAAAATAATTCTTTAAATAAAAAAACTGCTCTTAAGATTTTAAATAAAAATATGTATAAGTGAATGATGAAACAAAAAGAAAGTTAAAATAAAAACCGTGCAGAAATAAATTAGCAGAGAGTGGACAAAGGCGCTCCTCACTGCAATACACCTTTTGTCTATGTAATCAGGAATAATTATGCATTATTAACGATTTTACCTAAAACTTGTTAGTAATTTTAACACTTTCACTATGCAGTAGTAAAGCTTAAACTTGAAGTTTTATTTAAATTAAAGTTTAAATTTAAAGTTTTCTTTTTGTATATTTTCTTAGCAATAATAGATTGATCTGTCTCTACTGAAAATTTTTAAAAAATTGCATTATACATGCTGCACATCCCTTGAGCAACCAATGACTTTAAAAAAATAAAGTTAAAGCAATATATATATATACGTGTGTAAAGAATTATTAAAGCTTTCAAGTGATAAATAAAATAAATCAGAAAGAGAGACGGGGAAGAAAAAGTGTTGCTCAAGATGTGTGCTGAACGCGTTGGCATTTGAGGAGGGAAGCAACCTTGTCCACCGAAGGGTGGTAGCCATCTCGAGTCTCCGGATTGTCGGCCACTAGGACCCATATTAATACCGTAGGGTGCTGGTCGTCCTCCTGAGTTAAAGTTGTTCCTCACTGGTCCACCTCCATATCCTTGCTGGTAACCACCTCCGAAGTTATCATTGCTCCAATTACCACCGCTATTATAGCCACCTTGACCACCTTGACCTCCCCATCCACCTCCTATGTAAAGATTTAGTTAAATACTAGCCGAACAATCGATAATCCTAGCTATCCTCATGTTTACGTGTTAGGTGAGTGAAAACTAAGAGTCAGAGGTCTCGTGAAATATATCTGAGAATATTCATCTCCCTGATTAAATAAATAACAAAGTTTTTCTGCGAACCTTTACCTTGGTTCTGGTTTTCCCACGGGCCGTTACCTCCCCAACCTCCTTGGTTACCTCCACCATATCCACCCTGATTACCACCATTGTTCCAATCTCCACCACCACCACCTCCACCGCGACCGCCCCAATTTCCACCTCCTTGATTTCCGCCTCGCGGTCCTCTACCTACTCCTTGACTACCACGACTTCCACCGCCACCGCCGCCACCACCACCGGTTGCTGATGCCATTTCTGCCCTGCTTAATGCCTAAAAGCACAGTAATTACAAACATATAATGTAAAGAACAAGTAAAATAGTAATATACTTAACAAAATTTTTTTACATACTTTTTTAACATCGACATGCTTCCCTCGAATTTGATGATTACGTTGTAGACAAATTTTATCCACTGGATCATAATCATCAAATTCAACAAAACCAAAGCCCCGTTTCTTTCCTGTTTCTTTATCAGTCACAATACTAATAGAATTTATGCTACCATAACTTTGGAAATATTGCCTAAGATCTTCTTCTTCATGATCTTCTTTCAAACCACCAACAAAGAGTTTCTTCACAGTTGCTCCAGCTTCTGGTCTATTAATTTCTTGCCTAGGTACAGCTCGTTTGGGCTCAACTACTCTTCCATCTACTCTATGAGGCCTGTAAAATCATTTCATAAAATGTATAATCTATAAAATTGTTCATAGCTAAAACTATTTACCTTGCATGCTGAGCATCATCTACCATATGAGCACGAGAATAAGTAATAAAACCAAATCCTCTAGACCGTTTTGTCTTGGGATCTTTCATGACAACCACATCAACAATTTCTCCCCATTGCTCAAAATGTTTCTTTAAAGAATCATCTGTTGTCCTATAATCTAAGCCACCGATGAATAACTTCCTTACATGCTCAGGTTCATTTTTACCATCCTAAAAAATAAGTTTGAAGATAGGTACTTTTGTTCATAATATAATTAAACATATTGTTAACACTGAAACATTTGATAGAATTTAATAAAGGATTAAGCTGGTTGTCAAAATGGCGCGGCGTACCCACGCGTTAAAATTTTTTATTTCCTAACCTAGGAAAGATGCAACATATAATTTAAAACTCATAGAAATAAACGGAGTGATAAAGTGGCTAAATAATATCATTACAAATTGTTATGAATTTCATTGAATTAAACTAAGTAAAAAGTTTTATATAGATGGAAAGATAATTTGTTAAATTATATTAAAACAGTGATAAACCCATAAAATACTTTCAAATGTAGTTAAATACTTTAGAAACAATACATTTAATTGTATATATTACTTGAAAACAGTAAAATGTGATTTTATTGAGTTACGAAAAAGTTGTAAATGAATTTTTCTTTTATTACGTAAAAGATAAATGTTTCATAAGTCTTGAGAGCTTATACTTACATCGTGTTCCATTTTGACCATTTTGGTAACTAAACCAGGGTTCACGCGCTTACCCTGTTTATTATATTCTATAGAAATTCAATTATATATGCTAAGGACAAGAAGTAGAAACAGAATCCAATATCAGGTGTAACTTTTGCCGGATCGATTACAAACTGTTGTCCTTTGAGAAACTCGTGTAAACCCTGAATCCGGAAGTCCAATTTTACAGATGGCAGCATTAGAGAAATAAATATCGATTTTCAAGTATTAACGAATAAATAAATATGTATTATATTAGCATAAGGAGTTGTTTATGTTTTATAGATTCTAATATTATTTTAATTAATTTTTTGTCTTTTAGAAGCATTAAATCTTTAAAGCATTAGCAAGTATTTATAGAGTTCCGAAGACTTGACCAACGGAAGTAATTCGTAAGTGATGCACTATTTGAATTTTCTTAACTTCAAACAAAGTTAGTAATCTTCTATTTGCGATAAAAAATAAAACTGAAAAGTACTAATTGTAAGAAATAAGAGAAACTTGTCATTGATTATTTTCAAGTCGATTGCTTTGCAGAGAAAATGTTAAATTCTTTTATAAAGTAGTATTTTGGTTGCCGGAAATACCTTATGCTATTATTAGAATTTATTGGAGATTTAAAATTGAATTTTAATTTTTGTAAGTAAACAATTTACGTGAGGAAGAGGTAAATGTTTCAAATAAATAATAATATGAATAGTCAATAAGAGCGCTCTATTGTTATTAATTCTGATACTCATTCTCACAAAGTGATACAGTAATTCTGTTTTGAAGTCGTGTAACTCATCCCCAAGTATAACCTTAAACGAATCATCTCTATAATGATTTCGACAATACTCAAAAAATCTAACAAAAACATAACCTGCAAGAATTTTGTTTTCTTTCGTGAAGATGTGCATGAATACTTGGCTGATCTGACAATGAGAAATAAATTGTAAATATTTAATAGGTTTACATTGATTAAAAAAAGGTTTATTAGGTCAAAAAGTATTTCCATTCAAGTATCTAATTATGAATAAACAAATCATTATCGAAGATGATAATAGGTTACATGGATTCAAACGTGCACTGGAACCTGAAAAGATTGTTGGAGCTACAGATTCTAGTGGAGAATTAATGTTTTTAATGAAATGGTTAGTCATATTTTTAGTAATAAATAATATTCTTTTTTATATTTACTAAAATATATTACAATAATAAATATTAACTACAGGAAGGGTACAGAAGAAACTGATCTAGTTTCTGCAAAAGAAGCAAATATAGTTTGCCCACAAGTTGTTATTCAGTTTTATGAAGATAGACTTACATGGCATACTAAGAAACCCAGTTCTAAGTAAAAATAAAATATTTCCATAAACAATCTTCCATTATATTTAATTTTATATAAATTAATCATTAGGATAAACCATAAATTTTTAGATATACTGATTATATTGGTTAATATATATGTATTACTTCATTTTTAATGAAAAATGTGTTCTTCATGTCAAATAAAAACATGCATAAACATATATTTATTAAATGACAATTGTAATAGTATGTATTTGTAATAAATAATTTTTAATTACAATTTGTAATAACTTTATATATTTCTTTGGTAATATATATATATATTATAAACACACACACACACACACACACACACATATATATGTATATATATATATATAAATACACAATAAACTGGTAAAATTATTAGTCAAATTGATAAAAAATAATAAAGAAATAAGTTAGGTTTTTCTGAAGTAATAATAATTCTTTCAAAAATAAGAATATTTTATGTCATTGAGAACCTGGTTGGAAAATCCTTGCCGTCTTTCTTCTCCAGTGTAAAGTACATTGATTTTTAGAAGAATCATTATATTGTGAAAATGAAATATCAGTTAAGTTTTTATTTGAATCTTTATTTATAGCAATATCTTTCAACGAATTTTCATCAATTTGCTGTTTAACCTGCTTTTCTGCTCTTGTTACATTATTAATTTGTTCACTTATAATTGATAGTTTAATTTCTTTATTTTCTTCCTGTTTACAAAGTCTACTGTCAGTTTGTTCGCTTGCTTCTGTTTGTGAAGTTAGTCTAGGTGTATGATTTTCATTAGATAAGGCTTTATTGGAATTGCTATTTCTTATGGAATAATTATTCCTTATGGATTGTAGTGTTGAATATCCCTGTTTATCATTACGTACTGAAGAATTTCTAAAAAAATAATTATGATTTGACACTGTTTGTGGATATAATGTTTCTTCAATTCTTCTATTAATATCTACTGCTTCTGCTAGGGGTATTGGTTCAGTGTATGTGAAAGTCTTTTTTCTATTGTTATCAGTCTTCTCCTCTAGTTTTCTAATACTAATTGGTCCATTAATTACTGGAACTGCATTGCTTAATTCGCCAGTTGTTCTTATAACAGGAGTTATATTACCCATAGAATCTAGCCTAGAATTTATTTGTTCTTGTGAATTTATATACACCACTGATACTTTTGCAGGACTTTTTGATATTAAAGATGATATTGATCGAAATCCCTTCTTTGTTTTTTGTTTTTGCTTTTGATTATTAGTTTTTGTTCTGGTTAATTTTTTATTAACATTTGTTATATTAGCTTGAGATTTTATCATTTCTTTGTTAGAATCCTCCAAGTGATGGTGTCTTATATGTCGATTTAAATTGTCTTTCCTTCTAAACATTGTTTGACAATATTCACAGCAAAATGGCTTTTCATCTATAAAAGAAAAACTTTAAATTAATAAATAATACTTATGTTTGTATTTGTACTTGTATTTATATTTGTATTGTTACTTGAATGAACAGCTAAATGACGTTGCAATTCACTTTTAGATAGGAAAACGCGGCTACAGTCAGCACATGAAAATGGTCTTTCTTTCCCATGAGTCTTCTTGTGTCTTAAAAGTAAAGAGTTATCTTTAAAACTTTTATTACATTGATCGCATTTATGAGATCTTTCATCTGTAAGCACAAGTAAATAATATTAATTGTGTTATTTTGATATTATTTATATTGCTGTTTAAGAAGCTACTAACTTGTATGCGTTCGTATATGGCGTTTTAAATTTGTTAATACATGAAAAGTTTTCTCACAAGATTTACATGTATACATATTAGTATTATTATGAACATTCATATGATTTTTCAAATCATCTCGTTTACTATACTTTTTATCACAGTTAGGGCATATAAATTGTTTTTCCTCTGTAATAAAGTAAATAACAAAAAATTATGTTAAATTATTAGTATATGTAAATAAACATTTTAAAACTACTTACTACTATGAGAATACATATGCCTATTTAATTTATTTTGTTGAGAAAAAGCTTTATCACATAGATTACATTTAAAAGGTTTGTGTCCAGTATGAACTCTTTCATGATACTCAAAATGAGATCGCTTTACAAAACTTCTATCACAGAAGTTACATTGATATGGTTTTACACCTGTTTTGCATGCATCATGATAATATTTTCCTTTTTTATTTTGAAATATTTTATTGCATATGTTACATTTATATTTCTCAGGAGCTCCTGGTATGACTAATATATGGCTACGATCGAGATGTTTAAGATTTTTATCACTCAAAGTTTTATTAATGTCAAAATTTGACTTAGTTTCCTGGAAAAAGAATTTTCTTTCTAAAATTACGTTTGTAGATAAATATTAGCAATTGAATTTTACCTTTGAACTATATAGTTTGCTTGAAACATTATTTTTAGATTCTATCATAGAAGAATTAACTAATGAATCAGTTTCATTTTTTAGTATCAGTTCTGAATTTATTGTAGTAGAAAATGAAGCCAAATCAAAATATTTTTCTATTGGCTTTATTTCCTTGTTAGTTACTAATTCCAAAGGCAATGTTGTGTTTTCATTTGATATTGCATTTTTTGATTCAGGAAGCATTACAGATATTTCATTTATACCCGATGGATCAAAATCCACTACAGGTACACACTGCTTATTATTATGACAAGATTTACAACCTTGTTCTTCATATAGCAAACACATTCGACATTTAGTATGACCACAAGTGTCTTTTACAAGTCTAGTAAAAGATGTATTTGCAGGTTGTCTGCAGTTAGGACATACTTCGCTCATTATAAATTGATTTTTATTCAGTGTTTTAAAAATTTACTTTACATTAAAGTGCAACAATACTCTTTACACATAGACACACAGCCATATATGTAATTTATGAAGGACATTCCAAAATTTCGTTTTCTTCCCTAAAAAAAAACAATAAAAAATTATGAAACCGATTTTAATCGATAGATAAATCTTTACAGAATGGAGCTCTTATTAGTATGGGATGGAATGAATTTAATTTAATAGAAAAATTAATGATCAAAGACATTGTAATTTTGACAGCTCATTTCCTAGGAAAAATGGCAGACTTGGCATGTGGAATTTTGTAATTTTCTAATTAAAAAAGATGTTGCTATCACCCAAACTGACCAAATAACTCATCCTTCTGCACAGCACAATGCATTGAAAATTGTTTCACTTGTATTAAAAATGTTTTGAAGGCGTAAAACGAAAAATAGGACTCGACGTGTCACAACCAAGCACTTGACCAAATACCCACTAAAAGTTACTAAGAACTAGTTGAATGATTTTTGAGAAGATGGCACTGTGATCCTTCTTTCTTACCCACCATTTAAAATATTATGGAGGTGCTGTGGGTCTGCTATAGACTATTATGGAGACTCTTACGGGGGTACTGAGGAGGTGGTAAGTGATAAGTTAATATTAAATTTATTTAATATTATTAAAAACTAAATTTTTAGAGTGATGAAAAGAAAAAGGGAAGGGAGAGGGGGTGGAGGTTAGAGAGGGTGAGAGGGTGGTGGGTGGTAGCGGGTGAGTTAATGATAAATTTAGTTAAAATCATTAAAAATTTAGTTTTTGGAGTGGGGAAGGGAGTGCGGATAGGGAGAGGGGGAAAAGAGTGGGAGAAACTCGGCTAGAAGGAGAGGTAAAGAATTTGAATCTTCATTTTGATTTTGCACTCTGACTTGAACGAATCTCTTCTCTACGTCATTTCAGCTTCATCCATCCCCACCACCAACCTCTACGTCACTTTGGAGTGGGAGAAACTCGGTTAGAAAGAGAGGTAAAGATTTTGAATTTTCATTACGATTTTGCACTCTGACTTGAACGAATCTCTTCTCTACGTCATTTCAGCTTCCTACATCCCCACCATCAAGCGCCTACGTCACTTTGGAGTGGGAGAAACTCGGTTAGAAAGAGAGGTAAAGATTTTGAATTTTCATTACGATTTTGCACTCTGACTTGAACGAATCTCTTCTCTACGTCATTTCAGCTTCCTACATCCCCACCATCAAGCGCCTACGTCACTTTGGAGTGGGAGAAACTCGGTTAGAAAGAGAGGTAAAGATTTTGAATTTTCATTACGATTTTGCACTCTGACTTGAACGAATCTCTTCTCTACGTCATTTCAGCTTCCTACATCCCCACCATCAAGCGCCTACGTCACTTTGGAGTGGGAGAAACTCGGTTAGAAAGAGAGGTAAAGATTTTGAATTTTCATTACGATTTTGCACTCTGACTTGAACGAATCTCTTCTCTACGTCATTTCAGCTTCCTACATCCCCACCATCAAGCGCCTACGTCACTTTGGAGTGGGAGAAACTCGGTTAGAAAGAGAGGTAAAGATTTTGAATTTTCATTACGATTTTGCACTCTGACTTGAACGAATCTCTTCTCTACGTCATTTCAGCTTCCTACATCCCCACCATCAAGCGCCTACGTCACTTTGGAGTGGGAGAAACTCGGTTAGAAAGAGAGGTAAAGATTTTGAATTTTCATTACGATTTTGCACTCTGACTTGAACGAATCTCTTCTCTACGTCATTTCAGCTTCCTACATCCCCACCATCAAGCGCCTACGTCACTTTGGAGTGGGAGAAACTCGGTTAGAAAGAGAGGTAAAGATTTTGAATTTTCATTACGATTTTGCACTCTGACTTGAACGAATCTCTTCTCTACGTCATTTCAGCTTCCTACATCCCCACCATCAAGCGCCTACGTCACTTTGGAGTGGGAGAAACTCGGTTAGAAAGAGAGGTAAAGATTTTGAATTTTCATTACGATTTTGCACTCTGACTTGAACGAATCTCTTCTCTACGTCATTTCAGCTTCCTACATCCCCACCATCAAGCGCCTACGTCACTTTGGAGTGGGAGAAACTCGGTTAGAAAGAGAGGTAAAGATTTTGAATTTTCATTACGATTTTGCACTCTGACTTGAACGAATCTCTTCTCTACGTCATTTCAGCTTCCTACATCCCCACCATCAAGCGCCTACGTCACTTTGGAGTGGGAGAAACTCGGTTAGAAAGAGAGGTAAAGATTTTGAATTTTCATTACGATTTTGCACTCTGACTTGAACGAATCTCTTCTCTACGTCATTTCAGCTTCCTACATCCCCACCATCAAGCGCCTACGTCACTTTGGAGTGGGAGAAACTCGGTTAGAAAGAGAGGTAAAGATTTTGAATTTTCATTACGATTTTGCACTCTGACTTGAACGAATCTCTTCTCTACGTCATTTCAGCTTCCTACATCCCCACCATCAAGCGCCTACGTCACTTTGGAGTGGGAGAAACTCGGTTAGAAAGAGAGGTAAAGATTTTGAATTTTCATTACGATTTTGCACTCTGACTTGAACGAATCTCTTCTCTACGTCATTTCAGCTTCCTACATCCCCACCATCAAGCGCCTACGTCACTTTGGAGTGGGAGAAACTCGGTTAGAAAGAGAGGTAAAGATTTTGAATTTTCATTACGATTTTGCACTCTGACTTGAACGAATCTCTTCTCTACGTCATTTCAGCTTCCTACATCCCCACCATCAAGCGCCTACGTCACTTTGGAGTGGGAGAAACTCGGTTAGAAAGAGAGGTAAAGATTTTGAATTTTCATTACGATTTTGCACTCTGACTTGAACGAATCTCTTCTCTACGTCATTTCAGCTTCCTACATCCCCACCATCAAGCGCCTACGTCACTTTGGAGTGGGAGAAACTCGGTTAGAAAGAGAGGTAAAGATTTTGAATTTTCATTACGATTTTGCACTCTGACTTGAACGAATCTCTTCTCTACGTCATTTCAGCTTCCTACATCCCCACCATCAAGCGCCTACGTCACTTTGGAGTGGGAGAAACTCGGTTAGAAAGAGAGGTAAAGATTTTGAATTTTCATTACGATTTTGCACTCTGACTTGAACGAATCTCTTCTCTACGTCATTTCAGCTTCCTACATCCCCACCATCAAGCGCCTACGTCACTTTGGAGTGGGAGAAACTCGGTTAGAAAGAGAGGTAAAGATTTTGAATTTTCATTACGATTTTGCACTCTGACTTGAACGAATCTCTTCTCTACGTCATTTCAGCTTCCTACATCCCCACCATCAAGCGCCTACGTCACTTTGGAGTGGGAGAAACTCGGTTAGAAAGAGAGGTAAAGATTTTGAATTTTCATTACGATTTTGCACTCTGACTTGAACGAATCTCTTCTCTACGTCATTTCAGCTTCCTACATCCCCACCATCAAGCGCCTACGTCACTTTGGAGTGGGAGAAACTCGGTTAGAAAGAGAGGTAAAGATTTTGAATTTTCATTACGATTTTGCACTCTGACTTGAACGAATCTCTTCTCTACGTCATTTCAGCTTCCTACATCCCCACCATCAAGCGCCTACGTCACTTTGGAGTGGGAGAAACTCGGTTAGAAAGAGAGGTAAAGATTTTGAATTTTCATAATGATTTTGCACTCTGACTTGAACGAATCTCTTCTCTACGTCATTTCAGCTTCCTACATCCCCACCATCAAGCGCCTACGTCACTTTGGAGTGGGAGAAACTCGGTTAGAAAGAGAGGTAAAGATTTTGAATTTTCATTACGATTTTGCACTCTGACTTGAACGAATCTCTTCTCTACGTCATTTCAGCTTCCTACATCCCCACCATCAAGCGCCTACGTCACTTTGGAGTGGGAGAAACTCGGTTAGAAAGAGAGGTAAAGATTTTGAATTTTCATTACGATTTTGCACTCTGACTTGAACGAATCTCTTCTCTACGTCATTTCAGCTTCCTACATCCCCACCATCAAGCGCCTACGTCACTTTGGAGTGGGAGAAACTCGGTTAGAAAGAGAGGTAAAGATTTTGAATTTTCATTACGATTTTGCACTCTGACTTGAACGAATCTCTTCTCTACGTCATTTCAGCTTCCTACATCCCCACCATCAAGCGCCTACGTCACTTTGGAGTGGGAGAAACTCGGTTAGAAAGAGAGGTAAAGATTTTGAATTTTCATTATGATTTTGCGCTCCGACTTGAACGAATCTCTTCCCTACGTCATTTCAGCTTCCTACATCCCCACCATCAAGCGCCTACGTCACTTTGGAGTGGGAGAAACTCGGTTAGAAAGAGAGGTAAAGATTTTGAATTTTCATAATGATTTTGCACTCTGACTTGAACGAATCCCTTCTCTACGTCACTTCAGCTTCCTACATCCCCACCATCAAACGCCTACGTCACTTTGGAGTGGGAGAAACTCAGTTAGAAAGAGAGGTAAAGATTTTGAATTTTCATAATGATTTTGCACTCTGACTTGAACGAATCTCTTCTCTACGTCATTTCAGCTTCCTACATCCCCACCATCAAGCGCCTACGTCACTTTGGATTGGGAGAAACTCGGTTAGAAAGAGAGGTAAAGATTTTGAATTTTCATTACGATTTTGCACTCTGACTTGAACGAATCTCTTCTCTACGTCATTTCAGCTTCCTACATCCCCACCATCAAGCGCCTACGTCACTTTGGAGTGGGAGAAACTCGGTTAGAAAGAGAGGTAAAGATTTTGAATTTTCATTATGATTTTGCGCTCCGACTTGAACGAATCTCTTCCCTACGTCATTTCAGCTTCCTACATCCCCACCATCAAGCGCCTACGTCACTTTGGAGTGGGAGAAACTCGGTTAGAAAGAGAGGTAAAGATTTTGAATTTTCATAATGATTTTGCACTCTGACTTGAACGAATCCCTTCTCTACGTCACTTCAGCTTCCTACATCCCCACCATCAAACGCCTACGTCACTTTGGAGTGGGAGAAACTCAGTTAGAAAGAGAGGTAAAGATTTTGAATTTTCATAATGATTTTGCACTCTGACTTGAACGAATCTCTTCTCTACGTCATTTCAGCTTCCTACATCCCCACCATCAAGCGCCTACGTCACTTTGGATTGGGAGAAACTCGGTTAGAAAGAGAGGTAAAGATTTTGAATTTTCATTACGATTTTGCACTCTGACTTGAACGAATCTCTTCTCTACGTCATTTCAGCTTCCTACATCCCCACCATCAAGCGCCTACGTCACTTTGGAGTGGGAGAAACTCGGTTAGAAAGAGAGGTAAAGATTTTGAATTTTCATTACGATTTTGCACTCTGACTTGAACGAATCTCTTCTCTACGTCATTTCAGCTTCCTACATCCCTACCACCAACCTCTACGTCACTTTGGAGTGGGAGAAACTCGGTTAGAAAGAGAGGTAAAGATTTTGAATTTTCATTACGATTTTGCACTCTGACTTGAACGAATCTCTTCTCTACGTCATTTCAGCTTCCTACATCCCCACCATCAAGCGCCTACGTCACTTTGGAGTGGGAGAAACTCGGTTAGAAAGAGAGGTAAAGATTTTGAATTTTCATTATGATTTTGCGCTCCGACTTGAACGAATCTCTTCCCTACGTCATTTCAGCTTCCTACATCCCCACCATCAAGCGCCTACGTCACTTTGGAGTGGGAGAAACTCGGTTAGAAAGAGAGGTAAAGATTTTGAATTTTCATAATGATTTTGCACTCTGACTTGAACGAATCCCTTCTCTACGTCACTTCAGCTTCCTACATCCCCACCATCAAACGCCTACGTCACTTTGGAGTGGGAGAAACTCAGTTAGAAAGAGAGGTAAAGATTTTGAATTTTCATAATGATTTTGCACTCTGACTTGAACGAATCTCTTCTCTACGTCATTTCAGCTTCCTACATCCCCACCATCAAGCGCCTACGTCACTTTGGATTGGGAGAAACTCGGTTAGAAAGAGAGGTAAAGATTTTGAATTTTCATTACGATTTTGCACTCTGACTTGAACGAATCTCTTCTCTACGTCATTTCAGCTTCCTACATCCCCACCATCAAGCGCCTACGTCACTTTGGAGTGGGAGAAACTCGGTTAGAAAGAGAGGTAAAGATTTTGAATTTTCATTACGATTTTGCACTCTGACTTGAACGAATCTCTTCTCTACGTCATTTCAGCTTCCTACATCCCTACCACCAACCTCTACGTCACTTTGGAGTGGGAGAAACTCGGTTAGAAAGAGAGGTAAAGATTTTGAATTTTCATTACGATTTTGCACTCTGACTTGAACGAATCTCTTCTCTACGTCATTTCAGCTTCCTACATCCCCACCATCAAGCGCCTACGTCACTTTGGAGTGGGAGAAACTCGGTTAGAAAGAGAGGTAAAGATTTTGAATTTTCATTATGATTTTGCGCTCCGACTTGAACGAATCTCTTCCCTACGTCATTTCAGCTTCCTACATCCCCACCATCAAGCGCCTACGTCACTTTGGAGTGGGAGAAACTCGGTTAGAAAGAGAGGTAAAGATTTTGAATTTTCATAATGATTTTGCACTCTGACTTGAACGAATCCCTTCTCTACGTCACTTCAGCTTCCTACATCCCCACCATCAAACGCCTACGTCACTTTGGAGTGGGAGAAACTCAGTTAGAAAGAGAGGTAAAGATTTTAAATTTTTATTACGATTTTGCACTCTGACTTGCACTCTAACTATTAAACATTTTTAGTAGTTTAGAATCTAAATAACATTACTAGCCACCCACCACTTACCACCCACTAATTATTGTTCAGTATACCCTCCACCCATTCCTAAAGAAGAGTTTTAAGTGATTTTTAATTAATACAGTATTACCCAACCACTCATATTACGAGAGGAGCAAAAATGGGAAGGAAGCAGAAACAAAGAATCTTCTGGTGAATCGAACAGCTAAAGATTGGACAGAAAGTAGATAAGGATGACTGGCCGACTAATATTAATACATCTGAAGGAAGACTCGGACTCTCCAAGTACAACGACAAAGGGCATCAAAGTGGTGAGTGGAGTGCTGTGCGCTCAAATATTTTATTATTCTATTCTATTATATTATTTAGTATTTAGTATATTTATTTCACGGGGTATAAGCCCTTAAACTTACAAACTTGATACATAAGTCGTAATACCAGTTTAAGCTATTATAATAATTACAACTAGATAGAACAAATACAGAATGTACGTAAATGCATAATAATATAACAATATAAAAAGAGATAAATTCATATTATATTCAATTACACATATATATAATTAATTACATTTTTTTATACTATATACATTATTCCCTGTTATTTTATCATTTTCTATCACCGGGCATTATAAATCCATTTTCTATTAACCTAAATTTTAACGCGTTTTTATTTTTGTGGGTGCAAAAGGCAGCCGGTGCCGGATCCTACTAACACCTTTAAGCGCAAGCAATACCCCCGTTTCTACGAACTCGTCAATTTTTACAAGATCTATATGAACTTTTTCATCGAGAACAACTTCCAACGTGGGATGAAAGCGAAAGATACGAGTGAAAACTGCGAGCGAAAACAGCGAGATTTTAATTTTAAGAAAAATATAAAATACACGCAATTATTTCTCTTCCTTCTCCTTTCCTTTAATCTGCGAGCGAATAATATCAGCGAATCATGCGAGCGATTTAGTTTTTATGTTTTCCTTTCAGCATTTCTACAAGAAACTGAACAACTTGCAGCGTGGGATTAATTCAAGTAAGTCATTATGAGATATTACAAATTTTTCTTCTATTTTTTCGTGTTTCCTTTTGCTATCGTTGTTTCTCTCTAGTCTTTTTCATGTCTCCTTTTTCGTTTGGTTTTCTGCATCATATTAGTATTTAGGTTCGTTTCGTGGGGCGCGCAAGGGGGAGCCGGTCCCCTAAGGTTGTCATGCGATTGCATCGGAGATGCAATAAGGCGCCTCTGACATTTTTGCCTAGATCCTAGCAATACCTTCAAGAGGTGGCCCCGTTTCAACGAAATTGCTAGGGTCGACGTCGGTTTTCTGCAAAAGAACTTCAAGACCTTCCGACGTGGGATGCGAGCGAAATAAAGCGTGCGAACTATGCGACCGAACAAAAGCGTGCGAACTATGAAAGCGAATACTGCGAGCGATTTAGTTTTAAGAATTGTATAATTTTGTATTAGCTGGCCTAGATACGACATTGACCATTTTTGGTCCGCAGTATCTGGCAAAACCCCGATGAAGATTAATGCAATTGACAAAATAGGAACCGCGTAATTGTCAATTTTTAGTTTTAAGTACTTCCGCGAATGTACATGCCCAGATGCGACTTTGACCATTTTGGATCCGCAGCATCTGGGAAAAAACTAACGAAATATACTCTATATTCTTCATCATTGCGAGCGAAAATAGCGTGCGAATAAAGCGAGCGAAAATAATTGTAACCCAGAGAATGTAATGGGACCACTTCCGAATCTTTTTTCCCCTTTTGGCTTCAGCTTTCCTAGAAGCCATCTTAGTATTTGCGAGGGCGTTCGGTCGGGGGCGGTCCAACAAGGAGTTCTGGGTTTGACACATCAACGGGGGGCCTCCTGAATTGCAGCCAATCACGCGTTTAGTTGATTTATCAACTACGTGATCCGGGGTGCTTGGTTGTGTTCAGTCCCGCCAGGGGTGGCTTGCACACCCCGGCTTCTTGCAGTTCCGTCACGGCCACGACCCTCACTTTCTTCATCTCGAAAGTGGTCCCTAAATCTCAGGAAAGCGAGCGACTTAATTGCGAGATTGTTAAATTTTTGTAATAGCTGGCCTAGATACGACATTGACCATTTTGGTCCGCAGTATCTGGCAAAAACCCGATGAAGATTAATGCAATTGACAAAATAGGAACCGCGTAGTTGTCAATTTTTAGTTTTAAGTACATCCGAAATGTACATGCCCAGATGCGACTTTGACCATTTTGGATCTGCAGCATCTGGGAAAAAACTAACGAATTATACTTAGAAATCTTCATCATTGCGAGCGAATTATGCGTGCGAATAAAGCGAGCGAATTATGCGTGCGATTATAGCGAGCGATTTATTTTTTAAGTTTTTTTTTTCAGGTTATCTACAAGAACTTCAAGAACTTCCATCGTGGGATTAATTCCAAAAATTCTCAATAAGTTCATGAAGTTTTCCTTCTTCTTTTCCGTTTTTTCTTTTTCCTTTTTTCTTCTCTTTTGCTGCTTTTTTATTTGGTTTTCTTTTTTTATTTTCGTGTTGGGGTTCGTTTCGCGGGGTGCGCAAGGGGGAGCCGGTCCCCTAAGGTTGTCATGCGATTGCATCGGAGATGCAATAAGGCGCCTCTGACATTTTTGCCTAGATCCTAGCAATACCTTCAAGAGGTGGCCCCGTTTCAACGAAATTGCTAGGGTCGACGTCGGTTTTCTGCAAAGAACTTCAAGACCTTCCGACGTGGGATGCGAGCGAAAAAAAGCGTGCGAACAATGCGAGCGAAAAAAAGCGTGCGAACAATGCGACTAAAATACTGCGAGCGACTTAGCTGTAATAATTGTAAAATTTTGTATTAGCTGGCCTAGATACGACATTGACCATTTTGGTCCGCAGTATCTGGCAAAAACCCGATGAAGAATAATGCAATTGACAAAATAGGAACCGCGTAATTGTCAATTTTTAGTTTTAAGTACATCCGAAATGTACATGCCCAGATGCGACTTTGACCATTTTGGATCCGCAGCATCTGGGAAAAAACTAACGAAAAATACTCTAATATTCTTCATCATTGCGAGCGAAAATAGCGTGACGAATAAAGCGAGCGAAAATAATTGTAAACCAGAGAATGTAATGGGACCACTTCCGAATCTTTTTTCCCCTTTTGGCTTCAGCTTTCCTAGAAGCCATCTTAGTATTTGCGAGGGCGTTCGGTCGGGGGCGGTCCAACAAGGAGTTCTGGGTTTGACACATCAACGGGGGGCCTCCTGAATTGCAGCCAATCACGCGTTTAGTTGATTTATCAACTACGTGATCCGGGGTGCTTGGTTGTGTTCAGTCCCGCCAGGGGTGGCTTGCACACCCCGGCTTCTTGCAGTTCCGTCACGGCCGCGACCCTCACTTTCTTCAACTCGAAAGTGGTCCCTAAATCTCAGGAATGCGAGCGACTTAATTGCGAAATTGTGAAATTTATGTAATAGCTGGCCTAGATACGACATTGACCATTTTGGTCCGCAGTATCTGGCAAAAACCCGATGAAGATTAATGCAATTGACAAAATAGGAACCGCGTAATTGTCAATTTTTAGTTTTAAGTACATCCGAAATGTACATGCCCAGATGCGACTTTGACCATTTTGGATCTGCAGCATCTGGGAAAAAACTAACGAATTATACTTAGAAATCTTCATCATTGCGAGCGACTTATGCGTGCGAATAAAGCGAGCGAATTATGCGTGCGATTATAGCGAGCGATTTATGCGAGCGATTTATTTTTTAAGGTTTTTTTTTTAGGTTATCTACAAGAACTTCAAGAACTTCAAGAACTTCCATCGTGGGATTCATTCAAAAAATTCACGCCATGTTTACGAGGTTTTTCTATTTCTCTGCTTTTTCTTTTCTTTTTCTTCTCTTTTGCTGCTTTTTTATTTGGTTTTCTGTTTTTATTTTCGTGTTTTGGGCTCGTTTCGCGGGGCGCGCAAGGGGGAGCCGGTCCCCTAAGGTTGTCATGCGATTGCATCGGAGATGCAATAAGGCGCCTCTGACATTTTTGCCTAGATCCTAGCAATACCTTCAAGAGGTGGCCCCGTTTCAACGAAATTGCTAGGGTCGACGTCGGTTTTCTGCAAAGAACTTCAAGACCTTCCGACGTGGGATGCGAGCGAAAAAAAGCGTGCGAACTATGCGAGCGAAAAAAAGCGTGCGAACAATGCGAGCGAAAACTGCGAGCGAAAACTGCGAGCGACTTAGCTGTAAGAATTGTAAAATTTTGTATTAGCTGGCCTAGATACGACATTGACCATTTTGGTCCGCAGTATCTGGCAAAAACCCGATGAAGATTAATGCAATTGACAAACTAGGAACCGCGTAATTGTCAATTTTTAGTTTTAAGTACATCCGAAATGTACATGCCCAGATGCGACTTTGACCATTTTGGATCCGCAGCATCTGGGAAAAAACTAACGAAAAATACTCTAATATTCTTCATCATTGCGAGCGAAAATAGCGTGACGAATAAAGCGAGCGAAAATAATTGTAAACCAGAGAATGTAATGGGACCACTTCCGAATCTTTTTTCCCCTTTTGGCTTCAGCTTTCCTAGAAGCCATCTTAGTATTTGCGAGGGCGTTCGGTCGGGGGCGGTCCAACAAGGGGTTCTGGGTTTGACACATCAACGGGGGGCCTCCTGAATTGCAGCCAATCACGCGTTTAGTTGATTTATCAACTACGTGATCCGGGGTGCTTGGTTGTGTTCAGTCCCGCCAGGGGTGGCTTGCACACCCCGGCTTCTTGCAGTTCCGTCACGGCCGCGACCCTCACTTTCTTCATCTCGAAAGTGGTCCCTAAATCTCAGGAATGCGAGCGACTTAATTGCGAAATTGTTAAATTTATGTATTAGCTGGCCTAGATACGACATTGACCATTTTGGTCCGCAGTATCTGGCAAAAACCCGATGAAGATTAATGCAATTGACAAAATAGGAACCGCGTAATTGTCAATTTTTAGTTTTAAGTACATCCGAAATGTACATGCCCAGATGCGACTTTGACCATTTTGGATCTGCAGCATCTGGGAAAAAACTAACGAATTATACATAGAAATCTTCATCATTGCGAGCGAATTATGCGTGCGAATATAGCGAGCAAATTATGCGTGCGAATAAAGCGAGCGAATTATGCGTGCGATTATAGCGAGCGATTTATTTTTTAAGTTTTTTTTTTCAGGTTATCTACAAGAACTTCAAGAACTTCCATCGTGGGATTCATTCAAAAAATTCTCATTAAGTATTACATGGTTTCTCTTCTTATTTTCTGCTTTTCTTTTTTCTTCTCTTTTGCTTCTTTTTTATTTGGTTTTCTTTTTTTATTTTCGTGTTGGGGTTCGTTTCGCGGGGTGCGCAAGGGGGAGCCGGTCCCCTAAGGTTGTCATGCGATTGCATCGGAGATGCAATAAGGCGCCTCTGACATTTTTGCCTAGATCCTAGCAATACCTTCAAGAGGTGGCCCCGTTTCAACGAAATTGCTAGGGTCGACGTCGGTTTTCTGCAAAGAACTTCAAGACCTTCCGACGTGGGATGCGAGCGAAATAAAGCGTGCGAACTATGCGAGCGAAAAAAAGCGTGCGAACAATGCGAGCGATAAAAAGCGTGCGAACAATGCGAGCGAATACTGCGAGCGAATTAGTTTTAAGAATTGTATAATTTTGTATTAGCTGGCCTAGATACGACATTGACCATTTTGGTCCGCAGTATCTGGCAAAAAAGCGATGAAGAATAATGCAATTGACAAACTAGGAACCGCGTAATTGTCAATTTTTAGTTTTAAGTACTTCCGCGAATGTACATGCCCAGATGCGACTTTGACCAATTTGGATCCGCAGCATCTGGGAAAAAACTAACGAAAAATACTCTAATATTCTTCATCATTGCGAGCGAAAATAGCGTGCGAATAAAGCGAGCGAAAATAATTGTAACCCAGAGAATGTAATGGGACCACTTCCGAATCTTTTTTCCCCTTTTGGCTTCAGCTTTCCTAGAAGCCATCTTAGTATTTGCGAGGGCGTTCGGTCGGGGGCGGTCCAACAAGGAGTTCTGGGTTTGACACATCAACGGGGGGCCTCCTGAATTGCAGCCAATCACGCGTTTAGTTGATTTATCAACTACGTGATCCGGGGTGCTTGGTTGTGTTCAGTCCCGCCAGGGGTGGCTTGCACACCCCGGCTTCTTGCAGTTCCGTCACGGCCACGACCCTCACTTTCTTCATCTCGAAAGTGGTCCCTAAATCTCAGGAAAGCGAGCGACTTAATTGCGAGATTGTTAAATTTTTGTAATAGCTGGCCTAGATACGACATTGACCATTTTGGTCCGCAGTATCTGGCAAAAACCCGATGAAGATTAATGCAATTGACAAAATAGGAACCGCGTAGTTGTCAATTTTTAGTTTTAAGTACATCCGAAATGTACATGCCCAGATGCGACTTTGACCATTTTGGATCTGCAGCATCTGGGAAAAAACTAACGAATTATACTTAGAAATCTTCATCATTGCGAGCGAATTATGCGTGCGAATAAAGCGAGCGAATTATGCGTGCGATTATAGCGAGCGAAATAGGCGGGCGATCTATTTTTTATGTTTTTTTTTTTCAGGTTATCTACAAGAACTTCAAGAACTTCCATCGTGGGATTCATTCCAAAAATTCTCATTAAGTATTACATGGTTTCTCTTCCTATTTTCTGCTTTTCTTTTGCTTCTTTTTTATTTGGTTTTCTTTTTTTATTTTCGTGTTGGGGTTCGTTTCGCGGGGTGCGCAAGGGGGAGCCGGTCCCCTAAGGTTGTCATGCGATTGCATCGGAGATGCAATAAGGCGCCTCTGACATTTTTGCCTAGATCCTAGCAATACCTTCAAGAGGTGGCCCCGTTTCAACGAAATTGCTAGGGTCGACGTCGGTTTTCTGCAAAGAACTTCAAGACCTTCCGACGTGGGATGCGAGCGAAAAAAAGCGTGCGAACTATGCGAGCGAAAAAAAGCGTGCGAACAATGCGAGCGAAAACTGCGAGCGAAAACTGCGAGCGACTTAGCTGTAAGAATTGTAAAATTTTGTATTAGCTGGCCTAGATACGACATTGACCATTTTGGTCCGCAGTATCTGGCAAAAACCCGATGAAGATTAATGCAATTGACAAACTAGGAACCGCGTAATTGTCAATTTTTAGTTTTAAGTACATCCGAAATGTACATGCCCAGATGCGACTTTGACCATTTTGGATCCGCAGCATCTGGGAAAAAACTAACGAAAAATACTCTAATATTCTTCATCATTGCGAGCGAAAATAGCGTGACGAATAAAGCGAGCGAAAATAATTGTAAACCAGAGAATGTAATGGGACCACTTCCGAATCTTTTTTCCCCTTTTGGCTTCAGCTTTCCTAGAAGCCATCTTAGTATTTGCGAGGGCGTTCGGTCGGGGGCGGTCCAACAAGGAGTTCTGGGTTTGACACATCAACGGGGGGCCTCCTGAATTGCAGCCAATCACGCGTTTAGTTGATTTATCAACTACGTGATCCGGGGTGCTTGGTTGTGTTCAGTCCCGCCAGGGGTGGCTTGCACACCCCGGCTTCTTGCAGTTCCGTCACGGCCGCGACCCTCACTTTCTTCAACTCGAAAGTGGTCCCTAAATCTCAGGAATGCGAGCGACTTAATTGCGAAATTGTGAAATTTATGTAATAGCTGGCCTAGATACGACATTGACCATTTTGGTCCGCAGTATCTGGCAAAAACCCGATGAAGATTAATGCAATTGACAAAATAGGAACCGCGTAATTGTCAATTTTTAGTTTTAAGTACTTCCGCGAATGTACATGCCCAGATGCGACTTTGACCATTTTGGATCTGCAGCATCTGGGAAAAAACTAACGAACGATAGTTAGAAATCTTCATCATTGCGAGCGAATTATGTGTGCGAATATAGCGAGCGAATTATGCGTGCGATTATAGCGAGCGAAATATGCGAGCGATTTATTTTTTAAGTTTTTTTTTTTCAGGTTATCTACAAGAACTTCAAGAACTTCAAGAACTTCCATCGTGGGATTCATTCACATAATTCACGCCATGTTTACGAGGTTTTTCTATTTCTTTGCTTTTTCTTTTCTTTTTCTTCTCTTTTGCTTCTTTTTTATTTGGTTTCCTTTTTTTATTTTCGTGTTGTTGTTCGTTTCGCGGGGTGCGCAAGGGGGAGTCGGTCCCCTAAGGTTGTCATGCGATTGCATCGGAGATGCAATAAGGCGCCTCTGACATTTTTGCCTAGATCCTAGCAATACCTTCACGAGGTGCCCCTGTTTTTACAAAATTGCTAGGGTCGAAGTCGTTTGTCTCCTATCATCCACCGTTGAGTATGATAAGGCAGTCGTCGTGTCGGCCTTTTATATTTACCATAAAATATGCTTACCGACATAATGTTACTAGAAAGAGTTAATTCATGAAAATTACGAGTGGCGCTTCGATCATCGCCGAAAAGTCTCTAGAGTATTGCGACTCTTTAAAGAGCAATTCATTATTCTTCGTTTTGATGATTAATATTAATTGTAAAACTGTCTAACACCGGAGAGTAAGTAGTCTTTTTCTATTTATTTGTAAATTTTGCATAATTATCAATTAATTGAATACTTAGGAAGGAACGAAATCGACCCAGCATGCCAGAACCTGTGAAGCATCAGGTACAAGCTGCTGGTAAAACGTTCCAAACGCTATACCAAATTTCCAAGCTGCTTAATACTAATCTTGATCCGGCAACATTAAATATTTGTGTAAGGTTATGTGAAAATGGAGTTAATCCTCATGCTTTGGCGACAGTAGTAAAGGAACTACAGAGAGAAGTAAAAGCATTAAATAATACCCAAGTCACAGACTCGTCTTCAAATAAAGGATACATAAGTAAATAAATTTATTCAAATAAAAGAAATATGATTTCATTTGTATATGTATTATCAAACAAAGATCTTATATACTTATACTAATTTAGTAATTATTTCATGTAAGTTATTATTATGTTAATAGAAGTGATTCAATAAAACAAGATAAACATAAATGTTTTTATAGTTTCTTTATTTAGATTTCACAAAAAAATATAAAAATTATCAAAAACTATATAAAGAAACGTGCTTAAACAAAATTTTAATAAATCCATCTAGAATCTTAATAAACAACAGAAAGATACTTTCATAATGATAGATGAGATGTTTTCTTTTCAATTGTAGTAATTTTCTAGATATTTCTTCACAATTCAGTTTTTCCATCTCTCAAGTGATCAATTGGCTTCTAGAATATTAAATATTTATAATTATTTTATTATAAGGTATGAGAAAAGAGTAAAACTTTGTCAAGCTTTATTAAACAGTTACTTTTTTCTGATCCCTATAAAATGTTTGTCCTTCGAGTGTAAGATGAGAAAGTTGAGGTTGCTCTAATAAATATAATTTAGCATCTATAGCTTGCGATCCTTCTCTAAATAAAAATACAGATCTTCTTGGTTCTATTGGATACCTGTAAGATATAAGTAATGATGAAGAATTTATATGCAAAAAAATATTCTTTATTTTTACCTTTCCGCAATAATATGATTATTTTGTAAACTACTTTGCCAAATCTTTGAGATTGTTTCTGCTTCATTTTCAGAAACTTCTGGACTAATATCAATAAACATCATTACTCCTTTTCCCTTTTTAGTTAATTTCAAGAGATTATCTGGATTTGATGTATCAATCTAATAAATAAAAGATTTATAAATTATTTATTATGTTAAAAATTATTTTTTAAACCTATTACCTTGGAAATGTCAATTTTTGGACTAGGTCGGAGATGTTCTGGAAGCTCATCAGGTTCTAATGGTTCATCATTGCTCTAATAATAAAAAATTAGTAATTCATAAATTATAATAGTTTTAATACAGGTAATACTTTTACCTCCCACTGATCCAGTAAGTGTTCCAAATCAGCATCTGTCATATCTCTAATATCTTTATCTTTCCATGATTTTTGTTTACACAAAGCATTAGCAATAAAGATTAAAAATACACAATAAATACTTATAAATATCTTCATTTTTGTTTAATGTTATTGTAATTATAGTAGAAAAAAAGGTTATGTTAAAATTAAAGATAAAATAGGAATATTAAATTGATTTTAAAAGGTTGGCTGCATTTATATGTAGGACTATTTTCAGGCTCATAGATGTTGTTTTCCAATAAAATCACTACCTATGGTATCGACTGCTTAAATTACCATTATCACTTTACTAGAAATATTTAATTTCTGAAAGAGACGCTAGTTGCGCCTCAGTTTCATAAAATTTCGAGAGTATTGTTGCGCCTTAAGAACATGGGTCACTGCGTAAAACATCTCTTGATTTATCAGTAAATTTACTTTAAATGTGATTATTAATAAAATTAATCATGAAAAAATATATAAGAAAAGCACTTATCATTGATTAATGTACTTTTGTGAATTCTTTGTTTTTTAAAACATAAGAATAAAGAAGAATCATGCTAATAGTGAAGTTGAAATAAACTAATGACATTTACGTAGATATTGTTTTATTTATAAAATTAAATACTTTTTTTTGTGAGAATATAAAAATGTTGGACAATTTAAAAAAGCTCACAAGAATACTAAAAAAGAATCAAAATCATATATATTGTGTATTAATTTAAAAAAAATAAGAGATATATATTATGATTGTGATATTTGCATTCTGTGAAACTCTTTTGTTTTTTTATATCTATAAATTATTATGACAGTTAATTTTTGCATATATAAACAAATTATAATGATATAATATTTATATACATATTTGTATATATCATAATTTTGAATCATGTCATTGTTAGATAAAAATATAAAGGATATGACTAATATCCAAGAAATAATTGACTTAGCAAAACTTTTACGTCAAAATGGTGACAAAGTTCTAAGTGCAAATAGTAAATTATCTTTATCAACAAGACTTTTGTACAACCTTAATGAAGTATTCTCGTCTATTGTTGAAGTGGAAGATCTGGAATCTTCGTTTCAAGTTTGTAATAGCTCAAAAATTGATTTCTTTAGAGATTTCAAATTTTTACATGATTTTATACAAAAGACAATTGGACTCAAAGTGATTGATGAGTCTGCCAATGATAAAACTGTTGTTGATATTACAAAATTTAGACATTTAAAATATCTGGAATTAAAAAAGGTTTCAATATCATTAGTAAAAGGATTACAAGCAATTAGAGATCAGTTAGAAAGTATCACATGTGCTGGAAGGAAAGGCGTTTCTACAATTAGCCAATTATTAGGTATTTTCAATATTTTATATAATTTCTGAATATCAATATCAATTTATTTGTGTAAATATAAATATTATTTACTTGTAGCTGCTTGTGGTGGAGATGATGTAACAGGATTTATATGGAGTTCTTTGAGACACTTATCATTACCTCATAATACTCTTGAAAACTTGGATGAATCTTTGGAATTAGTACCATGGTTGCAAACATTAGATTTGAGCCATAACTTAATAACAACAGCTACACATTTAGAATGTTTACCTAATTTAAAATATGTAAATTTAGGATACAATAAACTTGAATCTGGACTTTGTTTTAATAAGACTACATATCATACCTTACAAGTATTGGTACTGAAAAATAATTATATTGAAAATATAAATGGTATATTTTTCATTTAATACAGAAAGGTGTAAATTACAAATTTATATTCATATAATATTTTAATAATATACTTAAAACTGTTTTAATTTAGGTTTACAGGGTCTTGAAAATCTCAATGAATTAGATTTGTCATTTAACTGTTTAACTGAGCATTCAGTATTGTGGCCCTTAGAAAGTATGTCTGCTTTAATTTGGATATCGTTAGAAGGAAATCCATTAGCATATCATGCTAAGCATAGGCAGCGCACAATTAAATATTTGCATCCTTCTTTGACCAATAGCAAAGTAAAGTTTTAATTAATTTTTTCTGTAATATATCTATTTTATTGAGTAATACTTAATATTAATTATTAAATGTTTTTAGTTCATCTTAGATTATTTGCCACTTTCTAAGTCAGAAAAGCTCCAAATTGCAGAAAATAGAGTTTTTACAATTAGATCGAAACAGTCAATGTCTGAAGATACTATTTCTTCTTTAATGGATTCTACAATATCTAATATATCTCAATCTACAAATAGTTTAACATTTAAAGATATAGAACAAAGTCAAACTGCTGAAATTGTTTCTAGCATATCAAAATATTTACAGAAACCAAAAAAAAAGAAAATTGTTAAAGAAGCTGTAATAATAACGGAAGATGAATGTGAAAAAAATGAAATGAAACATTCTTCAAGTACTCTATCATTTTCAAATTTAGGTAATTATTAATTGAGAAAATATTTGTATTATATAAATAAAATATATGCTTATTTTTCTTATAGAAACATCTTGCGATCATTTAGAAACCAAAAGACAAATTCTTGCTTTAAGAACAAAGTTTGGTGAAAGTAATTGGTTAAGAAGCCATGCAGGAGTGTATATTCAAGATATTATGGGAATTCAAGCAATGTCTTCACCTATATCAACTTCTAATTTATCAGAAATCCAAAGTTTGGAAGAAGATTCTATGTCAGTAAATAACAGTGAAAAATATTTACTAGATAATAAGGACTTGGTTATTGAATCTAAACCAGATTTAGAAATAAGTTCAATTAATTTAGAAAAATCAGTAGAAGAAGAAAAAAAAGTGGAAGATTTTGAAGGAAATGATTCAAGTATTAATAATGATTCAATACAGTTATGTTTAAATACATTAAATGAATCAAATCATTCAAATGAAGGTTAATATTAATTTAGCATAATTATTTTCTAATAATAATCAGTAATATACCAAGTATAGTCTTTTATTTTGAAATAATCAAATTATTTATACATAGTTATTATTTCATAGAAAATGCTGATGTGTATTTAGTTCAAGTTAAAAAGACTGAAGATGAAATGGAAGAATTATTTCTATCAATAACGTCCAGGTACACATTATCTATCTTTCTTTTTTTTTTATACTTTACAATTTTTCACTAGTAATAATAATTAATTTTTCTATATAGTAATATCAAAGAAATTAATGTAATAAATGGAAAAATTAAGGATGTCTGGTCAATGAATTCTGTATTATCTTGTGTTTTGGGAAGAAGCATACCAGTTTCAATAGATATTATATTCGATACAACTCGAGAAGAAAGGCAAAATAGAAGATACTTTTTAGATATTTCTGATGCTAAGGTAATTTTCTTGATATATTATTTTTTCTATAATGTTCAGATATTTTAATTTATGTGTAATGTTTAGCACATAGTAGCAATGATAGAAGAAAAAATCAAAGCTCGACCGATTTTATTAAAAGTATTTAAATGTATGAAATGCTCAACACAATTTTCTCAAGATGAAGAATGCACAATTTCTATGTCATCTTTATCTGGTTTGTAGTGAAAACATAATTCTTCAAATTAATGTCATATTTCTAAATATATAACTTCTTTTAGGCGCTAAGCAATTAAAATGCCCTGCTTGTGATAGCCCTTTAGTAATACAAATAAATGAATTGTCAAATATTAATGCTGATGACAAAATCCTACAAGGTGCTGAATCAAATATGTCACAAGAAAAAGTTCTGGAATACTCAGGGAAGAATAATTTACAACATTCAGAATCTCATTCGAGTATTGGTAAGCTTTTCAAATTTTAATGTTTTGCATGTTTTTATAAAAGGATGCAAGAAAATAACATAGAATTTTAAACCAATATCTTGCTATGATTAAAATTTTTATATTTTTATATATAAAAGTCTTTTACAATATTTCAGTTTTATATTGAAAATAATTACAAATTATAAATAACTATGTATGATAATGATTTTCGTTTTATTAGATTACTAAGATAATTAATGATTTTCTCTAAATAAAGTAATTAGTTAACATAAACTTATATTACTTATTTTTAATAATTGAGTGTGATTTAAGTATTCTATTATTTCTTTATATTTCTTGACTGGAACTATAACATACTAATCCCGGTGCAGGTGGAACAGAGGGTGGAGCTAAATCCATTACCACTTTTCTGGTGCATTGCGAAACTCACACCCAAGCCCAAGTTTGCTGTAAGCCTATGTCACAACAAGTCATGTTATGGCACATTTTATTTTTTTTTATTATAATTAAACCACACTTAAAAAAAGCATTAAAACTAAAATATATTATACATAGCAAGGCAATTCTTAATTAACATTCATCACTTGAACTATTTAATAAAAGCATAATTTTTGTTTGCATGTCTTATACATGTGCGTGCATTGCGTGCATGAATCTATTATTTAAATCTCGCTTTCATAAAATGCACACTTTTAAAATAAAAATGTAAAACCGCGATTAGAATTTATAAATATTTTTAACTTTATATTTCTTTAATTATATTAACTTAATAAATGGAAAAAAAAGCATTCATATTATTAATTATATTTAATTAATTCGTCACATATTTTGTAGGTTCTGCAACAAGTTTGGAGAATTCTAGAGAATCTACTCCTTTAGCTAGTGCGCTAGGAAAAAAGTATGAGAGTGACATAGAAATTCTTAGCAATCCAAGCCAAAGTAGTATCGAGGTCTTAGATGAAAATTCGAAGTTAGTATTAAGTGTGTTAAAGATAGAAAAAAAGATGATTAGGCAAATATTTTTTATTATAGAACAAGCTTGACCCCAAAAAGAAAACGCTCGTCCGAAGAAAGAAGAGTAACTATAACATCTTTATTACCAATCCCAGATTCAGGACATACTATGACAGGTTTAACAGAAAGCAGTTCTTCAGGTTCACTAACAGATAGTATCTGCACAGCATATGAAAATAAGGAAGTACAAGGTGCCATTAATAAGAAGAATATAAGTAGTATAGAAAAAGAGACAATGTTTACTCCTGTTGCAAATTTAACGTCAATGTTGGGAGGTAAAGTTGTTTCTATTTTAATCAGTTATTTTATATTCTATAATATATACATATATTTTTAATATAATTTTTGTTAAGGTTTATTACAAAGTATGAAAATTGGAAATAATAAAATGTCAACATCGGAATGTGAAGACGATTCCACATTTTTTAGCAGTAATGTTAGCTATTCTTACACCGATTTTAAAAGTATAGATCATAGAATAAAACTTCACATAGTCTTAAATATTTTTGAACAAGAAAGCGAAGATATTGTTTTTCTCCTTAGGGTAATATTTTTGATTGAATTTGCATTTTGATTAAATTTTTGCTAGTATATAATTAAACATATTCCTATAATTCTAGGCAGATATTCTAACGTATTTATCGTCAGAAATATTTCCTGGATGCTTGGTTTTATCTACGAATAAATTGTATGTTCTTAAAATTGATGGATTTGAAGGGTAAGGATATTTTTGAGTATAGTGGCTTATAAATGTTATTAAAATTATTATAAATAATTCTTTCAACACACACAGAGAGGATCCACAAAAGTGGCTACATTATGAAGCAAGCTGGACAATCGATAAATTGAGATCATTTACATCATTACCTTTCAAACAAGGTGTATTAATTGAACTTGAACAACCAAATAAATCAACTGGTGAACGAATTAGTTTTAATCTTGTATGCTTACTTCAGGATTTCCAACGAACATCAAATTTCTTATTCTTCCTTACTGGTATATTCATTAATTACGCAATTAATGATAATTTGAAGTTTTATCTCGATACATCTTTGCATATTTTGATACTTTTCCAGATTTATCACTACCTGCTAATTGTGAAGTGGAATCTTCTATTCCTGAACATTGTCTTAATACAATACATAATTTATTAGCACGCACGAACAATAATCAAAATGATGTTTCAGTTAGATTACTTTCTATGTTTAGTTCTGCAACTTTAAAGTTGAAAAATATAAATGTTAATGTAAAATATTCAGGATTGATAGTCACAACAACTGCTTTAATAATATTAGAGAATAATTTAAGATGGTTAGTAGCTGGAAACTCTGAACCACCGGTAATTTTAAAAGAACAAGCAATGACAAATTTAATTGCAATAGTAAGTTAATTTTATCAATATATTTTAATTTTAATTGTCTATGTATTCTATGAATTTTATTAAATATATTAATTTTTAGGAACACTGTGATACATCTCTTACTTTAAATTTCTTAGATGATGTATTAGGCCTAGAGGAGACCTGGATCTTAAATTTTGTTTCCATTGGTGCAGCAGAAGCTGTAATACATTCGGTGCAACTTCCATGGGAA
Organism: Sclerodermus sp. 'alternatusi'; assembly: GCA_037305995.1. Lineage (NCBI taxonomy): Eukaryota > Metazoa > Arthropoda > Insecta > Hymenoptera > Bethylidae > Sclerodermus > Sclerodermus sp. 'alternatusi'. The sequence continues at coordinate 2,148,406 of CM074548.1, forward strand.
GAATTATTTTCTATTCCTTTACAAGTTACTGTTAAAACAGTAGAAATATAAATAGAGTCAAGGAATTTTATTTAATAAAAATCAAAGGTACTAGTTTTGTACGCTTATGTATAAAACTGTATAAAATAATAACATTTTTGTAAATTAATTTGTTTTATGATTAAAAGTACACTGTTAATCAAATTTACAGTAGTAATGACAGTTATCTAAGTATCTCAATTTTGTAACAATTGTATTGTATAATATTTAGTATTCCGAAAAATATATATGTATATATATATATTGATAAGCACAAAACTGTTATCAAAAATCAAATAAAAAGATTTATTGTTCTAAAATTCTTATTTTATATTTTCTTTACAATATTTACTCCCCAATTTATAAATAAAAAATTAAGTTTAAAAGCTATATACAATAAATATATAAAAACTTACAATATTCAATCTTTTGTTACACATTTTAGTATAGTGTTTTTGTTTTATCTAAACATTAGTTTATTTTTAGAAGTTCGTCATAAAAAATGCAATTGAGCCAATCCTTATTATACAACAGGAGCCTTTTACGTGTATGAGTCTAGATATGACAGACAAGTGTTATTGTGATACGTGAATTCACATCAACGTGACAGTGGCGTAATAAACACGGTCTATGGTGACCGTTTAAATATGCTGGCATTAAGTGTATGCGTGATAAATGTATTATAGAAGTTAAAATCTTAATAATTTAATTAAATCTTATGCAATTAATAAAGTCTTAATATATTTAACTATCAAAAAACATGAATGCGTTAAAAAAAAAAGGATGATAGATTTTAATTTAAGGAATACTTAAAAAGAGTAATCGCACATTTAAATGCTACACAATTGAATGTATTCTCTATCCGTAGTAAAATCATAATCTAAAAGTGCTTTTTGGATACATCATTTATTTACAATTTGGAGGTTATGTGGATAGCTTTCTTGTTAATTCATTGAATATTTATGTTTTCTAACGTGTCGATGCTTTAAATTAATATAGCTTTAATTTTGGAATTATAAGCTATCAATTAAATAACTTTTAATCGCTGTAAGTAAATTGGAAATCATTAAAAATGGTTTTTGAATCTATTGTTGCTGAGCTCCTAAATAAGGTCATGGGAGAATATATCCAAAATTTGGATTATACACAATTAAAACTCAGTTTATGGGGAGGTATGCATAAATAAATTATTATTTAATATTATTTAAAAGTTTTATAAAATTTTATATTTCATAATATTGCATGAAGTTATTACTTCAGATAGAACATACTGTTTTCCTTGGATGACATCATATTCTATTTTTATGTTATTAACACTATAAATTGATTCACACATATGTGTATTAAAAATATAGTTATTAAAAATATATGCTTTGTTTTAAGTGTACAAATTACATTATGAAATATATATATAAACTTTTTTATTAAAATTACTTTTTTAAATTGATTTTTCAATTCTGTAATTATTATGAGATTTTTCTATTTCAGGGGATGTTGTTTTAAAAGATCTATTAATTAAAGAAACAGCTTTGGATGTATTAAATTTGCCTATAAAATTGGAATATGGACGATTAGGTTGATAGATGTATTTTTACAAACTAAAATATAATAAATAATACGAGAATGCATTTTATTAAGGGTTTCATTTTATAGGAAAATTAATTTTAAAAATACCATTCAAAGATATGTGGAATGGCCAAATTGATGCAATAATTGAAGAGTTATTTATTCTTATTGTGCCTACAAGTCAAGTTCAGTATGATCCTGAAAAGGAAGAAAAAATTGAACTTGAAGCTAAACGAGCAGAACTCGCTAGAGTAGAAAAAACTAAACAGTTAGCAGATATTAAATGTAACTTTAAAAATTGATTTAAACTAGATCTTAAATATTATTTAAATAATTCTTATATATGTTATATTTTTAGCTCAAGAAAAGTTAGATGATTCAATGATTGAAAAATTAATTGCACGTATGATTAAAAATATACATGTAGAAATTAAAAGAATTCATGTACGCTATGAGGATCATGTTTCCATTAAGGACTATCCATTCTCAATTGGATTTACACTTAACTCATTTATTCTTGAAAGTTGTACAAGTTCCTGGGATAAGGATGGAAATTTAAAGGATATGTACTCTATTCCTCAAATTTATAAAGTAAACATATTTTAGTCCTGTTTTCAAATACATGAAAAATAGAATTATTAAAGTCATTTTGATTTGCAGTTATGCTCTTTGGACAGTTTAGCAGTTTATTTAAATATAGGATCAGAACAATTTAGCAAAGAGTCACCATCAAATTATTCAACATTATTTTCAAGTGGAATTGCTACTGTAGATTATGATCCAATTGGTTATCAATATTGTAAGTATTAAAAAAGAAGAGTTTAAAATTGTGTGGAAATAATATAATTTTCTTTTATAATACAGTACTAGGACCAATTAATGAACATGCAAAGTTGAAATTGAATCCAAAACCAGAAAGTGATGGTAGTAATTATACAATTCCAAAAGTATGGCTAGATGTGGATATGCAAACTTTAAGAATAGGATTAACAAAAAAACAGTATCAAACTTTAATGCAATTGGGAGAAAGAATGGATCATGCTCAAAAAGCTGCTCCTTACAGAAAATACAGACCAAATGTAGCATCATATAGAGGATTTTATAAACAATGGTGGCATTTTGCATATACTTGTATATTGGAAGGGACTGTAAGAAGATGCCAGAGAAATTGGGATTGGAATCATATGAAAGCACATAGAGATATGTGTCGAAGTTATGCTGAAATTTACCAAACTAAATTGACAACGAAAAAAGTTGCACAAGAGATAGAAGAAAGTCTCACTTACTTTGAGAAAAAATTAGATATTTTTAATCTTGTTGTCATTAGACAACAGATAGAAATGGAAGTAGAAAGACTGGCAGAAAAAGAAAAAAGTCTAAAAGCTAAAAGAGGATGGTTTGGATTTTTGTGGAAATCATCACAAGCTGAAGAAACCCAAGAATTAAATTCTGCAGCAGCAATTATGAAGAAATTTGAAGAAGCAATGACTCCTCAAGAAAAAGAGAAGCTATATCGTGCTATTGATTATCAAGAAAACAGTGCACCTGTTCATTATCCAGAAACATATGAGATGATTGATACAAAATTTTTCTTACACGGACTTCAAATAATCTTATTGGACACAGATAAAAAAAATCCACATATTTTAGATCTTCAGCTAAATGGAGTTCAAGCTTGTTTTAAGTCCAGACCTTCAGCTAATGGAATTTTATTTTCAACATCTATTAGTGATATGAAAATTCTTGGAGTGAAGCAAAAAGGTCAGATACCATCACTTTTTACTTCGAAACACGATAATTCTGATAATGTTTTGTTATCGATTACTTATGAAAAAAATCCTTTGGATAAATTGTGTGGCGATCGTATTATTGTAAATGCAAAATCAGTAGATATTGTATATGATGCCCAAACGATTATTGAATTGGTAAATTTATTCAAAATTCAGAATCCCTCGACCTTAAGTCAAATTCAAGCAGCTGCTGCTGAACAACTAGAAGGATTAAAAGAAATGTCAGCATTAGGCTTGGAATATGCCATTCAGAAACATTCTATATTAGATATTCAAATTGATATGCAAGCTTCTCAGTTAATTGCTCCAAAAGGTGGTTTTTATGACGGTAAAAACTCCTTATTCGTCATAAATTTAGGAAGTCTAAAAGTTAATTCTCTTGAAAAACCAGAGGATGAGATGAGTAATATAAGTGTGAAACAACTGATTCATATGGGCAAAAGTGAAGAAGATATTATGGCTCATCTTAGGCTGCATAGTTATGAAAAGTTTGTTTTGAAAATTGTTAATTTTCAAGTTCTTGTTTCATTTGCCGATGAAAACTGGAGAGAAGCTTTATTAGATGCTAACACTTGTATGACACTTGTTCACCCAACAACTTTGGAAATTCAAGTTCATAAATGCTTAGTTTCTGATCCTATGTTGCCTAAAGTTCGAGTTATAGGAATCTTACCTTCGGTTGCTATTAATATAACTGATTCAAGGCTTTTAGAAGGGCTTGCTATCTTTCAAAGTATTTCATTTTCTGAAGAAGAAGAAAGAGTACCAGAACTTCAAAGAACTATATCAAAATCTTTGTCTCAATTATCTCTATTAAAAGAAATGAAGAATCCTGCAAAATCTGGAAAAGAGAGAGATGACACTAAGCCTGTTGTTCAGACTATTGATTTAGAAATGATGTTCCAAATGAACGAATTCAAATTATCATTATCTAGGCAGGAGGACAGCGTTATTAAACCATTTATCAATTTTGATGTTCTAAAGCTGGAAGCTGAAATGCTAATGAAGACTTATGATCAACAGATATCTTTGAGATTAGGAGGAGTTCAAATAAAACAGCAACATGGTTCAAAAGAAATTTTCATGATGAACACGCCAATGGCAACAGGGAAACAAGAATATTTAATCATCGTGGAGTATATAAATGTAAATAAACGTTCGCCAGAATTCACGACGAGACATAAATCTGTTGTTAAACTACTACAATTAGAATTCACAACGCTGAATATATTGTTCCATCAGGAAGCTTTAATAAATTTATTAAAATTTGTCACGCACCTTCAAGATCAAATTGCCTCGATTGAAAAGCCTGAGAAGAAATCAATAGCGACTACACGTCCAACGAATTTATCATTAATTCCTGAAGAAACAACCACTTTTATCAAAGATCAACTGCAGAAGCAAAAACCAAAATCTAAACGACGTGGAAAAACAGTTGTTGAATGTATTGATCTGAAGGTCCAGGCTAAAGTGGGGACAATAAGTTTAAAAATGTCTAGTGATTATCGAGACATCAGTGCGTTTTTCATTGAAGGAATCACTGCAGGGTTTATCATGAAGGCTTCTTATTCGCAAGCTAATGTTAATTTATCTTCGGTAAGCATTAAGGATCTAAATGAAAGCTCTATGTACAAGGACATTGTATGTGTAGAAGATTCTGAATTTCTTCAAGTGCAGGCTGTAATGTATAATATTGAATCAACCGATGTTGATAAGAATAATATGTCTGTTAAAGTTATCATGGGATGCTATAGAATAGTATTTTTGAATGCTTTTGTTACTGGAGTGATGAACTTCTTGAATAATTTTCAAGCTGCCCAACAAGCTATAAAAGAAGCATCTGCTGCAGCTGCAGAAGCTGCAAAAACAAATATAAAAGATGTCCAAGAAAATGCAACTCGTATTGAATTAGCGGTTAAGATCAAAGCACCAGTAATTTACGTTCCTATGAACTCAAAAAGTGAACACTGTCTAACTTTAGATATGGGTAATTTGACAGTTTCAAACATTTTTAAGAAACTTCAGGTCACCAGTGATTCTGGAGAGTTTCCTGTAATAGACGAGATGAAAATTGAATTACAAAATTTCAAATTATCCAGAGTGAGATTGGACAAGGATAAATTTACAACTGAAAATGAAGTGACGTTGCTGGAACCAGTTAGCTTTATATTATTGATGAAGAGAAATTTGTCTACAGGATGGTTCACGTCTGTTCCAGATATTGATATGTCTGGAAGATTGAACAAAATCAGTTTATTGTTAAGTCAGGAAGACTACGCCATGATAATGAAAGTTTTGGAAGGCAATTTAGGCGAAACAATCGATGATCCGAAGGCAGTGACTTCTCAGACCGAGAGAAGAAAAAGTGAAGTTTTACAGAAGCAAACTGCCGTCGCTAAAAGGGAAGTTCAAGCAGAGATTAATCAAGCTAAAGAATCATCTGAAGTCATGGACGTTCAAGAGCAAAGACATATACATACTTCCATTAAATTTGAGTTTATTATGGATAGTTTGGTAATTAATTTGTACACTGGAGGCTCTAAATTATTGCAGTCTCAAACTTCGCCACTTCATCTTCCAGAAAATGGTCTAGCAAAGTTTAGTTTAACACACTTCGCTGTTAAAGGTCGAATTTTTGCCGATGGTTTGCTAGCTACTTCTGTCTTATTGATGAATTGCACTTTAGACGATACTAGACAGAGTAGAATTGGTTCTTTAACTAGAATTATGGAAAGAACTACTACCTTACCTTCTACGGAAGATACAAATCAAGAGACTTTACCTATAAGAAGCATGTTAGATATGACTCTTAGACAAGGGCCAAATGATATTTTCGTTGATGTTAGAATATTTTCTTTTAGTATATTAGTCTCATTGGATTATTTAATGAAAGTTAAAGATTTCTTTAATGTTGAATCAACTCCTCCAGCCAGTAAAACGTCGCAGACTTCACAAAAGAGCTATAATGACTCCATTATAAAGAAGAAATCATCGCCACAACAACCAATTTCTAAAATGTTTACTATTAATTTGCATATAGAGAAACCAGATATTATTTTGTTAGAAGACATGGATGATATCAATTCAAATTGCATTGTCTTAAACACAGAGATTGTGCTGAAAGTTCGTTTAATGGGAGAACATCAAGTAATAACAGGATCCATTAAGGACTTATCTATTTTAGCGGGTATTTATAACCCAGCCCAAAGATCAGATTGGATTTATCAAGTATTGAAGCCTTGCAGTGTTAGTGTTGCTGGCTCTACTCCAGAAGGAAAAGGGCTTCATATCGATATTTGCTGTACAGATATTCACTTATCGGTTTCACCTGGTGTCATTGAAATTCTTAGCAAAGTCATCCATAGCGTTACGAAAAAAGAAGAACAGGACAATGAAGTTGTCAAAGTTGAGCCTGATCACACAGGTCTCTGGTTAATCACGCCTTATGAAGAAAATGATTATTGGTTTCTTAAAACTGAAGTAGGAGTAGAAGCTTCCGAAGAATTGATGTTTTCTTATTCGGACGATACTGTTGTAGCCTATAAACCTGAACTTGCAATAATTTCAGCACCTACTATCTTGTTAACTTTAGAAGCTGGCATTGGCAATAAAACTTTGCCAATGCTAATGCTTCATGTAGGATTTCAAGGTAATGTCAGTGATTGGAGTACAAAAACCATGAGCCAGGAATGTACTATGTCTCTAGTAATGGCATATTACAATAGCCGTTTAGCTTTATGGGAGCCTCTAATAGAACCAATGGAAGCCACAAAATGTGGTAAACGAACTTCAGCCTTTTGGGAATTGAAAACTAAAATTCAATTTAATGACACTATGACAAGTTCCAGAGGTACTAGTGCCATAAGTCCAATGTCAGATAATGAACCTGAAGAATTGAATCAAATAGCGAAGATGTCTATAGATATAGTATCTTCTGAGAATTTAGAAATTACTGTAACAAAAACTTGTTTGAATGTTCTAAAACAGTTAGGAAATGCATTTTCCACTGCTATGGAAGTAGGCGAAGGAAAGAGTTCTAGTCAGAAAGTTGCTCCTTATGTATTAAAGAATGAAACTGGATTAGCTATAATATTAGATCTTGAACATAGCCACTTCAAAGTTTTTGATGATATATCCAAAACAACCAATACTAATACAGAATCTTACACAGAAGTTATCCTTGAATCTGGTGCTTCTATACAATTAGCTCCAACGATCACAAAAGTTGAAACTCATCTTCTGGAGCAGTTTAAGGCAGAATCAATTAAGGATAAAGGAGACGCTAATTTTATAATTTCCTTCAAGGAAATCCATGGAAAGTTAGCCATTCCTGTTTTAAGGGCTGATAAGCGATTCTTTTCCTTGAAATATCGAAAAGAAGGCTCTGAAGAATGGGGAATTGTTTCTGATGTTATTGTGGAAAAAGGAAGCACTATCGTTACTTTAAGAAGCATTCTTCAAGTTCACAATCACTTCAACGAATCGATTTCAGTTTATTACATGACGAAACGTGGAAATGAAGTTGAATGCGTTGGTACTGTTGGTCCAGATGAAAAACTGAATTTACCTTTAGATGCTGTTTATACTCCTACTAATATTTATTGGCTTTTCTTTAGTGTTAATGGGTTTGTTTCCAAATCATGTTAAAAAATTTAAATATTTAAAACATTAATTTCTTTTTTTATAAAATGAACGATCCCTTTCAGATATATGGTTTCTGTAGAACCATTTGTTTGGAAGGATTTGCAAAAAACTGTATCAATGGCAAAACTTTTAAAATGCGAACCACGATCTAAGCAAGAAACTAATGAACTCTTTTATATTAAGGTATAGTACTTCTTCTTTATTAAACTTAAGTTATATTCGTGTAAAATTGTGTGCAATTCTAAGTCCTTTGTAAATGTTAATTTTTATCGTGTATAAGTGCAGCAAACACTTTTCTCTCAAGCTGAAAAATCTATTCTAAGTAATTAATTGCAAGCAGGTCTTTGTTTAAAAATGTTTTATGCTTTTACCAGCAGCAATTCTCATTTTTAGATATTTTTCGTGATGATTGTGGTTGGTAGTGTTCTTTATAATCAGACTACTCTTGGCTTATTATTAAATGCCATAAACTGGCAAAACGTATTCTGCAATGACATTGATGATATCAATGAATCATTTGCGAATTGTTCAAAATCTATTGCTCCGAAATATTTTGAAGCACCGATTCAGGTACTTCTTCGATGTTTCGATATAAAATTGTTTTATCACGATATGCTCATTGTAGAAATCGAATAGAAAAGGGTAGAAAGCTTTAAGTATATGTTTAAGAAACTACTCTGTGCTTTGTATTATCGTAATCATCACATACGTAAACTGCATGAATTCAATTTACACGTTTTCCTCGATAAATAATTTTAGCCAAAAATATTGATTATGTTTTCAGGCTGTAGGAGAAATAGAACAAGTCTACTTTGAAAATACTAGTCGTCACACGATGGCAAGCACAATTTATAATGTTCATTTATATCCGTCTGTGTATTTAAAGAACTTTCTGCCAATTGATATCATCATATGCTTGCCTGGAATTGCTCAGGAGAAATTATTGGAGGCCAGTCAAACCTTGCAGATTCCGACGATTGATCCTAGTAAATCTAGCATTGTTATCAAGGTTGTAAAATATATTTATTAAATAAGCCAATTAAAGTCAAGTTTTTAATGATTTTTTACATTCTTTTTTATAGTTACCAAACTATTTAGAAAAGGATTGGTCGTGCAAAGGCGAAATACTAGCAAATCCACCAGAGTTTTCTGTCTGGTCTTTCGAATCATTTGATAGTGCTCAAAAAGTAGTTATGGATTTAGGAATGCATACATCATTCAAATATGGTTCAATTACTATGGCACTGTATTGCCCATTTTGGATGTTAAATAAAACTGGGCTAATGCTCTCATATAGGGTAAGGTCTATTTCTTCTTATTTTAAAATTGGTCTTGGATTTGGTTCTTTCTACTTTGATTTTTCAGCATTAGCTCTTTGTTATGCATTTATTTCTGCTTGATTTAGTTATTAAATTTTGTTAGTATGTTTAAATCTTCTAGCAAAAAAAACTTTAATTTTTATATTATTAATCTATTGCTTATATACCTTTTAATTTGAAAAAACAGGTTCTAATATGTTAATACTTATAAAATGAAATGTTTATGTACAATATAACTGATTGTTTTACAGAAATCAAGTAAGGGTGGCAAAGAACATTCAAGTCCTATCAAGGTAGAGATTTCTTGCTACTGTGTCATAAAAGCTTGCTTGATGTAGGGTGGATATTATATTTTATACTATCAAACTTTTTTTCAAATTATTCAGTATTACACGAAGAAAAAATATAGTTTTAAAATAATATTGCTTTTTATGTTAAATTGTAGAAAAGATTAATTAAAGATTAGTCAAAGATTTTTGGTTTTATTTTCAACTTTAAGAGTAATTCATTTACGAAGGGGATCCTCAAGTAGCATGCAGTTATGGCTTATGAATGAAAAGCTTATAATTTCTTTCTATGGGAAATGTACAGGAAACTAATTTTCAGAAAATGGTTTCTGCTATGAAACCTCATGGATGTCATGCTGAGTACAGGAAGAGGAAAGGGCGTTCGGTGATTTTTTAGTTTTTCCATTTTTGTTATTTTTTACCAGACTTACCTAAGACTGAATCAACTTTATTTTGGACGCATTCCACAGTCAACTAAACATTTTAATAAAGAATTAATTATTTTGTTTAAGATTATACGGAATAACATTAATATATGTATACATATTTAATTTCTATTATTAATGTCAATTATAATAATTCATCACTATAATATTAGCATGAATGGTTTGCTCATTTTTTAAAATAATAATTATTGATTATTTGCATTACTTCCTAAAGTTAATGTCCAAAAATGCATGTTTATTTATGGAAAAAAAATGTATTTCATGGTGGTGGCAAAACTTAAATAAATACTTCTTAAACAAGTATTATGTTTAGATAATACAAATGTTTGTATTAATGATATTGTGCACTGATAGAGAGAAATTATATGTATTTTATTAGGGAGTAACTTGTTTAATTTTTATTCTTTACAGAGTACAGAAGATTACTTAAATGTTCTATATCATCCAGAACATTTTAAGGGTCCAATATTATTTTCTTTCCGATCCAAAGCGTTTTTTGGCAAAAAGAAGGCTATGATTCGAGTAGAAGATGGAGAATGGTCTGATAAATTTCCCATAGACGTTGCTGGAAGTGAAGGTGTTGTAGTTTGCAGATATAATGGAATGATTTATCAGGTTTGTAAATTTAATTAATTCTTAAATTATACATTTTAAGCCATTTTAATTCTTTATGTAGATTGGAGTCCATAATCAGTTAACATACAACTCATTAACAAAACAAATTACATTCACGCCTTACTATGTATTAATCAATAATGCAGATTTTCTACTTGAATGCCAAGAAGGTGATAGACCTGCAGACCCAATAATTAAGGTATATTAATTGTGACTTACGGAAGAATCTTTTTATTAATTGAAATAGAATCACTTTTATTTTTGCATCATCAGGTTAAACCTGGTGAGTGTGCAGCACTTTGGCCTCGAACCGAACACGAGTATAAAACACTGAGAGCTAAAGTTGCTGGTTATCCAGAAAAAACTGCTGTATTTAATTATACAGATTGTCATACAACTTTACTTAAATTGGATAATAAATATGGAGGAATTAATGTTGATGTCCAAATGAATGAAGGAGGAGTTTATATTTCTATGTCAGGATACAGTTCTGGAAATGCACCAGCTTTGATCATTAATCATACACAGTATTCTATTAATTTTTGGGAGAAGGGATCTATGAATGTGAGGTACGAATCTTTTCTTTGAATTAAAAGATACATACTCTTATCTTTTATAGCTATTTATTAAATGAGAATCATTTATATAGATGTATTCAGTCGTACAATCGAATGTTCTATACTTGGGAAAATCCTGCTGGAGCAAGAATTATAATTTGGGAAGATAATAATAGAAGAGAAATTGAAGATAATCTAAGAAAGGACAATTTAGGTGCATTTCAATTGCCAGAAATTAACGAAGAAATCTTTTATGTATCGTTTTTGGATGGGACTCAAAGAGTATTGCTATTTACCAGCAATTTAAAAATCGCCGAGGATTGCCAATTAGCTGGAGACCTTGAATCTATTGACCAAGATATCACCATTAGTATACATGGGGTTGGATTTTCGCTTGTTAATAATATTACGAAGGCAGAACTTCTTTATATGTGTATCGCTAGGTAAGAAATAATTATATATGAGAGATAATTAATGAATTTAGCCATATGACTAATAGTTAAATTTTAGTTCTGGGATTATATGGGAAACTCGAAAGTCCCTCGGAAGTCGATGGCGTGGACTAAATGCAAGAGAAGTTGACTTGTTTGAAGATGGATATCAGAAATATATGAAAGAATTACAAATTGGAAAGGACTCCCCATCCAGAGTGATGCTAGAACCAAAACTAGAAGTAAAATATTTTTATATTACTTTCAAATTAAAAGAATATTCTCAAAAAATGTTATGTTTAGGTTGACTTTTTAAACATGGAAATGTTAAGACCTCATCACCGATATTTGAGACGAACCTTCCAGACAGGTTTATGGCTTCAATATCGTACGTCAGCACATCAAGTACAATTACATGCAAAAATTAATAGATTGCAAATAGACAATCAACTGTCAGATTGTGTTTTCCCAGTTATATTAGCTCCAGTTCCTCCTCCAAAAAGTATTGCACAAAGCTCTGGTATGTAATCTTCAATTTAGTTTTCTTATTAAATTTATAATATTAAGCATGCCTTTATTAATATAAGGAATATTTGATTTACAGTTATGAAGCCATTCGTAGAACTTAGTATGGTTAAGCGTTTGTTAGAACACAGTACTGTTCAACAGTTTCGATACTTTAAAGTACTTGTTCAAGAATTTCATATTAAAGTGGACATTGGATTTATAAATGCCATAATTAGTTTATTTGAAGCTAACGAAGCCAATGATGTAGAACAGGTAATCCATTCTCATTTTATAAGTATAAATGCTTTGATGATTATAATATCAATATTTCTTACAGGCAAGATTGTTTAAAGAAGATATGAAATTAGTGGATGAACCTTTAATGTATCACGTTAGCTTGATCACAACAGCCGAGCAAAAGAATTTCTTCGATTTATTGCATTTTTCACCTCTTAAGGTATAACAATATTAACTTTACTATTTTATAAAAATATTGTTAACATGCACAATTTCATTTATTTATAGATTCATGTTAGTTTTTCGATGTCTGGTAGTGGAGGTGGACCTTCGGTATTACCTGAAGTATTAAATGTGTTATTACAAGGAATTGGAGTTACTCTAACTGATATCAATGATATCGTTTTCAAGTAATTATTTCTTGTATTTTTTTAATGATTAATTTAATTAAAATTATAATTATAATTATTTTTTAGATTAGCGTATTTCGAAAGAAATTATAATTTTATGACCCATAAGCAATTAATTTCTGAAGCGAAAACACATTACGTTGGTCAAGCAATTAAACAAGGCTATGTACTAGTATTGGGATTAGATGTGATTGGAAATCCGTATGGTCTTGTACTTGGTACCATGAAGGGTATCGAAGATTTATTTTATGAACCTTTCCAAGGTGCAATTCAAGGACCAGGTGAATTCGCGGAAGGTTTATTCCTTGGTGTAAGAAGTATGCTAGGCCATACAGTAGGTGGAATGGCTGGAGCTGTTTCTAAGATTACAGGAGCAATGGGTAATTCAATACTTAAAATTAATAAATTATTTAAGTAATTTATACAAATCAATACTTATGAATTTACAGGCAAAGGAATTGCTGCTCTTACTTTTGATAAAGATTATCAAAGAAAACGACAAGAACAACTTAATAAAGTACCGTCTAATTTACAAGAAGGTCTTGCTCGCAGTGGAAAAGGATTGGTTATGGTAAGACATATCTTTATATTCATTTATAATATTCTTATATAATAAATTTCTATTAATATTTATGTTTTAGGGAGTCTTTGACGGAGTAGTCGGTGTTGTAACTAAACCGTATTCAGGAGCTAAGGAAGAAGGTGTTGAAGGATTCTTTAAAGGATTTGGAAAAGGAGTGGTAGGTCTTGTTACTCGGCCAACAGCAGGAGTTGTCGATTTTGCCAGTGGATCATTTGGAGCAGTTAAACGGTATAGTTTTTAGTTCTTGTGATCTAAGGCTCTAATTCTGTATTAAATTTTTTTGATACTTATAGAGCTACTGAATTAAATGAGGAAGTTAAGAGAGTTCGCCCACCCAGATTTTTACAAGCAGATAATCTTGTACGGCCTTATATAAGAGAAGAAGCTGAAGGAAATAAAATTTTAATTGTTAGTGTCTAAAATTTGCATAAAAATATTATAAGCAATTGACTAAATGGAGATTTTTTTTATAGGAACTAGAAAAAGGAAAATATGCAAATACAGACATATATTTATACCACGTATTTATTAATAAGAATGTTATATTACTCACTGATAAAAGACTAGCTTATCTGGAACATAATGATATATTTGGCGGTTGGCGGGTATATATTCTATTGTCATATATTTACTCTCTATTCTTCTACTTTATATTAATTTATTAATGATAACCCTGTAGGTTGATTGGGCTTATACTTGGCAAGAACTAAATGTTCCCAAGTTAGTGGATAAAGGAGTACAAATATTTATCAAAGATCAACATAGAAAAAAGAAACTTGGAAATCTTTTCACCGGCTCCGATCAATCAAAGATAATTTTAATATTTGATCATAGTGCGAAACAAGTAAGTTACACAATTTACTGATGTATTTGATATTAACTATTTTAAAAATTTTATCTTTTTTCAGCATCTTTTTAATAAAATACAAGAACAGATTCAACAATATAATTAATTTTTGTATAAAATTTGCTAAAAAGAGCGTAGCCTTGCAAAGTTTAAAAAAAAGCTTACTATAATATTCTATTTAAGTTTAAAGTAAAATCTGTGTGATGACTTAAATCAAATTAGAAATTTGTATTGTGCTAATATGACAATTATTTGAAACTTAGAATTTAAGAAGAAATAACATTTTTTTTTATAAACTAAAACTGAAAATTATATTTTTTATACACTTTATTTTTTTAACCAAATCTTGATTTGTGTTATATGTTTTTAAATGTTTCACTTACGAATTAGTTTTTAATTGTTTTATATGAAAGCTTATATGATAGCTTTTCGATAAATATAAGTAAAATAAATAAAAAATATGAAGAGCATACAGAAATAAACATTTTATATAGATATTTATCCAATATTTTTATTTAAATTTCTTTTATAAAAGTTTGGATAAACTTTATGCCTATATAGTATATCATTATAAGATTTTACAAAATAAGTTTGAATAACTTTTTATATAAAATACTACCTACAGCTTGATATATTGATAATAAAATGAATAACTTAGTAACTCAGCTGTTAATATTAAAATGCTTGTATATATTATAATAAAGTAAATTTATAGACACGAATTAACAATTTGAATAACTATTAATAACTTCACATTTGTTTCTCAATTATTTCTGGAAAATTTTGATAGCTTTCTATTAAAAATGATATAAAGCATAAATGTTTGTACTAAAATCACTTACCTAAACGGTGAATAAACTATTATATTGTTCTGCAATTGTTGTAATAAATATATTCACACAAATTCTATAAATTTTATGGGTTTAGATTATAATATATAAATGTGTTATTAAATAATAAATTCAATGGAGTCTGATTCACGCGAAAGGCCAGCAAATCGTTTAATTCAGGGGCCCCCACAATTGCCACCATTATACAGAGGCCAGAAACTACAAAGTGTAAGCAAATTATCATAAAAATTAAGTTAAAATATAACTATATAACACTTAAGTGTGAAGTTAATTTTTTATTTATAATTATTCTTCTGTATTGATTTATTCTTTAGGGACCATATACAGTAACAGTTACAGATGAAATGGTAGCCCAAAGAGAAAGAGAAAATCAGGAATTGCTTAGAGCATGGATTGTGGAACAACAAAGATTAAATATGTCTCCAGAAGAACAAGAATTAAATTATTATGTTGGAGATTTTAAAGATAAAACAGTCAGAACCAGTTTTGTGAGAAAAGTCTTTGCTGTACTTACATTACAACTTTTATTTACATCTGCAATTATTGCACTCTTTATGTTTGAGTGAGTATACTTCAGTAGAATGCATTAGAATATTTCTAATTAATCTTCCTTATTTTAGGGAAAGTGTAAAATTATTTGTGATAAGTAATTGGTATCTTTGGATTATTGCTATGTACATATATATTTCTCTTTAATATTAATTTATTTAATGATTTTTTATGATGTTAAATTTACAAAACTATTTTAATAGGGTCCTATTTATATTTTCTTACTGTGCTATTTCTTGCTCTGTAGAAGCTAGACGCACATCACCTTTTAATTATATATTATTATGTCTTTTGGTAAGACAGTAAAAGTTTTTAATATTAATAACCGAAGATTTATATATGTATATATAATTAAGTTTTCTTATAGACCATTGCAGTAACATATTTGGCAGCTTTTATGTCAATAGCATATCAAGTTGAAGCAGTTCTGCTTGCAGCAGGAATGACAACAATTATCACATTTTTTATTACTTTAATAGCCACATTTTCAAAAGTAATTAATTTGATACTTTCATTTTAAATTATATTTATTCATTATATTAATTCTGTTATATCTATTTTTAGTTTGATATGACAAGAAGACCAGGAGTACTAATGATACTTGGATTGGTATCAATACTCTCCATAATTATTATGACAATAGTTTTAATTTTCACCCAAATTAAAATACTAACATTGTTTATATCTGTGATAGCTACATTAATGTTATCCATGGTAATTATAGTTTTTACTTTTAACTTTAAAAAGTTATAATCAACTAACAAAATTAACATTTTCAGTATTTATATTTTGATGTACAAACTATTATGGGAGGACGAAGAATACAATTGAACCCTGATGAAGTTATTTTTGCTACCACACAAGTTTACATGGATATCATTTTATCTTACCAATATTTATTGATGTGCATGGGCTTTTTACATGAATAAGATGTCTTTTAAATTGTATATTAGATATAATAAAATGAATAAAGAACATGGTATATATTTTACTTATTACATCCCTGTTAGTTGCTATGCTACTTCTGTCAAACTTTCCTTAAGGACATTACAACCCTTCACCATAACCTTTAGTCTTAAGAAGTTGTGTCATTTATACACTGAATGACTTATTCATATATAAATGTTTCTTATTAATATTAAAAGAATATTAAATTGTATTTTTATCTCTGCAACTTAACAATATTACATCAAAATATAATAATATTCTGAAGTGTTATTGCTCGTGTTAACAAACAAGAGACACGTTTATTTATATTTATTGAATATTTGTGTGCAAAAATGAAGGAATTAGAATATATAGCAATAATTATGTGGCTTTGGCGTCAGTTTTATTATAATGTTATGCTAACAACAGCAAAACAAGCATGCGATGCCTATCCAACAAATAAGTATTTAAAAATATTACTCAGTATAGCTTATGTCTTAAATGGAAAACCTCATGAATCAATAAGGGAGTGTAATAACTTGATCAACCAAGAAAACAATATCTTACCAGCATTAGTGGTTCAAACTTTTGCATACAGAAGCACTTCAAGTGGTGATCGTTCTGCTTTAACACAAATTGATCAAAGAATTAAAGATGAATGTAAAGATGCACCTCCTGAGGAAATTGCACAGTCTGCTTTGGTATTACTCTTTTTCCAAAGAGCAGAAAAAGCTAAAGAATACATAGATAAGGCTTTTAAAATAAGTCCATCAAATATTGACATACTGATAATCAAAGGTTGGGTAGAATTATATTTACCCAAGGAAGAGCCTTATGAAGAAACAATAAATTATTTTGACTTTGTACTAAAAGAAGATGAAAAACATTTTAATGCCTTGCTTGGTTCTGCAACATACAAACAATATCATGAAGATTACGAAGGAGCTATAGCAATAACAAATTCTTTAGTTGTTCATTATCCAAAGTTATGCCTTCCTTTAATAGAAAAAATGATGAATCAATTAGCATTAAAAAGATGGGAACAAGTATTAGAGACTGCTAATAGAATTTTATCAATTGAGTCCAGTAATTTAGATGCAATGAAAGCAATTGCATTTGTTGAATTATGTAAAGATGGGGGTTCTCAGGATAGTTCAAAAAATATTCAATTATTTACAAGAAACTTGGTTTATATGGAACCAAAAAATGTGGACCTATTAATAACTAATATTGAATTATTTTCACATATATCAGGAAGAAATAATGGAGTATTATCAGAATTGTTGAGGATAACTGAAAAAATGTTACAGCAAAATATGAAGAATCCAGAATTGATGGTTGAGTGTGGTAATTTATGTATTATGTTAGGAAAAGTAAAAGAAGCTGAACATTGGTATAAGAATGCTGTTAGGGTTGATGAATCTTCATTTAATGCTTTGATGGGTTTAGCTTTATGTCAATTTATGGATAGCTCACACGATGCATTAAACTTAGCAAAGCAACAAATAAATTTTCTACTAGATGTTCAAGCACAAGCAGCAAGTGCAGAATTACTGGTTATGCTAGCAAAACTGAATAGAAATGATAGAATAAAATCTTTGCATCATCTAGAAGAGGCAGCAATGCTTCTACAAAAAGATGCTGAGAACCTACCATTTGGATATGAGCATCTAAGAAAACTTAATCCAGACTTAACATTAGAAATTGTACAGGAGAAATTGCTTCATCCTCTTACAGATCGAGTTTTAAATGATATGAATAAAGATCCAGTTATAAGTCTTTTACAAAAAGTTGTTGAAGCCTGCCCTGGGTTGTCTGCAGCTTCTTTAATGCTGTGTAAAGTTAAGATGGAAGCTGGTTATTTAGATGATGCACTTTTCATATTAAGAAAATTATTGGATTCTGTAGATTCTACAAATGCAGAAGCTCACTTATTGATGGCACAAATTTTAGCACGCCAAGAGCATTATGAGCAAGCTTCACAAAGTTTGGAAATTGGTTTGAGTCACAATTTCAAAATTAGAGATGATCCAGTGTATCATCTAATTATAGGGATAATTCAGAAGAAACGCGGTGAAATAGACAATTGCATAAAAAGCTTTGAAACAGCAATGTCTTTTGCTGGTTTAAAACAAAATTCTGATATTCGAGAAACTCACCATATGTCTATCTCAGATAAAGCTACATTGTACCTTGAATTAATTTCTGCTCACTGCAAAAAAAGGCAATTCGGAGATGCGCTTGCATTAATAGAAGATGCAAAAGTATTGTTTTCTGGAACAACTGAGGAGGGAAAAATTATAATTGGAACTGGAGAATTGTATTTGGAAATGGGGGAATTGGATAAAGCTATTGATTACTTATCCAGAATTTTGCCTGGTGAACCATATTATGTTCTAGCTCACACCAGGCTTGCTGATATTTATTTAAGCTATAGAAAAGATAGAGAAGCATTTGCTAAATGTTACAGGTATTAAATAATTTAATTTTGTATATTAAATATATACTAATCAACCTTAATAAAAATTTATATTTTAGAGAACTAGTAGAAAACTGTCCAGATTTTAAAACTTATAACATGCTTGGAGATGCTTATATTTCTATTCAAGAACCGGAAAGAGCGATTGAAGCGTACGAAGAAGGTCTCAGGCAAAATCCTATAGATAAAATTCCAATTGCTGTAAAATTAGGAAAAGCACTCGTAAAAACACATCAATATCCCAAAGCTATTAATTACTACAAAGATATGATAAAAAATCATGGCTGTAAAGCTTTAAAGTTAGATCTCGCAAAATTATTCATGAAAATGAAACAGTACGAAAAAGCTGAATCAACTTTAATTAAAGAACTACAAGGTAATTGCACAATGCTTCTTTACATAAATAATCTATAATGAAATATATTATTAATTTTAGACAGTAGAGGAGAAACTGATTTGCAATGTTTAGAGAATCGCACAGAATTATTGTTATTATTAGCAAAAGTGCGAGAAAAAGCAGAGAATTTAAAAGGAGCGCTAACTACTTTAAAAGAAGCTAAAGAAAATCAAATTCGACTGATACAACGTTTAGCTTTAGCACCGGATGTAATAGACCAAAAAGAAATTTTAGCAGAAATTTGTTTAATGATGGCTGATTATGCATCAACTTTAAGAGATTATGACCAAGCGATAATGCATTATAAAGATGTTTTGAATTATAAACCATCTGACATAAAAGCTCTGCTAGCTTTAGCAAAGCTTTATATGCAAGTAAATAAATTGTAACTTTATATATATATATAATTTTTGCTTCTCGATTGATTTTTTTCATTATATTTCAGATGAACCTTTTGGATAAGTGCGCTCAGACTTGTACAGTACTTTTAAGCGCGGATCCTGATAATGAAATAGCCTCGGTAATGATGGCTGACTTAGCGTTTAGAAAGATTGATTTTGAAACTGCAGCTTTTCATTTTCGACAATTGTTAATGCGAAAACCAACTTATTGGACAGCTCTAGCGAGATTAATTGAAGTTTCGCGGAGAACAGGTAAAGTTAAATATTTTCTTTAAGAGAAATGTATCATATTTATATATAACATTTATATTATTCAATTATTTAATCAGGCGATATGGATAATCTGGATGAATGGATTAATCGTGCAGAAACAGAAATGACAGGAACTAATAAAGAAGCCGGTTTTTATTACTGTAGTGGACTATTAGATTGGAGAACTGGGAAATTAAATTCGGCTTTACGAAGTTTTAATACTGCTAGGCGCGATCCTGAATGGGGACAGCAAGCGATTTATAACATGATAGAAATTTGCTTGGATCCCGATGATGACTCAACACTTTCTACTGAAGTATTTGTCGATGATGATTCTGATTATCAAGATGCGAGAACCATGGCCTTGAAAACTGCATGGAAATTACTACAAGTGAAAGAAACAGTTTTTAAATTAGTTTAAGAATGAATGCTTTAAGAAAGTGACCAATAAAGTTTTGTTTCAGGAGCTAAATCCGAAAGGAAGTGTTCATGAAATGCTCACTCATAGATTATTGGGGAATTTCTTCCTTTTGGCGACAAAACAAAAATCAAACATAGAAAAAGCACTTCAGGATTGCACCGCTTTAGCAAGCCAAGATGCATTGAGGGACCATGTGGGACCAGCTTTAGGAATGGCAACAGCTCACATTCTGCTAAAGCAAACTCCAAGAGCAAGAAATCATTTAAAACGAGTCAGTAAAAATACTTGGACTTTTGAAGACGCTGAATATTTAGAACGTTGCTGGCTTCTGTTAGCCGATATCTATGTGCAATCTAATAAATACGATTTAGCTAATGAATTATTAAGAAAGGTTTTACAACATAACGTGACCTGTGTCAGAGCTCATGTTTTGTCAGGTCAAATTGCCGAGAAAGAGGCCAATTATCGGGAAGCTGCAATTCGTTATGGACAAGCTTGGAGATTTGGTGGAAAGTCTAAACACTCTGTTGGATATAAATATGCTTATTGCTGTCTGAAAGCTAAAATTTATGCTGAGGCAATTGAAGCTTGCGATGAAATATTAAAACAGAATCCTGATTATCCTAGAATTAAGAAAGATATTATGGAGAAAGCTGTTAATAATTTGCGAACTTAATTGTGCCTTAAATGTACCTGTTAAAATGTAAAATATAATGTTAAATAAAGTGAGACATTCATTTGTTTTATTTAAATATTAGGTATGGATGACATTTCGGAACACAAATCAAATAATTTTGGAGAAGAGTCAAATAAGGATAATTTGTCAGTGGTTATTACAGACGCCTCTACTGATGTGGCCCGAGCATTAGCTTATAGAATTTTATACGATGAAACATTTGGTCAAGACCAATCTATTACAATAAATTTATACGATTTTCCTGAAAAATCTCTAGTTTTGGAAAGCGTCGCTATAGAGTTAACTTCTTTTCATCCCAATCTGCTCAAAAGTAAAATAAATAAATTATGTCTGAGGGATGATGGGGGAACGGCAAAGAATAATTATGCAATTTTGCAGAAATTAATTGCACAAACAATTCTGCAGAAGCTTTCAAAAATGCAGATATTGTATTTTCAATTGGAAAAGCTAAAGGACACATATTCTCTACAGAAGAATATTCCAATTCGTTCTTTAAAGATTGTGTTTTGGTTTCGAAATCTCATGTAAAGTAAAAAACTAACATTTTTTTAATACACGCTTAGATTATTATTCATTTTATTTTACGTGATAAGTTTAATAGGCAGAAGCCATAGAAAAGTATGCAAAATCAAACGTAAAGATCATTACGACTGGAAATACCGATGCAATAATAATATCTCATTATGCACCCTCCATTCCACCAAAGAATATAACAGCAGTTTCACTCTTTGATCTGCGTATCGCGAAAAATCATGTGAGTGTTCCCTGAAAGATTTTAATTAAATATATTTATATTGATGTTGTTTGCACAGATTGCTGATAAAATTGATTGTCACCCAAATGAAATAAGAAACTTAATAATCTGGTGTGGTGGTGGTAAATTTTCCTTACTCGACTACAGATTTATGTATTTTAATGAGAACTTGAAAATTAGTAATGAAGTTGAAGTTTGGATCAGGGAAAGTCTTCCTCAAGTAAATACAGGAAAAATTACATTTTCAGCCTCATTAATTTTAAGCTTAACCATACTCTTTCTCACCTAGATATTACATAAGTCTGCAAATAGGTGTTGGCAAATAAGAGGTTTAGCATATGCTTTGGCGGATCACTGTAAATGTTTGTGGAAGGGCACGTTAGAAAATGAATGGATATGTATGGGTGTCTTATCAAATAATAATTATGGAATCTCTAGAAAGATCTTTTTCTCCTACCCTGTCATTTGCATTAATAAAGAATATAAAATTGTGAAGGTACAGTGACTAAAATCAAAATTGAGTAGATTATTAGTCATTAGCGTTTGGATATTTTTGTAGAATTTATACATCGATGAATACATGAGAAAAAGAATGATGAAGAGAAGCAAGTTGCTTTTTAAAGAAATGAAAGCTGCACTGGATATTTGTCAATCAAACTGAATTCGATTAGAAGAGTTTATTTCGTTATTCTTAAGAATAAATTTATAGATACACGTTCAATACAATTATTTACATTTAATGATTATTTGTGCATTGCATCGTGTATACTTCTTAAACTGTTACTATATATACTTATTCATGAAAGAAATGCCCAAAAATGGGCAAAATACTACATTTAGTTTGCACGATAGGATCTAGAATCAAGGTGTAATTGATTACTTTAAGTACCATAATCCACATATCCATTATATGTGGACAATTGAATTATATGAGTTATATTGAAATTCTAGTGATAGATGGAATAAAAATATATATATATAGTTAGTACGTATAAATAAATGCATAAGTTTTTAGGATAGAATAGTACAACTTTAAAGATCAAGATACATGACTTGTGTGGCAGAGGCAGCACCGCAAGCTGCCAGTGTACTGGCCACACAAACGACTGCTGTTGTGGTTCCTGAGATACTGACAATCGTCCCGAGGCAACAAGAAAGTAAGAATTGAGCGAGGAATACCATAGATGATACAATTGCCACGTCGGTTCCAAGTCCACGTACCCCTCCACTTTGAATTGCTTCGCCATCGGCTGTTACAGCGAACTGCATTAAATGTAAATTCATTTATCAGAATCTATCATATCGAAATTGGAATTAATTTTAAGTGTAATCTGTAATATCTTTCACTCACTGTAGACGATGCATGGTAATGAGCAACTAACAAGTACGGCATAGTAAATAAAGTTGAATACATTACACCAGCCGTCCAAGAAAATATGATCACCCCTACCGGATGCTTAGTTAGGGCCATTAGAAACATTCCTGTACTGTAGAATAGCAGTCCACAAATATAGACATTTCTAGCTCTGTAATTAAATATGCCTATCTATTTCTCTACTACGATTTCTCAAAGCGTATTTCTTGAAATAATCGAGACAATTCTATGCGAACCTGTAACGTTGAATGAGTTTTTCGATAATCAGGGAATAGCAAGAGCAAGATAATGAATACATGGACATTCCCCAGCAGCCAAATCTCACTCCAGATTCATAGGCTTCTCTCTCTTCACTGCCATCCGGAGCTTGCGGATTTCCACCATAAACAGCCTCTCCTACGAAGTCAGTGAAGTACAGGGAGTAACAAACGTGTGCCATCCAGCAAAATAGATTGGTGAGACACAGCATTCGCATACTATGTGGCATGTAGACTATGGACAGTAAATATTCTTTCAAGGTTGCTTTTGGGTTCACTGTTGCTTCATCCGTCCCAGTTGCGGGAACTTCGGGTATTATTGGAACTTCTCCTGGCCTTTTTAAGGTCTCTTCTGCCGGAAGAGTTTTCAAAACAAATTCCTGAAGAAAATAAATTGAAATGATTACGGTTCAACGATTTGTTAGAATCAAGGTAGCTCAAGAATCAAGGTACATCGGGTTTCTGTGTCTCCTCGAAACTGTCAAGTGCCCCATAAGAGGTGCATTCTTCATTGGTGATTTTTCCATATTCGTTCTCTCCGTCCTGTCCCGAATGCTTTGCTTCCTGTAGCTGCTCGTACTGATCTCGTTCAAGGACGAATAATGGGATTTCTTTGAAACTGGTGATAGTGAGGGACACGCAAATGATGAAGATAATCGTAATGAGGGTAAAAGTCGCGTGAAGGTGGCCTCCGAGCATAATGCCGAGAGACGTTGCATCCCAATTGATCCCTCCGAGACCATACCCCATAAATCCACCAAGTCCAGCCATTATGGTGAACGTGCTCAATCCTTTTGCATGATCCTCTGCAAGAAATTTTATCTTGAACCTTAAACCTCCCTCCGATATCCTCATCTTTCATCGACGTACCAGGGACCGTAACGTCTAACAAATATGCTCTGGCAGGACTCTGGCAAGCATCAGCATCGAAATCCAATAAAACGGTTCCCAAAATGGTAAAGAAAATGCCCCATGAATGGGATGACGGTTTACTCGAAGTTTCCGAAGCTTTCGCCGAAGTTCGATGACCCACTGGTACTGTCACGTTACTCCAAGATGGAATATCCCCGAAAGCGTAGCCCATGTCTTCTCCGTTTGGCACCAGAATTAACCCTGATCGAGAATGATGAGTGTGCAAGATAAAAAAAAAAGAAGGACCGTACTCGAAGAGCAATTACCTATGAAAACTCCAATGGCCAATAAAACAATGAATGGTCTTCTTCTGCCATATTTCAATCTGCATCGATCGCTCACACTGCCCAAGATCGGAGTAACGAAAAATCCTATCAGGGGACTCAAGGCCCAGACGAGTGTCATGTGCTGATGGTCAACGCCAATTTTTAAAAGCGTCGGCGAGACAAACGCGGTCTCAGCCGCATAAGAAAATTCGATTCCCATCACCGCTGCGGACACTCTCACTAGTTCCCCTCGAGTTTTCCTCCTATGCATTTATTTCGATAAATTACTCAACTACTCGTTCGCTTCCTCTTGTTTCAATGTTAATCCTATTTTATCTCAAGAATACCTATAAATGTGCGAATAGTCGTCCAAAGTCTTTTCCAATTTTGGAGGACCCCGAAGATGATCGAGGACCCCTTGCAGTCCTCGATCCAGTGGAACTTGATTCTTCCACTCCTTCCAGTCGTCCCATTTTTCCTTTACCTTATCCCGAATTTCATGGGCCCTTCCGGCGAAGCCCTCGTACTCTTGTAGCTTATCCACCATTTCCGGTTGTCTTTTAAAACATCGTGATCGAAAATGTTTCTATTTCTCTAGAATTAACTTTCTTGAATCAGCTTCAAAAATAATCTACAAGCGGTTATTTGTCATCGTCGTGCGGAACCATGATTTTTATACAGTCATTTCGATTTGGGTTGGAAGCCCCAAGAAAAACTTCAAACACTGTTAGCTTGACGACGGCGCAAGCACTACTGAAAGCTGAAAGCTCTTCGCGCGCACAATCCAACGTGGCCAACCTACATACGACAGGAGTTTTCGATGTTAGAAATTAGATAACTTTTGTAATTGATACAATTTACGAGCTTAAACCAATGATGAAAGCCTCCAAAAAGTTGCAGGGGCTGTCTCAATTTCCGTTTTTGAGACCAAGAGTCTGCGCGTGTTTTATAAAACCTGTGCATGTGCACTGATATGAATTTATAGTTACACATCAAAGAAATGCCTCTATACGCGAACCAGAATGACAGTCAACATTCCATGATAATCCAAAAGCTTTCTCCGATGAAGCTTCCCTCTCTCCACACTTCGATTATAATTTCCTTAGCGGAAATTGAACATTGTACTTCCAGTTCTTTTCGCGATGGACGTTTCATATTCAATTCGCTTGTTCGCACGAAATTCAATTGATCGGGCGGCAATCGATTTAAAATTAAATGCGTGCAAATATATATATCGAGGTGCGCAATGACGTAAGAGAGAGAGAGAGATCGAAATGTATTTAAGAAAGCGATAGAAAATAGATTTTCAGAAGTTACCCGGAGGCAGTCGACATTAATTGGTCGCATCGACTGCAGGAAGTCTTACAAAGTAGGCCTTGCGTTGCGTGGGTGGCCTTGGATAAAGCTCAGCTCTCGCAAACACAATACGCGTTCCAAAATTACTGCCACCTTACCGCTCCATTCGCTCAAAGATCAGCGAATGATTCGCAGCTGGCAAAAATGTTTCGGGAAGTCGCAAACCCCGCGAAAGGCAATCAATTTGATTTTTCTTCGCAAGTAACATCAATGATTTTATAATTCATTATTATTGGCAACAAGAAACTCGTGCGTTAAGATTTTTCTTTTTGCGAACTGCGGAGAAAGCGGCTTTTCTATATAAGAAGCTTTCATGGGAATTGCGATACACATTCCCGTCCCAATCCGATTATATTTCGCTCTATTTTATTCGATTCCTCATTTTTTGTCCGGAACTCCTTCGCACAAATAATTACGTGTACTTAAAATCAATTGAAATTAGTCTTCCTCTGGAAGGGATCGATACTTTGCAGATGTCACGTTAGTCGGGTATTAGGAGGAGCCGTATTGTTTCGTTTGAGAAAACTGCTGGTATTTGCGAAGATTGCCCTATAAAACGAAGACTTTGCTCGGGACCATCAATTTCCAGTCGAAAGTAGGCTCAAACCTGATCCTCGTTCGATCTGGAATGTTTGCAGTCGGCTAGATATCGCTCCATTTGGCGCAATTTAGATTTGCATAGGTCGAGGATATTGTTTTTCCGAAATCCTGGCCAGCTCCCTCCAGGAAAATAAACCGAGATTAATTCATTCTTCCCTTCCTTGCTTTTCATTTCGCCTCGCGATGTATCGTTTCATCAAAATTTTCTCTCCGAGCAATCTTTCCGACAATCTTGAAATATTGAAGATTATCGTTCGTTCGTACTTTCCTTCATCGTCCTGGGAATCCATCCGGGGATAAGGAAAAAGAACTTTGCTTGATTATTTCTCGGCTTCCTCCAGTGCCTTTTCCTTCCTCTGCCTCGTATTAAAGGATATTAATGCCAGTTGGGGATGATGCTTAGTGGGTACACGAATGCAAAATGCAACTGGGTGGGTGGTTGGTTGGTTTTGCTCGAATCTTAAAGCTGAGGTTTTCATCGTAAAGTGTACCGAGAGAGAAACGGATAATTTTCGATAACTATTTAAGGTGGACGACTCGAGGGCGCGGCAAAGACTTCCGCCAGGAGTCCCGCAATTGCAAGCTCAAATTGTACGATCGATTAACCGATTTCTTCAATTGCATCAGTCGAATACCCGATCGAGATGAGAAAACTGTGCAAGCACTCGACAAATAAATTCCGTCTCGCACCCTTGACACGGTTTCCAATGAAATGGTTCTCTGAAATCGGTCGGTCTCTTCGAGAAATCGAGGGAAGATCTCGAGGTGAGGTCAAAGAGCGAGGAAAAAAAACAACGCCGTCTAGTAGGAAGATTTCTAAGCAGCGAAAAAAAAATGGCTGAAACTCCACGATAATTCCATTAGGAAATTAGCAGCTCTGGAACGGAGGAGGAGGAGGATGAGGAACTGCCGCTCCTCTTGGAAAAAAGGGAAATTGTAAAAATTTCAGGAAATTGGTCAGGGATTAAGATCGACGAGGAAATATCATTATGCATCGTGTGGCGCCACGTATTCTTTCGTGAAATTCTGTTTTCGCGACGGTCGGTGCATGCAGCGAAATCTTATCTGCTTGAAAAAATAAACAGCAAGGACGAACGAAACAAGGCAAACGCGATGGAGATGGACTAATGTTAGTTGCGCGTACTCTTGCCAACTCGTTGGATATCCTAACCTGAATGGTCCGATATTCTTCGGCGATTCTTCGGTAATCGCTAATCGCTCGCTCATGCATAGGCCCAGAATCTCGTTTGGCCACACGTTTACCTACCGAGTGCAATCTCAGCAAATTTTCTTGCGAAACGTCGAACGTGAAGAGAAGTGCGAGAAGCATTTTATAATAGTGCGCAGTTATGTGGAAATCAATTTATTTTATAAAAGCTATTGAGCAATTAAACTGCAGTAATACCATACTTATCAGGCCTCGCAAATTTCTTCCACCTTGTTTTTCCCTCGGTCGCAATCTAATCCAGCTTACTCTACTTAATCCAATGGACCCTGATAGATTATTTATCAATTATTCGCATTATGCGCAGCTTCGTCAGAGCTTTCGCTGCATGAAATTATAGTGGTGGAGTAGATGAGAAAAGAGTATAATTGGAGAGAAGAGCAGCTCGTTCTTTCGGCTCCTCGTATTATCTGGATGACATTTTATCGATCATTTCGCATCAGTATTTTTCCATTGTATAATAGATTTAATCTTTTTGTTGCCAAGTTTAATTGGAAATTGACCCCTCTAAATTAAAAACGACGTACACTGATGTTTCTCATTAAAACACGAGCAAGTTTACTTCAGAATATTTTCTGATAGCGTCCTGTTTGAATCTCTGTTTTATAACGGACTGAAATCTTTATCTAATTCCCTAAGGACATCAATAAATCATTTCGCAGATATCCAATGAATTCTCTGTTGTATATATAAATAAAATGCAGAAAAGGCGTGACATATCAAAGTCCGCGTTTTAGTTCAAGTGTAAGCACATTCCGTAACGTAAGAAGAGAACTACGAAATGCAAGGTCGCGCATGTAATTAAATTTAATAAAGTGTGTGTAAACAGTGCTGCAAGATGTCGAATAACGCGGTACAGCTGGAATTTGAAGCAGGAAATGCATCCGTTGCACTGGTCGAAGAAACTGCAAAGCGAGGTAACGTTGCTTCGCGTATACTCGAAGGCTATTTTTTCCTCTTCTAGTCCCTGAATAAATTTTCTTAATGGTCTGACGTAGCTCGCACGAGACGATTCGCGACCATCTTGTTTTTCTTTTACCGGAAACCGCACGGGCTTCTCGAAGACACGCTTCGATTTTTCTCTCGTTATTTCTCTCTCTCTCTCTCCCTCTCCTCGGTGAAATGATTTATTTCGTAATTATTAGTGAATCATGTTCGAACGTCGTCCAGTGTTTTCACGTTGATAACCCAATTTTGTTTCTCTAGAACGATGATGATGATGATATCTATTTACTTCCACAGAAATTCTGCAGTGGCACGAGAGCGATGTTCAGGATGCTGTTAACGAAACTGGTTTGTCTTTTACCGATTATACGGAAACTTTCTCGAAAATGATTAATTAAGCAAATAGCAGTGTACACGTAGTACCGAGATAAATGATGTTAGACGAAAAATTACGCGGTAGCGCACAGGCACGCTTCGCACAATTTTTTAAGCTTGACGATGAGAATAAGAGGTACGAATTTTTGTAGGCTTTGGGAGGTTCAATTTACGAATAATGGCAGTGAGTAGCGTGACTTTTTTGAACGTGGCGATCAGTATCAGCAGTATCGGTTTGATTTTACCAGCTGCTGCTTGTGATTATCGTATGACAACAATAGATAAAGGCCGACTGAGCGCTACGCCTATGTTGGGTAATATGCTACTATCACCTAACAAATATTAAACTGGTAAAAGCCGGTTAACAATAAAAAAAAAAAAGAAAAAAAAAAACTTGCTTCGACTAAGCTTCATTATCATAAAATTAAATGAAACTAGTCGTGGTACTGATAAAAACCATGGAAATCGACTAACCAATTTTACCAAATGAACTTTAAGTGTGCATTTTAAAATGGACAAGAGAATAATCGTATCTTGTTTTAATTCGAACAAATTTTCTAGGCATGCTGATGGGCTCTTATTTTTGGGGTTGCTTGGCGGATATTAAGGGAAGAAAATTCTCTCTGTTAGTAGCATTATTAATTCACGGTATTTCCGAGTTCTTAGCGTCGCTAATTCCATCTTACTGGGGCTTCCTGGTCTTCAAATTTGCCAGCGGTATGGCGTTAGTAGTTTAGTTTCTTAGCAATCGATGTAATCTTGATGCGGAATGTGGATAAAAAGATGATTGTTTTCCTTTTTTAGTATGAATGGAGAAATGACGCTCGTTTTTACTTATCTCGGCGAGTTCCAGCCCAACAAGTATCGAGATAGACTATTGTCCTGGATGGAAATCGGATGGGCCATAGGATTGATCATTTTACCAGGTAAAGTTTAGCATATAAACGTCACGGAACTTCAGAAGTCCAGAGGATAGAGAAAGAGAGCACGCGATAGCTGAAGTAAA
Source organism: Sclerodermus sp. 'alternatusi' (assembly GCA_037305995.1). Lineage (NCBI taxonomy): Eukaryota > Metazoa > Arthropoda > Insecta > Hymenoptera > Bethylidae > Sclerodermus > Sclerodermus sp. 'alternatusi'. The sequence goes on from CM074548.1 coordinate 2,178,708, forward strand.
ATGGAGTCTAATAGAAATTACAAAAATTGATTTTAGTGATCGGCTGGCTCGTGATTCCTCTGGATATAGACTATCAATATTCAGGCTTCTCTTTTCGATCGTGGAATCTTTTCGTGATGATATGCTCCCTGCCAACGTTAATCATCGGAGTTTGGTTCTCACGTTTTCCAGAAACACCGAAGTATCTGGCAGAGACTAGACAGAACATAAAGATGTTCGAAGTTTTATCAAACATGTATGCTGAAAATACTCGGAGGCTACCAGAAGAATTTGCGGTAGCTAAATGATCAATTCCAACGGATTTGTGTAATTTCTTTTTATTAATTGTGCGCCCTTTTAGATGAAATTAAAAAATTGTGAAAAGAACTCCTTGTACCATCTAGTCAAAAGAATAGAGGAAGACAAGCAGAGAAAAGATGCAACACTGGACGAGGAGAAGACATCCTTCTTATCAAAAGCCAAAAGAATTTTTACTCAGACTTTGACAATAGTTAAGAAGCCATATTTGAAAAGGACAATTATCATGTGCTTCATTGCTTATGCGGTGACTGCTTCTTACTACGCACTTTCATTATGGTTACCAGAACTATTCCAGAGATTTGCGATCTATCAGGAAAGGTTCCCTAATAATTCCGCCAGCGTCTGTACCGTATCTCACGTTCCATTAAATAATACTCAAATGGTACTTTCATTAAATAATTTTTCTTCTTTTTTTGCATCACACTCGGTTAATTAAATCAGTTCGTTTTAACCAATCAGATAAATTTGCTTTGATGTTCTCTCAGACTGTAGATCCTTTTGGATGCGAAACACCGATACAGTCCAGCGTTTACCTCTACACTTTATTTTTGGGAGTAGCTTGTATTCCCACAGGAATTATTTTGCCAGTCTTCGTCGATCGACTCGGTTATAAGTTTTTCCTCGGTCAGTTTCCTTTTCTTTTTCTTTCGCTTTTTTTTGGAGACCAACTGTTGAATTCCATAAATAAATTTACTCTTGATATTTTTCAGTGTCCACCACTCTGGTTTCCAGTGGAATAACGATAGGCTTATTTGCTGTGAACACCTCCGTCCAGAATTTGATTTTATCCTGTATATTCGAATCGCTCACATCGATTTGCATAAGTGTTATATCGTGTCTCCTGGTCGAATTATACCCAACTAACTTGAGGTGATAACCGCGCTCTCGGGGAAATTCTTAAGGATCTTTAAATCTCGATCGCTCATCGTGAGATAAGAGAACTGTCAGGAATCGGAAATGAAAATTCACAAAAGTGTAAATGGCGAAAAGTATTATCGGTTAACCGAAGCCAAGATAAGCCACTGAGACATTGTTTGCATTTTATTTATCAGACCGTTATAAATATCATCTTGACTCTCGACATTTTTCTTTTCTTACCCCAGGCTATTTTTATTCCTCAGATCCTGCCATCGATCATTCAAAAATCAGATTTTGCGATAAAGCCACGTGCTCGGCGAGATTGATATCGGCTTCAGTTTTTTTTTTTTTTTTTTTTTATTTTTTTTCTCTTTCTCCTTCAATTAACTAATTAAAATAATAAAAGGGGCCGTTAACTCGTATCAGTCTTGCCTCTGCAATCTTCCCATAGATCGATATAAAAAGAAATTCCGCAAACTCCACAAATTTGATCTTATCGAAAAAAAACTTTTCAGGGCAATGGCGGCGGGCCTCGCAGCTCTGTTTAGTCGAGTGGGAGCAATAATGGGTAATTCCATGTTCGGGTACTTAATCGACGAGTATTGCACACCACTGATAATTATAGTTGCGGTGCAACTGCTACGTAAGTAAGAGGGCATCGCGGTATCAATATTTTTTATTTGTCCAGAAAAATGATAATCGATCAATCTTTACAGTGAGTGGGATTCTCGGGATTTTCGTGCCGAGCAAGAGGAAGCAAGAAAAGTCGAAGAAAGCAAAAGTCTCCGAAGAAATGCAAGAGCTTAAGAGCAATAGAGCTGGATAAGCTCGAACCTTTTGCTATTGATTGATTGATTCCATTGTACATGCAAATGAAAAATAAATCTTTTCCACTATTGTCCGTGCATTATATTCAAAGGAAGTACAGTATTTTACCTCGCCAAGTTCTCGTTCATTCATGAATTTATTTATAGTCGCGTTGGCCGGGAATCAATCGGTAATTGATATCGATTTGCCGGATTTTTCACGAGTTCCCCCTGGCCGGATTTTCAGGTTTGGCGATTCGCACGCATTTTTCAGCGATTTCCATTGATGGCTTTATTTATACCACAATTGGCTAGGATTCAGTAATGAACGAGCGGCACTAGTCAGGCGCGTTGAGGTGAGAAGATTTCGAGGACCGAATTAGAAGAAGTCGCGGCTGGCTTTGCAGCCACTTGTCGCGTTGCGCCGCGTAAGTCGCGTCAGAAACTGCCGATCGCACGATTAATAGTCCTTTCTAGGCTGCGCGCATTCTAATTAAAGTCTCGCGTATCGCTTTCTACTAGATTCGTCACGCGCCCAGTGACCGGCCATCTTGGGTCTTCCGGGTCTGCCGGGGCGGCTGCCGAAGGACGAAGACGGACTTCCGGTTCCCGCCATTTCGCCACCGCCACCGACGCCGCCACGACCATCAGGTACGCGGGATGGGAAGCGAATAGGAAGAGGAGAATCCAAACTCTCCTCTTGCCCTTCTGAAATCCTCCTGATTTCCTCTCTCGTTGTTTCTAGGTCATGCGAGGTTCTCTAGATAAAAGTTCAATCGCGACGCGATTCCTCAAGTTTGTTTGCTCGAGCATTTAGTCACCTGATTTTCGCGAGTAACGCCAGTGTGTTTGTGCCACTCGTTTATCTTGTCCATGAGCTTTTTCTGTGATTTTAATTCACCTACCAAATAGCGAGACAATTCAATGTCAGCTAAGGCGATAAAGGTAGAGAGACCTTCGGCTACAGGAGAGTAACAAGCTCTCGCTGGAATAAATCTTTCAAGTCTTTGTCACCGTTTTTTTAAATTCCGTCTTTGACATCGAAAACCTTCTCTGCTTTCCTTTCCGAGAATTCCTCTTTATTAGCAATGGCCCCGTTCAATGTCCAAGCTGAAAGCTGGAAATCTCTCTCATCGTAGATAGAATGCTTCTCGAATAGTATTCGTTGCCTGCGTCATTACAACGCAAAACTACGCGCCACCCCGATAGATTGATAATTAGTCTAGTTTGGCACAAGTTCATTTCTGGTATGGCCTAAGTGCCAACAAGTCTCGATTGAGTGGACGAAAATAATAGTCATTCGCAAAAATAATTGTTGGTCCCTTGTTGGCGACCAGCAGCGAAAGTTTACGAGCGACAATCCGAATCTGAGAATTTTGATATTAGCGCGTATTTCTCTTTGTTCTCTTCTTTTCTCGAAATTTCATTTGGTGGAGTTACCGCTGGCTTTCGGGAAAAGCCAATGGCCCAAGATCGGCTAGACGCTGGCGAGAAACAGCTTTGCAATACTATATAGCACCTAGACGAGAATTACGTAAATACATTTTTGGCATTCGTGGCCAAAATGTTTTGTCCCACGATATACAGCAATGGCCTTCGCACTAAAATCCCGATCGATTATCAACAGGTAGAACACTATGATTGGTTTTCACTCGATAAATAGGCAGCAATTTACGGTGCTGATAGTGCCAAGATTAATTCTGTTTGGGAACTCGATGGCTTCTTTCCTGTGACATCTCCACGTTCCTGAAATCTCAATGACGAGGCGAATAGAGAGAGAGAGAGAGAGAGAGAGAGAGAGAGAGAGAGAGATAGAGAGAGAGCGTACCTCTTTTATTTGTTTAATCTAGCGATGAGACGAATGAAACATCGCAAATCATTTGTGAAAGTCACACCGATCCTGATAACGCATCACAAGTCATTCCTGGCCGACGAGTTACTTCCTCCAGAACGACGAGGCTCCTCGGATTATCTGAAAATATGAAATTTGTCAAAACAGCTCGGGTGTTAGGGGCCCCCCGTTAAAGGACTAAACCTTAAGCTAAAAGTAAAACTAAAACTATTCTGAGACGTTTCCATCTGAAATCTAATCCACTCCGGTTAAAACTAGTTTCAACTGAGATTTGACACGCGATTCTCCCACGTACCTTAACTCTAGATCTCTCGAAAATCATTTCCGAACGGCCTCCTGACAAATGAGACGCGGGGTAGCCGCTGATATTCGATGGATCTTGGCAAGTTCGCGCGGGGGTGAGTTGGCGCGGACACGGATTCTTCTTGTTTGAATTATGTTTAATCGCGGGAGACGCAAACACGATCCCTTTTTACGTTATCTTACTAATTTATAAAGATCAAATAAGCACGGTGTTGTGTCTTTCCGTGGAGAAGAGATAGTGATGGGATGTTGATGTGACGAAACAACACGTGATTGGTAGTCATAAATAATCCACATCGCTAGAAAAGCCTCGTAAAATCTTGTTCCTTCGAAAAATTGCAAAACTTTTGAAAAATGGAACAAAGCCAACCATTATTTAAGCAAAATACTGCTGGCCGGCGCGTGCCAGAAAGTATTTGCAAAAATCCAGATTTCCTCTCAGGAATTTCGGGCAGAGGAAAACACGCAAAACCCAATGAGATGGCTCTTACGAATATTAAAGGAGATTATTCCTTCTCTTCTGTATAATTCATCAAAGATTTGTGCGTTTCTCGCTCGCAAATCAATGAGAAATTTCCAAATGGAGCTCCCCGACGCAAGTCCGAGGGAAATTAATCATAATTTGCGCTCGATGATAGGTCAATTATTTAACAGTCCATTCGATTAAGGAGACAGGTATTTAGGGATGGATTAAAACTTCCCGATAATCTGTCGGATCGTTTATAGTTGAATTAAATTGGGGGCGAGAGTATCCGCGCACAGGTTTTGTTCTTTGTAAGAACGAGAGAGACGATTTTCCTACCGGAATCTGGTAGGGTGGTGATATCTTATCAGCGATTAATAAGAAGCCACCGAAAAGGTATCGAGAGTAAGGTGCATGTGGCCAGTTGCAGATTGCTCGTTCAGCCTCGAAGAAGCAGGAAAAGCTTGTCGAAGGAAAAAATCGAAGAAGTGAAGTTACCGAGGATTTTTATTGGGAGAATCGAGAGAATTTTGGGGTTTCCGGAGGTTTCTCACCAATGAAAGTGCCGTGCAGCCGGGACGGCAGAGGAAAACACCGGGGAATCCGCACCAGGAAACGGCACTGTTATCTCAAGGTCATCCGTTCGCCTCAATTGTGGCCCGGAAGAGACTCACCGAAAAACCTGAGGACTTTACCGGAACCTCTCTACGAACACACCATAATTAGCCATGGGTTAGTTGCTCCGCTCACTCTCCCTCCCCTCTCAGTTATTTCTTGCTCATTCTCTTCCTCCAGCTCTACCTTGCATGACTTATTATAAAGAAAAAGGAAGAAAAACCGCGAAGGAAGATTTTATTGAAAAATATTTTCTTCCAGCTGTTTTTCGAGATTATTTTCTCAGTCTATATGGATTCCATAATTCGAGAATAATATTATTAATATTATTAATGCTATACCAGACGCGCGACATAATAATCATCGTTTCATTAACAAACACTGGAAAACTGGAAATAAAATCAGTCGATCACACTCGTTCTTGTAACATTGCTCATTACATTAGTCATTCGTTGTTTTGCCTATCATTTTTTATTAAAAATGAAAGATTCGCAAAATCTCTCAGACGATTAAAATTTGATTGGTGGTCTTTCTCTACTGTCCTTGGTCGCTTTGCATAAATAAATATATTTGAAATTTAATGGAATTACTTGTAATATATGTTTACTTATCAATAAAATCACATTATCAAATAGTGCGCAGCGAAACTCAAGAAATCTGGCAGACAGGAGCCTCGTTAGACGAGGCTTTATTTATGATACGTAGACGTGTTTATGAGAAATCCGTGATATTTCATTACTGACAATTTTATGCCATTTTCATTTCAAACAATAATCCCGTTTATCACGGGAGTGTATCTCCTGGAGTAAATGTCGTAAATCTCCCCATTCTTGACAATTTGTGCTAATTTACGGAGAAAAGAGCAGAATTTATATTAATTAATCCCATAAGCGTAATCTTGCAAGCCATAATTGGCAATAAATTAGCAGCACACGAGTCCAAAAGAATTCTGATTCAATTTCAAAACAGGAGTCTCACTATCATGGAAAAATTAGTGATGGATTATCGGATTTTGAGAATATTTCAATACAGAAATGTTATTATCTCGATAGGATCATCAACGCATTATCAAAAGTTTTATCGAAATCCGTAACTCGGAGTACCATTAGAATTTTATCGTTTGGAAAGATCCTGAATAAAAATAAATATTCCGGGAATCAAGATGCGATGTCTGGGAATCAAAGTTCAGGAAGATTAAAAATGATGAGCGAGCGTGAAAAATTCTTATCGATATTGCGAACAGTTTAACTTTGGGCTACGGAAATTTCATTTTTGCACGGAGGGTTCGCGCGAATCGAGAAATTTATTAACATAGATTGCGTCGAAAGATTCATGGATCAACTACTGAACATGAATATGTATTTATATTTTTATTTCAGGGCTCGACTTCTTGGCAGACGGAGGTGTCGACTTCGAGCATGCCATCACCGTGACAGGTAAATTTTATGAAATGCATAACCAAGTACATTTTTTGCAAAGTACTTACTGCAGTATAAACTGGAGGAAAGAGAGAAGATATCGATGAGGAGTGTCTCGTGAAAGACTATGTCCGATCAAACTTGAAAGAGTGAGACACCACTCCATCCCCCTAAATCATTACGTTTCTCACGCGTTGCTTTACGATTACTACTTAGTCTTACGTAAAGAGCTTATCGGTATTTATTTTCGTGAACGATGTTTATATTTGGAGTAAAAAATATTTTTATTAGCAATCGATGACTGGCATACGTTATCGATTTTCCCACGATCGAGCGATTGCCACGAAAATCTAGGAACCGTTCATCATACCTTTATCTCTTTAATGGGAGAAAACAACTTACGTGTACATACAGAAAATCATCGAGAAGTATCAATAACCTCGATGGTACCGCGCCAGTAATAAGCATCCGTTTAGCCAATGAAAATTCTTTGGATTTAGAATTAATAAGCCGATTGACCGAAAGACCTAATGGATTTTTATTATGTTTCTCATCGTTAGGTTTCGGCAAGTTTCATTACTCGCTGCTGGCAATCTGCGGTTTAATTTACATGGACACAGCCATAGGCGTGACAATTTTGTCATTCGTCCTGCCAGCAGCACAATGCGATTTAGAAATGGATTCCACTGCAAAGGGTTGGCTAACCGCGTCACCGATGTTAGGTAACCATCCTGCCAAGGCTTGATTCTGTCGTCTCGTTACTATTATCTCAAGTTCGCTTACCTGATCAATTTCTTCTGTCCCCTCGGAAAATCGCAGGCATGGTGATTGGATCGTATATCTGGGGATGCCTGGCTGACACCAAGGGTAGAAAAATCGTGTTGATTGCGACTTTGTTAATGGATGGCATCGTTGGCATCCTCTCTTCCTTCGTTCAGTACTTCTGGGTCTTTTTGGTGTTCCGATTTTTCAACGGGTTTGCGTAAGTTCACTCTCATCCTCGAACAAACTCTGAAAGAATAGAGTAATAAATAATGGTCACTGCTTCTTTCAGCGTTACTGGAGCAATGGGAATTTGCTTCCCGTACCTGGGGGAGTTCCAGCCGACAAAGTACCGTGAAAGATGCCTGTGCTGGATGGAAATGTTTTGGACTGTCGGCGTCATCGTTTTGCCTCGTAAGAATAAATTCCTTCGTGCTTGATCTTTTCGCTTGATTGCCAATTTTTACAAAGGACAATAATCCTACAGTGATTGCTTGGGTGATCGTGCCACTGGATCTCTCCTACAATGCCGAGGGCTTTTATTTTAAGTCTTGGAATCTCTTCGTGGCACTTTGTGCTCTGCCATCGATCATGCTCGGGCTCTGGCTATTCGCTTTCCCGGAAAGCCCGAAGTTTCTTCTGGAATGCGGCGAACCAGACGCCGCCCTCGAGGTCTTCAAATGGATCTACTCGCAGAACACCGGAAAGGATCCAGAGACCTATCCGGTAAATATAGTTCTCGGTCTATCATGACAACACCAGTGAAATGTCTTTTGTCGTTTGTCTCTGTTCTGACTTGTCTGTCCTCGAAGGTGAAAAGCTTGCAAGAAAAGCAAAAGGATACGAATACCAGGTCGTTGAAGCTGCATAAACGAAAGGATCTGAAGGTTCTGTGCTCGGAGGTCTGGGAACTCACCAATGCCCTCTGCAAACCACCCTATCTGAGGAACACGATGCTGGCCTGTGGCATTCAGTTCAGCCTCACCAGCAGCTACTACACCCTGATGGTTTGGTTCCCGGAACTCTTCACCAGATTCGAGCAATTCGAGCACCTCAATCCAGGAGAGACAACTTCGGTTTGCATCGTCTCTTCCTCGTCGGAGAACACGACCGAATTCTTGGATCCTTATGGATGCGACACAGTCATAGGTGCTGAAGTTTATCTCCATACGGTCTATATAGGATTAGCCTGTATTCCTGGCTCCATCATTCTCCCCATTTTCATACACAAATTGGGAGCCAAGTTTTTCTTAAGTAAGTATTGGTAAGGGCTCTGTACCCTACCAGAGAGAGAGAGAGAGAGAGAGAGAGAGAGAGAGAGAGAGAGAGAGTGAGTTTCTCCTTAATAAATTTATTCTTTCATTTTCAGTTGTCTCACTGATGATATCCGGTGCTGTAACTGTTGGCTTTTATTATGTGATAAACTCTACGCAAAATCTATTGTTGTCGTGCGTTTTCGAAGCTCTTACTTCTCTCGGTATCTCATTAGTTTATTGCGTTATCGTCGATATGTTTCCGACGAATCTCAGGTAAGACATTTATCTAAAATTAGCATAGGATCGTTTCGACAAAGGTCATTTCATTAATGAGATATATTTCCTGCAGAGTTATGGCCGCGGCGTTATCTCTCACTATGGGTAGACTAGGTGCCCTTATTGGCAACTTGGTATTTGGTTACCTGATAGATTTAGCTTGTGTAGTACCCATCGTTTTATTCGCGGCCTTTTTATTCTGTAAGTATTTCGAGGTATTGAGATAACTTTTCCTCGATTGTACATATAGAAAAGTTCAATGAAATTTCTCTTCTTTTTTTGCAGTATGTGGATTTTTATCCTTCTTCCTACCAAGGACAGGAAAGGAGACTTTAGATTGATGAAAGAACCTTATCTCACTCCTGGCATTAAGGACTTTTTGCGAGTTAAATAAAAGTTATAACTAATTCTATTGATCTTTATAAGACTCGTGCTTGTCACTCGTATCATCTTCGTATTCCGATTCATTCACCAAGCAACGCTGGTTATTAATTTAACGAAATTGTACAGTGATCAGTGTTGATTCGTAATATCATTGAATTGAACTTTTATCATAGTTTAAACTTCGCTTAAGAAGAAAATCATTTTCTCTTGCCTTCCTAATTAAGGAACAAAAGTTTAGTACACGCTTTACTTAAACTTCGAACAATAAACTTAAATGGCAATAAATAAGAATGCTTACTTATCGAAATAAACTTAAGATAATGGTAAATTAATTAAGTGTACACAATGTGTTATAAGAAATTATTAAGAATCTATTAGTGAATAATTATATAAATATATATATATTTTATATTTAAATATTGTGTTATAAATGTACAGTTTCCAAATTAATCTATGTATAGAAATATGAACGAATAAATGTTTATTACAGAAAAATGAGTGAGGACTTTCCTTCATTTCCCAAAAGCTTGCGTTTAATATAAGTATAACGTAATTGTAGTGCTTACGTATCTATATTTGTTTAACTTGGCACGAAACTGCAGATAACTGATTATGTTTTTGAAAATACTACTATGCTCTAGAATATCAAGCTCAACTGTATATTCTCTTTACGAATTTCAGAGTGTTCTGTCAGTTTGGTATACTGGATAATTATAAGGGAAGAAGACACGAGGGGCACGAACGATTCATGAATCCTCGATATTATCCTTCTCTCATCGTTCCCCCACTCCTAGAAAATGAAAATTATGTAACTTTAAGAAAATTGTATTTCAATGTTTGAGAAATTTCAAAAGTAAATCAGAAAGCGATTATGAATCATTGCTGGTACTTGCTTAATATTTTATCAACTGGATACCCATTAATGGGTTCTTTGCTATTAACGCTTAACGACCAAAAGTATATTAATTGGCTTTTGTTCCTTTTGCTTATCAATCCATTTAACGATTTGTTTGTTGCCTTCCACTTTCCAAATCTAATTGCTGTCAAGGTAATCAGAAAGATATTTTATTTGAAAGCTGTAGAAATAAGAGTATATAATCTCATACGGGAGTCAAAGGCAAGTGGCAGTCGACTAAGTCAGTGAGACTTAGTTTCCTCTTAAGGTGTTACATTTTTTTTATTAAGTTCTTCATAAAGTTTTATTCACGCGATCGTTGTCATTGATCTCAGAGCTTTACGTTATACACATATCCTTAAGTATTTCTTTATCATTATTCCGCTATCTCTCTTTCTCTCTTTTTCTTTCATTGGAACGATTAATTTTCGGTGATTCTTTTCGGGGTGATACGGTGAACACAGTGGAAGAAATTCCTCGAGAGTTGTCAGGATTTGAAAGAGAAGTAAGAAGGGTGGATAATTGGAGGATTTGACGCATTCTTATCGCGCAGAGTTCTTGGTGATGTTGTGAGTGGTCAGCGTGGATCGTGCGTCAAAAAGCATGTGGCCGTGCAGTTGCGTGTTTGCTATACGGGTGAGACGTCACGCAGACCAATGAGTCTCCTCTGATAAATTGTCAAATCGCAGCGTCAAAGGCTACCATGCGATTCCGATGCGCCAGTGAGAGACTCTGCGAGAGATTTTCTTCTTGCAAGCGATTTATCGACGCTGGCACCGATTAGCTTGTAGGAGGGTCCATGTAAGTGCTATTTCCGGCTCCCGAGCTACTCGCTAGTTTCGTTTGGTAGTTTTGTCTCTTCTTCATCTTCGACTTCGACCTTTCGATCAGTTTCACTCTTCGTTCAAGGTGCTGAAGACATTTCTGCCAACGCACGTGGACCCTCCTCTAGATTTCAAGAAAATGCTGCACTTAGGTAATCCAGCTTCCCCGAGTATTTTTCTCCTCGTTCCTTCATTCCTTATCGCGTGATACAAAACTCTTTCTTGACAAACAAATTCTCTCCCACCGCTTCCGCATTAAAGCAAAAGTGGGTTTCCCTTGACTTTAACATTTTCACGTTCGTGGTCAATCGAACACCTACGATCCGAGGTTTATTCCTCCTCGTTGTCTCTGCCGGTCCCTATCAAATTGCTAGACTTGGAGTGATTTTCTACGCTAGAGGATTGTCCCCTTATCCATTCATGCCAATTTTCTCTTCTCGGCGCACATAGACCTTTTCATGGCTCGAGATCATCCGTCAAATCCATCCAGTAGGCCCTCCAATGTCACTCTTCCTCGGCAACGTCATCGGGGCTATTTATGGTCCACTGACCGACAATTCGCACAGTACACTCGATTTTCCATGAATTTTCTTTAAAGACTCGCAATCCTTTTCATTCTTTTGACGTTGCAAAATTCTTTATTCGTCGCAAAATTTCGTCGAGGTGACCCACTTCTTTCTTACAAAATCAATCGTTTTTTCTTAAGTACACAGTGACGCTCGTTGATATCAGTGGCAAAGTATGGAATATGGAATCTAAAATAAATTCAATTTGACGTCGATCCTTTCTTTTTTTTTGTTACATATTTTTTTTTTTTTTTTTTTTTTTTTTTTTTTCTTACGTAAATACTACTCAATGTCTGTGCTACAACGTGCACCGCAGATGCCAAATAAATTGAGTTGTAAATCGATAAGTTCTGTCTCTCGTGGATATAACGCGATATCTGTGCTACAATGTAAATCGGACCTCGAATAACTTAAAGTTGATAATATTTCGTAAATAGAAGGCTACGTCTGCGATACAAAGTTAGCCGGATTTGAAATTAATTCAAGTGGAAGTTGATAATTTTTTCGTAAACAGAAAAATGTTGATGTCTGCGATAGAATTTGACCAAAAATATCTAGACTGATGGAAGAGTGAAGTTGAATAGATAAAAAGTAGCAAGGATTTTAGATCGGCGGAGGAAGAAAGTTTTCCGATTCCTCGGGAGTTTATCGGGGGATGATGATTTATATAGTAATCACTGCCACTCACAAAGATGTTCTTCCGCTCATCTTTCATTCGAGATATTTGTATGAAGTAACAATTACCGCTTCCTACTTAGGCCCTAAGCTAGCAATAAGCATAATGACCGGTTTAATCTAAAAGAATGTGGCCTAAAAAATCGCAAGCTTCTCCCACCAACAATAAAATACTTACTCATTAAGCATGGTCCAAGAAACTCTATGGAAAAACTCAAGAAACTATTTAATAAAGATCATATGACTTTTCCTATCAAGCGCACACCTATAATTATTAATTTCAACAATTGCATATCTTCGTTTCTTGACGTGCGTTAATTTGAAGTGTCGATGAGTATTATCGGTGGAAGAACGTTTAAATAAAGCAACTGGAAAAATTTGACAAAATTATCAAGAAGAGTAATATTTGCTAATTAGTAATTGTTTATTAAGTTGTTACCAAATTGGGGGCGCAAAATCAGAGGGGGAAACTTATCCCCCCTCTTCTCAGCTCTTAACAGCTTTAATTGGGTGACTCTTGACTTTCATGAAACGGAGTTATCGCTAGAGTAGGGGACCCGAGGAGGGAAAAAATATTTTTATAATCATTCCTCCCGCCCCACTCACCGATTATTCTTATAGATTCTGCCTCTCGCACATTTCCTGCAACATTCGCATCGTGTCCCGCACACGTGCTCGATTCTTGATGGCCGATTTATATATTAAATTCTTCTTACCGACAAATTCAAACGTCTCTAGTAGTTTCTCACTCTAAACTGGTCTATTGCGTAGGTGTAGACTTATTTATTAAATCGTCGTTTATTTATCATTGATACGCATAACAACGTAAAGTTCAACTTGCAAAAAAATGTTTAAGTGCTCGGGTACACGCTATGTAGAATAATTTCGAAGAACTACTCTTCGATTTCTCTTGAATCAATTTCTCAATAATTAAGTAAACTTCCTCTTGGAATTTTGTTCTTGAACCCGTGGTACTTTTAAGGGGTGTTTGGTAAGTTTTCACATTGATTATTCGCTACTAATATATCGATTCTTTCTTCTTTTTCCCCTGATCTCTTTCTTCTGTGATTCAAACAAGTTTCTCCGTTTATTTTGCCAAGAGTGAAAACATTTATTCCTCGCATTCACTCAGTGAAAGATTGTTGTATTTTGATAAAAATAGATATCCTGCTGAATGTGAAAAAATTTAATTAACGCAATCAGAGCTTGCTCGAGTTCAATTCGAGTTTATTATTAGCAAATCTATCAAAACTATCAACCAAAGCTTTGCTTTGGAGTGATAAGTTGGACGTTTGACGTTTTCTAACAATATTTCTCTTCTAGCTAATTAACAATAGGGAAATCATCGTAATTAATATGATTTATATAAAGTTAAATGTCCATTCTCGTAATCTCTAAGGATATTGCATAAAAATTAAGAAGTTTATGGTGTGTGTGTGTGTGTAAAACTAAGAGAGAGAGAAAGAGAGCGCTTATACATGTGTCGTGAAAAATTATTAATCGACTATACACAAAATGACACAGAAATTTATGTTATAGGAACGACAAAACTTAGATTAGTACAGTTTTATTTCATCATCCAATCTTACCATAAAAGCATTATATAAATTCCTCCATTATTTCATCATTGAGTCTGCTCTGTTATAAATTCTTCATTTTATAAAAAAGAAACCGTCTTACTCGCTTTGTTATAATGACTGTTAATTTTAGTGTTCAGAGAGAGTTCTGTGCACGTGTCTTGAAAAATGGCGAAAATGTGAATGCACCTATCACGAACTGTGACCCCTACTGATAATATATGATAGCTTAGCTGGACCATTCGTTTTCTTAATCGACATCTAACTTTATCACCATGGCGCCGTCCGTAGGTAAATAGAGCTGATTGAATAAAACCCTATTCGAAACGCAATTCTTTCGTCCAAGTAGAAATGTAATTAATAGAAATATCTTTTTCCCATTAGAAATCCAAGAATCAGTCGAGTTGAATATTCAGCATGCTGTCAATGAAACAGGTGAGGCATCTTTTTGTGTTATATTTAATTGAACTGCAGACTACAAACTGCTGTTTATTGGACTGACTAATTTTGCCATTTAGGTTTCGGTAAATTCAATCTAAAAGTCACGCTACTATGTGGCTTAATTTATTGCAATACCGCATTTAGTATTACCAGTATTGGATTCGTCTTACCTTCAGCAGCATGTGACTTCCAAATGACCACAATTGACAAGGATCGATTGAGCACAGCTTTTATGCTGGGTAATAAGAAAAAGAAGAGTGATTCGCATAATTCACAAATCGTCTATTCTATTTCCCGTGATTATTAAGGTTTTGGTAAATGCCGTATTTTAGGTATGCTGGCCGGTGCATACTTCTGGGGCTGTTTCGCTGATCTCAAAGGGAGAAAATATTCCTTAATGGTAGCGTTACTGGCACATGGTGGAATTGAATTTTTATCCTCTCTCATGTCAAATTACTGGTGCTTCATATTCTTAAAGTCAATTAGCGGTTTTGTGTGAGTAACATCAATGGCTGTAACATCGATTGGTTTTTCGAAGTTTCACTGAAATTTTTCATAAGAGACAAACTTTTTATCAGATTGAGCGGCCAAAGTGGACTACTATTCACTTATCTGGGTGAATTTCAACCTACAAAATATAGAGACAGGCTACTTTGTTGGTTAGAAATGGCTTGGACAATAGGCCTCATTTTACTGCCTCGTAAGTGCCATTTAATCCCTTTGCGCGCGCTTATATCTTTTTATATATTAATCATTCGTTATTATGGGTTTATTGCAGTCTTGGCTTGGATCGTTATCCCCCTTAATTTGAAACTGGAGTTTTGGCCTTTCTCCTTCCATTCCTGGAACATATTTGTCCTGACATGCTCGATACCTTCCCTGCTTATCGGTGGCTGGATTTACTTCTTTCCGGAAACGCCGAAGTATCTGGCGGAAGCCAGCAGACATACGGAATTAGCCAATGTACTCGGGCGAATGTACTCCGAAAATACTGGGAATTCACCAGAGGAATACTTCGTGAGTTCTTCGAGTTTATAATCTAAAATTAGAAATAAGGAAAGGAAAGTTCTCCATTAATCCATTACTGATCCTTGGTCATTGGGCTCCTTGCAGAAAAACGTGGCTAGACACGAGATTCCAAGTGTGAGCGAAATGGTGAAGACAATACAAGGAAAAGCAGAAGAAATACCGAACAAGGAGGAGAATAAGAAGTCTTTGGAGAAGATGTTGCAGGCTTTATATGGTCAAACTGCAGCACTATTGAAACCTCCGTATACTCAGCGTACCTTCAGCATTTGTACCCTCATGTTCTGCGTGACTTCCTCTTATTACACTTTAATACTTTGGTTTCCCGATATGTTCCAAAGATTCGCTAAATTTGAGGAGAATCACCCAGACTCTTCCACGAGTATGTGCAAATTATCGAATGACATTGCCACGGTAAATGAGACAATGGTAGGATTCTTGTTATTTTATTACACAATTCTCTTCTAAAAATATCTTTGGCCACTATTAACCAATAGCTCTGATATCCGCAATTTCCAGGCATTAAAGATGGACACTTTTGGTTGCCAAGACTCGATTAATATGGACGTATTCTTACACACTCTAATTTTAGGATTATCGTGTTTACCTGCTAGTATTTTACTGCCACTCACAGTTGATCGTGTGGGGTACAAATTTTATTTAGGTAATGGCTCAGATTATTCACGAGAAATTATCTAAGTGATTTACACGAATTCCCTTACAGTTTTTTGTACCCTGAGCGCATGTGGAATAACCATAGGATTGTTTTTTGTCAAGTCTGCAACGCAGAATCTAATCCTTTCCTGTTTATTTGAGGCATTGCTATCTGTTTGTATGAGTATTGTGTTCTGTGTCGTGGTAGATTTATTCCCGACGAAATTGAGGTAAGAGAAGGCAAGAGAATGCTTTGAAAATTGTAAAGCTTTTATATCTCCGTATTAATTGCGATGAATATCTTCTCAGAGTAATGGCAGCGGCTTTATCAGCGTTTTGCGGTCGATTAGGGTCTTTGGTGGGAAATGCCCTTTTCGGATATCTCATAGACACATATTGCGTCTCCCTGATAGGAATCGTAGCCTTGGAATTATTAGGTAAGCCTCCGCAAATTTAAAATAGTATATTCCTAAAAGGTTTTGAGAATAATTATATTCATAAATTCTAATAACCAGACGATGATTATGCAATGTTTGTTCTTAATATTTTTACTTCTGGTTTGAGATTATTTCACTGATCTATATTCATCTTCCCATTTGTACCGCAAATTATTACATAATCATATTTAATATTTTAGTGTCTGCTGGTCTTGGTCTATTTCTTACTGGAAGAAATAAAGATTCAAAATCAATTCAACCAAGAGTGAGGGACACTGCTGCTTAATGTTACTATCATGTGTTTTTACTTGATAAATTTTATTTATTTTGTGTACCGCCTACATTTTTGTGTACTAAAAGTGAAATGTAAAAATACTGCAAAACATTCTTTGAACAAGTGTACCCAATTATTTCAAGTATCATACCATAGTACCATATGTGATAATGTTAATCGAATTTTAAATTAGGATAAGTGTTCAGAGTATATTTGTGCAAGTAAATAAAGAAACAATTTATAAATTTGGGGAGAGTAGTTGGATCAGAGAAAAATCTTCGATATATTTCGTAATCACAGAAGATAGAGCTAGCTGTGGATATTTTGTGACGTCTTTTTATAGATAAAAAAAGGAAACAGTACTCACGGTGGGAGGAGAAGACTGCTCCAAGAGATCATTAACATTATTAACTGGGAGTTGCGCATATTTGAATAAAGTAAATGTTGAATAAGAATTGAACAAATTATTTACTTATAAATGCAATGTGTGTGTGCGTAATTCCGCAGTAATAAAGAGACACTAAAAAGGTAAAAATTGTTTTACCTTAACTTAGTAATTCAGAGTCCCATTTGAAATTTTTACCATATCTTGACAATGCCTTTGAAATAAAATTCCCTATAATAACATCTAGTGCTTTTAAGTAACACCAACTTCAAGTAAATTGAAAACAATTTAGTTATAATTTCTTTATTTGCATATCATACAGAGGTGATGACTGTCGAAATATATTGTTTTAGTGTGTAATTATAAGCATAAATTCCTGAACTGTGATATGAAATATTTTTTTAATTGTTTAACCTGGTGCTTTGCAAGAATTAGCTAATATTCGGTTAATATTACGAAAAATTTATTATAGCTAATTGTAAATTATATATCAATTATGTCAAGATACGAGCTTCGAGTAAAAACAAAATCGGGTCAAAAAGTTATTGATAGCTTAACCCCAAAACATACAATTTTGTTTTTAAAAGAAACACTAAGCAAGCTAGCAGAAATTTCTCCTGAGTATCTTTATGTTCTCAGAGGATATCCTCCAAAACCTATAGATCTTGGTAAAAACACTACACTTGAAGAATGTGGCATAGTTTCTGGAGAAACTTTAATAGTAGAAGAACGAAAAGATGTACATAATAAGAAGAAGAAACAAAATATTGAAAATTTAGACACTCATATTGTTAATCAGGAACAATTGAAGAATGGTTGTTTATTAAAGAAAGTTGTACCATCTGATAATTCATGTTTATTTTCTAGTGTTGGATATGTTCTTCATGGTATGTTTATTAGTTTTCTTAATTTTTATTTTAAGCACTTGTTTTAAGACTTTTTTTATAGGTGATTTGGATACTTCCCGTTCTACTATAATGAGAAAAATGGTTGCAAAGATAATAGCTAGTGATCCGGAACAATATAATGAAGGTGTATTGGGTAAAACAAATAAAGATTATTGTGATTGGATAGTAAAGGATGACTCATGGGGTGGAGCAATAGAGTTATCAATATTTTCTAAATTCTATGCAATAGAAATAGCTGTAATTGACAGTGTTAATGCCATAGTTAGTACATTTGGAGAAGATCAACATTACGAAAATAGAGTTTTTCTTATGTTCGATGGAATTCATTATGATCCTGTATATATGGAGAATTTTGGTGTAAGATACTATTGCTCTTTACATAAAAATTTTATTTAATAAATAATACATTACTGACTTAATATACTTATAATAAAATTATATTCTCAGGATTTCAGCATTAGGACTAGATTTCCAACAGATGAAAAAGAAGTTATGTCCCAAGCTTTAGAACTTGCTAAAGAAGCCAAATCTAGTCATCAATTTACAGATGTAGAGAAATTTACACTAATATGCAGTGACTGTGATGTACAGTTGAGTGGACAAATTGCAGCACAGACACATGCCAAAGAAACAGGTCATATGAATTTTAAAGAGATAAATTATTAACATGCTCAAAAGTTCAGTTTAATAAAATTTTTACTAGTTGCTGCTAAACTTTAGGTAGAATTTTTTAAATAGAGTTTGGAAGCTTAAAATATAAATAATATATAAATTTTATATTTACAACTACTTTATATAAGTATTTAGGAGAAGGTATATTTTGTGAAAATGATCATGTAATTTGAAGGTATAGTTACAATTATTTAAATATTTTTTTTTATAACGAATATCAAATTATGAAACATAAGATTTACATGCATTATGCATGTATTTCGAATTTTAATATTTTTTTTTTCTAAATTATTCATAATTAAAACTTCTTTTTCCTACTAAAAGTCAATTTAACTTGCTGATATTCTCTTTATATTTTTATTCAAATATTAAGTTTTGCTAGACTGAAATAAGTTTAAGAATTTTTGGCAAAATTAAAAGTCTATTTAATATATTAATTAGTTATGTTTCAAATTTTATTTAAATTAAAAAAAAAAAGTTAAATTAAATATTAAATATGAAAATTATTTAAATTAGTCTGAATGATCAAGGACTCTAAATACAGATGATAAATTATTTTTAATATATTTAAGTTTGAAAATGAAATTAAAAAGCATAGAATATAAGACTACTTAAGTAATTTTACAAAAAAGTCTTGTATAAAGGGTGATAATCCAGAACTGAATTTATTATTCATAAGTATCTTATATTTAAGGGTATTTTAGTAGTAAAATGTTTTGTTCATACTGATAATAAATATACAATACAACAATTTTACACCATGAACTGAACTCTATAAACTTTTATACCTTTTTGATCGTAAAAGTAAACACTTTTATCATTCCTCGTGAAAATACTATGAAAAGTGAAATGTAAACTAAAAAAAATCAAGTAGAATTGAAGAATTAGATTTTATTGACGAATGAACCATATAAAATCAAGATGAGCGTGGTGAGCCGGTAAAGAGGATGGAAGAAGAATTTATAAGGAAAATGTGGGACAGATGGCGTTGTTTGTGACAAAATTAAAACGACGCACGATTTTCAGTTTCTCACGAACCGTGACAAAGGGTATGTCGTGTGGCTACATAAACAGAATTAGAAGTTAACGCGTCGAATATTTTCATAAACCAACAACGAAACTTTACAGTACAGACTCGGTGAAATTATATGAAGCTATTATTAAAATCGTGAAAAGTCATAGTACATTGTTTTATAAAGATTGAACATAATGTGATCATTTAAATCATTCATGTAGTAAAATGACGCCTCAGCTGACACTTTTACATATAGTCGATAAAAATCTACTGATAAATAGATGAAAATGGAAGATGAAGCGGACCTGAGAGAGCAATTATTCCACAATACAGTCCGCGAAAATATTGTGAGTAACACATTTCATATTCTTACTATTAGCTTTGACATATTATTGATCATTATTTTGCCTTGTGAATTTGTCTTCTTCTGACGTTCCCATGCCACGTATGTCATAAATTTTTTTTTTACACAGCAAATACAATGATATAAATCCATTGAAAAATGTACTATCAATTGAACGATAACCTATATCTAACACTAATTAAAAGGAATAATTGAATGGTAGGATGGAACTGTGAACTGAGCATTAATTTCAAAATATCAGATATATTAGATTAGATTTAATAATTTCAGTACAAAGTACTTTACAGCAGGAAGGATGCTATTGGGTTTTATTTTATCAATGATTGTTTTTTATCAATCACCTTTGACACTGCCCATGGTCTATCAAAATTGCAACGTAGCGTAAATTTATCGAAAAGAACAAAAAAATAAGGTAGCCGATTATTCGTGACGTATACGTCTATCGGCAATCGAATAATAGCTTTAGCCTTTCCTTATCTGCCATTAGTTGTAAATAGATGTTTTCCATAAATTTTTCATTCAATAGTTGATAGATTTGTGGCGCACGCACGCACACACGCACGTACGCACGCACGCACGCACGCACACTCGCCACTATCAAATATTTCTGAAGAAAACTTGCTTTCTCGATACTTTCTCGAGTGATTGATCAAACCTGACTGTCTCTACTACTGTTTTCCTCGCGTTTCACCTTTTCAAGTGAATTTTTGTCGTGCAATAATTATGCGATAATTATGCGCATGCTTTATTCAGGAAACCCAGCGATATTTTGATTCTTTCCACGTTGTTGCTCCATTCGGTTTTATTTAACAATGAACACGATTAAAGCGAGTGAAGCGAGTTCTTTCTTTCTGCAACACTCTTTTTTAAACGCGAAGCGTGTTTGCTGATAATAGTATCGGAGCAACACGATTGTTAGAGCAATCGTCTTAACGGTTTATTTCTCCAAGCGAAATTCTTTCGCATCCAATTAAATGCCAGCCCATTTATACCTCGAGATTCGATGCCAGGTATAATCGAAATGCCCTGCCAAAGAAAGAAGTTTTATGCGAATATCAATTACGGAGCCCCTTTGTTGAAATTGCTCTTTGTTACTCTCTGGAGCTATTATGAGGATCTCGTTTCAAACATTATGCACGTTTGCACTGTGAAAATATCAATCGAACGTACACGATTGTACCCTTCTATGAAACTCTCTAAATAAAGCTTGTTTTATCAGATTGCAGGATTTTGAGTTCATCTAAAATTAAGCAGTGGGAAGAAATTTGGATAAACAACCTGCGTTATATGTTAGCTGCAAAAATAAGACTGATCCCGATGACATTCGCTGCTCCGATAAATTTTCATCCGTTGTTTTTTTTTTTTCTCTTAGAGACACAGAGATATCGGATAGACGTGTAAAGGTAGTAACGTGCGCGCATGTAAAGAAAGCGTCGTGCCAAATAGTTTGTACATTGTAACGGAATACGAGCTTTCGTACACGGAAAGCAGCCTGTTGCACTTGGAGATAGCAAAGGTATCCTATTCTGAGCCGGCTCGAGGTAGGCTGTGACACGCTTTGCCAAGACGAGGATACCACGCGGTCAAGAAATATATGCGATGTAGCACAAACTTCGCTAAATCGCTAAGTGGTACACATAATACTGATGACGGCCAATCAAAATAATACTTTTATACTCCTTAATTACAACACACTCTCTTGCATCGCTGCAAACAGAAGACCTACTTTTCCTTCCTCCTCGAACTCGTCGCACTTGCAGAAATTATCAGTCGGAACTAATTGGAATAACATGAACTAATTGGAATTTGCAGCGGATAGCTCGATGAGCTCGCTTGCAGGGTTCACACTAATTTGCATTAGACTGCGAGATTTCATTGCGCTTTGATTAATAGCTGTCCGTCTTGTCGTAAAGATATTTTTACGTAAGTTTACCATGCCTTGACTAATGGAATGTTCGGTCCTGGCCAAGTTTCTCGCTCGAATTGATTAGAGGACGACGCTCTTTTCTCGTTATCCTCGTTCCCGTTCGAAACCTTTTACTCGAAACCCCTTAAGATAGTTTTCCTCTTTACCTGACAATGTTATTTTATCTTTTTAGGAGCACTCGATACTTTTCTCTCTTTGCTTTCGTGATTCTGCGAGCTGATTCTCTTGATACTTTATAAAAAGATACCCTCGTAAATACCTTTGTATTTACTGTAACGTATCTTATCGGATCCAATGGAGTCGAAGACGAAACAATTGTGACAAAACACGACTAAGGTTTCTTAAATCCACGTAGCCTTGACATTGACGAGATTTCACGGAGAATTACATCCGCTCTTATATAATTTTAGGGCTGACTGCAGTGAAAACGACTTCCTTTGTCCTTGAAAATTCGCCGCCTCGTTGCACGAAGCAATCATTATTTTAGATAAGAATGAACAGGAATCAGGGCACATTTATCAGTAATTGGCACCATTCTTCGTTTCATGCTTGATGTATCAGAATAATATGTTTTATGAATCTCCGTATATTCTCCCTCCGTGTATCTGAGTTTCTAAATATCTAAATTTATCTTTTATAAGGATGATTTAACGTGAATTCTCTCTACAATAGTCTCGCGCGAGTAGGCACGATATGTTCTCTTCGCGCGAGTCTCGCATTATTTCTCCGCTTGATGGTATTTTAAATTACCTCGTCCTCTTTGTACACGTATACAGTGACGTTTTCCTTGTGTAGCTTTGTTTCTTTTTCTCTCTCCCCCTACACCCTCTTACCCTCGCTCTCTCCATACACCGAGGTCGATGAACCGCTATTTTTATACTTACTTGATTTGTACCTCACAAAAAGTGGTAACAGGATCATTTTAACAGCTCTTTTTATCTGGCGCAAACTATTGCCAGATAATGATTCGATAAATGTACGATCAATTTCTAAAGTTCATTAAAGCTTAATAGCTTTCAACGTAATTTCATTAATTCTGTATTCAATGATGAATGGAGATTGAATGATAAAAGGTAAATAAGTAAATAGAGACCAGGTGGTTTCGGGGAATAATAAAAATCATACATACTTTTATACTCGTCGAAACATTTGCAACTTTATCACGTGTTGTTTGCAATTGTACATGCAAGTGTGAAGCAAACATCCTTCCTGTTCTGTAGTAACGTGATATTAATACTCGTGGAAATGAATAGTTTAAAATATTAGCTTGGCAATTGACTTATACAATTGAGAGCTTGCGTTATTATTTATCGTCACTAATTTGTAATTCTTCATTAATCAATGGAGTAAATAGAAATTGTATTTTTGTTGCAGATCTTCCTGCTGTTATTTCTCTTGCTCTACATTTCCAGCTTTGCGCTGATTGGAAGATTTCGGCGGCGTGATCGAGAAGATTATTTTTCAGTCGATGAAGATGAGGCTACTGTTTATAGGATCAGCCTCTGGTTGTGTACGGTCGCCCTAGCAGTTTCAGTGGGTGCTACTCTCTTGTTACCAATATCCATCGCTAGCAATGAAGTCCTAATCTTGTATCCCAATAGCTATTACGTTAAATGGCTCAACAGTTCACTTATACACGGTAAACTACGCTTTCACTCTTGATCAACGTTTACACTAAATTAGGTTGTATCATATTTCACGATTGCTTTATTTTTTATAGGACTCTGGAATCATGTATTTCTCTTCTCTAACTTATCACTCTTTGTGTTTCTACCATTTGCTTACCTCTTCACAGAGTCTGAAGGTTTTTCGGGTCATCGGAAGGTAATTGTTACATGGTTAATCAAAGATACACGTATACGCACACACACACATACATACACACACATACACAAATAATTTATAGTCTTGTTTTATAGCTTCTTGATTTTTAGGGTGTTATGGCAAGAGTATATGAGACTGTAACAGTTCTATGTCTCTTAGGAACCTTGGTATTGGGTATGACCTATGTTTTATCAGCACTAATAGATTACCAAAAATCCAGTTTACACACATTACTGAATTTGTGGAGCTATTATCTACCGTTTCTGTATTCCTGTGTATCTTTTGTTGGAGTTGTAATGCTTTTGGTGTGTACTCCAATTGGATTTGTGAGACTTTTTGGAGTAGTTGGATCTTTTCTTGTAAAGCCACAATTCTTAAAAAATCTTGATGAAGAGTTTTCCGCATATCGGCTCGAGGAAGATTGTATCAGGTACTGATTGACTATTTCAGCATATTTTACTAAAGATTTTCACTAAAGAATTGTTTCTAATTCTAGGAGAAGACTTCAACATGCAAAAATGACAGGAAAATCTTACGTGTCTCCAATGCCAATGTCCCCTCCAGGATGTAGTGCAATATTAGAAGATGATGAGGAACTTTTGAGTGTTAGTCCTGGACTGATGTCTTTAAGAAATGGTGCCTTGCAGAGAGGCCTTGCTCAGAGGTTGGAGGATGTGCAGAAAAGAAGGAAATTATTAGATGAGCAAAGAAGGACTTGGTGGGTCCGAAGGACTGTACTATATCCTTTGGCAATGCTTGCTTTGTTAGTTTTATCCACTGCCACTGCATTGTTAGCTGTGCAAAATACATTGGAGTTGCTTGTTGGAATCAAAGCTTTACCATTAAGTACCAGGGTAGGTGCAAGAGATCAAATTTATTACTTTATTTAAGTTAATTTTTCTCATAGTTATCCACATTAATAATTTCTTAATTTTTTTTTTCGTATTTTCAGCAATTCACTCTGGGCATTAGTTCATTATCTAAACTAGGTCCTATAGGGGCTACTGTTGAAGTTGCTGTGATTTTTTATCTAGCAGCAACTAGTGCAATTGGACTCTATACCTTACCAGGTGTAAGGAGAGTTCAACCGCAGCTTCATTCCACTCCGCTTACTCATTTAATCGCAAATTGTGCACTGTTACTCGTCCTCAGCTCGGCATTACCACTTTTATCTAGAATCCTAGGTACGTAGCAATTTTGCGTTTAATTAATTATTAATTTTGATTTATCATTTATATCGATTATTCCTTAAGTGTAATATGCTCTTTATAGGGATGACAAATTTCGATCTATTGGGTGATTTCGGACGCATCGAGTGGCTAGGTAATTTTAAGTTAGTATTGTTTTACAATTTAATTTTCGCTGCAGCAGCGATAGGATGCTTGGCGACAAAATTCACGGCTACTGTGCGTAAAGAAATCTACACCAGATTACAAAGTAGTTTTATGAGTATTTTCATAAATGAAAGCAAGAGAACATCGTCAGGAACGTTCTCCTCAAAAGAAGATTAGACTGATTTATATTTTAAGTAAAAAGTATGAACAAACTATGTTCATGAAGAAATAAAATCAATAGCAGTTTTAATAAAAAGACGTATTTAAAAAGTCATTAGGTATTTGTACACAAATTAATTCGTACAAAAATTAACTTAAATCAATTTATGTTCACCCTTTGATAAAATTTGAGAAAAATATGAGACCTGCCAAGATATTATATAATGTCAATATCACCTTAGTTAATTTATTAGTAATTATCATCAGAATAATTATTTAAAGAACTAGAATATACAAGCTGCTGAATATATAGCAGTTGCAATGACAACCCAGTATTGTGATAAAAATATAAAACATAATTAAAATATAATAGTATATATATATACATCTTAATTAATTTGTATTAAAGTAATGATTGTTTATTATCTTTCTATAAATTTATCTACTGGTTGTCTTGTGTCTTTTAACAAAGAATTAGTTTCTGGAAAACGTTTAATTTTCTAAGAATCATATCAAGAGGAAGAATAAAATTCAATTCAATTATGTAAGAACAGAGTAATGTTATTCTGTGCCCTTTTTAAGAATGAGTATTTATTCTCAAAAGTATCTAGTCTTAAAATATGATGCTTAAAAATGAATCCAAATATGGTCAGAAGCATACAAGAGTTTTATCTTTTACAACAAAAATATTTCTTAGTTCTTTAGCTTTCTAAGATTTTAAGTTAATATTTAAGTATTTTTAATATAAGTTTTAATAGATAAAATATAACAATAAAATTCTTGTATGAAACTTATTCAATATATTCCATAAATTTAGACTATTTTCAGTGTATTATTGTTCTTTTCATAAAAAGCATAAAAAATTCTATTATATATAGATCTCAAACTGGAAAACTTGCATTTGGATAAATCACATTTTACTCAGAGATATATAAATTCATTAATCAAATTGCCTTGGTAGGAAATAAAATATAAGCAGAAGGTGGAATAAGAAATTTAAAGTCTTATATTCTACAAACATAATAAATGCATTTTAATGCATATGACTGTACTAGAAATAGTAAATAAAGCTAACGTAGAAAGATAGAGGATGAATAAGCAATGAATATATTTTTAATATAATCATATATTTATGTTATATATGATGTATATATAAATTGTTCATTTTCTAATTTTTTCTCTTGGTTCTAAAACAATTTAACTATTTAAATTATTACTTTTTGTTTCAACCTCTATCTTACGAATGTTTGCTATTATAATTTATATAAGTAGAGAGATAAGTTTTTTAAATATTCTGCAAACGTTTTATGTGATATATATCTCGTCACGAAGACAATACAATAATAATAGGTGCACTGGCACTAATATACTCGAATATGCCCATCGCTAAATAAATCAAGAAAATATGTTTAATGATGTAGTTGACTTTTTTCAATAATTCATGTGTATACTTAAATACCACATTTTTGCAAATTACTTAAAAAGATATAAACAATTAATCTAGTAATATAGATTAATCTTTATCATGAATCTTATATCATATTTTTGTACATATTCCTAATATCATATTCATTAAATTTGATATTAAACTTAAAGTTAAATTTCTTGCGTATAACCCAATATATTATGTAACATTAGTAATATTTAATATCATTATACAACTAAATTTCACGGTATAAAATTTCATAAAATATAATCGAGTAAAAAATTCTTTTTATTTAACATCTTTGGAATTATCATATATACATACTTTTTTACACTTTTAAATGTACATCAAAGTAAATTAAATAGTACAAAGTATCAAGTATCATAGTAGTAAAGAATGACTAATCTTTAATGCGCGTGTATCCATAATTATATAAAATTTGAATTATATATTTACTGCCTTGTCCCATACGCATTATTTTAAAAACTTTTTCCTGAGTTAAATCAACTATAGTAGAACCTTTTCTGGTTTGAGTGTTTCTTTTCTTTTCATTTGGTTGGTATTGAAATATTCCTGCCAATTTTGGCCAAAGATCACAAAATTCATCAGGATGCAGAGTGCTAGGCTTATTGCTTTCATTAGCACTTGTCAGAGCTATTGGACCAACTATTTCTGCTAAATTTCTGATAAATGTAAAATTTGGTATTCTAATACCAATATTTTCAACTCCAGGATTCAAAGCTGGATTAAGTTCAGGTGTACGTTTCAAAATTATGGTATATGGTCCTGGTAATATATCATTTAGCAATTTAGGTGGCAAATGATCAACTTTACCCCATTTTGAAATTTCTTCTATATAACTTACACAAATAGAAAGTGGTTTGTTTACATCACGATTTTTTATTTCATAAATTTTTTGAATAGCTCTTGCACTTTCCGCATTCCCTGCTAAACCATAAATTGTGTCTGTAGGAACTGCTATAACTTTTCCTCTTTGCAATAGCTTTGCAGCTATGGTGACGGACCGTATTCCTGCTCCAACAGACCACATCTTTGTGCCCTGACACTTATTGGCATACTGCAATTCTTCTTCTGCTGCTTTCAACATTGTAAAGTATGGGCCAAATTTTACATGATACTTTAAATATCTTCTTATAATAAAATTGAGCTGTGACTAAAACCATGTTCAAGTTAGAAAAATAACAAACATGTATCGTTTTTAGTAATATAAAAGTTTTACCTTTATTCTCGCCAATTGTGACCACATTGGGAATTGCAACATTTATAAAATGTTGTCATTGGTTCATCAGCAGATCGAGTTTGCATTTGCATAAAATACGCACGTGGATGAGAACACTTAGGACAACGTTCCTCTGTAGAATCTACATTTGCCCATGCGGCACTTCCACCCAAAACATCATCTACTTCTTTTAATTTTGGATATGTTCGTTCACTTACTTTACGTGTTATATTACAAATATATGGACACGTGTTGCAAGCAAATCTATGACCAGAGCAATTTTCTACGCGTAAAGTGTTTCCACACGTAGGACAGAACAATATCATTTTGTATATTCACGTAACAAGTTCCTCCCTTCTAAAATAATCTTAGGTTGCTTTCAAATTATCATTCTTCATTTCGCCTGATTGACTGGGAAAAACATACCGTACCCGAAACACAGACCTTGTATATTATATGGACTGAGCCATTTGTATACCTATAATGCATCGAGTGGGTATAATGACTGTAAGGCATAAAAACCGCGTGACAAGTGCGCCCTCTTGAATCGGCGAACCAATCAGAATTGGTTCCGCTCGTGTCCAGTCTCTCATTCCAATGTCTCTACTTGATAAAATTACTAATAAATGATGAATAACAAATTTCTAGCAGTATAAAATTTATTGTCTTAATTTCAAATAATTATAATAAAGATTAGGTTAAACATATTGTAGATATACAAATAGATCTCAAACACAAAATCAATTAACAATTTCAAGTGCTCATTTTACAAATAAATTTTTGAATACAAAATAATATCAAATAGTTTTTAATCGTGTTTTACCTTCACACATAAAACCTGCTTATTAATGGTATTAATCTCTTATACTAAAGTGTGTTTAAAAAATAATCGATGTAAATGAATTTTAACTAGAAAAAATATTATACATCGTCTATTTTCCAGTGGCTCGGCGCCACTCTTTTTGGAGGGTTTTCTCTGAGTTCAGTCAAAAATGTACGAATATTTTGATAATACCCTGATTGACACCAAGTATCGTTATGCGTTCCTCCAGAGACCGAAAGTATCTGTTTACTAGAACTTCGACAGTTCTGAAACAACTCTTGCATCATATACGGTGGAACTAATGTGTCTGCTAGGCCAGAAATAAACAATACTGGTATTATTACTGACCGTATTTTGGTAACAGACAAGTACTGTAGGAAAATAGAAATGCAATAAAATCACATGTTATAAAAGCGATTCAAAGAGCACTAATATTACATACCTTATTTTTATAAAAGAAAAGAGGTAAATATTGTAGAACTTTTGATCCGACCACTGCAGCCATATCAGGAATACTTGTAAAAGTATTTTCAAGAATAAGGCACCAAATTCTTTGTATGTTTTCCTCTTTTGTTGCTAAATCAATTGCTACAGCACCACCTGTCATCAAACTCTTGTGTAAGTATAATTTTGGATGTATTATTGGTTCATTCAAAAAGATCATACCTAAAGATCTACCAAATACTATAATTTCTTTAGTATTTATGTCATTTCTTGAAATTAAATAACTAAGTCCTGCACGAGCATCCATGTATAAACCTGCTTCGGATGGTGATCCTTGAGAAAGGCCATATCCTCTATATTCTAGCATTAATATATTACACTGAAGGGTATGGTAAAATCCAACAACGTTTTGTAATCTAAGAATCAAAGGAATCATTTCAAAATTAATGGGACACATTTTAATTTGTTTTTGGAAGTTATATAATCAAACCTATGGCCTATATTTCCAGCATTTCCATGTAAAAATAAAATTGTTGGAACGTTTTTCATTTTATCTTCTGGTTGAGAAATAAAAAACATATGTAACATAGTGCCATCCTCTGATCTTACATAAATACTTTGATATGGTAAATTGAAAATAGATGGAGTAGGAACATATACACGAGCATGAGCAGGCAGTTCAGGATGATACAGAAGTTGATCTTCTTTATGGTATAATATACCTGATAAACATTCATTGTATTGATATTACATTTTTAAAGAATCTGATAAAAAAAATGCTTAAATTACCTGTGGTGGCAAAGCAGAGAAGGAAGAATGCAAATATACCACCATATAGCCAATATAATAGGAAGCACACAAGTGCATACACTCCAGATAAAGCCCAACACTTCATTGCAATTCCTCCTAAAAATTTAATAGGTCGACTGCGAGCTAGTCTCATGCGAAATGACATCTTTGGCTTTTCCTATCATTTATGCTCTAATGTAATTGACATTACAGCAAAATTATCAAACCTGGAAGAATAGGAATAAAACTACACAAAACAAACCTGAACCAATTTTGTTTTGCTTTGTTATATCCTTACCTAAATGTAGAGTATAATGGAAATTTTGTTTTTAAGTGGAAAACCATTTCGTGGTGGAAATATTTATAAATCATGATTTCTAGTAATTTGTGAAATCTAATAATTGTGTTGTTTCACTCATCATTCTTAAGTATTAATAAATATAAGATATACAGAGGTTATATCAGTCATTTACTGTGAGCTGTTACAAATCGAATCACTAGTAGAAATGGGTATGAAGAAAAATAAGTTTTGGGTTATTGTCAATTATAACCTTGTTGCAAATGAAAAATGATTCAGCGTAGAATAATTAATAAATTAATGCAGTCATAGTGAATAGAAAACGTTAATATTATGTTAGAATCACGTCATTCTCCCCGGTCTATATATATATATATACATGAAATATGTGATCTACAAGTCACAAATCTTACACCACGAGTTCAGGACAGACCAGTTTCTATTTTTAATAATAAATTGACAATAAGCAAAAACTATATATTTAATAGTTATTAATTACCAGTTATATAAAGAGGAAGAGAGAAAAAAATAGTTACAATAGTAAATGCATCGATCTAATATTATTTATTGTGAGATTCAAAATTGAAGAAATTACATTCATGTAAATAATTTTTTCAGTTGTGTTGGTATTTGTGTATATACTACCTCTTCTAATCCAATTTATAAACCACATTCAATATTGTATGGTGTCACATGTTATTTAAAAGATATATATATGTATATATATATTGAACGTACAGAATTAAGTGACATTGATATATCGTGAAGGTCATATATTAAAACCATTTAGAAAAGAATAAAGTATTGTTGATTTAAATTCTGTAAAAATGGCCCAAGTCTTAATATCGGATAAACCCGTGGAGATTCTTGCCGGACTTATTGATAATGCTTCTAGAGAAACTTTACAAAATAATGAAGTATTCACAATAGGATTGTCAGGTGTTCAATTACTTAATTATTTGTTTATGAATTAATTTTTAATAATATATATCATGAATTTTTACGAAATTTTATTCCAGTGTTAAGTTCATGGAATTAGTTTTTACTTATGAATTTTGATTTATTAGGTGGCTCGATGATAAACATTGTTTCAAAGATATTACCAAAACTACAAACAGACTGGAATAAATGGCGTTTTTTCTTTTGTGATGAAAGAATTGTTCCATTTGATAGTAAAGAATCAATATATGGCTTATACAAAGACATTATTGTAAACTCTGTACCTGTACTTGTGAATCAAATTATTCAAGTGAATACCGAACTTCCTGGTACAGTAATATTGTTTCATTAATTGTGCTAAGTGACATTACACTATTTCAGTTTGGTTTGAAGTAAATAAATTAAAGACAATTTTATGATTATATGAATTCTTTACAGCTGAATTAGCCGCTCAGGATTATGCTATTAAAATTAAAAATTTTTTTCCAAATCAACAGTTACCAAGGTTTGATCTTTTGCTCCTTGGTGTAGGAGAAGATGGACATACGTGTTCATTATTCCCTAATGATGATGCAATGAACGAAACAGATTCATGGGTTGTTCCTGTGTACAATTCTCCAAAACCTCCTCCATATAGAGTAACTTTAACTTTTCCTGTGATTAATAATGCACATGTTTGTGCTTTTGTTGCTACTGGGTTTGCCAAAGCAGAGCTTATGAAAGTAAGTACTTTCATAGTTAAAATGAAGAATGAGTCAGAAAATATTATTTTTTATATTCTTTACAGAGAATTTTAAATGATAAAAAAAACTTACCACTTCAACAACAATTACCAGCTTCTCGAGTGGATCCTACAGATGGATTGTTGTACTATGTCATGGATTTAGAAGCAGGAAGTTTAGTTAACATATCACCCTCATAGATAATAGATATTCTATGCAACTTGTTTTATCAAACACATCACTAATTTGAATTTAAGAAGATGAGTAATAAATTTATATGAAATATTTTTCTTATTACAAGCTAATGCTTCTGCGTTAATAAACTGTCAAAGTTTTGATGTGATAAATATGAGAATATATTTGATATTTTATAAATATTTAACTACACTCTCTCTGTAAAAACCTTTTGTATATTTTGATATAAATCTTTAAAGCAGCCTTTTTGAGGCTTCATGAATAATATTCGAAACAACATTATTGAAACATTCCATAATTAAATTGTTGTTTTTTAATGAAATATATATGTAAACGTTAAGTAAATAAAATCATTAGTGCAGGTATAAATAGAAACATATTTTATTCCTTTTGTAACTTAGGAATACATACGCACACGCACACACATTATAATATTTATGTGTATACATACATATACACATAATTATTAACTTGTATTATCTACCAAAAAGAAAACATGTGCTTTTGTAATTTTGTGTTCAAATAGACGTTTTCTCTGTATATACTAAAGTGCTAATAATATTAAATAACTATGGGGAATACTATAAATAATTAACTCTGTCAAATACTTTCTTTTCTTAAGTTAGAAATATCACAGATATTATTTGAATACAAAATTACTTAGAACACATATCAAGTTTGATATTGTAAATAACATTGTATTTGATTGCTGAATCACAAAAGATATTCTTTGGTGATGTATTACTGATAATTATTAGTTAAAGAGAGAGAAGAATGTTTATTAATTTGCGACATACACGTCTGCATATTCACATAGAGAATTAATATTTTTAAATTAACATATTCTTATGTAGCTGTATTTCTTTGTTTAAGCTAACAGGTAAAAAGCATCTATTTTATTTTGAATTCATAACGTCAAACGCGTAGGAACGAAATTGCAATAATTTATAAATGACATTTATTCTTATAAAACAACTATTCACGTACATGAGTGGTCAT
This sequence comes from Sclerodermus sp. 'alternatusi', assembly GCA_037305995.1. Lineage (NCBI taxonomy): Eukaryota > Metazoa > Arthropoda > Insecta > Hymenoptera > Bethylidae > Sclerodermus > Sclerodermus sp. 'alternatusi'. The sequence continues at coordinate 2,211,833 of CM074548.1, forward strand.
AAAAAAATCACTAAAAAGATCAGTTAAATTGTACCAACTCTCTTCTGGTACAGTCATGTATCAGTTCCATACTATTACAAATGTTTCTATTAAAATTATCTAAAAGCAGCATTTTGTACAACTTCAAGTCATTTTAGAATAATAGAAGTCTTCTTTTACTCGTTAGTATCGATGAACTTTAACAAGTTTTAACAAACTGCCGATATCTTCTTATAATATATAAGAGAAATGAATATCTCGTTTAATGATGATATCTCTACGTTTAATTTATACGTTGCACTATAAATGCTCGTGATAAATGAATGATTATACAATGTCCAAGTGTACGCTGTAAACATATATTTTTTACCAAAGATGACATAAAAAGCAAAGTAAACATGGCATTTAGTATAAACTTTAAGTTCAAAAATTAGTTTGACCATCAATTCTTGTCATATTTACACTTGATCTTTTTATGGCAAGGCTGTTAGACTGTTTTTTGTAAAGTATACCACCATCAATGAGAACCACATTCTCATAAAATCTAATAACTGTACATATTTATAATACATAATATACACAACCTGTTCATAAGATTCATACGTGTAGGAATGAAAAATATCGGAACAAATGTGTCATAAATAATGGAGATTAAAGAAATCTACGAGCCAAGTTATAAATTAACTTTCGTTATACCTAATATTAAACTTCTTATTTACAGTAAAAAATAACTCATGCGAAAAGTTTATGTACCCTCCTTAAATGTTTCTTACTTGTTAAACAGAACATTAATCTGAAAAGATTAAAAAGTTCAGAAATGTAAGACAAAAATAAATAATGCCGAATTGATCGAGAGTGATGAATATATAATGTTTCGAATTAGTATTTAAATAACAAGATTATCTCTAATAAAGATATACATGTTATTAATTATTTTTGATGCTCGATTATTTGCTTATATCGTAAGCTTTAGAAAAACTTCAACCCTTTGCAGCCCTCAACTAAATCTTAACATCGTGAGGTTGGGCTGCAAAAGATCAAAACTAATAGAAGAGCTCTATTAAAAGCATAGACGAATTTAGCTTATAATCATACGTATCACAGTGTCAATAAAAACTCAATCTTTCCATTTTCAAGACTCGAACCTTTCCATGGTCGCCTCCAGCCGTTTACATTGCAAAATTTAATTGTCAGAAAATAAACGTTTTATTATAATACGTGAGAACTTGCATTTAGAAAAGTTATACATTGGGGAAGGGGAGGGAGAGTTAAAAACTTTTCTTCAGGCCATGTAACTAAGTAAACTGGCTTAATACTTTCTATAAAGGCCATTTGTGTACTCTATTCCCCGTTGTAATAAAAACAATAAATTCCATACATTGCTCATATCTATACATGAATTATTCGCACGGTATTGTATGTAAAACTTTGTTTGCTTCTAATATACTTTCCCCATTCTTTTAACTTTCGTTTTTAAATTCGATTTAATATCGTTAATAATACATTTTTTGAGAAATATCGATAGTGCGGACAAGTAATAGCCTTAGAATAGCTAGGATTAGCCATAAATATAAGTGAAATCACGATCCAGAAAACACGAAGCAGTATATGCTATGTGTCACCATAACTTTTCTTACCGTATTATTGGGTAGCTTTTAAAATAGAGAAATTGAAAATAATTTAATTAAATTAATATTTCCTAGTGTGCATGTTCATCACGTCATGTTTACACCTAAAACTTGTCTGAAATGTTCATAAACTACGTAGCTAATGGAGACAGCAGGCGCAACCTGAAATCAAGTGAAAATTTTCAGTTGAAACACACGTAAGATGATATCAATAACGAAGACGAGTGCAATTCAGATACGTACCTTTAAAAAGTTAGGTGTCAGACCTCTGTAAAGACCAAAGAAACCTTCTTTGTGTAGAATATCTTTAAAAACGCCCAACATTGTGCTAGGATCCTTCTCAGGAGATATTTGAGCTTGTAATCTTGTTCTGACTAGAGCTAAAGGGTATGAACAGACTTGACCAGCCGTACTGGAAGCTGTTCCGCATAATAGTAGTAACCAAAACGCTGGTGGTTGTTCATTCTTCTGATGTGTACGTAAATAGCTATTTTTTAGTGTCTAATAACAGAAAAATAGGGATAAGTAGTATTTCACGCATGATACACCATGCGATTTTAAAGAGAGTAAAAAGATAATCAAAAACTTCTATATTTACCTCATACACAGCTAAGTCGATTCCTGCATATGGAAGTATTCCAATCAAATTAGGAATATAGCCTCTATAAAAGGATTTTAGTCCTCCTTGATTATAAATCTTTTTCGCAGCATCCACTATACTCGAAAATTCTCCAGTCTTTCTCAGTGCCAATCTGGTTTTCAATACCTGGACGCAACACGATTCATTTATTTTACCAAATCCTTGCAGTCGATGAAAGTTCTTTTTTTTTTTTTTGCAAAAGCACGCTATGTTCATCGTATATCTCTTACCTCTAATGGATAAATGGCTGATTGACTGATACCGCCAGCCATAGAACCAGCTGCGAATCTCTCGTAAAGACCAAGTTCTCTCGTATCAGTTCCCTTGATTGTTCTTTTAACTTGTTCATATGCCATGAATTTAAGAGCAGTCTCAGGTCCAATTTTAAGTACATTGATTCCGTTACCCCTCCATAAACTTATAATTCCTCCTTCCCTTAACATGTATTTACAGCAACTCATTATATTACAATGTCTTGTTCCATGGACCTGTAACAAAATGTAACAAGTGAACGAACGAGGAAAAACTTTTAAATCACTACTGTGGAAATGAGAGGCCGAACGAGAAACACCAAAATACCTGAAGATAAACTTTTATTCTATCCAAAGGTGCTGTGCAAGTACGTGAAACGGCTCCAGCTAATCCACCTGCCAAGAGATGCCTCCACCACATTCCGGAGATCATTTCACTATTTGTGAAATCATCAGGAACGCCTATGTCCTCGCCAATGTCCATATACTGTAAAGAGAATTTTAAAAGTTGCAATAAGATTCAACGTCTCTCCCTAACAATCGAACGCATTATTAACAACTGACCATGATGTACTCTTCGTAAACACAATTGTTCATTTTCCGTAATCTCATTGATAAACTAGTTTACTACCGATGCATCAACTATTTAGAGAATATTGCTTACAAACGACGAAAACTAAGTTCCTAATATCAGAAATGCATACATGCCGTATGTGCAATTCTTACTTTTGACATGTGCGACAATCAATTGTTTTTAATTGACAAGGGTGGCTAACATAATTCAAAACATTGCAAATTGCGTGGGAGCAGTCGATCGATGCATAAAGCAAATTCTTAGGATCAACCGGTTTATTGTAATTTAAAAATTTCAATGCACCGAAGAAAAAAGAGAGAAAGAGAGAGAGAGATACACAGAGAGGGACACACATTAAATATCATCGTGGTATCATTATCACAATTGTAATAGTATGTTGCTTTAATAAGCGGGGTTCTCATTTGGGCTACGGAGCTTTATCTTTTATCTGGCTAAAACTAGTTTTCCGCAGCGCAATACCGAATTGCTTCTTGTTCAATGTCCATTCAGAAGCGACCACGTGTTTCCAGATAATTCCTGTAGAGACGATTACGACGATACTTGGCAGATATCAAAACCAGGGACTCCACAAGAAAAATATTTCAAAATTCACTCTCTCTTCTCTCCTCAAGCTAATCTCGTGTTTCTTTGCGATGCTTCTTTTCTCCCTCGATTAAGAGAATAACAACAACAACAATAAAGAAAAGAGAACATGCCGAATTTACAGCGATTTGCAAATCTCGCTCTGCAAATTGATTCTCGCATCGGAGCTTCCAGTTTTATTTGAGAATTATCGAGCGAACGAGATTTTTGGCATCTGTGTGGTTGCGCGCGATAAGGAAAATATGTTGATCGCGGGCAGGGTGGCGGGAGCGAGAAATCTGCTTCGACAAACCACATAGGTCACGAAAGTGGACGATGATGTTGCTTAGTGGAATCAAACCAGAAGTCAATTTGCAAATTGAACCGTGCTAATTACAGTCGAAACCCGTGGACGAAGCCTGCATCAGTATCGCTAATTTTGCTCATCGATAAGTGGCGAACAGCGTCGTTCGCACCTCGATCGCAGACGGCGTTCTTTCGTCGCGAGATAGCAGGAGAGTCCTCCGAAGGAACTATTTACTCGGTGGAAACGCGTGCGAATGAGCAAGATCCTCCACGAGTCTTCCATATTCAGGTCAGCGCGAGAGTTGGGACTGAGGAGGGGAGGTATTGATGGTGGTGCTAAAACCAAGGGGAGAAACAAGATACGATTATAATACATCGCAGCCTTAATTGACCGGAAACCATGCGTCGAAGTTGCTGCTGGCTTCCCATCAATTAATGGCCGGTCGAATCATTGGTTACGTCGAAGACCTTTGTCCGATGATAAAAGCGCGAGATGCTCCATTGGCAAATTGTAATAAGATGCAGAAGGGCGACCAGCGTGGTAAACACTTCTTATCCAAATATAATTGAATGACTAAAAGCTGATCCTTTCTCACTCTTATCTTCCCTGCCCTTCCCTCCTCCTCGTCCTCCTCCTACCCCATTCGTGGACATTCCGAACGAAGCATCTAGTTAAGAGACACGTGCTGCGGCTGGCCGACAATGAGATTCGGGGAAGGGACGGAGGTGTAAAAACGATAAGGAGAGGTGAAAGGAAAATACTGGGACAAGGAGAGAAGGCGTGGATACTTAACTTAACGTAAAACTCGAGGAAAAAGTCGCTATCCAGATTGTCCAAGCTGTCCATTTTGCAAAGACCTTGGAAAACGGCGGAGAAAATGAACTCGGAGCGTAGGATCTATCCGAGGATAATTCCCCACGCAGTGATCCTGAAGAATCGAATCTTTTTCCAGCGAGCTCCTGGAGTTCGACGGATCCGATGGATTCCGGGTTCGAGCGTTTTCTCGCCAAGACGAAAGGGACAACTGGGATGCGAACAGGTTCCGACTTCGTCTGGGACAGCGGCCAAAGCAAATTGCTTGGACGATAGCCCAATGTCGAATTTAAATCTCGATTCCACCCTTCTGGGATTGGTCATCGTCGTTCTGCATTTATCGGCTCGCAGCTCGGGTACTACGATACTGCTTATCTCGAAGAATTCCTTCACTTCCAAAAATGCGCGGCGCCTCTCTCATTTATCTTCTAAAGGCGACACTTGCCACCACGCTGAGATACTCGTCTATTTCAACGAGTCGCGTGCCACTGGACTTCCAGTGGAATTGATTTATCGATGATACCATGAAAATCGGGCATTGGACAACTGGCTCCACGTGTTCCTCAGACACTACTCGAGTTGCATAATTATTTTTTGGCAGGCATTCCGCAGCTAGATCTGGCAAAATTCCCTGTCCGAGCTGCGTCATTCACGGAAAGAATGGAATGGATTAAGCGCTTTTATCTTATCACACTTGTTTTGATAAAAATTTCTTCAAATAAATACACGGTGCTGGTCTGCGGTATTTGAATAATTCTTCCAATATATCGATTCGAATTAACAATCCCTCTCTCTCTCTCTCTCACTCTCCATCGTAGTTTAATTTAAATTGGAAGAATTTCTGAAAATGAAACATTTGTAAGAAAAATAGTACACACACATACAGAGAGAGAGACACATACGCGAGCAAACTAATAATTACTACTGGATAAAAGTCTGTGCGATCTAACAATTCATATTTACAATGACGAGTCTCAGATAACAATTGTGCAGTCCTTTTTCAAGTATCACTTTTCTCAGACTTCTCTAATAGATCAGCAAACATTGCATTCCAATAATATACTTCTTTCCACTCGCAGAGAGACTTACAACCAGAACGCGAAAAGAATCGCACCCGGATCAGCTGGGAAGAATTCTAAGTCATGATGAATCATCAGTCTGATTATTAGTAAGCATTAGCGAGAAGTCGACGGTGGGCACTGGTAGCGATGTTTATAAAAGTCAAAGAGAAGTTTCAGAAAATATTCAAGTTATCTCATCAGCAACGCAGTCTGTCAATTCTCTTTGATAATTTCAAGTGCGATCGGAGCTTTCGGAAGTGTCAGAGCTGCCGGGGCTTTCCAATTAATATTACCTTCGGTGGAAACCGATAAGAGAGCGGATTCCGAGAAGTACTAGCAGGAAACAAAGTAGCGATCGGCTACAGTTGTCTCTCTCCACCGAGTTTTAGATAATTTGCCATTATTTGCCCGGTCTGCAAACATCAGCAGAAACTGGAATCGTGCGTGACGTAATGAGAATTTCACGTAATTCCCGAGTCATCGGGATGTGTGTCTGACGGAAGAGACACTTGACGGAATACGAATAGCGATCGCTATACGTCCGCAATAAGCCGGAGAGTCATAAAGATTTTCTTTTTAAAAAACCTCCGCACGCGGACACGGAGTGAAACCAGTTGAGTTGGTTATGCAAGACCACCACCGTCGTTCACCAAACTAGATGTCCACTCCATCCGGTCTTATCCGGTCCGGTCCACCCGAAAAGAGAATCCAGGTGAAAGTTTTTGTCGAGGAATGCGACTTTACGGAGTTTCGCGACAAATCTCACTGTTCCCTCGGAGAATGATTCCCCTCCGTCAAAACCTCGCAGCTCCGAGTGTCGCAAAAAATTCTCTCGGGTTGGCGGCCACTTGTCCTTGAAACGAGGCAGTACCCAGGAGGGAAATCCTTGGTTGGGCGTGAAGGAACTACGAGATCGAGTCTGCGTCTCTCTTCAATTCCCATAAGAATCATCGTTTTTATCAATCGGTACTCACGGACTTCCGCCATAAAACTTACTTCTATCTAACAAGAACGTCATTTTTAGGTTAGGAAAGTGAGTGGTCACTGTGTGACGTCACGTAGCCTTGGAAACGACCTCGAGTGGAAAGCTTTTTCTAAATTGCCAAAGAACTTTCTTATTTTTCATTGATTGTGTGCGTGTGCATGTGCATAAAGGTGTCGGAGTATCGTGGTCCGATGAACAATGAGGTGAATGAGCGCTGCGTGATTAATCGAGACCCAAGGTTGGAGGGGACAAGACAGAAGCCAGACAGTTTATCGTATATTGCAAACCAACACATTGAGAAAATTCAACAATCTCGCTTAGTTAAACTTTTGTACACATCCAATCTCTCTTATCAGAGTTTTTCCATCGAGTTTTTACCTCCTCCCTTGCCACACGTTTCCAGTTAACGCTAAGCTCATTTTTATTATTATTATCACTATTATTATTACTGGCATCATCATCATCATCATTATCATTACCCTCCAACGTTATCGTATTTTTTTATCGCGCCTATTCAGGCTTATTCCGTGAATATTACGTGTACTTTATTTGAGAGAAGTTGCAGATTCCATTAATACACACGTATTATACATATACTTTTAGGTCTTCCGTGCTGTGTTTCGGCCTCTAGAGGAAAATGAAACTTTCCTCCTCACGTATATCATCGATTTTATTGCGGAGGAAACAAACTGGAAAGTTTTGAAAATATCTGTGTCCTCCGAGAGAATGGTCGATATTGGATTAGAAGATGAAATTTGAAGAGATAAAACGCCTCTCAGGTATCGAAAAGCTTAAAAATAGTCAAACAAGAATTGAAAGTAACCAGTTGACGTTTTAGCTGCCCGCCGCCCATATTGTGTATTTTAGGAAAGACTAGGTGGGAACATAAATCAATGCTTTATACCTGTTTGAAGTTTCACTGGGATTACCAAGGTACTCGTACAAATTGTACAGTAGGTAATTTTTCAAAAGTTTTGACCAAGCTATCGGCGAATTCTCTACATTTTCTGAATCGTCGCTCAAGTATTTCCTGTAAAATTTTGCTAATGAAAAATAACGCGTTTCCTCTAGAAAGAGCCGGACCATGCAAGGTTATTGTGTCAATTGCGACAATTGAACTTCAACCATGGAAGGAATTCAAGTCATTTGCAAATACTTCTTTCAACGAGATTGATCCAGCCCGAATATTTCGCAAGAGTCGATTTGCATTCTAGAAATTTCTTCATGTATCACAGGAGGACGGTAGACGAAAACGTCTGCCAACTATTGAACCTGGCACGATTAGAGCGAGAGAGAGAGGGAGAGAGAGAGAGAGAGAGAGAGAGAGAGAGAGAGAAATAGAGATAGAGATAGAGGGTGAGTCACGTGGGGATCCAAAATGTCATTCTCAAATCGATTCAACGAGATCCTTATGAAAACGATCCACGATGCTGAAAAGATTTCAGAAATTCAGCACTTTCACTTTCACCGCGCGCAACGCTGGCGTAAGGAGGGCTAGGTCATACGACACTTTCACTCACCCTCAAAGAGGTTTTTGGTAAAAATTCGGAAATTCTAAGTGAACTATCGGCGAGAAGCGGCGATTAAGGGACATGGCGAGTCGAGATCCAGAAGAGTCAAAGTTAAGCGTGCACTTTCACTCACCCGTTGAAGAAGATCATGATAGCCCCTGAGGAATTCTTGGCAAACTTGGCAGCTGCCACGCACATTTTCCTGTTCCAACATATTCACCCTCAGACACGACGGAGCGTGCAGGAGAGTGGTAATCGAGGGACGGGAAGTGCCCCGAGGAAACGAGTGTCGCGCCGTTTTGGAAGGCTGGGTCACACCGGCTCGAACCTTCCAAACTACCGCACCCGGAGTCGATCTCGAGACTGAGCAATCGCTCCAAGTGTCGGCTTACCATCGCCGGGGAACTCCCCACTCGACGCTCTCTCTTCTCTTCTCTTCTCTTCACTCCCTTCCCTTGTTCGAGAATTTTACACTTGGAGCGAGGGACTCGTTTGATTCCACTCGATTCCCTCGGCGAATATTCAACTTGGATTCATCAAAAATTGCGCAATGCACCCGGATACTCTTCTTCGATACTCTGTTTACCAAAATCAGAAGAATTCGAGATTACTGTGCGTTTCCGCTTTGCCCCCACCAACTTCTTTCAAGTGCCCCTTTCTCCGGGTTTTGCAAGCATCTTTTGGAATGCTGTGTTGTTACCCCAAAGTACTACCCAAAAGGATTTTCGGGTCCGTCATAAGACCCTGAGCCCTAGAACCATACAAAAAACAGGAATCTACGGTCATTTCTGGATATTGCCTCTTTAAACCTTTGCCGCTGTACGTTAGCGCTGAATGTCGGAGCGGCCTTTCAATTCCCGCCGGAGGTGAGACGATGACCTAACGGCAGCAGACTATGAACGGCTGATGAAACGTTACGAGAGATTTCACCATCGCGCGTAACGGCCATGTTCATTTCACCGATTTCAGTCATCGAGCATTCCTCGTCCGTTAAGTCAAGTACTTATCTATGCGAGACTTTGTAACTTCAGGATACAATAGCCAAGCCTAGGATAATAGCGATAGGAACTACGCAGAGAGGCAACTATTGCTCTTATTGAAGCAACAACACTAGAGCAAGAAAAAATGATCGAGACGGATCATTGCGTAAATTTGTTAAAAGGAAGAGAGGCAATGGCAAATAAATAAAATCTATCGAAACTTATTTTACGTGAGTGAATAAACGATGAATGGTTATCGGAACGCAAGTGGCATGTCTGTTCAAACGTAACTTGATACACGCCTGAGCTGATAAGCGAACGATACGCGTGCGTCCCTGACTTGGTGCTTGTAATATTTATGCAATTCACCGTTCAATCGAGCTTTTTAATCCTTCCCTTATCGCTTTCATCGGCGGATTCCTCGGCACTCGAAGGAGAACAGAGGAGGAAAGAGGGAAGAAAAGAGATTTTCAGAAGGCAAGAACGAACAAATAGAATAATTGACATTGATCAACGTGAGCGCGTGCAGAAAATATTTGCAGTCGTGGAATATCAGTAGAGGAGCCTGGTGGCTCTCTGCACAGCCCATGGGAGAAAAGCAAACTAGTGTCATCGGCGTCAATGTGTTTTTAACGAGCAGGAAACTCCCCGGTGATGCAAATTCTACGTTGGATCTTCGTCATTGCGATTCTACGTCATTCAAACTCGTAGAGAACACGTGTGGAAACACATGCTTATTTTTATGTTGTCCGGCGTTAGTTAACAATGAAGAAAAATCCCCACTTCCAGCGACCACGAGTCCTCTCCTCTTTTCCTCCTAGTCTCCACATACCTATCCCTTCCTCCGGTAGACGCAATAAATAATTTATTAATAAAATGTGCCATGAAAGCGCGTGGACTATCGATCGATAAACTCGAACTCCAACAGTGCATTGATACAATAAGGTAATACAATGCATAAATCGAGCGATTCACGTTGACTATCGCATTCAATAATTCAATTGACAAGAATGCAAGTTCGGGCGTGATGGCCTTTTCCCCAACGAATTCCTTCTCGTCGATCTCGTCGATCTCGTCGATGCGTTTTCAATGTAATCCACTTGAAAGATAAGAGGATTGACGCTGAAGGGAAAGGATTTCACAAGACAACCGGAAGCAGAGTTTGAAATTGCTTCTGGTGCCGAATTTCTTGGGACCTACGATGGATTTTGAATTTGCAAGGAGAGAAAATAGCGGCGAGGGCAAAATGCTCCGGCGCGTGCGCCATTAATTTCTTCCCAAGGAAGGGGAAGGGAGTCTACTGGAAATGGAAACAGCTGGGAGAGCTTCAAGGTCATTTTTAATACCAGCCGACGTCACACCTCGGTCGAGCCTTCCATCCCAGCCAATGGCACAGCAGATTTGCGCTTGCTCACGCTCTCGCATACTTTCACAGCACCGCAACCATGCGACTACGCCGCTTATTCTTGCTATCTGGGCAAACTCTAAGTGTCCAATAACGTCAACGTTCCACTTTTTCATTATCATTAAAAAGGAACGTCCACGCAATCTCCCTACTATTTCTTCTTTTTCTTATTATTCTTCGCTTAACTCGTTCCATTCGTTTGGACTATGCATTTTCGGTTCAGAATCAAAAGACACGAGGGACAGACTCTCGCGCTAAGTAATATAGCGATGTGACGTCGTCATATTAGCTTTAAGACGATTCTACGAAGTGGAGTGAGAAAGGGAGATAGACGATAGACAGACAGAAAGGAAGAAAAAGAAATGAAACTCACCGTCGAGTGGCGCCAATATTGAATAAGTTCGTGTATGTTCGAGCTCGGGGCGTAAAGCAAAAAATCTCGCCACTCGTTAAAACTGATATTGAGACTTCCATCTTTATCCATTCTACAATCAAAGAAGAGCGTATGCAAAGACACACATAAAAATTGTACAGAGTTAATTACGTGAGGGAGAGAGAGAGAGAGAGAGAGAGAGAGAGAGAGAGAGAGAGAGAGAGTGAAGAGGATTAGGAGAAAGAAGAAAAAAAGAATACCTTTGCAATAATTTCATAGCTTCCTTTCTTTCCATATCTATTCCGAGTTCCTTGAACGCCCTTATCAATTCGTCCAAATCAATTTTGCCTATAAAAAACACTGGTTAGTAATGGGCCTATTTGTGAGTTCCGGTTAACGGGTGTTTTCGTGCTAGAGAGCTCAGTATTTTACGGATCATCGACAGTGCTGTTAGATTTTACCCCTAAACGTATTCTACGAAGCGCAACGCTCGCTTTCGTTCCAATTTATCGAATCTCAGTAAAAAATTACCAGTTCTTTTTCTTCGAGATGTCATCTCTCTGATAAGTAAGAATCTGGAAATAATTTTTATTTCGGTAAAAAGAGCTACGTCCTAAATGGGGTCTTTCTCTATTAAAGCGTCTTTTGTTCTAGGATCGTTTTATTGTGCCTGCTTTTTACGTACCTTCCAAGTCCCTAAACATCCCGAGTTCGAGAGTGGGGTGGGTGAACGAGGGTGGGTTCGGAGTTCGGGGGTTGGTGGTGGGTCGGGTGTATGCGTGAGAATGAATTCTTACGAGTGCTCGAAGGTCTCTCGCCGTTTCCGTCGGAGCGTCGACGTTTTAGAATCATTATCGGGGGAACCCCCGCGAATACTCACCGTCCCTATTCTTGTCCAGATCAGAGAACTGCAGCCGCAGGTTTTTCTCGTGTTCCCGCACGTAGTGAATAAACTCCGCCAGGCTGATATCTCCGCTCTGCGTCTTGTCCGATCTGGCCATGAATTTCTGAAAAAAGATACAACGATAATAACAAGGATAATTATAAAAAAAAAAAAAAAGTAACAATGATGGAAGTTGCATTGGTTCAAGGTCTCATCCGCGCGGGGTTCGCGTCGTCCCAGTGATCGCCGGCGCCATAATTAGCCCGACCAGAATTTTGGCGGGAACGCATCAATAGATTAGCCGCTAATCTAGAAGTCGTACAAGAAACACGACGAAGAATCGAGTAGCTGTCGATGCGGCCCTCTCCCCCCCAGGTCACACTGCGGAGAGCCACTAACCCACTTTCCAGGGAGAAAATCGTGCGCATTTTCGCGTGGAAGTCGCTCCCTCCCCTTTATGCATCATCGACTGAACTCGATATCTAACGCGACACAACAAAAGCAGCAATAGCAGCAGCAGCAGCAGCAGCAGCAGTAGCAACAGAGTAATTTAAACGTTTGCAAATACGGCCAAATGTCAAGTTGCATAAACGTCGGATCAGAAGATAATTTGTAGGATAAATAAACTGATGGAGAAACGAGCATTATTGCAGTACCATCGCCGCTTTGCCGTTACTATTAATACCAATAATATTACTGGTCGTTGTTACCGCTACTATTGCCACTATTGCACCATTACTAAGAGAGAGAGAGAGAGAGAGAGAGAGAGAGAGAGAGAGAGAGAGAGAGAGAGAGAGAGAGAGAGAGAGATGGACACGGCCACAAATCCACACCCACAGAGTAGGTCCAAGCGACAATTACATCATCGTCCGCAGAGCGGTATTTTCTAGGTGAAACAATTCATTTTGTTTTGAATATGGTCGAGGCGGAGTTATCGGGGCCAGGGTTAGCAGCGCGCGGTGGATTATTGCTTCTAAAATGATAGAATGAGAGCGCCAGCTGGTTTTTTCGTCGGACACGGCGTTTGCTCTGTTTCCTTGAGCGGTCCCCGCAGAAAACTGCGACGTTTCGTCGATGATACTCCACCGTCCCTGAGGAAGGGCTGGAAAAAGGAAAAGGTAAGGCGACGTGCTTTTGCCAGGAAGCAAATGCGGCGGGACCTGTGGTCGACTACTCCTGCCGACTCCTCCGGGGAGTCCTGGGTTCGCGCAGAGCGACTTCGCCGTGAGATTTCGCTTACCTCGGCATAGCGCTCGTGGACACCGACCTCGTGCAAGGCCTTCGACAGGTCGTGCACGTCGATCCTGCCATTCCCGTCGAGGTCCAGCTTCTGGAAGATTTTCGCTAGCCGATCCTCGTCCTGGGCGGGTAGCTCGTGCAGATAGTGCGAGTGAATGGGGGCTCCTCGTTTCTCGGGCATTTTCACAGCTCGCAGGAAAATCGATGACGAAGAGAAGCAACAAGGATAGCCCGCATCCACCGGTGGTCAACTGGTGAAGACTCGGCCTGTTCCTCCGCTGACGATGCTGTTGCTGCTTCCACACGCTACCAGTCCTTGCCCGGCATTCACCAGCTGAATAATAATAATAATAATAATAATCGTGAAAAGTAGAAGGAGAAGGATCGTCGAGACGACGGTAATAACGGCAAGAGAGGGAAGAAGAGAGCGATGGAAAAATGGTCGCGGTAGCAAGAACGGTACCGATGACCGCTACAATCGTATTGGTACTAGTGATAATAATAATAATAATGATAATAGCAATAATAGTAATAATAAAAATCAACAACAACAACAGTAATAACGAGGAGAGCATCACGGATGCTGCCTAGCTTTTACCGCGACGCCTCGCTCACGCTTCCTCCCTTCCTCCCTCTCTCTCTCTCTCTCTCTCTCTCTCTCTGCCACTTTGCAAGAATGAGAATTTTTGTCGGTTTTTCGAAATCATCGAATTTCTTGACACTTTGGGGGGCATCGTCGAAGAAACACACACGTGGTACGCGCGTATCCATCTGGTCGAAAAGGAGAGTAGAGAAGAGACGAGAATGGCGCGGGGAAGAGAGGAGAGGAGAGGAGAGAAACCAACGATATTTCTCGTTGGCCAACCTCAGAGTCCTGGAATCCTAACTCGAAACACGTTTCTAGGAAATGCTGCACTGCGGCGGCGACCGGCGCCGATGGAGAAACGCAAAAACTTGCGTGAACGCAAGAAAGCAACGAGGCGCGAGTAATAAACAATTGAAGCCTGAGCGAACTGTACCGCAAAGAGAAATGCCGATCTATGCGAATGCCACGCGTGGTTTTTACTAGCTCGGTCTAACAACGTTGGCCGGCCGATCCACAGCTCCTCGCACACATATCATTGTACAAAATGATTTTACCTATCGGATCCACGCAACGATCGTTCCAGGCTGTTCACGCGCAACTGAACTTCACCTCCGTCAATGATGGTGGGAGCTGGACGTTCCATTTTGAGCCATCAGCGTCATCTCCCGCGAAAAACACGCGATACCTGGTCGATAACCGCACCCGGTCGGGATCTACCTGACCAACGACCGGTCGGCAAACAGAGGCGGCAAATTTGATTCTTGCGTCAGCGCGAAAAGCACCCTCCCACCCTCTTGTCAGATTCATTTTAGCCGCTTCAACCCCCTTGGGAACGGTGGGTAAATGATAAACAACGATTCATATCGAGTAGATAAATATATTACACTTTCACTTACAGTACACTTTTAAAATACATGAAATTTTGCATGGGGCATATGCAGAAAAGATATAAAATCGCTTTGATACTGCCGCTGGACTGAAATAATTGTTTTGGAGAAAGCTTGCGCCGTATGACGAGGAACTCAAGATCGTATTTCGTGCTCCTTGTGCATGAAAGAATGTAAAGACTACTTTACAACAGAGACCGTCGATTTTCGAATGGTATACAATTTGTTAAACTTAATCATAGATTGCTGGAGAGGACTACTAATCGATGCTAATGTAGCACTTGCTTATTGATTTACGCTTTAGTGTGAACATCGGGGATAACAAATACACAATTTATCTGATTGCAAACATAATAGACAATAGGGCTGTTGCTTTAGCGATATCTTGAGATGCATTCTATGATGAATGCATGTGTAGAAATTCTGACTGGAGCCAAAATAGAGATTACGTTTGATTTTGAGTTTTTGGTGAAGCTTGTTAATGATTATTGAAATTGTCCATTATGTTAATGCCCTATAACAAAACTAGTACAATAAAGTCTAAAGAAACTTGATAAAAATCTTATCTGTACTGCTAAGTGCCAAGTGCGCTGACTATATGCATTATATACCGATATGTATATAATTATTATTGTTCTGTATGTTCAAACAAAGAACTTTAATATAGATTGTATGTGGTTTCATACCATTAACATAGGTACGCGTGTATCACCGTACACATAGTGACATGTTTAACATGCAATTAATCTGAAGCTTGCACAAACATTATTGTTGCGCTTATTACTTCCCATTGTACACAGCCCTCTTCACTTCTACTCTAGAAACGCTTCGCCATTATTAATAATAAAAACAAAGGAAATCGAGGGCAAATTTATCATCCAACTTCTCATTTCCTAGCTCACAAGAATTTTTTGGCAGAGAAACAAGATAAACAAAAAAAATCTCTCCTTTCCTTAGATCTTTAAGAATCGAAGGGCAAAGATCACTCTCTGCAATTATCATTAATAATTAATCACTGAACCCCCTTTGCACTCTTGCGATTCCCAAAAATCAAGGAGTAGAAAATAAATGTAATTTAATTTGTGTTTTGCTTACAACTTTAGTTCTATGTGACAAGTATACTACTAATAGTAAGAATCTTTCAATTTCAACTGAAATGCCCTCTAGCCTTTTATAAACAAATATAATTAAAATAAAAATAGAAATTACAATCGATTGTATCTTTTTACTAGAAAAACATCTGAATATTTACCAAGTATGAACATACATGTATGCATACATATATATATATACATATACACACAAACACATATATATACACATATGTATACAAGGTAAATTAAGTGACAAAATATAGAAAACTACTAGAGTTTGACTTGCAATCATTACACAAAGAATTTCTTTAATATTAAAAAATATATATATATAAGTATAGTGTCATCTTGAACAAAAATTAGTTTTCCATGTTGCACAATATCAATTTTTGAAAGTCGAATGATTAAAGCCTCTTGTATGATATTGTTTATATAATTCTAATCAAAAGAAAATATAAAAATAATGACTCCTTCTATATTAATTGATTGACTGCAAATTAAATTCTCGTAATTTCAACAATTCTGTAACAAAATAAATAATAAAGATAACGCACTTTTAAAGTACATAAATAAAACAAAATTTTAATTGCAGTTATAACATTTCTTTTAACAGGAAACAAATTCTTAAATTTCAGTTTATAAAACAATTACAATATCAAGAGGCAAACTACGCGACGTATGTGTGTGTATAATATGTGTATGAGTCTCTTTAAGTGTGTGTGTGTGTGTGTGTCTGTCTCTTTGAGTGTATGTATGCGTGTGCATAAATTTTAGCGTCATTTCACGTGATACATATCAATTTAAATGTAATCGAATAAATACACATCTTATCTTGTAATAAAATTAATCATGTAATTTTTCAATAAAAATCTGCGCATTAATGTAACGTTGCTCTATCCCAAATATATTATGAAACAAAGTGTTCTATTGTCAAAAAAAAAAAGAAAAAAGAGAAGGAAAAAAAAGAAGAAAAAACTAAAATCATTATAAAAAAAAAAAAAAAAAAAAAAAAAAAAAAAAAATTGCACCATTATCTTTACCATATGTAAAGCGTCTATTTCGCTAGAAATTGTCAAGAATTGATTTGTAATTTTATGCAGCAAATTGAATCTAAAAATCAATGGATTTACTTGTCTACAGTTGTGATATAAATCTGCTAATTTTCTTGAATTGCATAAAGAAATACTTAGTACATCCAGCTCACCGATTATAAAGATTTGAAAAGATATAATTCTTCATAATAGTTCTATCATGTAAAAGTCTATGTTTCTTCCATTAAAACTGGAATTATCAATATTTATGCTACATATATTATTTCATAAAAATAGAAAAAACCCAAAGGCTATTACAATGCACATATGACTATGCCTGTAATCCGATTAACATACATAGTTTTATGAAACTTTTACTAGTTAATAATTTTGCTCAAAAGCAAATCTCCTTACTTAAAGGTCTATAACTCAACGTATATTTTAATTATTGAATATAATGAGGGCCTAAACTGACTATATGATTTTTAGAAAATAGACAATGTTGAATAAAAGTTTCTGATATACTGAATAGTAGATTTTTTGATCAATTGAAAGCCTAAAGAAATCTTGAAAAGCCAATGTGACTGTTTTAATTACAAATAGGTCCGTAAATCGAACTTCTTTTCTTTTTTTTTTCTTACAAATGCGGAAGATTCGCGGCTTTTAAAAGCCAGGTTTAAGATTCTTTTAGATTTGAAACAGTCTTAAATTACCAAATTAGGAATTATGAAAAAAATGCAAACGTTCTCACAGGCACAAGAGGAACGTGTGTTTAGTCTTTTTTTTTCAATACTTCACAAAAAATTGAGAATTCCACCAGTTTTACTTATCTTAAATGCATTTCCTTTTCTTTTCCAAATTATAGCTCTTTATAAACTATGTTATCATTATAATGACAGTGGCACTTTATATTTTACTGGATCTCGAGAAGCTTTAAATGGTTTATACTAAAGGTGAAACATCACATTTGTCAGAACTTTCTTTTTAAGTTCATCTCGAAGTAAGAAAAATAATTTGTTTTTCTTTATCTATATGGCATGTATGTGAAAATGATAAGCTCGAAAATTTTCGGTAATCGGATTAAAATTATTTACGAAAGCAAAATATTTTTTAAACGATTATCTTTATAAAGATATTCATCGTAGCTCATATACTAAAGATTGCTGTGTACATTAATTCCTCTACAAACACAATATCATTTAAGCACATATATATAATAAATGAAACGAGGAAAAATATCACGCATGAAAAGTGAATATTCTAATCCACTTAGCATATTTAAGAATGATTTCTTAAAGAAGTCTATAACATAACAGCAATAGTAAACGTAATAGAAAGTTAATTCTGTTATAATATATGGAGCATTTAAAACATTTAATATCTATAATCAAAGCAATTTTTGCGTAAAAATCTTTAACAAAATACGATCGAATAAACAAATTAGCTAGTTAAATTGAAAAGTTTATCTACTTTAATGATCGTTCATTGTGTTTGAATGCAACAGCAAATTTTTATTTATTAAAATACTTTGCTTTTTTATAGAGGCAATTCCTAGAACCGATAAAAATAATTAGGACGTAGCTAGTATTTTTTGCACAAGGAAATGCGAACTATTCACAAAGTATTACTTGTATCTATAAAATTATTTTGTGATATTACATATTTACAGCTTTCTGTTCACTTATATTATAAAATTTTCCACAAATAAAAAGCTAATTGTGAATGTTGCATAAGTATAATGACAAAATAGGATGTTTTGCATTATACTCCCATGAATAAATAGATAAATAGAGTAGGTGAATTCCGTCATTGAAGTCTCAGTTTTGATTTTGTTCATGGTAGTATCTCTCATCGCAATAGTAAAAATTCTACTTACTTTCGATTATCTGGTAAAAGTAAATATACGTTGACTCATAAATATTCTCTTGACACGGCAAAGCACGTAAAAGATACATTGCTTCGTGAAGTCAGATCTGAAGAGGGATCAGCAAATGAGTTGTTCATTTTATTTTTTATTACTGTCCTCTTCACTTGACCAATGCTTTTCTTGTTCCTGAAGTTCGTGCTCCCATCGTAGCTCTAGCTCCCGCATGTCATTTGCAATGCCAGCTTCATACGAATCTTCCTTTATATTTTGAAAGAAGTCATTATGTAACGTTTTTATTATGGCGATAAACATTAAGATGATTCGATCGATCGATCGATCAGATGTAATCGAATAGAAATAACTTACTCCTTCTGGTTTAAAGTCTTGATTGAAAGTATGATTGGAAAGTAGATTATTTGGCGTTTGAACCCATGGAAGTGAACTGTATGGACTCCAATTACGAACGTCCTTTTCTTTTTCTCTTATACCAGCTTCTATCATTTGCAATTCTTGAGTTAGGCGTTCACCTGCTGTAAAAGTTGCACCTTGTGTGGCAAGCTAAAAATCAATAGAGATTTATCGTTAAGTACTCTCAGAGATATATGCAAAACTAATTAACTGTTCGATTGGAACACTCGCACCAAGCATTATGAACACACCTTTAAGTCATTGATCTTCTTTTCTAAATGTTTCAACTGTTGTTTCACTTTCTGCGATTCTATAATTAGTCTGAAAATTATAAACTAGATTAGTCAATTGTTCAAATGATAGTTGATTAACGCGAAATGAACTTACTCCTTGGACATTTGATAATCCTGTCGTGCAAATTGTGCTTGATTTACTTGATCGGAAATATTTCGCCCAACCGTGATATATTGTTCTCCAAATCCAGTATTCCCAATTGGTTGAATCCCTCCATTTGGATCAATTGCAGTGTACGCTATAAAAATTTATAGTTGCATTAACTTCTGATTAATAATGATACACTTGTAAAATACATTCTTTCCATTTACTTACGTTGATTGCCATAGTACCATGATGTAACGGAAGTTGGTGTTGGTATGGGTCTCATTGATGATATTGCAGGTGGCCCTGTTTCGTTATAAACTGTACTTGCTTGAGTGCTGCTTGTTGATCTACGAAAGGCATTAATTTTAAGATCAGAATTACTGATCGACGAGAAGATTTCAAAATCATTCAGCCTACCTTATCAAGGTTTTCGACACTTTAGAAATCGGACCGAATTTACTAGTAGGTACAGTATCAAATGGTACAAATTCGTCATCGTATACAATAGAATCTGTGCATCTGATATTATTACCACAAGATATATTCGATGATTGTGTCACTGCATTAATTGGGGCATTTGCCCATATTGATAGATTCGAAGACAATGAATCACCTTGGGCTTCGAAATTCTAAGAAATACAAAGTATATTTAATTTACAAAAATTGCAAAAGAGTTTTTAAATGGAATTAAATCTGTATACCATCTTTGATTGTGGTACTTGCTTATTCACCATAGTCTCGAGTTGATTTAAGATTTCCATTCTGCGTTGTAAAAGAACGGCTAGAGTTTTAGCTACAGTCCTTTGCTTTTTACCATTTTGAATATTCTGTGAAATTTGTGACGCATCCCAGACATTAAGATTGGGATTGTTATAATCTATAGGTGCTGCAGGCATTATATAATGAGGACCATGCAAATCTACATTTTTTGCTGGAATCATGTGTGGTACATTTTGCGGAGGTGGTAGCATATAATTTGTTAAAGACCCAACAAAATTATTTTCGTTATTCACTACAGGATGTTGCACTGCGAGTAATTTATTTGTTGTGCTATAACCTGAGAACACATAAAATGTTTGTCACTAAAAATTCACACCGTATTTCATAGCCAAATCAATAAAAATGTCTTACTCTCTCTATGTGCATTATCATGTGATTTTATGGAATGATACTGTAAATCATCATTTTGCTTGAATCCTTTGGTATTTACCCGAACAGAAGATTTTTCATTTTTAAGGTCAGAATTATTTGTCAATGGTAAATTTGTTCTGGTGTTTAATTTTCTGTTTTTTGATCTGTATCTATTAGAAATAAATTAAGAATAAATGAAATCGGTATTTTCATAGTTATTAATTAATTCTAAGAATGTACTTACTTATCAAGTTCCATATCACTGTGGGCAAAAGTGCAGTTAGTAGCACGTGGACAAGAACCCCTAAGTGCTAAATCTCTGCACATGCTCACTTTGTATTTAGCTTGACCAGAACCTACATTATGAGTTCCGTCCTGAGATTTTCTATTTCCGTGTTGCTGAATAAATTCAACCAGTGCTGCTACAACTGTCTTAACAGCTTCCAAAGCTACTCTACAATCTGCTAATGTTGGCGGTTCTGTTTCTGCAACATTGAATAAACGATAATTGCCTAATCTGATCAAGCAGAAAAAATTTACTAAACTATTATTAATTTACCTGGACTAGGGTCAATCGCAGCTAGTAATTCTAGTTGTGGTCGTAGACTACTAAGTTGACCAGGATCTGGAGTACGTTGAAGCGCAATAACCAATTCTTGAACACTTTGAGCAAAGGATTGCGGTGTTTGAAGTTTATCAATAATACTTTGCATATGAGATTTATAACCAGTGTCGCCATAAAGCAAAGCAGACCACTGATCAGGTGCAATTCTTAACCCAGCTTCAGTTGCTATTTGCACTATTTGTGCATCATGTTCTCTCCTAAGAGCTTCATATGTCCTAAATTCTTCTTTAAGTTGCATTAACGAAGAATCTCCTTCGCGTTTTGATACCTAAAAATATTTATGAATGCACACGTAATATAATCAATATATTTATCCAATTAATGTAATTAAACTCCAAATTATTAAAAATTTACCTTGAAGCAGCTTGCTCTATATAACAGTTGTACAACATGTCCAATACTAGTTTTAGATGCTTGAGGGAAATGTGGCTCCAAACGCTGAACAACAAACATAACTAGAACCTTTCTCGATAAAGCAGAACCGTCTTCTAAAGCTAGGAGTACAAGCTTTAGAACTTCCTCTTGCATGGCTAATCAAAACAATATTTATAATTTTAATATTTTGTTAATAATTCTTTATAATCTGACACTAATCTCATTTAAAAATGTACCTGGACCAAGAAATTGGCAGCCACGAGCTCTTACAGCAGCCCATAAATTTGCACTAAGTTGTTGTGGATTTTGATGTTGAAGAATTAACTCAGTAACAGAACGTTCACCTAAGCTTCTAGCTGCTCTAACAGCTCTAGCCCGTCCTTCTGGTTCAATTAACTGACATCCTAGGAGTGTAACTAATTTTCGCTGCATTGGTCGTGAAACAAGTCCCATACCTTAAAGAATTATGAGAAGCAAATGAGTTATCTTGAAAATTTATAGAGCAGTAACTTTGTAAATGTGTTATAATTACCCGAAGTGACATTAGGGTTTGTTTGACATGGTTTGAGATATAATGCCAGCTTTTCAATACAGCGCTTTGCCAAAAGATAATCAAAATGCTCTTCTCTCGGTAAGAGTTTTTGATAACGTGTTGCAAAGCTGGTTGGAGCAAAATCTCCTACCAACTGTAATAAAGCTTCATTGAAAGGAAGTTTTTCTATCTCTATATTTATGGAACTCTATAAAAAAGGCATTATGTGAATATAAGTTCATTATCATGAATACACTAAGTAATAATTCCTTCACATTTTGAAAGATATTCTTTAAGTTTTATAAAAATATACCTGGTCAAATGGACATTGCTTAGGATGTAAGTTTGCCAAACAAGTTCGACATATAGTATGACCACATCCTAAAGAAATAGGACCACGTGTGGTCGCGTCAAAATCATGACAGCAAACTGGACAAGATAAAAATTCAGTCCACTGTGGTGCCTGTATTGGCATTCTGTAAAATAAGATCAAACTATTTTAATTTTCTACATTTATTCAACCTTCATTAATTTGCACACAGAATGCACAGAAATAATTTAATTCTATACATGGGATGATTTGAACAATATTGCAAAGACAGAAATAAATGGTAAAACAAATAAACAAATGTTAGATTGACAAGAAATTATCTTGAAACATTACTTATCGTTTTTTCCAGAAAAAATCATATTAGATATAGCTTAAAACTCATCATCTAGGAATTACGCTAGCAAATATTTTGTACTCCTCTAATAAATGAATTCCCCCGAGTGATTTTTATGATTAGTTCTTAAGTCGCAATAGTTCCTGGCATTAGCTAGTTAATGAATTTCTTTCTTTAATACGTTGGTAAAATTACGAATCAATGACGGAATTTAAATTCTCCTGACGTCTGTTCTGGTTACGATGTGAAAATTTTAATCGAGTCGAATCT
Organism: Sclerodermus sp. 'alternatusi'; assembly: GCA_037305995.1. Classification (NCBI taxonomy): domain Eukaryota; kingdom Metazoa; phylum Arthropoda; class Insecta; order Hymenoptera; family Bethylidae; genus Sclerodermus; species Sclerodermus sp. 'alternatusi'. Next base: position 2,234,896 of record CM074548.1, read on the forward strand.
GTTTGATTAAAGATTTTGATGGAACTTCAACGAAAAGACATACTCACCTCGTTATTGCTTTCACAAAACATCACATTAATTAATCATTTACATTGCACGTATTTCTGCCGTCAAAGCAGGGGAATTCGAAAAAGCTGAAAAGATGAACTCAGCATGCTCTTTCACGCAGACTTTTTGCTGCTTTTTTCTCTACTTACTAGACAACCATGAAGCAATTTTAAGGACAACAATCTAGAAAAATGATTCGTCACTTTGCTTTCACAGGTGGCGCTTAAACATTCTCAGTATGTTCTAATATCAAACGTAGAATTCTTTATTTTTACCAAATAAACATTCTTTTATATTAATTTTATTTGAAAAATCTAATTTATCATAACAAATGCATTGATCTATGCAAAACATTCTTGGGACAAACTTAGGAATTTAAGATTATTGAATGTAGCATAATTATTGCAAGATCAAACTTCGAACACATTTTTAATTGTATAGTGTTCAAGTTCCTCGTGTGTACCTGTTGTTTTGATTAGCCTAAAAATTATAAACTTTTTTAATAAATTAAGTGCCATGGCCTTTTCTGAATATATATTTTGTTATTAACTACCATTTTTTTACGTTTATAATGAGTAATAGTTTGGAACAATTAGAGAGTGCTGCTCGTATTATACTGGTTAGTAGATTGGTTGTTACTATCACATATGTATATCATTATATAAAACATGCTTGAAATATTTTAATTAATGATTTTTTATACTAATTTTAAGTATTCAAATGTCAGTGTATTCTAATCAAGTTTTTCTCTCTTCTTCAAAGGCACCTCCTACTGCAGTTTCAGAAAGTAATCGTCAGGCAGCAGAAGCAATTTTTGTAAGCTTCAGAAAGACTGACAGTCCATATCAATTATGTCGCCAAATCCTGGAGTCCAGTACTGTAGATTATGTTATATTCGAAGCAGCTAGTTTGCTTAAGACGGCCCTGATAAGACAATTTTCAATGATCAATCACGAGGATATTGATTCATTAAAAAATTACCTTTTAACTTATGTAATAAATAAACCTTCTTTAGCTCCATTTGTTAGAGAGAACCTTATACAAATTATAGCAATTATAGTTAAAAGAAAAAGCTTGAGTGATAATGGTCAAGAAAAACAAAATTTGTTAGATGACCTTGAGAATTTAATCATGAATGGTGATATGACACAGGTAAAAATCATTAATTTATTTTAATGTAAATGGGCAAACTGGAATAATAATTTATCTTAACAATGATAGAAACTTCGTGGGTGCAATTTAATAAGTGCATTGATGCAAGAATATACTATGACTTATAAAGCTCAAGATATAGGAATTTCTTGGCAAACACATGTAATAGAAAAAATCAAATTTGAGAACAATGACTTAGTAAGAATTTTTAAGTTTTTCCTTCAACTTCTCACTAAACTATTACTTGGAAATTTAACTGAATCTGCAAATCCTTTAAGAAGAACTACGCTTTCTATAATAGAAAATGCACTAACTTGGGAATTTCATCAAACAAATGATATCCTTTTCATAAATGCATATATTTAAGTTAATATAAGATCAGCAAAAAATTCCTTAACTCCATTTTACATTGTAGCGTATTAGCAAGAACAGTGGATGATTATGAAATAAATAATTCTATTGGAGTAGTTATAGAAAAATTTGGATTTATCAACTCGCATGTAGATTTATCTAAATTAGAGTTATTTTTTGGATTTTATTGGCAAGTGAGGGACAACGAACAGCTTGCTCATTATGCAAGAAAATGCTTAGTACAATTAGCAAACCTACAGAAATTGAATGTGGATGAAAATAAACAAGTAAAATATCTTTCTCTTTATTTAGAAGGATTTTTAAATCTTCTTAATTCAATAACAGTATCTGATGAAGAAGCATTTGATGTTGCAAATATTATTAATAATATTATACATTTTACAAACTTAAATTCCTTATCAAAGGATATTTTATATAAATTTATGGAACAGTTAACAAAAGTCACTTGTTTTTTTATGGAAGGTGCTGCACACGAAGAATCAGTAAGCTGAAAGAAAGTTTGACGAATTTTTATTACTTTTTTATTAGTATTTTCAACTAATGTTATTTATTCATGATACTCATAGGTAAGTGCTGATGAACTTTTATATACAGAAGCCTTAGATGTTGTGCTTAGAGCTTGGTTAGTTGGAATAGGAGGAATTCATTCTAGGAATGATTTATTTCCTTCAAATTATATTGAAAAAAGTTATATGGATGTTTTTAATGCATACCTTCAGTGTCATTTGTATCCTCCAAATGGTATTAGAAATATTAATGAGAAAAGTCTAAATAATGAAGAAGTTTATGATATTTCTGAGGAGGATGATAAAGTTAGATTTAAAGATCAGTTACAGATTATAGGTATAATATACACAATTGAAGTTTTAATTGAAAAATTATTTTGCATAAAGGAGATCGAAAGATGAAAAGAAAGTACTAACTCTAATTAATTTCAGGAAATTTTGGTAGACAAATTTTGCATCATTCTTTACCATTACTAGCACGTGGACTAGAAAACAGAATCAATGTTTTAGTAGATTTATTTAAAAAAGCAGTGGAACAATCAGATAATACATCTCAGACTAATTTTATAAAATTGTACGAAGATGTACATTGGCTAATACTTTTGGCTGGACATGTCCTCTGTTTAGATTCAGAGGGAGAATATGCAGCAATACCCTCAGAAATAAGTCAATATAGTATAAAACAGGTCTGTTTAAAATTTTGTTTCGTATTTCTATTTGCACTAATTACATCATTAACTTTTGTGTATTATATTTAGGCACAGCAGGGTCAAATCGATGTAAATAATACTTTACAATTTTTTACTTCTGCACAAAATGAACATGTAAATATGTCTGAAGCCTCCATTGATCATGTGGTACGATTAGTATCATCAGTTTTTCGTTTATGCGAAGTCGAAAATAATGCGATACTAGCTCGTATAGGACATTTGTTGAGCCCAGAATTAAGTACCACAATAATGTGGTTTTTGCACAGATGGTCTCTGTGCTATGCTATTTTGGATAAAAATACTAATATAAGTAACGCAATTTTACAAGCCTTCCGTGAAGATGGTCCTTGCGCTGAGTGGATTATAAATTTTCTTATGGCTAAAATAGAAGCAAATATAAAAGCATTTCAGAGTGAACCAAATCTAATAAACGAAACTATCAATTTGTTTATAGCATTGGTTCAATATCCAAAGAAGTAAGAAAATTTCATCAAAATTAACATACAAAATATGACTTCTTTTAATTAATAAATTCTATTATATCTTTTCTCTTAGATCAACTCTCGTATTGAAATCTGTACAATTCAATCAAATTTTAACTATGGCTATAAAATCGCAATATAATTTCCCGTATGGGATCAAAGCTGGTCTTATACGTGCTATAATTCAAGCAGGTTGTTTCATTGATAATCTAGACGATGAAAAATATTATTGGTCCGGAACTCTACAACCCTTACAAGATCGTTTCAAACATCTTGTCTGTGATAAAAATTTTTCTAAATCTTATCACGAGGAACAAGTGAAACTTCAAATAATTGATATTTTAGAATCTTTTCTCGGTGAGATTTGTTCATTATTTTTTTTTTTTAATTTCTTCTCTATATATACTAACGTTTATCTTTCCTCAGGTATCTGCCGAGGTGCAAGTGTGCAAAAAATGGACATCGTATTCATTCATATTTGTCCTCTTTTACAGGAATTACCAAATTTAGTTTCTATATATCATAATTATAATCAAATTATAAACCTAATCTTAGAAACCTGTTGTGAATGTACAAAAGACATGTTTTTTGTTCAAAATTTATCTGCGGTAAGATTTATACGAATGAAATTGTTTTTGAGTATTTGTTATAAAAATTTTACAGTTTTTTATCATTTTAGAATGATAGAAAGCAAATAGCAGAAATATTCTTGAAGTTGATCGAAACTTACAGTACTTGTAATAGCCATCGATTTACAGCCGATTTGTCAATGACCGAAGATGTTTATGATGATATTCGTTTACTAATGAAGCTATTGGTGAATTTATTTGAAAATACAAATGATTTTTCTAATTCTGTACAAGAAAATAATGGTCTTAATCAATCATACTCATTGCCTGATGTATGTTTATATGGATTCAATACTATAATGAGTTTGACTTCATTGGATCTACTAAGATTTCCATCTCTCTGTCAACAGTAAGTTTTCCCTAGAAGTTTGAATAATAATGAATGTGCATTGATAACAATTTAAAATATGAATTATATCTCTGAGTTTTATTTTTATAGGTACTTTGAACTCATCGAATACGTATCTTCCCTTTATTCTCACAAATTATTTCAATTACCTGGAACTTCTTTACAACAATTATTATTGTCATTAGAATTAGGTTTCACAACACTTGGTGTGGACGTACCATTAACTTGCTGCAACATAGTAGCCTCAATGGCACAACATTTGATTTTAAGTTCATCATCAGGCAGCAATAAGAATCAAGCCTTATTGCCATTCTTAAAGGTAAATTTATTACCTTTCAATTAACTTATTGAAAAAAGAAATTTAAACCATTATTGATACTTTTGCAGATTATTATCAATCACATTCTATCTCGTCGAATTAATTTTAATCTATTAATGAGTATGGATACGCCTCTATATAATTTGATCCTTTGTTACCGAGAAAATTATGAAGAGATTGTGCAGGAATGTCTGGTGAATCAAAGAGATCCAGCAATAGTAGATGGACTACGTGCTGCTTTTATGAATTTGGTGTCGAATTTAGATCTGAACGAGGGAATTACGCAACTAAAAACATTCAAAAGGAATTATGAAATCTTTATTGGCAATATATAGCAATAATTGATTGTTCAATAAAAAACCTAAAATTTTTAATAGAAAATTCTTTTCAAGTCCTTTTTTTATTATCATTATAAACATTATTTAAGGAATTTCATAACTTTAGAAGAGAATTAAATACAAGTAAAGGCATATTTTTGATGTCTTAATTAATGGAACTATATATGCTATCGAAATATATTTTTATTATATTGCGAAAAAAACATTGTAACATATTTTTGAAAATGAATGTTTCATATTTATTAGTGCAAATAAAAGTTCGATTAAATTAGGAAATGGTATAAAATAGTTGACGACGTCAAAAAAATAAAAAGATAATCTTGATTTATATTGCTGACAGGCCGATTACAATTGATGTATAATTCAATTAAAATAATTTTTTCATACTAATTAAATGATCTTAAAAACAACAAAACCCATGCGCGCAAATGAGAAGAGAATACCGTATGAAAGATCCATTAAAATTACTAGAGCACCTTTTTGTTGCAAATTTGTTTTTAATGACAATAAAATAAGAAACAGTATAATAATAATTGTAATAATAATATTAATGCTATAATTATAAATTGTTGTGTAACACTATTTTGTTGTTTTAATAAATTTCTTTTTCACCTCATACCACCAATTTAATAATTATTTAATATTATAATAATATTAATCATATTTTTTCCCTTAATTTAATCTGCTATCGATATTAATTCTCTCCTTTATTTTCATTTATATCTCGCACCTCAGAAGAATAAAAATATTGTGTTTTACATTTATAAGGAGACTCTGCTAACATTTTGTTATATCAATACATGAATTACTCCAAAGCAAGGAATAATTGTGCCGATTTTATTTTATGGTAAAAAGAACATACCACTTTTAGACACAATTGTATGCCCCCTTTCTCCTGAATAATTAGTATTTGCATTTTCTCGGAAATTATAAATATTTTCTCCCTTCCGCTGTCTCCTTTATCTCCTATGTATGCGAACGTGCATTTTTACGCATGTTTCTTTGTATCAATGGGTGTATATTACATTAATTAATATTCGCGAGTAGTTTTTCGTGCCTGTTTGGTTTTTTTTGCTCTGTGAGTTTGGCCTGCGTACTCGTATTGTAGTAGTGCTTATTTTTCAGTAAAGTTGTTTAGTTGAGCAAACTACTCGACCACTTTCAAGACTTTTCCAATGGCAATTGTTTTATCTGTAATCAAGCGAAATTAATCGATTTCTCTCTTTCTCTCTCAACGCGTGCATGCAACACAAGAATTCTTATATTAATAATTAAGACTTACTTTCATCCCTTAAAGTGAAACGGCCCATTTGTGGAAATAATTTAAATCTTTCCAAACATATAACTCCAGCACATTCAATTCTCATTATAGCTACTTGATCTTGCTTTACAAACCTCGGCCTTGTTTTGCTTTTATCACCAGTTTTCTTATCTACGAGGCAAATTAGTGCTTTCACGGTAACCTCTTCTGCTGCACAATGAATGTGCATGACAGCACTATAGCCCGCACAGATGATGCTTTTATGTTCCAAGATTACTACTTGCGCATCGAAAACTTTTCCTGTTTTGATTGGATTATTGCTATCGCATAACACAAATCCCGGACTTACGTCTTCTTCTTCAATGCCCTTCAATTTAATTTTTACATTTTCACCAGGACCGACTGATGTTACTTCTTCGTCGTCGGACCACAGCTGATCAACCGTTACCGCCGTCTAATGATAATCATTAGTTGTATCAGTGACATATATTACTTTAATGACATTATAGTTACAATTTAATTAAGTATCTCACCCTATTTGGCATAACCAGCAACGATTGACCTTTCTTTGCTTCACCAGCTTCCACTTTGCCCATGACGACGGTTCCCATATCCTTATATTTATCGACGATGGGCATAATGAACGGTCCATTACTCTTACGATTAAGGGAGGGTAACGAATCAATGAAAGGTATGAACGGTGGGCCACTATACCAATTACATAGATGCTCGGGAATGGGGTCCTTTAAACCAATACCGAGTTGTCCCGAGACTGGCATGAAGGTAAGGTCTTTAGCTGGATTAAACCCTAATTTACGAAGGTATGGCAGTATTTTATCCCTAGTAATAGATACACATATGATTAGTAAATATAGAACAATGTATCCTGATATATTTTTCTTTTAATTTCTCGGGAGTATACCTGCATTCATTGTATCTTCCTTCGTCCCATTCTACAGTAGGATCATCCATTTTATTTACTAATACAACTAGATGCTTTACACCTGCTGTCTTCGCTAACATAGCATGCTCTCTAGTTTGACCCCCTCTATCAAAACCTGTTTCAAATTCTCCTTTTCTAGCAGAAATCACCAGTACAGCAAGGTCGGCTTGCGCTGCTCCACCAATCATATTTGGTACAAAACTTTTGTGTCCTGGTGCATCTAAGATTGTGAAATGTTTTCTTTCTGTTTCAAAGTATGCTCTACCAACTTCTACAGTTTTGCCTTTCTCTCGTTCTTCTTGATTAGTATCTAGTGCCCAACTGAGGTACCACGTTTCTCTGCTTCTTTCTTTCGCTTCTCTCTCGTACTTTTCTAAGGTTCTTTTATCTACCATTCCTGTTAAAGCCATTATTTGACCACCTATTGTTGATTTGCCAGCATCTGTGACATGTACATTAGAGCATTATAAATATTTTCAATTAGTGATGCATATATGTATGTACTTGCACATGAATTTTTTGTAGAATTAACACCTAAGATGGACTTTTAATAATATTACATACCCACATGTCCTATGAACACAACATTGACATGTTCCTTTTTGCTTTTTGTGTCTTCTGTCACTTTAACGGGTTTCTTCTTGGGAATTTTAACAACCATTTCTTCATCCTCATCATTTTCAGCCTACAGAATCATAAAAATATGGTATAAAGAATAATTAATCGATTAACATTATTGCTCGATAGCATACTTCTTCATTTTCTGGTGTGAGCAAAGGATCACCATCTACAGCTGCTTCTTCCCAGGAATCAGCTGGTTGATGTTCAGGACTAGTATTTAATTGATCACTAATATTTGATGATGGAATCCCTCCACCAGCAGGAGGCTCTTCCACTCGATTACCAACTGGATCTGGTAAAACCGAAGTGGAATTTTCTAGAAAAACAGCAAACCATACGCATGGATAAACATAGATGATATCACTTAAAAGAATTTTAAAGAATAAATATCATTCTTCAAAATACAGTTGCTTAATTAGAATTCAAATATGTAAACAGAGAAGCAGATTGTAGAATTGGGGTTAGCTGCTAAATATGTGACAGCTGTTAAAGTAGTAAGGAATTTTCTCAGAGAATAGAAAGACTGAATTCGTGGAGGATGGAACGGGCAAGTAAGAAAGTTGAAGAGAATCTTATTGGTTAGACTAACCATGGTGTAGTTCTGGAGATATGGTGGTTACTGTGCTCATTACATTTCCAACACTACAGGGGCTATCGGTAGGCGCCGAATTTTGCGGCGACGAATTGATGCGGAAGGAAGGCACGAATTCTGCTGCGTTAACGTTCAAAGTTGAGAATTTGCTTTCGATGGACTTATCTTGTGTTGCACCAATGTCCCCGTTGTCCGCCTGCTGTTCCCACGAATCCGGTGCTACATTCGCCATATTCTTCAGTTTCTGTAACGGCACACCCAAGAAGACGTGGCTTACTCAGTCCACGCAAATCGCACGGATTCAATAGTCTTAATCTGATATCGCCAGGCCGAAATGGGCTTAAAAAAATAATTTTCTTTGATCCACGCGCACTCAACACGCGTACATGTATCCGCGTGCGACCCCCGTGGTCTGTTTCGTTGCTGCACTTTGCCGGAACTACAAAAATCAAAACACCAACTCACTCGCTTACTCAAAACTTCCTGATACCCTTCAACCCTTAACAGGATTCCTATATATTCTCTATACCTACCGAAAAATAAATAGGATTCAAAGGTCTCTTTTTATCTCCTCGATTTGCTCCTAATATTACAACCTTAATTTTCACTGCAACTCATCATTCGTGTAAATTCGATTTTGAGCTTTAGGCTTAGCAACATTCAGAACTCACCCAGCTGTCGATTTTACAATTTTATTTTTAATCTTTCGAAACTCCTCAATTACTTACAATTCATCATATAAATAGTTAGCATTTCTTTACCCTATTTTACACTTACATACTTTCTATATTATCAACTATTTTCATTTTAGAAGAATCTTTATTTCAGATAAACTTATTCCTATGTGCTTCCAATGCATTCCACAGTACAGTCTTTACTTCTGGTTTATTGAGATTTACTTTTATGTAAAAACTAATGTGTAATGTATAAAGGAATTAGTTTTAAGTATAATTTATTTGATTTTTCCTACTATATAAAATATGTGTGTTTGGTAAAAACTTTTTATAACTTATAGGAAAATTATCAATAATAGTATATTTTTGTGTTAATACTAGTTTATAAAGCTTTTGGTTTTGCAGGCTTAACTTTCTTTAACTTTTTCAATCCATTTATATTTGTCTTCAGTAAATTCCAATATGCCTGTTGGAACTTATTTACATCCTTGGAATGAATCTGAAATGAATGACAACGAATGTCTCTGTTAACGAAATAAAATAAGATGGAATGGAATAAGACAAAACAAAATAAAAATCTTTATACATACAACTGTAGAAATTTTTTTAGAACGTAGAACTGCCCTAACTAAACAATAATATTCATTTGGCAGTGGTAAGGGTGGCCTGCCTTTTCTTGGTTCCGGTTTGTTGTGTCCATTAACTAGAGAGTATATTAAATATCACATTAACTGGAGTACAAGTATTATCGCATTATATTTCAAGTGCAAAACTTTTACTTACACCTTTTGATGGTAAGTACAACCGAGCCAGAAACTCGAGATTTATCAAATAGTTTTGTCAGCTCAACTAAGAACTAAAAGAAAAGTACATTTATTTAAAAATTATATTCGTGGTGCATTAAGTTTTCAATAATTACCACATCATTTTCCAGTAGAACCATTACGATGACATCTAGCATATGCTAGAAACACAATATTTTCAAACACACTGTTCTTAGGTTAAGGTATAAAAACACGAACTACGCAAACTATCAGTTTTGGGAACTTCGTTAAGTAAAGAATACTAGAGAAAGGAATATGTCGCGATATTTTGCGAGGTATCGAACTCATTAATGATTTCATGAAATGTACATTTTTGTACATACCTGCATGTACAGATTTTTGAATAAACTTAGTACGAAATTTTCATTGCGCATGTGTAAAGGATCAAACGTGAGTACACATTATTAATCTTTTCTATTTCATGACTTCAATAGTTTTGGCGGTAGTTGCTTCGGTTGATCTCCATAGTTACTTTGAACCTTCTAATTCAGCGTAGTATTGCAATAGATGCGACAAGTGTTTGAGTTAGATGAGTGTATAGTGATTTCTATTGTTTTTAAACATTTTTTATTTGTTAATATTTGTTGGTGCTACAAAATGCCTTTTAGCCATTGAGATTTTTAATTCTTGTACATATAGATCGCCAGTAATAGGGAGCAAAATGCTAACTGCTGTAGTCACAGATTCTCGTAGCTTTGAAAATGAGAATCAGCTGGAGGATACAAACTTGGAAGAAAGATTGTCGTTAAAACGCGCAACATTAAAAGATGATCAGGTTTTTCTTTTCTTTCCACTTTAATCGTAAAGCTTTTTTCTTCGCCATGATTTTTTAAACGATACTCGTTTTTTTAGGCACACGCGGAAAAAAAGGCGAGGAGCGGAAATTTCAATGAAGATTCACCAAACCTCTCCATCAATGGAAAAACTGAGAAAAAACAAGGAAAAATTAGTGACTTTTTGTCAATTATAAAAAAAGAATCAGTTTTTGTTGAAAATCAAATTCATAATAATTTCGAAGTAGATAATAATGATGGAAGGGAGCCCATGGAATTATCTGTTGATTCAGAAGAAGATATGTTTAATGAGGGACGTAGTCCTGATTCTTTTAAAAAAATGAAACTAGAAAGTAATGAATTGCAAGAAAAAATTATTAAACCAGAAATTAAAAAGCAAGTAGAAAAAATAGAAAAATGTGAATATTGTAAACAGAAATTAATAGAAAATGAAATTAAATTGTATCCTGGTCATCCCAATAATGCTGTTGATGAAGATATTGCATTGACTGATCCAAAATTATCTCTTTTTACTGGAGATGAAGACATGATTCATGAAAGTGATGAAAGGCCACAAAATAAATTAACTTATTTTAGGTAAAGTATGTTACCTATAATCTTTTTTTTTTCTATAGAATTATTGTTACATTTTATTTACTTTTAATTTTACAGTGTTTATGATAAAAATGGTCATCTTTGCTCCTTTGACTCTGGTCTTATAGAAAAAAATATAATGTTATATTTTTCTGGATATATGAAAGCTATCTATGAAGAAGATACATCACCAGAAGGTGGTGTGCCAACAAAAGATATGGGACCAATAAACGAATGGTGGGTATCAGGATTTGATGGAGGTGAATTTGCCTTAATTGGATTTAGTACTGCATTTGCTGAATACATTTTAATGGAACCATCAGAAGCATATGTACCATTCATGGAATCTGTTTGGGAAAAGATATATATGAGTAAAATTGTAATAGAGTTTTTATTAGATGAAATTAATCCTTCTTATGAGGATTTGATAAATAAATTGCAGGTAAGAAAAAAAGTTATGATGAATCTTATTGTTGGATGCCTCTGTCATTTAGATTATTAATTTGAAATTATATTTTTTTAGACAATAGTACCACCAAAAAATTTATCTAGATTTACAGAAGATTCTTTACTCAGACATGCACAGTTTATTTGTGATCAGGTCATTTCATTTGATGGAGCAGCAAGACCAGAAGATCCTTTACTGATTACTAGCACGTGCATGCGAGCATTAGTCAATTTAGCTGGTGTTACGCTTGGCAAGAAGACAGGCTTACGTAGAACTCAGCGTAGGGATCAGAAAATAAAGAAACCAGTATGGACCAAAGCAACAACGACGTATTTAGTTAATAAGATGTTTGAAACCTTTTTTACTGATCAATTAGCGAAAAATGACGATAAGGATGCTATAACGGTTAATAACTTTATTAAGTAATTAAAATTTATTAATTGGATTAGATATTTTAATCAAACATTTTTTAACAGGGACCAAAAAGACACAGATGCGGAATTTGTGAAGCATGTCAACAACCAGATTGTGGCTCTTGTGTTGCATGCAAGGATATGATTAAATTTGGTGGCACTGGAAGAAGTAAACAAGCTTGTGTTAAAAGAAGGTGCCCCAATATGGCAATTCAGGTTACTTCAGCAGTTTGAATCAAGTGTATTAATTGATTTAATCAGTTGCATTAATAAGAAATGTTTTATTTTTTAGGAAGCTGATGACTCTGATACAGAAGGAGATGAGCAGATCGATGATCATATAGCAGATATAAAATTAACTCAAAAAATGATTTTAAAAGATTTTAAGCGCGTTGATAAAGAAGTCCGATGGATCGGAGATCCAATAGCAGAGGATGGCAGAAGAGTTTTTTACAAAGCAGTCATGGTTGTGGATGAAGAAATTGGATTAAATGACTATGTTCTTGTTGAATCTAGTGATCCTACTGTACCTTTACAAGTTGCACAAGTAATATACATGTGGGAAGACAAATTTGGATCGAAAATGTGCCATGCAAATTGGTTTAGAAGGGGGAGTGATACAGTTTTAGGAGAAACGTCAGATCCACTAGAATTATTTTTACTAGATGAGTGTGACAATGTTCCCTTTACTTCTGTTAAGTCTAAAGCAACCGTTATCTTCAAAAGTGTTCCTGAGAATTGGTCTGATTTGGGAAATAAAGAATTAAACCCAGATGATGAAATACAAAATAAGGATGGTAGAACATTTTTCTATCAAAAACATTATACTCCTGAATACGCTAGATTCGAAGATCCTCCGCCAGAACCAGAAAATCTTAAGAAAGAAATTAGTCATCGTTTTTGTGCTGCTTGTGTTCGTTTTACATCTCTACACCAATATTACATACCAAAGGTTTATGAACGCGGTGATGAAAAGAGTAGTAGAGAAGTGGAATATGGCTTAGTAAAATATAGGAATGAAGAGTTTAGAGTAGGAAATGCAATCTTTTTAACACCCACGTCTATAAAGTACAAGTATACAGCTAAATATCATTATGCTCCAAAACCGAAAAAAGGAACAGTGGACGAAGATATGTATCCAGAGTTTTATAGAAAATCATCCGATCACGTGAAAGGTTCTAATTATGATACTCCCGAACCTTTTCACATAGGCTATGTCAGTTCCATTTATGCAACGACTACAAACAAATTAGTTGCTCCGTCTGAAATTTATATTAAAGTGAATAAACTTTATAGACCTGAAAATACTCATAAAGGTCTAACATTGATGCAGCAAGTAGACTTGAACAAATTGTACTGGAGTGAAGAAGGTATTTCACTAGAGAAATTAGAAATATAATATACAAAGTTTATGCGTTGAGCCACATAAGTAATTTAATTGATATTCTCTTCTTTTTATATAGTTGTCACTGTCAAGTTCTCGGAAGTAACAGGGAAATGTTATTTGGTATATTCTGACAATTTAGATGAGCCTATATCAGATTGGTCTAATGCCGGTCCTAACCGATTTTATTTCAATCAATCTTACGATGTTAACGAAAAGAAATTTGACGAACCGTCTTATTATGCTATGGGTATCGGAAAATCTAGTAAAGGAAAAGGAAATGCAAAAATAAAGAGTAAAGCGAAAAAATCCAACGAGGTTAAAAAGTTAATGGATAAACCAAAAGACTACAATGTAATTCCAAAGAAATTAAAAACGCTTGATATTTTTGCGGGCTGTGGTGGTTAGTATTGGGGATATCTTTCTCGTTTGTATCAGTATGCATTTATCTTATTTTTATGTATAATGTTCTATAAATATCTTTTAGGATTATCCGAAGGTTTACATCAGTCCGGCATTTCGGAAAATCGATGGGCGATTGAAAAAGAAGAAGCTGCAGCTTGTGCATATAAACTAAATAATTCTGAAGCAACGGTATTTGCTGAAGACTGCAATGTTTTGCTACGCAAAGTTATAAATGTAATTTTTATTATTTTTTGTTTAATCTAAATATCTCAACAACCTATCTCACTTGTATAATATTCTTTTATAGGGGGATATTAAAGATGATGCTGGTCAAAAATTACCGCAGAAAGGCGAAGTTGAATTATTATGTGGCGGTCCACCTTGCCAGGGATTCAGTGGCATGAATCGCTTTAATTCACGACAATATTCATTATTTAAAAATTCTTTAGTAGTTTCCTGCTTGTCTTATTGTGATTATTATAGACCTAGATTTTTCATAATGGAAAATGTTAGAAATTTCGTTTCGTTCAAGCGAAGCATGGTACTTAAGCTAACTTTAAAAGCCTTGATTTCTATGGGTTACCAATGTACCTTTGGGATTCTACAGGCTGGTAATTATGGCATTCCACAAACAAGAAGAAGGTAAATGCAATATTCTTATATCGTTACTTGAGTTGCGCAGTGATTAATGATATTTTCCTTCTTTTATAGAATGATCATTTTAGCTGCTGCACCTGGAGAAGTGCTTCCAAAATATCCGGAACCAACTCATGTCTTCAGTAAGCGTGCTTGTCAATTAAATGTTGTAGTCGATAATAAAAAGGTAAGCGATAGTCGAAACTGATAAACACTCTAAAATACGAAGCACGATATAAATATCTATTATAATTAATAAAATTAATTCTTTGTAGTATTCCTCAAATTGCGAATGGGCTGACTCTGCACCATTTAGAACTATTAATGTTAGAGATGCTATGTCTGATTTACCAAACATTCGAAATGGCTGGAACAAAGAAGAAATGTCGTATAGTGGTGAAGCAATATCACATTTCCAAAGAAAAGTGCGAAATGCACAATACGACGCAATGTTAAAAGATCATATATGTAAAGACATGGCACCACTCGTAGAAGCAAGAATAGCTCATATTCCAACCGCGAGCGGTTCAGATTGGAGAGATCTTCCAAATATCGTAGTAAGGTTAAGCGATGGTACCTTTTCAAAAAAATTGTAAGTAAAACCAAATTCACTGTTCATTTCACAAAACATTGAATGAACTATCGTTGTTTGACACGCTTTTTTTTTAGGGAATATACTCATCATGACAAGAAAAATGGTAAAAGTTCAACCGGAGCTTTTCGCGGAGTTTGCAGTTGTTGCACGGGAAGATCCTGTGATCCCTTAGATAGACAGTATAATACTTTAATTCCTTGGTGTCTTCCTCACACTGGAAATCGTCATAACCATTGGGCAGGATTGTATGGAAGATTAGAATGGGATGGATTTTTTGGAACTACAATTACTAATCCAGAACCTATGGGGAAGCAGGTATTTAATAAAAAAGCAATTATTTGGAATGGATGAAATTCATTAAGTTTAATTAAACGAAATATATAATGAAATATAATTTCTTGTAGGGCCGTGTTCTTCATCCAGAGCAAACTCGAGTTGTAAGTGTGAGAGAATGCGCAAGATCTCAAGGGTTTCCAGACTCTTTCCGATTTTACGGAAATATTTTAGATAAACATCGTCAAGTAGGAAATGCTGTTCCACCGCCACTAGGTGCAGCAATTGGTTATGAAATACGAAAGTGCCTTAAGCAGCAGAATGAGAATATTGTAGAAGTAAAAGAGAACATTGCAGAACATATAGATTTTTTAAATTAGATAACAATATAAAAATAGGACATAAATACATAGAAATTTATAAAAGTCTCGTTATTGTAAAATTCATTAAGTGATAATTTGCAATTTATTAGAAATGTAAAAAATACAGTGTACCATATACCTCATAAATGTAATTAAACATAAAAACATTTTTAAAGTTTAACCATTTTTTTGAAATATACAATGAAAACATAACATTTTTAGAAAAAAAAAAAATAAATTTTACTTCAGTTTTTTTCAGTGAATTTCAGTTTTCTAGTATCTGCTTCAAGTTATTTACAGTAAATATCGTCATAAGTAATTCGTAAGACAATGAATTGACTGCTGTCTCTAAAGCTGTGGATGAAGACAAGCACTTATTTTCATCTATAAAAAAATTACTACTTCCTTTTGATAGTTTAAAACGACAGCAAGTTAAATATGATTTAAGTAATGCTAATTGCTGTCTTGAAATCTTTAAGATATTTGAGAAATCATTCATCCTAGAATAATTAAAATGTTATAGCTTTTAATTTTATACAAAATCAAATAGGATTGCAAAGTATTCTTACTCATTTGTGGAATCAACAGTATTACTTCTTTTGCAAGTACTCAATTCTTTAACTAATGACTCTGCTAGTTCTACATCTGCACCTTTAATTTTAATAACAAAACTTATAACAATAAGTTCTAATGAATACTTATAAAAAAAATAATTTATTTACCAAGATTTACAAAATCATTACAAGTAAGACTATACAAGGTTTCAGTTGATATATTTCTTTTCTTAGCTTCAGGAATTATAGAAGATGCTTTTAAACCTCTTAGAATTAAAGCAGTTTGACTTGTAAATCCCAAAGGATCAGTATTTACTTCCCTTTCAAAACTAGTTGTTTCCATTTTATTAATATTAAATTCTACAACTGTAATTGCTCAGAACTTAATTTTACCATATACATTAAATAAAGGCAATAACCTCGAAACTTTATGGAGATGATCAAGGCACAACTAGAGTCAACTAGAGTCTAAAAATGATAGTATAAATATTCTGATTTTATCTTCCGAGTAATATACAATTCCTTAAATAGACACTAGTGGCGTCTCGATCAGTTTTATAGAATAACCAATGTATTCCTCTATCTTTTTTCAGACACTTTGAGATTATTAATTTTGGAATTTGTATTTGTTTAATACTGATGGTGGTTAACTACTTTCAAGAAATACACTTCATATATTTAGACATCTACTATGAATTGACTTCACTATATCTTTAGTTACAAGTTATTCAACACAATTTCAGCTGACTTCGTATTTAATTACGTAGTACCGATTAGGACCTTTAAAAAAGTTGTAAACACGATTGACAGCTGTTCCAGCTGATTTAGCCCTTGAGGCATAAATTCTAAAATGTCAAAAATATTTGTTTATATTGGCTCGATAAATTTTTAGTTTATAGATTTCAGTGCCGCAAAGAGTTAAATAAAAAATATCCATCCGTGAAGTATCTTTTTAGCTAAAACTTAATTTCAAGGTACACAAAAGATTATATATATACTTTTTATCTGGATTAAATATAATTTTTAATTTTTCCTGTAAAAAAATGTTATAATTTAATTAATAACAAACTTTTTAATTTTATACCTGACTTCATAAATAGATCAATAATATTGTTCCATTTCAAAAATATATATCTTATGGGACTCTTAATATTTAAAGTATTTGATTGTATATTAAAAATTGAGAAGTTTAAAAACATGTTTTAAATGCAAAAAGAAGCGTGCATTGGAATAAATGAAAAAAAGTGGTTATATATGTTTATGGTAGTGCATACACGTGGGTGTTCTTTTTATAGACTAAAATTGACCTCCTTTTCTTGAGTCACCATAACAGTCATCTGGCTGCTGTGTTTCAGTATAGATCATGCTGCAAAGAAGAAATACTACTTAGATTGAAAATTAAGTTTTTTTTTTAATTGTGAGAATGCCTGACAGGTAATTAAAAATTGTATAATCTCTGTATAACATTTTTATATAATATTTAAAATGTACAATTATATCTTGTATATTGTGTCATATTAATTGTTTTTGCAAAATTTATGTTTTTATAGAAGTCAAAAAATGGATAATGAAGAAGATCAAAAGTGTAATGTGAATGAGGCTGGGACCTCTTTAAATGAGCAAACCAATTATGATGAATCCGAAAGTTATGGAAAACAGTGAGTATTTGTTTGTATTTCAATTAAACTTCAGAAATAAAACCTTTTGTCTATTAGACAAACTGCATCCAATTTTATGTTTGGTGGCATAACTGGTGCATCACCACCAAAATTTGTATCATTAGAAGAAATTGTAAAAGCTGCTACTGGGATGAAAAATATGGCTTTGGCACATGAAATTGCAGTAGACAAAAATTTTCAATTACAAAAATTAGAACCGGATGATGGGTCTTTTCATAGAAGAGTAAAGGAAATTATGCATAAAGCATTTTGGGATCTTTTAGCAGAGCAATTAGTAGAGGATCCTCCAAATTATACACAAGCACTTGTTTTACTCAAGGAAATCAAAGATGTAATTGGGTATTAATTTAAAAAACAAATAACTTTTATTTGTTAATTGTATAATGTTTATATTATGCACAATTATGTGCACTTTAATAATAATTCAAATTTATTTGTTTTAGTCTTTAGATGAGTTAGTATTGCCTCATCATAGAAAAATTAGAGAGAATATAAAAGAAGTTCTTGATGTTGAATTGATACAGCAACAGGCAGAAAAAGGTGTTTTAGATTTTTATCATTATGCACATTATGTGATTTCTATTATGAGCAAAGTTTGTGCTCCAGTCAGAGATGAAAAAATTAAAGAACTTGAACAAAAAACAGATGTGATAGAGATATTTAAAGGGATAATGGATGTCTTGCAACTTATGAAATTAGATTTAGCCAATTTCACCATAACTATGATGAGACCTAATATAATTGCTTCAAGTATAGAATATGAAAAAGCAAAATTTGCAGAGTTCTTAAAAATAAATCAAGATGGGTTGAGATTCACAAGGAAATGGCTTTTAAAAAATTTAGATCCTGAAAAGATTTCAGGCCCACCATATGATATAAATGCAATCAAACAAATAACGCATAATCTTTTGGCTGAGGCTTATCTTGATCTATTGGAATGGGACTTTAGTCCTGATGCAGAGGTTTGAGCCTAAATAATTTAAAACTTATGTTGTTTAATTAAAGTAAATTCTGTGTATATTTTTTTTATTTATAGACCTTAATGCTCGATCAAGGAAGATTGGTAGAACTCAGAGATAAAACAAGTAGATTAAGTATTATTGGTTCTGTGATTTTATTAGTAAATAATACTGTTGGTGCATCTATTCATGGTGTTTCAAGCTTTAAATCAAACATCAAAAAACACTTAAATGTTCTTCTAGAATCTGTTCATTCAAACAAGTATATATATATATATACATTATTACTAAGTTTAAGTTAAAATAATATCTCAAAAACTTATTTTAAAACCACTTTTAAATTTAGAGACTTGGAAACGGCAATACCAAATATTGTTTTACAAGTGAAAAAAGAAGTTAACGTGACCTTGGAAAGTATCGGTGCTCCTGCATTAACTCCATCTTTGGAAACATTGCTAGAAGGTCAAATACAAGACCTTATAAATCCTGAGCATAAAATTAGACATCTCGTTAGTGAGTATCTTGTAAAGTAATACCTAACACTCACACAAATTAGAAATATAGTCTATATTTGTTATCTTTTAATTTGTGATTAATATTACATTATTTACATTAATTTAGATCTGAGAATTAGGCAGTTCTTACAAAAAATTATTTTGTCTCAATCCACCGCACCCCAACAAGTACCTCCTGGACTTTCTTCCCTTCAAGAAGAATTAGCCGCTATAGCGGCTAGATTTTTGATACTCGTTGCACATAATCGAAGTGTGTTTGGTGAATATTATCAAGACATTGTCGCTGAAGCTCTCGCGAAACATAATATAAGCCAAGAATGTGCAATGAACAACTCAAAGGATACTTAAAATAATTATAAACGATTATCTCTGGAGGCATTACATATAACTTTATACATTAAGCAGGTGATATTTACTAATTTAGTAATTCGCTAATTATTTTGTTTAGCATTTATAAAAATAATGAATAATGTGTTGATAACACATTGGAACTTAATAATTACTTTCATGAACATTAATAGTATTGACTTATATCATAATAGTTACTATCATCTTATATTATTTTGCACAGTATAAAAAATGGGATGAAAGATAAGAATGGTTATGGGGCATATTAAAATTTTGTAAGTGTGTTATGAACTTAAACTAAGTTTTGTACCCATAGAAAAATAAAAAAAAATTGTATATTGATATAGATAAAACTTCTTTTTTCTTTAATTATGCAGTTAAAAAATAATCTTTAAACGAATATAAATAACATTAATTAATTAATTTACTATAATTACAAATGTGTTACTTATTTATCTTATCAATGTAACTATTAAATAATAAAATATGACTTTTTTTAACAAAACTCCTAAAGCCTGAAAAAAGACACAATATTATTGATTATTACTTGTTAACATAAGAGCATTTTGACTTCTGGACTCTTATGATATTTATACCTTTAAATAAATGTTGTAATTTCCCGTTTAAGGGAAAAAGTTTTTCCAAAGTACTTATTAAATCTTCAAAATTGGCATTTTTCGTATATGTTTGTATCATATTTGAGAATATTTTAAAATCTTCTTGCGATAACGAGCGTTTTACCTATTAAGACAAATATTCATATATTTATTGACTTACTTAATATTATTTCATAAATAATATTAATCAAAAGAGTGAGAGAGAGAGACACTTACATCTTTTAAGTATGATTTACCTAGAGCTTTAGTATCGCTTACTGCATTTTGTTTATCATCAGTTTGTTTACAATCATTTTGTAACTTATCGGAATGCGATAAAACTGAAGTTGAAGGTTCAGAAAGACTTGGATTACATTCCAGGGGAAGCATTTTTACTTTTCTTTTTTTCAGTAATGGTTCTGAAGTATCTTTCTCTGAATCACGGCTCTTGCTATTATCTTTCAATTTACAGGAATTGAAATTAATTACAGTCTTCGATTCCGATTCGAAAAGTTTCGAAATATTTTTCATATCTATTTCCACTTTAGGCTTTGATTCACCTTGATTATCACAATATAAATCTGTACTAAACATATCATCTTGCGAAGAATTCTCAGAAATTTTCAAAGATGATGGTTTTTTTGCAATTTTTCTCGACCCAGTCGTATCAAAACTGGGGGCTACCGCTGGGATTGAATAATTCATATTGTTTTTAATATGTTTGCTACCTTTTGGTTGAGGTAACTGAAAACAAATTAAAATGATTAGATCATAAAGCAATATTAGGAGGTATTACTTACAGCGTGTTCTGCGTATCTAAAGAAATCTCTCAGTTCTTTTGTGATCATTCCAAAACTTGTGAATTTTTTTATATGAGGTCTAAGCCAGGCTGATAGTTCTTTTTGAAATCCGCTATTTTCAAATCGACAGTCGCATAAGATTATGGCTCCATAATCATTTATATGACGTATTATTCTGCCAATAGCTTGATTTACCGCTCTTGAGGCTTCAAGCTGATACCACTGTTGTCCCGTTAAACCCTATAAATGGTCCAAATGATTTTTATCGATGCCTTTAAATGGTATAAAATACTTTTTAAATTATAAAAGATTCCTACATCTTTCTCTTTCTTCCTCATTTCTTCTAAATATCTTTGTTTCAAAACAACTCGTGGATCTTTCAAAGGAGGAAATGGGAGACCAGTAATTAAAACAGCCCTACCATTCATATCGGCAAAGTCCAATCCTTCGCTAACTTTTCCTCTGCACACAGCCATAAAAATCGCTCCCTTACAATTCGGATCTTGGATTTTTTGATAATATTCGTTCATCACATTTATAAATCCGTCTTTCGATTGAGGCTCTACATAGATTGGCTATGTCATATGCAATTTAACATGTAATTTATAGTAACAAATAATTTTATTTATAACAGGTAATACACAATACCTTTCGGTTATTTATCTGCGTCCATAAACCTAAATTCTGCCATTCTTCTTTGCACTTCTTCATAATTGGATAAGATGGAAAGAATATTAATAACCCATGAGGTATCAAGGAGCTAAAATTGAAAACTGTTCTACCAAGAGAAGCAATGTATTTTGGATCATTCCTGATTGAAATAATTCAACAATTTCAATAATTTGATAAACATTTATGTAATTATTAATATATCTCAATAAGATACCTCGTATTAAAGGATGAATTTAGTTGGAAACCATCTGGTCCAGCACTTAGCACTCCAACACAGATTTGTTTGCCGGTAACAATATGTGGATTTTCTAGTTGTACATCTATAGGTATTCCAAGTTCTGAGATAAATGGTTTTAAAGGTGATAAAGTTCCACTAGTTAAAACTACAGATCTAATGCCCTGATCTACCAATTGTTGCATTCTATAAATATATCAACAAACAATAATATAAATAAATAGTTATGAAATATATAACTTTTCAAGTCTTACCCAAAACCAGGACTAAAACACCAATAGCTAATAAGTTTTCCATCAGTTTTATTAATTTTCTTTTGCCTTTCCCAACCATCATTTTTACCACTTTTTTTAGTCTCCTCAAACTGGATGTGTACCTTATAACATTCCTTAATCTTATCCCTATAACGCACTGCAGAAGCACCATAACTAAATGCAATTCTTAACAAATCAACAAATTTTTGCAAAGCATTGCCTTTCCTTGCAAATGGTGATGTACTGGTTGTAGTGAGGTACAAAACTATTTTTTCTAATTTATCTGTTACAAGTTGTTCTTTGCCAACAGTTAAGTCAGCTTTTTCTAGTAATTCAAAGATATAAGCACCAGGGAATGTTTCTCCTTGTTCAGTGTTTTTTATCACAATGGCATCAATTGCCTTCTCTACTTCTAAAAACATAGCTTTTAAAATGCACAAATCTTCTGCTGTAAAATCTTTTTGTTGGTTCTGACTATCTGAGAAAAAATCAGTTTGTTCATCTACATTATTTGCCATGTCCTTCATTACAGAAGTTATTTCATCAATGCAATTAGCTATGTCCGTGCTGCTTATCTATGTGTGCATATAAATAAATCATTAAATATAAATTTATGTTTATATATTGATTTTCAAAATAAAAATGATTCAATTTACTTGTAATGAAGCAGCTTCCTCACATGTTTTCTCAATGTTATGAGCCTCGTCTAAGAGAATCACATTATTTTGTAAATCTATTCCTTGTGATTTTCTAGTCTTTGGATCTAACAAATAATTATAAGGCATAAATGTAATATCTGCATTTTGTTTCAATTCTCTGGATAAAAAGTATGGACAGCATTTGGTTTTCTGTCCCATTTTTACTAAATCTTCTATGTCTAAGACCTCTTGTTTAAATATAGGATCATCTTTCCTGAAAATTAAACATGTCATTCTAAATATATTCTAGATGAATTATACTTTCTTTTATAATAAATTACAACTCATAACAACCTGCTTTCAACATTATTATAGTAATAACATGTTCTTCCTTTTACTCTAGAATGACACATGTGTATTTTGTTAAAGGTATTTGTTTCCTTGGACACTTCAGGGTGAATGCATAATTGATCTCTAGATCCTAAAACAGCTGTACTGACATGTTTGTAAGATGTTCTTTTTAATTCTTGCATAGCTTGTGAGAGTTGGGAATGAGTTCTTGAAGCATAAATAACTTTTGGCATTGACCAACCAAAGTTGGTTGTAGGATCAGATACTCCAGCAGCTTTATCTAGACCTGTATTAAGCTGTTTAAAAAAGTGACCACCAAAATCAGTCTTTTCAATAGCACCTGTCATTGTCTGAGCTTGCATTTGAGCTTTTTTAGTGATCAGCCAACTCAATGA
Organism: Sclerodermus sp. 'alternatusi'; assembly: GCA_037305995.1. NCBI lineage: Eukaryota > Metazoa > Arthropoda > Insecta > Hymenoptera > Bethylidae > Sclerodermus > Sclerodermus sp. 'alternatusi'. The sequence continues at coordinate 2,258,595 of CM074548.1, forward strand.
AGAACAAAGTAAACTTAAAGTTTTCCCAGTACCTATAAATTTTTGCTACTTAATTTCTTATTCTATCTTTTATTGAACTTAAACATTTGATACCTGTAGGTGACTCTAAAACACCATGTTTACTATTTTGCAAACATTCTATCACTTTAGCCATGTATTCTTCCTGCACAGGATATGGTTTAAAAGGGAAACTAACAATAACTCCATTGATTTCTACATCAGGCATTTTGATAAGTGAAAATTTCAGCTATCATTCACAAGACTCTCTTAAAGTATGTTTCCAAAAGAAATTATTTCTTCCCTAATACTTCTATAGTATACTTTCAATCCAATGTGTCAAATTTGCCCATGTGAATAAAAGCTTTAAAAACAATATTAAAATGATTAAAAGTTGATATAAAAAGTATGAAATACAGTGTTCTTTTAATTTTATTTTCCATTGAAACAATACATTATATTTGTTGCAAATAAAGCTATACAGTACAAAGATAATAGTTTAAAGTTTATTATAATAAATTACATAAATACAATTGTAGAAAAATTGGTAAAAATTTCATTAAAAAAAAAACTTAAAAAGTAAGCGGATTATATTGAAATAATCAAGTTTTTATTGTATCTAGAAATTTTTGTCGAGTGCGTTGTGTTTTTATCAATTTTATCAGACAAATAGTAAACAATTATATAATAAATATTATATTGTTATTCGAAAATTTAGAATTTACAAATTTGAGGAATCAGTTTATACTTTCTATATTCGTTGACTGATATAAATAGAGGGCAGCTTTATCTTTTAAAGATTAAAGAGCATTGAAGCAATCTTTGATTAGGTTAGTTTCAACTTTCGTTTCAGCCGGATGTTTATTCTTCAGTGATCAGCACTCAAGGTTAGAGAGTTTTTAGGTATATTAGAAGTTTCATTACATTTTTATAGTTATTCAATATAAATTTATACTTAGCGTAAATGTTAAATAGTTCACCAATAGTTTATTAATATTTCTAGTAAAGTTAAGGTGTTATCTTGAGAGTAAATAACCTTTTTATCTGAGTAAAGCATGTGACAAGTATATATATATAAATAATTTATAGATCCATGAAATTTCTTTTTTAGTGAAAAAATTTTAAAAAGATTCAAGATCCAATAAATGATTAGCAGTTTCACATTTTAAATTTTTTATTTTATAAAGGATACAAAATATAATACTTTATATATATATATAAACAATAAGTGATTTATTATCAGTTGTAAATAAATTCTTTTTTATAAGGGTGAACTGCATGATAGAATCAAGTTTTTAAAGGTCAGTGCTAATTGAGCAAAGGAAAAAACTTAAAAATGGAAAGATAAGAGGTTGTTGCCATGCAATAATTTATCTTAATTACATATTTGCTCATGTATGCTTTGTACCAGATTGAAGAGTTTTATTGAATCTATCTGCTTTTGTAGAATAGTATTATCAAATAAAAAACTAATGATTTTTCATAATTTTATATATAGGAAATAAAAAACACAATGCGTTTAATAATCTGTGATACAGTAGATTATGTATCAGAGTGGTCTGCTAAATATGTGATGAAGAGGATTAAAGACTTTAACCCAAATGAAAATAAATATTTTGTACTTGGATTGCCAACAGGTATTTTAATAAATTTGTATATTTAAAATAATTGTATTTCTTAAATTAAATCATATTTTAGGTGGTACTCCCTTGGGAATGTATAAAAAATTAATAGAATATTACAATGCTGGAAAGATCTCATTTAAATATGTTAAAACATTTAACATGGATGAATATGTTGATTTACCACGGGATCATCCTGAATCATATCATTATTACATGTATAATAATTTCTTCAAACACATTGACATTAAACCTGAAAATGTTCACATTCTTGATGGAAATGCAGATGACCTGACAGAAGAATGTGAAAGCTTTGAAAAGAAAATCAAAGAAGCTGGTGGAATTGAGCTTTTCATTGGAGGTACATAACTTCATTGGAGGTTCATCTTTAATGATGAACAAGATTTAAAAATAATTCAATTTTAGGAATTGGTCCTGATGGACATATAGCATTCAATGAACCTGGTTCATCCCTAGCTTCACGTACAAGAGTAAAGACTCTTGCTCAAGATACTTTAGAAGCCAATGCTAGGTTCTTTGGCAATGACATTAATAAAGTACCAAAACAAGCATTAACAGTAGGAGTAGGAACTGTCATGGATGCCAATGAAGTTATGATACTGATAACAGGATCTCATAAAGCATTTGCTCTTTATAAGGCAATTGAAGAAGGTGTTAATCATATGTGGACTGTGTCTGCCTTTCAGCAACATCCTAGAACTATTATTATTTGTGATGAAGATGCCACTTTGGAATTACGTGTAAAAACAGTTAAATACTTTAAGGTATATTTTTTTGTTCTTATCTAAAAGATTTATTAATGATATTGATTTATCAAAACTCTGACACGGAGCTACGCGTTATAAGCACTATCATAACTTTATCATCGATTCAAACGTTTTATCTTGATAATTAAGTATAGTATTTCTCAATGCATTATTGCCAAAAATTAGTTTGTATTTGACTTTATCTTACACAGGCTCTAAGTGAAGTTCATCGTAAAATGATTGAAGAAGATGGAAATCCATTCCCGCGTCAACGAATAACGCATGAATTTTAAAATGGTATTTTATTGAACACATTTTAATATTAACTAACATTAAGCAATTAAATAATTTAGTTGTTTAATGCGCTATAAGAACCAATCGTCTAATAAATAAATAAATCTCAGCATATATAAGTTAAAAGGAATTACAAAATTTCTGTACTTTGTTACAGAATCTATGGGATATTCACAGTAAACTTATGGAAGACATCGGCCAATTAAAAATATAGATATTCATTCCAATTGTATATTTTTTAAAGTGACACTTTTATAAAGTTTAAGTGTATTTTAAAGGCCTAAAGATTTTTAAATTATAAGAAAAAAAAATGGAAAAGTTGAATATTATACAGAGTAGAAAAATTATCTACAAAGTGCAATAGTTATATATTGTCCCTGTATTTTTCATAAATAAATGTTTACATTTTTCTTATCATAATTTATTTGAAACTTAATCTTAAATTATACATTGAATAAAGTAATTATTTTTATAATGGTTTTTTGATGACCATTTTCATATATGAATTTTTCAAGGAAGATCAACTATGTATGGAAAAGTAAGGAGGGAAATGCTTGTAAGAGTATTGATAAGGCACACCTACAGTTTTCTGCAATTGTTAAAGGAAAGGATGTGCAAGAGGATAAATTTTAATAATGGTTGGGGCTTCCACATGTCTATGGGTAAATATGAAATTCTTATGCAATTTTAGAACTATTAACTATAATAATAAAAAACTATATATAAGTAACACATATTCTTTATTAGATATAAAAAATACAAATCTATTAATACAATTATTTTCTTTTAACCTTTGGTATTTTTCTGTTTCTGTTTTTATTTTTAACGTTGGTGACTTCGTAAAAGTCACTTCCAATCTTCTTCCTTTTAGTGGCCCTTTCCAAAGTTCTTCTTTGTTTGCTCGTTAATTGCTTTATTAGTTTATGTTTTGCTGTACCTTTTACGGAGGATGTTTCGGAAACGTTAAAGGATCCACTAGCTGAAACAGTTTTTGAAGTATCAGCTTCACTATCGCTGGTATCGTATTCGTCTGGTGCATCATAAGCGCTTTGCATTAAACTATCTTTTTCTATCGGAATAAACATTTCCGAATCAGAAATATCTTCATTCTCATTATCGTCTTTATTCTCTTTATCCTCGTTAAACTCATTGTCGGCTTCATTTTCTTCGTTTTCTTTTTCACAACTCTCCTTTTCTTCTGTACTTTTATCATTTTCTACTATTTCATTTTCGTCATTTCCTTCCACAACCGATTCTTCCTCTTCCTCCCCATCATCAAAATCACTTTCCTCCGAATTGACGGCGGATGTCATATTAGAATCGCACGAAACATTCATTGACTTATCATCGTAATTGATTAATAAATCATTCTTGGTATCTTCTTTTGAATATGGTAGTGCTATTCTAATTTTTCGGAAATCCTGCGCAACAGTAAAGTTTAGTTTATTCTCTGGTTCTGGTACCGAGGTTTCTTGAACTTCCATGCTGTTTTCAGTAGTTTCCTCGGTACTATTTGTAATTGATTCGCTTTTAGGTAACGGTTCTTTAAATTTTTCTGGAGCAACATAAAATGGTAGCTTCCCTCTCTGCCAGTCATTCAGTACCATTTTTGCCACAGATCCAATATCAGGTTCTCCTTTCTTTAGTAATCTGCCACTTCTTTTAGCTAGTTTTTCTAAGAAATCGACATGATCATTCCATTCGTCAATTTTATATGTTTTTATTATGTATTCTGCTTTAACTCTTTCCAATACAGAAGATATATAGTCTTCTGGGTTTTGAATGAGTTCAACCCTCACCACTCCCTTTAAAACCTTTTCTGTGTCAGTTTCTGCCGATGGGTAAACTATTCCTGGACAATCAATTAAGTAAATACGACGCATTAATGTAATGTACTGCCAAACTTTAGTTTCTCCTGCAATTGGTGCAACTTTACATACTTTCTTTGATCTCAAAGTATTTATAATAGAACTCTTTCCTGTATTTGGATAGCCAATAAATCCAACACTTATTTGTTTCTTATCTATGTGTAATTTGGCAAATTGCCTTAACAAATTAATTAACGATCCTTTACCAAAAGGGTGAGTTAAAGATGCATGAAATGCAACTGTTGGATATTCATGACTTAATATTGCCACCCATCTTTGTGTGACCCATGTTGGTACAAGATCTACTTTATTTAAGATAAATATTAAATGTTTGTGTGGCTTCTCAGTTTTTAAAAATTTCTCTACTGGAGGAGACCTTGTTCCTTGGGGATCTCTTGCATCTAAGACTTGCAAAATCACATCAGATGAATCTATAACTTTATAGAGTTCGTTCCAAATTCTTTTGCTTTGACCTGCTGCCATAACCCAATCCCTCTGTGCATCACGAATTCCCTCATCATCTTTTACTAAATCAACATCTTTATTGATCTTTTCAGTATCATAAATTTCTTTTTTTTCTTCTGCTACTTTCTGAAGTTCATCATAGGATGAAACTTGTATGTTTGGTCTTTTTCTAATTTTTTTTGGTCCAAATACACTATTATAACTTTCTGTATCTAACAGATGTACTCTTGCATTAGCTGCCTTCTGTTGCAACAATGTTATTGGCAACTGAGTAGGCTTCATTACTACTTTATAAGGGTCATTGATTGCTGTTCCTAACTCATTTTGAAACTTTTGTAAGGCATTCTGAGAGATTACCCTAGAATTTCCAAACCAACGTTGCGAAGGCTCTATACGGGACATGGTCCCAGAAGGGTGCCATCCTTGAAATGGAGCAGGACTAATAATTTTACCAACACGATTACGCTTCGGTTTTTGATTCCTGTACATCTGAAGCCTATTAATTGTACCTTTTGTACGTACTTTAGCTACACCCTTAAGGCCTTCAGTTGGTCGTTCAGGGTTCATACTATGCCCTGAACGATTGAAGCCTTGCTTCCTCGGCTTTTTCGTAGCTGCTGAAGTTTTTGCCATTTTCTTGTTGTATGATAAATATTTGTCAATTATAAAAACACAATCACCTTGCACAAAACACCTCGCTTCTTAACCTATATTCTGCTCTTAGATCCAAAGAAACACGTTTTCAATATATATTTTGAGGTTATGTTATGTTTCATAATATCACATTTAATATGGTCTAAGACAAAAGTGACTTAAAACACTAAAGTCATTAAAAAGTGTTGAACAAAACTAGATTAAATTTTAAATTATAAAATTCTATTAAAGCAACTTTTGCATCATGTGTCTTAAACGTTTTTAGATAATTTGTTTAAAAAACGGAAGTGCAGATGCGACTAATACTGAATAAAACAGAAAGTTAAATCCGACTCAGCTGTCTACTACGTGAATCGTTGAAGTTTTAGTTTATTGGCAATTCATTGTACATTGTAGGTCGCCGTAAATATCTAGTGTCAAATTAACCATGCTACATCTTGTTAGTCGTAGGAGTTAACTGAAGCACTGAAAAATGGTGTCTATTATTAAAAATCAATTATTGAAATATTTATCACGGTATGGTTGATTTTAACAGTGTTTAGGATTTAAGAAATTGGAGAATTTGTAGTGTGTTAAATTATAAAATGGACCGCTCCTGACATTAGAACTCCAGACAGAAGAAAGTTCTTTAATTTCTGTCATTCCTTATTGAATATAATTGCATGAAAATTTCGCAAAATCTATTCTTAACATCTGGATAAAGAATTTGTGGTTTATAAATATAATTGACAAATTCTTTTTCACTTCATTTTTCTCCATTAAAATTTTGACATTTATCATGAAAACTAATACAAAAAAAATTTTAATTTCTTTACAGTATCTTAGTAATAGTTTTATCTATCTAATGCGTAGAAGACTCGTGAAAAATTTGATTTGTTTTAATTATCTGTAGCAAACATATGTTAAACATTGTTTTTACAGTCTTTTTTTCTGTAATCTGTTCTATATGCACACACACATACATGCATACATAATATATCTAATAAAATAGTTTTTTTGTGTTTGTTTTTTGATTACAGATTTACAAAAAACTTGTCTGCTGATAAAATTAATTTAAGCACATTTAAAGGTGAAGGTGAATTAACAAATTTAGAGCTTAATGAGATAGTATTAACTGATTTATTAGAACTGCCATCATGGTTAAGATTGACAAGTGCTTGGTGCAACAAAGTTTCATTTCGTATACAATGGACAAAGCTAAAGAGTGTCCCAATATTTTTGGTAATAATATTTCTAGAATTATTGAAATAATAATTTTCTTATTATGGAATTATTAATGAAATTACTAAATTCTTTTTGTTGTGATAAAGAGTTTGGATGAAGTTCATGTAGAGGTTGAAACATGCGAAGACTTAAGAAGCATGTCTTCCCCGCAGGGCCTGTCCTCTTTTGCAGGTCCTGCTAAATATTCTTTCATACATAAGGTTATTGATGGAATAACAGTCTCAGTGAATACTGTATCAATTACTTTTAAAAGCCCAGCTTTTGTAGCTTCAGTTCAGGTATATATTTGCCTTTTATAGATAAAAACTTAAGTATTTAAATAATTGCATGTACTCTTCCACTTTCTGAAGATAAATCGTATTATGGTGGAATCTAAATCTGGAAATTGGCAAACTTGTGATTTAAGAACAACTAGAATAAAAGATTCAGATAGAGGACAATTACTTATTTTTAAAGAACTGGAATGGCAGACTGTTAGAATAGAAGCAAGAAGTACTAAAGATAAGAATTTAACTCCACTCCGACTACTTACAAATCAAGCTCGATGTCAAATAACTATAAAGAAAAGAATATCAGGTAAATAGAATATCTTCTAAATATAAGTTAAATATAAAAAATTATCATAATGGATTTTTAATTATAGACTGTTTTGTGCTGAGTTCAAGACTTGTCTTGATTCTGGATGATCTTTTATGGATATTGACTGATTCTCAGTTAAAAGCTGCATTACATTTCTTAGATTCTTTGGTTGGACTTATTGAGAAAGCTACTATTTTGGAAAGAAAGACCAAAGCTGCAAGAAAACTTGAGGTTTATATTTACAAGTAGTTATTTATTAATGAACAATCTATTCATTGTATTATTTTTAGGTATTACCAGAATATCAAGCTCAGATTTCTCAGCAAACCCGTGTAAAAAGTCAGAACAATACACCTATTGCAAAATTATTTTCAAAGTATGATGTTGTCGAAACATCTTATCACTTCCTTTGTCAAAGAATTGATTTACATTTATGCGATGATGCTGGAGGTATATTAAAAAGATCAAATAATTTATTGTATATTAAATCTGTGAGTAATACAATTAATTGCTTTATTAATCTCACTTTCATGGACAGAAGGAAGATCTTTGCATCCTGATCTTAAAGATGGTGGAGTCTTAAGAATATCATTAGTTAAATTCTTAATTGATTATTATCCTTACCACTTGGCTATGGCAGACAGAAAGCATTGGACTAAATATAAAGAAAATGCTACACCCCATAATCAGTGGTTGGAGCAATCATTAAATTCATTTAGAAGTCAATTCATGGATCTGATCGATTCCGGTAGAACGCAACATTCGCCATTGACAAGAAGTCAAGGTCACTCTCCAGGTTAATAGATAGCAATGATAAATCGTTAAAACATATAAATTTTCAGCTTTGATTACATCGAGTGTATATTGTATTTGTAGCTAATAACACTAAAGGTTCGGGAGAAAATTTAGACAAAGGTGGACAGGCGCAAAATTCTTCTACGGGGACACAAGAGCAGAAGAAATCTCAAACACCAAGCGGAAATCCAGTTAAAAACTATGTACTAGAACAACTAGCTAAGTTGATGACGACGTGTATAATTATAAGGATCGATGATTTTACTATGTACAGAGTATCAACGGAACATCGAGACGTGGTAGCAAAAGAATTCATCTCAGGTAATTTAATAATTCATAATAGTCAATTGATAGAGTTTAGTAATTATTGATTTCAAGCCAATTATTAAAGATCTTATTTGATAATTGCATAGCTCAAACAAGGAAGAAGCATACTCCAGGTATAATAAATATATCATGTAGTGTGCTTATATGCAATATCATCGACATTGCTTTATAATTCTTGGTCCTATACTTGACAATACTCTTTTTTATTTATGTGTAGAATTGATGTAAAGAATATGTACCAAGAAATATAAGTTTGTGTTACACAAATTGTTACTATGCATATGTATTATCATCGTTAATTACACAATATTCCAGTTTATGTTTACCCAAAGTACTTCATGTTAGCATCAACATGCCGATTAGTGCACGTAATAGAAGTTTATTGAAAGTATGATTTTAGCACTATTATTTATGTTTAGGCGACAGAGACAGGTTCTGCCTTCCGGAAAATGTGACAATCCTCCATGCTGAGTTTACTTATTATTATTATCCTGGAGACATTACATTCCCATGTAAGAAATTGTTGCACTAATGTCACTTTCGTTTAAGTCAGTTAATTGTTAAGTTGTTGATGAATTTATACGATTACTTTTTAGTACCTCCACCAAAATTCTATGTACAATTGAATCCGATTCAAGTGAATTTCCATATATATTCTTGTTTGTGGTTGAATTCCTTTGCATTAAATCTTCATCAGTCGTTGGTCAAGAAAAGCACAGACCTGAGTCGAGTGATGTACTTCGATGTGAAAATAGAAGCTATACTTCCGAGGGTATGTTTTAAAAAGTTGCGAGATCTTTTTACAGTATATCGTGTATTTATTAATTAAGAAATGAATTAGGTGGTCTTTGAAAGCCAGCAAGAGTACCCTAATCAGAAGGATAGACCGAAGTCATTGCACCTTCAGACATCCAGGGCAACTGTCACGAATGTTAGATCTTCTGAACAATCATCCAGAGCAGATTTGGATAAATGCTTAAAAGCTTTTCAAGAGGGACAAATGTTTTTGGGAGATGAATTTCCTAACAAACCCGAAGACTATAGTGTTTTTACTGAGAAATTTGCGGCACACTGTGCAGGTAAACTCGATTGTGATTCTAAGCTGCATGACCTCATATTCTTGTGCACTGATGCTAATTGTTTTTATCATTGCCAGGGACTGATAATGTAAGGTCTGTACCTCCTAATTTTAGTAGCAATTCTGTGAACGAATTGATTCGACAATTAAATAGAGAGCTTTTATGGACAGAAGCGAAAGATGTTTGGTGTTGTAATTTAGAACCTGTTTGGGGTGACTTTTTTGGAGCACGAGCAGTTGGGCAAAACCGTCCTGTACCGTTTCTTGATGCTTTCCCATTAACTTTATGGTGTTACATAAATATAAATCCAACAAATGAGGATAATCCGAGAACAGCTGATATTCATGGCCTTGCATACATAAGCAATTTAGTTAGTGTACAAATAAATCATTATCAATATTTGTTCCTACTTCGATTGTCAGAAATTCTTTCTGAAATGGCTACTTATTTGGCAATTGATTCAAGTAAGATATTAAAAGTCGATTCTGGCGGTTCATTGGTGATTGGAGCATTAATACCTCAACTTGAAGTGACTTTCATAATGCCATCGCCAACGCCTGGAAAAGAAAATTCTGGAGGAGATTTGGAATCTGTTGTGCCAGATTCTTCTAGTATAGCCGATGATATTATCGGAACTTCATTAACTTGGCAACCAGTAATGTCTTTCAAGGATTTTCCCAAGAAAGTGCAAACTTTTACTGGTAATCAAGGTAACGTTATCCTCGTGGAACCTCAAGGTGATTTTGGTAGGACATTAGTTCCAGAGTTTACACAAGTTCAAGCTGTCAATCAATCAGTCGTCACTTTTAAACAGAATGGAATGAATAAACATGAACAGCATAATTTAGTGCATTTTCAAAGTGAAAGGCAATGGAGTATTGAAAAAGGAAAAATTTCAAAGCCAGCCGATGATGCTGGAACTAAACAGAGCAAGACTGATGGCAATTCTAACGCGCCTTTTCTTCCAAACAATTTCAATGTTGGCCTGTCTTCCGTGAAGAAAGGCTTTAGCAATCTTCTGAACTCATTTGATTCTGCTTCAAAAGCTTCTCCCGAAGACGGTAGCAGTGACACATATTCTATGAGAAGCGACGTTAGTTCGGACAGTGAAAATTATGTTGTGATAAGCATGCAGGATCAAGAAAAGACAGAGGTGTTTAGTGATGATAACTCGATTAGAATAACAACTGTAGAAGAGGCCAGTGAGGTAGTCGAAGAAACCCCAGACACTCAAAGTGAAAAATCAACGGACAGTGCTTGTAAGAGAAAAGATATAGTAAGTTTCAATTTGTGGAATAATTTCTTTTCTTTGTTTCGTTATATGGAAAGATTTCACGTATAATTTTAACACAGGTGTCTATGGCAACATTCAAATTATCCAAAGTAGAATTTATTCAGCAATCATCTGGCTACACATCTTCCATTAAAGTTCAAATTTCTAATGTAGGAAATCAGGAATGCTCAAGCATTCCATGGGATGAGTTTCAGGTAAGAAGTATTTGCTTTTTCTTCCGTATCAATCGCTAAATATTTTCGCTCTTTTAAAAATAATTCATTCTTAACAACATTATCACCGATTCATAGAACTCAAATTTAAAAATTAAAAATTAGCAACATGCATTTGCATTGAACAAAATACTTTTATTTTGCTAAGCCAATTTGTGCAACTAAGCAGCGTTCGATTATACATAAAATACATAAGTTTGCACATGTATGAATGAGAAAAAGGAAAAAAAAAATCATGGGATCGAAATTTATTTCGCTGCATACGTGTACGAGAGGCTACTCGGAAAAAGATTTACCTGAATTAAACTGTAAAATACGTTGGAATGAAAAATAAGCAATGCTTGCTAGTTTTCTCATCTTAAATTTGTCTACTTCTATGACTGACATTTATCTAAAAATTATTCTTTAACTAATGAAAATTAAATCTTTTCATTCACGATTTACTATTTAAAATAGCATATAAACTGTATGCAAAACACGTTATACATCATAGTAATTTGTTTATCGTAACATATGTCACATTATCATAATTACATGATTTAATATTATCAATGTATATTCATTAAATATTTGTCTCTTAACTTTTTTGCATGCTTCTCCTGCGCCTCTCCTTCTCTTGTGAATGTTTTTATGTGGCACTTGTGGCAGGCCAAGAGAAAGGTATTGGCTAAACATTCATAAAAATTTACTTATTTTAGACACCTTTAAGAATGCATGGTATTTGTAAATGTTCCTGTTAAAAAAAAAACTGACATCTTGCCATCTATTCTTTTAAATAGTATAATAAAATAAGCATATATTTATATATTTGCAAAAGTGAAAAAGAATAGATGTATAAAACAAAACTTTCTGATTTAGCATCCAATCCTTTAGCTTTGTGTTGTAATTATTGTTGATAAATGCACGTTTGTTAAATGCTTTAATTGTCATGCTGAAAATAAGAAATAAGTAAAAACGAGCTTATGTTAAAAACAAAAGAATTGCCATGTATGGATTGTAATAGGAGCTTTGATTCAACTATGTTTAATAATTCTAAGCTAAATTATTAAAAACCCCATGCTCTTACCTACATGAGATAGAATTATGGAGTATTTTTTTCAGTTTTATTAGGTTTGAAGTTACGATAAAAGTGCTTCTTTGAATTTTTTACTACAAAAAAATACTCTGTAATATAAGCATTAGAACTAGATTTAGATGTTTTCTTTAAATCCATGTTAGTCATATGAAAAATTTCACTTGATAGAGTAAATTCAGCTCTCGCTCAAGATGCTGGCTGGAATTACCGTCAGATTCCGACAGCAGATCTCGAATTAAAATTCGTTTGGATCATGACCTGAAAAATAAGGAAGATTCTCGTAGACTTTCGCAAGCAAGTCAAGGCATAAGCGATATCAGTAGGAAATCATCTCAGGATCACGGCAAGGTTATAGAAAATCAGGGTGGTGTACCTGAAATTAATCTCTTTGATAAAACTGGCATTCTGAATTTATACGAAGATACATTGCAAATAAAAGTGGTTGACGTGAACATGTCTTTAACGATGAGTTCTGTGACTGGACTTACGGATTTGATAGAGGATGAAATTCTACCAAAACCCATACCTGTGCAGGTTGATATTTCTATACAAATCTACTTCTTCGAATTATGTATTTAATTGAATTTTTTATTCATTGAAACAATCGATGCATAATTGTTGCAGATATATTTGGAAAATATATCATTAGAATTGGTTGAAGATCGTCCTCCAGCCAACATAACTTCACCAGGTTCTATTCCAGTAGATTTATGTATTTCTAAATTGAGGATTAAGAGGGATGCAAATGGTGTATTTCATATTGAACCAGTTGGTATGTAAAATATGTAACATTAATCCTTAAGCTATTTTTTCTGCCACTTGCAGTAGTTATATATTTTTTGCTGTCTAGAGGACTTAATGATTGTACATATATCTAATATTTGTGAATAAAGAGAAGTTTTTTGTAAATTCATAATTTTATGTAGAAGATTTTCGCAAGTGGCAGGTTGTTTAAAAAATAATTTATTATTCATATTGCTCAACTGTCCCGTGCATTCAGAGGGCCTTTCGAATGTGAGCATATGTATAACACAATTAGAAAATTAGAATTAGAATTCCTAATTTTAACACGATCTTTTGATCAATAAGTGGAATGCTCAGTGTGCACATAGAGGTGCATGAATAAGACAAAAAAGCAATTTTTTAATTTTAAAACTTATTTACTCTTTTACTAAATCTAATAAAATTTTCGTCTCTATCTTTCCTTTCATTTCTGAATAACTCTAATTATTATTTTTATAAGATATTTTCACACACATTTTAGAAGTCCATGATACATGAGTGCATGGATTCTTTTAATATTAAATTTAAATTTTATATATATATATATATATATATATATATATATAAAACAAATCATGTCAAATGTCGCATGAACAAATATAATGAATTTATGCAACTTATCTATTTAACGCGAGACTCAATAGAGTCTCCTGATAGAATTAACATATTATTAACTTTAAATGGTATCTTTTTCTTTAATCTTTACAGTAAATATATTGGACTCTCACAAAATAATTACTGCGCAAGGGGACGAAATAAGATTTCATAAGGAAAATGAACGTGAATTGGAGTTTAATACTTTGAGACAATCTAACAAACAATTAATGGTAGAAAATGAAGAACTAAGAAGAAGACTTATTACCCTTGAAAGATTGTCAGAAGAAAACTCTAAATTTATGCGACATAAGGATGAATCGGATAGATTGAGATTAAGTTTGAATTCTGCTAAGGAAGATATTTCTATTTTAATAGAAGAGAAAAACGCTTTGAAGAAAACAGTTGTAGAATTACAAAATCAGATTTTAGGAAATGGCGCTGGAAGTAGTAACAAAACATCCTGGTCTATTAAGAGATAGCATACTGGCTGCTTTGATTGTTCAAAATGCTGCAGCTCCAATAAATCTTAATATGCAGATTTGCATAATTTTTCTTCACTTACAACACTATGGTATGACATTTTTAAAATATATTTAAGATCACACAATTGCAAATATAGAATTCCTTCATATTACTTTGAAGATAAACGTATAAAAACTTTATATTTATTTACAAAAAATGGAATTAGCTATTAATTGGAGATACTATAAAAAATTTCATTTGAATAATTTATCAGCTAAAATTATGCTAGTAACTGCCGTGTAGGTCTTTTATATCTTAACACGCGATGCACTGATAAATACTATAAAAAAGTACATAAGTACGCCTGTGAAAAAAAATAGTTTCTTACTATAATTAAGTACAAGGCGATAAATAATTGCAATATTAGTCTACAATTAGCATTTTCATTAATAGAATAGATATAAATGATAAATATATATACAATGGCTATTAAAATGTATAGAAAAGTATAATTCTAAATTGTGTATGTGTATAGGTTTAATGTACATACACATGCATATATGTACTATCTATACTTTTAAAAAGGTAAAATAATGTGATTTGGTAATACAATTTTATTTAACGCTTTATATTGCCTGGAAAATTCACTGGAAAGAATGGGTAATGATGGAATTGAATAAAATACAAATTAATCTGACTTGAAATTGGATTATTGTTAATGGAGTTTTCCCATTAAACCAGTAAATTGGATAAAAGATATTATGTTCATTATCAATGCACTAGTACATAGTAGCAATAATCAATTACTAAGAGCTATTTAGTTGATTCTACACAATATATATGTGATCCGTGAATAACAAAGTACTGAATGAAATTTATATATTTGTAGATATGATTAACTCTATCGACTTTTAAGCTAATTGTTGCATTGTGCAGAAAAGATATCTATTTACTTCTTAAAGTACATACCATACCTCTTATTAATGGAGCAGAGTGAAGCTTAAGTGATGATATATATAATATACATATATATATCTTTAATATAAGACTGTATGAAGTTATTGTTGAGTTTTTATATTTATCTTAGTATAACCTTATTGTTCTCAATCTATAGAACGAGAAATAATTTAGGCAAGATTTTTCCTTATTGCTTTATTTCCTAGAACGAGAAGACTAAAATAAGACCGATTTATTTAAATTTCTTTACTTCGAAAAATGATTATTTGTAACGAATTCTTACATGTACATGGTAGTATAGAAAGATTAATATTATTCTTTCAATGAAAAACAATCCTGTCCTAAAGATGGATTGCTGGTAAATCCACGAAATTGAAAGATGTTGGCATATTTTTCTAAAAGTTCTTGAGTTAATTTTAAATTAGCATTATTTTGTTTATTTTTAGCAGTAATAGGAAAACATGTTAATTTTTCTCTAATTCACACAATATAAATTTATATAATCATGTATTTGTTGTTATTATAGCCTTGGAGATGGGTACATTTTTGCTATAAACATATCAAATAATCATTATTTTACAGGTGTGATTATAATTAATCCAATATTAGATTTTATGAAGTCTACAATCATATTTATATCCAGAGTTTATGCATTTTGTGCTCTGTTAATTTTCTATAGGACTGTGTTTGATCTGCTATATGCATCGTAATTGATATAACTTGTGTTTTCTAAACAGTTTTTTTTTTATATAATATTATTAAATATATATATATATATGTTGATAAAAAAAAAATGTTTTGTTATCTTTCATATTAACTTCTTCCGTTTGATTTTTATATATGGTCTTAATAAAAAACGAATATTTTATGTAAAATATGTTCAGAAATGTATGACTGATTTATCATATTTTTAATTTTTGTTGAAAGTAGAATTTATAGTCTCAATCTGTAATGATTTATGAAGTTATTCTAAATAATGTACTAATTCTTAAGGCGTTTAAATATGGTAACTATGTAATTGCATGGAAATCAGACATTTCGTAAATTGAATTTTTTATATAATTGACACTCTATCATATCAACGGTGTCTCAATACTTCGATCAGCCATAATTTACGAAATGTATCGGATTTTATATGTGGTTAAACTACAAAGTGTTTATCTTTTAATAATTATGAGAGCTTTAGTGCTGCATTATGGATACTAAAAATGTGTTGTACAATTACATTGTTGCTACAAAAAAAACGTATAAATTGTTGTAGTTTATAGTGCATTTATTTAAATTCAATTCTAATTTTGATTTTGATTTATACACTGTATTATTGTCAGACTGTCCTAACTGTAAGCAAATATAAGGGCACTCAAATGAATATATGTATTTACTTCCATATGACAAAACATATGATTCATTAGCGTTTGAACAAAATACATTGTATGATGATCAAAAAGTACTCTTCAAACACATTAATTAATGATATTACTATTATCAGAATACATATTTTATGATATCTAAGATTGTATAAGCTCTTTAAATCTAAAGATTGAAAGAATAAATTGAAATTATTTCAATTTTTGTTTTAATTTAATGAAAAGTAATTGACATTTTTTAATTAACAAAATATTTCTATCTCTCTACTTTCTACTTTACTTCTACTTTATTTAAAAATTCATTAAATTATTATTAATTACATATTTTCACTTTCTATTAATTCTATATATACATATGTATAGTATGTATGTACACATATATAGGAACACATTTGTGTTTATACAAATTTTTAAATTCACTTTAATCGTGCACGTCATTTTCCAATAGCTCCTTATTGGTTCTCTGTCAAATTTCAAGTTGACAGATTTTTTCGCTTTTTCTACGCCCTACACTAGACTTTACCAAACTGCATAAATTTTTATTTTTGGTAAATCATTATTTTTGTTCAGAACAGCATGTATTGATAAATTAATTAAAGAATTTGTGGTTCATTGTATATATGAAAAGTGCACCGTTAAAAGATAATTTAATCAAGTTTCCTAACCCATTCATCGTTTCATACAAAACACATTGAAAATTATAGGACTTTGAGATTGTTTTATTGATAAATGAAACATAGCCAAAAATCATTCAATTATGTATTAACTCGATTTAAACGAGAATTACTAGAAAGAGAAATGTAAGTAAAATGAGACGAACTTTTAATTAATATCGAAAAGTGATATATCATTGTTGAATCGTAAATGATTGCACTTTATTATTTTAATTCCAATACATACATATATAATATGCACGTGCACACATTTTGCCATTTCAAACTTTTCTCAGTTCTAAAACACTAATGAAATCTATGAAATAAGAAAATAAGCTTATTTTTTTATTGAATTATAATATACATATATAAATATATATGAGGCTTTTATTAATTTAAAAAATGTTTTCTATCAAGTTCTTCTATCTTATATATAATATTAAAATTATTTAGGCAATCATTTGAAAATTTTGCAAAAATTTGCTCATTGGTTCACATCAACAGTATTGTCTGATCTAAAAGCACATATACTTTTAAACAGTCATCTATTTTAAAGTACGGATTTGAAAAAGTTATATTTTTAGAATGCATAGTGATTCTTAAAAATAGCACATGCTTCTTCCTACTTTTCTGATGTTATAAGATATGAAAAAAATAGAAAAAGATGGTTAGTGTGATTCATACTCTTACATATACATCTACACACGAGTATATATTTTTCTAATCCCTTCCTCTCTTTCTTTTTCTCATTCTTCAAGTCTTGTTTTATTTGTAAAATATTTCTTTAGGTTGACTTAAGAATTAAGTAATTTTTTTAAATTACTTTAATTTAGGCAAGCTGGTCAAAAAAACCACGTGTGGAAGAGTTGGATGATTTAAAACAGGAAAACTCATTTGTTGATATTGTGAAAAAGATGTTTTGCTGGGGAAGTTCTGTACATGGAGAATTAGGATTAGGTGGTATTGAGGATGAAAGTATTTTGTTACCTCGAGCAGTAAATTTCCCATATGCATCAGAAGTAGTACAAAGTAAATGAAAGTTATCAATTAAGCCAATTCCTTTAATTTATACATGCTAAAATAATATAATTGTCTCTTTTTTAAGTTGCATGTGGGAATAATTTTACTGTACTGCTTACACAAAGTGGACAAATATATTCATGTGGTAATAATGATTATGGCCAGCTTGGACATGAAAAATCTAGAAAGAAATTAAGTAGGTATTTATGAATATATTAATGTGAAATATGTTTTTTTTTTCTCTTTCAATAAATTATCTTTCAATCCTTCTTATAGATCTGGTTCCCGGAATAGATGCATATGTATTTAAAATAGTAGCCTGTGGTTCTAGACATACTTTGGCTGTAAATGAATGGGGTCAAATTTTTACATGGGGTTGTAACGCAGATGGTCAATTAGGTAGTTAAAAATTATATCTATAAATGCCTTTACTGTTAATTAATTATTTCTTTTATCATATTCTCTTAGGTTTAAACTCAACTAATATAATTGAATATAGTCCAAGTATGGTTAAAACCTTAGGTACAAACATAATTGTACAAATAGCATGTGGTTTAAAGCATACTTTAGCCTTGACTAATAATGGAGAATTATTCGCATGGGGCTCAAATTGTGAAGGGCAACTCGGATTAGGCACTGATATTGAAAAAGAATTAAAACCTAAATTAATTTATAGCTTAGCAACAATTCCTATCGCTTTTATAGCCTGTGGTGGATATCATAGTATAGCAATTAGTAAATCAGGTAAAGTGCTTAACATATTCATTGACTTATGTGAATTTAATTGTGATTCAATTGATTTCATGAAAATGATATGTATATTTAGGAGCTGTATTTGGATGGGGGAAGAATAATTTTGGGCAATTAGGATTAAATGATACGCAGAATAAGAATTTGCCATGTCAGTTAAAGACATTAAGAAATTCTAAAGTTAGTTATGCGGCTTGTGGAGAAGAATTTTCTATATTTTTAACTAAGGTTATTACTCTAGTAATTCATACATAAAAGAGAGGTTTCATAATTTAATTAACCGCATATAACAATGAAATTACTAGGATGGTGGTGTATTTACATGCGGAGCAGGAATGTATGGACAATTAGGACATGGGAGTAAGAGTAATGAAATTTTGCCTCGACAAGTTATGGAACTTATGGGCAGTACAGTGACACAGGTACATTAGTAGACTTTGAAGACCTCATCATAATTATATCATTTTTATATGCAGCTATTAATCGGTATTTATTAAGTAGATATCTTGTGGAAAAAAGCATATACTGGCACTTGTTCCATCTCGCGGACGAGTTTATGCTTGGGGACTTGGTGGTACTGGACAACTAGGAAATCGATTAACAAAATGTATGACAACACCGCAAGTTGTTCTTGGCCCTTGGATTACACCAAGTGGATCACCTGTTGTTATAAATGATTCGCAATTAAATTTGGAAATGTCAGATTGTATTGTTACACGCATTTTTAGCGGAGGAGATCATTGTTTTGTTACAGTCTCACCTCGTAAAGTAAGTTTATAATCGTAGTGTAAAAAATTGATATGTAAAGATATCAAATTATTATTTTCTTCAGGATCACGTAGAACCAGATGATTATAGAATAACACCAACTTCCTCACAAATTCTTACTGTAAAACGAGAAGAGTTAGCAGCCTGCCAAAGAGTTCCACTCGGTGCATCGGTGGATATGGACCTTATTACGTGAATATGTTATATTTATAAAAAGCGTTTATGTTTTTTGCATATATATATCTATATATATATATATATATATATCTCATAACGTTATATTAATTTAGGTATTTAGAGACAGTCTTTAAGCATCAAGCATGTTTAAATGCCTCATTTTTAGTTTCTAATGATGGTCATTACGGATGTTCAGTCAAAAATCATGGAGTTGATTTTGATCTGGCTGCAAAATTATTTGGAATAATCTCTGAACTAGATAGTACATCGATTAAAGAAATAGTAAGTACTTACATTTATTCGTGAATCCTCTTTGAAATGTTTATAAAACTCAATTCCGCAGATATTTGCATGCATATCGGAAAATTTAATACCGTCCCTAATACAATCACCACCAGACGTTGAGTCATTGAGAGTGTACTTAATATTACCTCTATATCATGGATTTGCCGATCCATCAAATTGCAATACCTTACTCAAACCCTTCGGTAAAGCTTTACTAAATTTAAAACCAGAAGCTCAAAGGATTGTTTGTAAATGGTGGGAAATAGCACCATTAAATTATTTTGAAAGATTAATAAGAATACACAAGGCTGTAGCAGTTCGTTTTATAAGAAATATCGGCGATAAGGTATCCAACTGATTTCAACGCATACACTTTGTATGCTTTCGCAATTTTCACTTTTATTTAAATGTATTGTAGGGTTTAGGAGATTCGGCTCTTCAAGTCATGCTAGATGTGTTAACATTGTTGAATAAAATAAATGAGGATGCTGATGGAAATATTAAACTTCCATACGAAACTTTTCACATAACAGAATTAAAGGACTTTATAGATATCAGAATTGATTATTTTAACTGGTTGACAGAGAAAGAAAGATCTTACGTATGCATTAATGTTTTCATAGTTATATATACATATATATAATGTAATTAATCGAATTACTATGTTTCTCAATTTTCAACAGAAAATATATTTTTGTGATTATCCGTTTATATTCAATACACAAGCTAAAACAACTTTATTGGGGACGGATCAAGCAATTCAAGTTAGTATAGTTGATAGTCAAGGCACCCCCTCCCTCAACTAGTAATTATTATGTCAATTCTTGTAGATGCAACTCGCTATGAATGAAGCAACGACTCGTGCTATTACTCATATATTGTTTAATTCTAATCTTGCGAGTTCTATGGATGCACAACCTCGATTTCTAAATATAAATGTTTCTCGAGCAAATATTGTACAAGATACATTGAACGAACTTTCTAGGTATAATTCTAATGATTATAAAAGACCTTTGAAAGTAAAGTTCCATGGCGAAGAAGCAGAGGATGCTGGTGGTGTGAGGAAAGAATTCTTCATGCTCCTACTGAAAGAAATCCTTGACCCTA
Source organism: Sclerodermus sp. 'alternatusi' (assembly GCA_037305995.1). Lineage (NCBI taxonomy): Eukaryota > Metazoa > Arthropoda > Insecta > Hymenoptera > Bethylidae > Sclerodermus > Sclerodermus sp. 'alternatusi'. Next base: position 2,279,773 of record CM074548.1, read on the forward strand.
AGTATGGTATGTTCAAAGAGTATGAGGAAACTAGAACGATCTGGTTCAGCGAGGATTCTTTTGAAAACGAAGTCATGTATCTACTAATTGGCATATTATGTGGACTAACGATATATAATTTTGTTATAATCTATTTACCATTTCCTTTGGTACTTTATAAGAAGCTACTGCACGAACCTGTTGGATTGAATGACCTCAAGGAATTGTCACCAGAAATTGCTAAAAGTATGCAATATATTTTGGACTACGACGAATCACCAGATTTAGAGGCAGTGTTCTCTCTAAATTTCGAAGTAGTTCGAGATGCCTTTGGAGAAAAGAAAACGTATGAATTGATTCCTGGGGGAAGCAAAATCCCCGTTACACTGGAGAACAGAAAACAATTTGTGGAGTTGTATGTAGATTACGTTTTAAATAAATCCGTGGATACTCAGTTTCAAGCATTCTATAAAGGTTTTCACAAAGTGTGTGGTGGAAGAGTGCTCAAGCTATTCCACAGTCACGAATTGATGGCAGTTATCATTGGAAATGAAAATTATGATTGGGAAGAGCTGGAGAAAAACGCTACTTACAAGAACGGATACACCAAAGATGATCCAACAATCGTCTTATTCTGGCAAGTTTTTCACGAGCTTCCTTTGGAAGAGAAGAAAAAGTTTTTACTGTTTTTAACTGGAAGCGACAGAATACCCATTCAAGGGATGGGAGCGATTGTGGTAAGCGTCTATAACTGATCTCTACTGGTTTCGCCAATTGCATCGAGCGATTGTTGCATTGATTGCTTCTTTTACAGATAACCATACAACCAATGACCGATGAGCGCTTTTTGCCGGCTGCTCATACTTGTTTTAATCTATTAGACTTGCCACGTTACCAAACACGCGAAAGATTACGGTACAAATTATTACAAGCTATTCAACAAACTCAAGGATTCTCACTGGTTTAAATGTTACTACTGCTACCACCACCACCACTACTACTTTCTGCATAAAAATAAAAATTTTTATCTCGCAAAAATCTTCACTTGTAACAAGCTTATATATATATATATATATATATATATATATATACGCTCATGGGAATGCAACTCATTTGTAATTCTTAAGATATATAAGATAAGTTTTTAATGTGGTAATTTTTACACAACACCCTAAATTTTTTTTTTAAATTAATTTTAGACCAGACGTGAGAATTACTTGTTTTCTGATTAAGTTATGATTTCTTCCTTTACAGAGAATTTCTCTATATAGCATTCCTGTTGTAATAGAGTGATAATTATTTATTGTCTACGTGCAAAAGTAATTTCCTATTGTACCATAGTTTGCACGAATGATATAAACTCAGGGAAAATTACATTGCATCGAACGCAATTTATGCAAAATTTATATTTGATACTTTTACTTGAATTATTTTTCGAGAAATGATATGATATATTCGCTTCTGATCACCAATATTGTAGTTAGCACTACTGAATGAACTTTTATTGATTTGATATATATTTTTATAAGAGAAATGAAACGATAGATTTTACTGATCAACGTTGAATCATTGCTGATAATCACACTCGTTGAAAGAAGGTTAGAAAAATATATAGAATGTTTTTCGGTAAGCGAAGATTTTATGGAAATACAAATGATTATGAAAATATAATGTGGTTCTTAATTAATTTATTTATTGACATCCACTCACTGACATCAATTTCGTTCACATCGTTAAAAAGTTAATATAGATAGATTGAAATTCATTAAAAAATAAACATTTGATTCGCATGAAGTTTCACGTTTTGTACATTTGTAAATCGTAAGCGCATTTATTATTCGATTTTCGTTTAGTATTTTGCACTGCCTCGTTAATTATTCGATTTCTCCGGACACTCATCTTATTAGAAACTATTGCAATAAAAAAGCTTTGTTAGTTGCCTCAAAAATTTGCCTAAAAATTTCTTCATTATGTATTTGCCTCGACTGCCCATTCGAATATGTCTGAGACAGCTCGGATTTCCTTCAGTCTCACTATATAATATCCACAAGTAAATACGTTGAAATTCAAGAAAATCATCTCAACAGCCTGACGAGACTTTGGTTCTCACTAAAACATTATTAAGTTCTCAAGCAAAGAACCCTTGGCAGATGGTATCTATGACTTTGAACTTAAAGTACAATCGGAGTACTTGTGCGGATGAGGATAAAGAGATGATCCAAGTACACGGTTAAAGTATATTAAATTCTTATCCAAAGAGAAGAATTTTTAGAGTAGAAGATGGTATGTTTACAGTTACAGTTTAAATGCTCCAAGTACTTGCTTGATTGAAGTTACCGGTAGAAGAGCCAAGTACTAGAAGCCCTGATTTAAGATTTCACTTCAACTAGGCTAATGATGGTACGCAGGGGTGAAATATTGAGTGCCCGGAGGTGCCCTGTAGCCGGGATATGAGCTGTTCAGGGCATGTTGAGCAAAGAACCCACTATAATCTTTGTTGACTCTACGAGGCCTGAAGACAGGACCTTTCGCAAGTTCCAACCTGGCCCTGTTCTCTGCTTCCGTCTGAGCCTTTACCGAAGCTGGTGGCCACTTCATGTCTCCCCTCATGTTGCCACTTATCGGAGCCTTAGTGGCTGCTGGCTGTGCTTGGTAAACTGGTGCTGGTACCTGAAGGAGAATTCATCTTTGAAAATAGACACCACGCCACTGTGTTACCGTTAACAAGTTACTCTTGGGTATCTGAAGATTTGCCAACTATCGTCGCTACACTATTATTGCACGTAATAATGTAATCTTATAAATTGTTAGCAGAGTGTTCCCCGAGAGTGTGGGCGATCAAGAGAAGAGTTAGTGCCTCCCCACCCCACCCCGGAAGAGCTAAATTTGGGACGCTTTGGAATCGAACCGAGGAGTTCTTACCTGGGAGATGGGTGGCTCTGGCCTGAGGGTGATCGTGGATGGTGGTGCCTCGAAGGTAGCAGCTGCAGGAGGGTATCCCTGCTGTCGTGGCTGCCGGTCGTACAGTTCCTGAGAGTGTTGCTGAAAATTGATTGAAAGAGCAACTGGTAAAATTCAAGGGGAAAAGCATTTGGGACGGAACGTCCACCAGTTCAAGATCCACACGATAGAGACAAAAACGCAATAAATGCAGTCTGCACTGCGCGGAGGAGCCCTCTTGCTTGGCTCGACCTCGGGAGTTCATCAGGATACAAGTCCAAAGTGATTTCGTCATTGCCGAGTATCCTGGCGCTATCCTGCGCTATCCTGGCGAGTCACCTGCGGAAGGTTCTTACCTCGGAGAGTTGTCGCTGGAGTTCAGATAAAGAAGGGGATTGCTGGATGATTCCGGACGAAGGCAGCGGAGAAGTTGGTTGCTGAGGTGTCCAGGACAAAGGACGTTGCTGCTGGTGAGGAACTGGCGAGCTGGCGGGTGGAGTCACCGGGGCCCAAGTCTTCTGTTGTTGGTCAAAAGAGGATTGGCCAACAACGGGTTTTTGAGCCGGAGCAGCAGCTGTCGCAGCCTTCTGAGAAGCCCAGGAGGAACTTTGAGACCCAGTCGCCGGAGTCTGTTGACCCGTCCAGGAGGCTGGTCGCGCTGCTTGAAACTGCGAGGGCTGTCGCAGAGCAACTCCCGCAGGACTTGCGGAACGCGCCGACGGGGATGGTTGGGCTGGCTGGGGCGAGGTACCCGACGACGGGCTGCTCTGGTACGACGCTACCTGACTGGTTCCACGAGTCTTCCGGGGAAAACAGAGATTTGCTACTTTTCTATCTCCCAAAATTCCAAATGCCCTTTTCCAGGGACTCCCCTCCTTCTCCTCCTCCTCCTCCTCCTCCTCCTCCTCCTCCTCCTCCTCTTCTTTCTCCTTCTCGTCTTATCTCTGTCTTTGTACTTTCGACTAGAATACAATGCTAACATCTCTGATAGCCAACTTATTCCTATCACCGCAAAACAAAATAAATGGAAAGAAACGAGCGGATGCAAATCCCGCTAATTCCTCAGCATTGTATTCTTGACGAAAGCATCCAAGTCCAGGGCAAAGATATGCGCTCTGTCTCTATGTACATCGAGAATACACTGTAGAACGTGCAAGAAGAGGATACAACATTGAGGGGATCAAGAACAAACAAACATAAAGAGATAAATAAACGTCGACATTTACGACCAATGCACGAGAGCCAAGAGATATCGGCGAGAATACTAAATACCACAGGAATACAAGAAGAAGAAGAACATGAGAAAGGAAAAGTAGCAAGTGGATCGGTTTGAGAATCTCTTTAAAAGTTTTACCTTCGCTTGGATGGGGCTTTGTTCAACAAAGTCGTAATCCTGATCTTCCGGTGGCGGAGGCCAAGCAACTCGTTTCAAATCTAAAAAAGAAATGGAAATCCCTCGCGTTACAATTAGTTTAGAAAACTTTGCTTTTGTTAGTTCCTCGTTTTTTTGGAATTTTCAATTTAATTTAGAGGGGAAGAGAGAGAGAGAGAGAGAGAGAGAGAGAGAGAGAATATTCTTGGAAACTTTAATAGAGGCTTCAACCGTCTTGGATTTTGTGCGTCAGTGGAAAGTTCTGAGTCACGTTGGTGTATTTAGATTTTCTTCACGAGTATTGTTCGATCAGCTGTATTAATTTAGAATCACCCTGCCGCTATATGATTTTCTGGCAAAGCGCGACATTTCGCAAGAGCAATTTTTCAAGGACAATTACGATTGGAATTATTTTAAGTGGTCTAGAACACTCGACCTTAGGCATCCGCGGATAATCGGTGAGAAAAGTCCTCCCTGTCACGCGCGTCTTTTCACGGTGAGGCGAGACGGAGGGTTGGGGTGACTCTGTAAAATCGAAAAATCTCAAAGGCCTCCTCTCTTTTCTACAATGTTATTCTTTAGAAAAGCAAAACACGCCGGCGGCCAAGTTTATATTTTCGCGATTATCGTCGCGGAACACTCCAATACTCTCGCGTCCTTGTCGTATTCTTGGATTCGCGAAGAATCAAAAATTCCTCTTCCCCAGCGGTTTTCCCTGATTTCCCTGAAAGCCCCTGAAACTTTGATCACTGTTCGCTGGAAAATGTCAGATATTACCCGCGCGCGCGCGCGACTCTCGAGGGTCCGCAGGAGCAACCGGAAGTCGATTTGATTCCTCCAGTTCTTCTGTTAGGTCATCCGAACAAAAATTCTTTTCGTCGTCTCTCTCTTTCTCTCTTTGACACTGAGAAGAGAGGGAGAAAGAAAAACGTGTTTCGATCCACTTTGTAAGAATTTGAACGAGAGTAAGTTGCAAAATATTGTTGGCAAGTGACGGCCATTAAGTGGCCATTAAGGAAGAGATTCTCTGACGTACCGATGACTTTTTGGATCTGATAAAATGTCACTCGGGGCGAACCGCGAGGAAGCGACTTTGCCAAAACGAGTTCTCGTTTCCAACTAAGAGTTTTCCGCGGTCACCTGTACTTTTCATTATCGCAATAACGAATTTAAAGCTTTCTCGCTTCCCACGGCAATAGTGGGGGTGGTGGTGGTGATGGTAGCGCGGTGGGAGAAGCTTACGCGATCAAGCTCCAAACTTTTCAGCTTTATCTCTCCGTTCCATCTACTAAAATACCAATTAGCGTGAAGAGGAGGATGACGATGATGATGATGAGGAGGAGGAGGAGGAGGAGGAGGAGGAGGAGGAGGATCCGTTGCTGTCGCGTTAGCGAGTGACCAAAGGCGAGGGGAACATTGCCAGAGACTGATCTATAGCGTCTACCTCTCCGGAGAAATCGAAAGATTCCCCGAGCAAATTGACCGGTACCGCTCGTTAGTTGAACTTACAGCGTTAGTGCAGCCGAGATTGGCAGAGCCTTTGAAATTAGTAGATTAGTGGTTTCTGCGTCTCGTTAGAATTCCATGCTGGTGTGCGTGATCTGAAGAAAAAGTTTAAGGACTTGCATTAATAAGCGAACCTTCCTGGAGGGATCATCGCAGGGGTGTCGCGGTACCCTCGAGGAGTTCAAGGACGAAGCTCGAGCGGAGCTCTAGCCAACAGGTGGTGGTGGTGGTGGTGGCGGTGGTTCGATTTGATAGGAATCGATCGGACCTCTGACTCGCGGTGCGAAATCCTCAAGAGCAACATGGACGTCACAGAAGAGGGCGGCAAATTGGCTTTCGTCTGCGAGGGCTTTGAGTCCTGGCCAAGTTTGCGTGAAAAACGAGTCTCGCCTCTATCCTTGTGGCACGATTCGTTTTGGCAAGGGGTCCTGATCGCGACTGCCGGGTGGGATCGAGCGGAGGAGCAAAGGGAAGGTAGGGGACATTAAGGAGATCGGTGCAACGATCCCCCCTCGATCGGTAAAGCAGACCGCCAAGAGCCGCGGGAGCTAGCGAGGATCCAGCGCGCGGTTCAAGGACGAACGCGCGTCGGAAGTTGACTTACTGGGTTGGCCACCGCGCTGCCTCGCTTCCTCTTCCTCGAGCATCCGGAGGACCGCGCTGTTCTGCAGGTTCGCAGGCTTGGACAACTGGTTGAAGTCGATCCTGCGGAGAAAAAGATTTCTCAGAAACTTCGCGCAGAGTCAAAGTGCAAAGGGGCTCGCTCGAGGACCCCGGAAGGGACTCGGAGGATCTGGACCGGAAGTGGAGGGTTCGACTGGCGCTGTGGAAGCGGGTGCGGGGCGAGCGGTGCCGGGGGGTTCGAGCCACGTTCCTACCCGATCTTGACCTTGTGCGCGCGATCATGTTGCACTGTCAGGACGTGGACGCGTTTTCGAAGTAGCCCCGGTACGGCTTGCCGCGAAACTAAGTCAAGTACGACGGGAGCGAAGCCGAAGACGCGCGCGCTTTTGCGCAACTGCGGCGACCCGGGCTTATTCTGGGCCGGGCCGCCATGATTCGACCCTCTGAAAATAACGAGCGAATCCAGCCGATGATTCATCATCGACCGCAACGTTCTCGACGGCGATCCATTGATGATTGACGCAAGGTGGTCGATCCCTCCCAATGCCAATTGCCACCTGTCGCGTTCAACACCCCCCGGAGATCCTACGGGAGGGGACTCGCTTACCCGACTGCACCGTTGGCCAGAACCTGGGTTTGCCTGTCCAGGGTCTCCTGAATCGCCTGCGGGGAGTACAGGTTGATGGGGGAGTTGAACTGTTTGTTTACGAGCTTCGGCTTCTGGACGGACATCTTGCCACTTTGCCTCTTATCTCAATGACCCTCTGTGTCGGTACTCTGAAATTGCTGAAAGAGGATCTCTCGTTAATGTTGCGTCGACGGTGGTGGTGATGGTAACCACCACGATGCCGTTCGTTCGTTCGTTCGTTCGTTCGTTCGTTTCTCGCTTTCTTCCATTGAGACGCCGTAGATTTGGTCCCTGCTTGAATGGAATTCCGAGGAGTAATTGAAAATATTTGGATATTCGATCTGCCGGTGTCCCGTCAGTCGTATACGGGTCGCAAAGTGTTATTTCGGAAATCGTGCCAAGAAATGGAGAAACTTAAATCAACTTTAAGGCTTTCGAGCGTCTCTCTTATCTAGTCGCGATGCGGCGAGGAGTTCACTGACATTCCTCGGGCTTGGAAATAGCTTTGGTTTACGGGCCAGCGGGAGTTTCTACTGAAATTCGAAGAGAACCCAAAACTCTCCTCCTCCGGAGTATAGACAAACTTTTTCCCTGAATAGTCGAGAGGGGAGGGAGAGAGAGAGAGAGAGAGAGAGAGGCAAATACGGGGGGGAAAATCAACGGGAAAATCTTTCGTTGGGAACGACCCTCGACGTTTGGAATCTCTCCCGACAATATGGCGGAGGCCGCGCGCGGATCTCATCCCTCGGAAGATCGGGAGAAAAAACGAGAGTTTTCGCCGTTTCCTTCTTTTAAGTCGAGCGACCTCTGAGCTAGTGGTCCACGGACCACGCCAGTTATTTCTGTTACGAGAGTGAAATTCCTTCTGTTACGAATATATCTACATCGTAGGCAAATTCTGAACCACCGAGTATTGGATTACACGGCAGTGGCAATTCCTCGCTTCGCGAATTCACGTAACTGACTCTTCATTCTTACTTTATTTCGCACAATAGCGAGCTCTATTTTTATCCGGAAGAGCACGGAATGCCGAGGGAAGATACGCGTCGACCGCGGTTTGCCACGGAAGGATTCCTCCTCCCCGTGGGCCAAAACTCGCGAAAAGGGTAAGATCTCCCGATAGGGAAGGATCGCTTTTAAATAGCGCGGCGATAATTTCGTCTATCCCGCATAAATTTCCTATCGCTGCCAGTCTACCGAAATGAATCTCTTCGCTTCTGGCAAGCTGCGGGATTATTTGGGTCTCGCGTCTGCCATTTTAATTGGTCGTCGTTAATCAACGGCTCAACGCTGGATCGACGTTCCGGCGCTGTACTATTGTACAATTTGGATGATTGCGATAATTATGCCGATCCACTGCAATCGGATAGTCAAAACATTAGGAAACATTAGAGGGGTGTAGGTGGAAGGGGCGAATCTAAAATTGGCCCCGATAAATTTGCAAGTGCGTAAAAGATGTCACCACCTCCATTGTAAACAAGATGTTAGGTTGAGGTCGATACGCGAAAATAGTCCGAGAGAAAAATCGTTGATTTATTATTAAGTCTGCGAAGGAGGAGGAACAAAAAATGAAATGAACTAACCATCCAGGCAAATTCTCACTATGGGAACCGGGAGGATCTGTGGAACAATCGTTAAGATACGAGACGTGTACCGAACGTCTAGATTGGTAGAGCAGAATCACGTGGAACGATCGATCCAGATATTTTGGAGGATGGATCAGGCCGAGTAATAAACGTCCGTGTAAATGAATAAACTGTTAAAGAGAAACAAGCGAGAGATGCCAAGTATGCTAAGAATCACTTATAGAGAATGTCCGAGGCAGCAACTTCCTGGATAGTGGACGAAAATATCCGTTCCATCATCGGAAGATTCTATTTCTTTTAGCTGAGAGCTTTATTATTCTACTCCAGTTGGATTTCCAGCTACCCTGAGACGAGAGAAAAAATATAACACAGCAGAATAAGTAAGACGAACCCAATATTTAATAACGATATGTCGGTCGAAGAGTAGTCGCGGTAATGTCAAAAAATTTCTCTCGAGGAAAGAATGGACTCTCTCGTTGAAATTTTAAAATATCGACGACGATAACGATAACGTTGGTGGTGGTTGCAAGGGTATGGAGAATCAAAAGTGACAAATTATGAAACACTCATCTGTCCACGAAACACACGGCTCTGACGTCGCACGACAAATGACCCGCCGCAATTTTCGTAGAACTCGCAGAAATTGAAGTTTCCGATAGCGAGGCTCTCGCTGGAGGATGATCCGCTCGCTCGTGAAGAATGATACGGAAAGATTTGAATGCGTGATTAAAGTTTACCAGAACCAGGAGCGACGAGGATAATACACCGCGCGTGGCCGTAAATGAAAAGCTTTCGTCTACCTTCGCGCGTAAAACGGCAGGCACCTACCACGCGTTCCTTGAGTGGCGAAACACACTGGACTTCTCAGACAAGCGAAAGCACGAAAAGGCATCAACGATTCCACCCCCGCACGCCACCACCCCGGCACGGTACGTTTTCTCTTCCGCGCATTAGCTATTTTCAATCCCTTCCTGGCATGTGCCAGAAGATCTGTGTTTCCTCGGGGCTTCTCCAAAAATTCGGAATCCCCGGGACAGAATGCCCCGACTCGCCGTCAAGGTAAATCGAATGGAATGAGATCGCTACATTTTATTCCCCACTCCGCGGAGTTCCGTGCGTCACTTCCTGCCGAAAACTCGGTAGGCGGATAGGCAGGAGAAAGAGCGCGCGCGAGCCTTTGCAACGACGAAAAAGCCTCAAAGTCTGTCGCAAAGGGGAAGGGTGTAAAAATAACGCCGCAAAAAGGTAGGGAAGCTTTATTGAAACCCGATACATATCGGTAGAGCCAATCGTACATCCGACGATCATTCTTCTCTCCGCGTCTCCTCCGCGCGGGTCCTCCTTGGGAAGATCGTCATCGGCGCATCACCGGGAAGTCGTCCAAAGCACTCTCTCGTGAATTCCTAAAAAAGAATGGGGGTCGGGTCGAGGATCCGTCTCGGTCTCGCCCAATCTTAACGCATCTCGATGCGATGCTATGCGACGCAACGCGATGCAACGCACGCGGACGCCATTATCGTAACGCGGTGTAATCTAAAAACTCGACTTACTCGTGGGAGGTTACCGTTCATCACGTAGATCCGGGAAGGCTGTGATTTATCCACGTTTATCCCGGGTATCGAGGGGCATCGCATTGGCTGGGATAATCCGATAATTTCCCGTGGTAGGTAGTGTTGGTTAGCGGATAGAGTTGGCCTGAAAGAAAATCGATATCAGTTACCAGCCTTACCGACTTACCTTTGCGAGTAGCAGCGGCGGCGATCGTCGCGATATTTCCTTCCCGCCCGTTTTGGCCGTTCGTCCACAAAATGGCGGCAGAAGCTGGTCCCAGTTGTAGATGGCGCCCCTACGATTGGTGATTCTGCCCGGACGACGCCACCGCCGCCATTATAGATCCCGTTGTGAGTGACCGAGTTCACTGTGTGAATTTTCCCGCATTTTCTCGCTTTTCCTCGTTGGAAAACTCGTCGAGGTCCGCAAGGAAGCCCACGGTTTTGTCGGAGGATGAAGACGTACAGCAGAAAAAAGGGCGACAGCCCCAGCAACGTGATAATACACTTGAACGAGCTGTGCCGACTGTGTCTGGCCAAAGAAGAAGACATGGTGCCGATTTACGAGGATGAAACGATCCCTTTGTCGCTGAGAATCATGGCCTGCCTAAATCTCGAGGTGAGTCTCTCCCCGGGTGAGTCCCGGCCGGGGAACACGGGCCCAGGGTGACACCTCTCTCCCAGAAACTGCCCATTATTGAAACATAGGAATCTAGTTTATCTCTTCCCCTCCCACCGATTCTCGCATTTCAATTTATCTCGAGATTGTGGTAGAGTGCACCTATACTGACTAAGGGAGTCGGTGTTAGTGTGCACTGCGCAAAGCAACTACCAGCCTTACCGAGTTATCGACTTTGCCTCGGTGTCCTCGCTGGTACGTTTATTCCGCCTTCCCTTTCATTGCAGGGATCTAGAATGGCATCCTTGCCGAATCGTTTACCGATGAATTTAGGAAATCTACGGTGCAGGCCGACTATAATGCCCGATGCGGACACTTTCTCCTTCATTGCAGAGACCTAGAATCTCATTGAGATTGAGATTGAGATTGTTTACCGATCACTCCCGGGAATCTGCAGATAGTCTTGTTAGATGAGGTCATCTTCCACCCCTTCCTCCAAGGGGAGGGATGCATGGTGTGACAAATTGAAAACCTACAATTAGGAGCTTCTCAAAAGGGTGGTGGGTGGGGTTGGAAGGCTGCTGTAAAGCATCCGTTTCTCTTTGTGAGGAACGAATCTTCTGGGATGGGTTACTGGGGAACTCTTGCTCGCAATGATGATGGATCGTTGTTGATTAGATTCGCTGTTGTTGCAGGTTTATGAGAAAGATGGGCTACCTAATATGATCTGTCATCCTTGCAAATACCAGCTCGAGAAGTCTTATCAGTTCAAGAAGAAATGCGAAGCTGCTGATAGCAAGTTACGAAAGCACATGAAATTGATACAGCAGTTGACAGGAGAAGATGAAGAAGCTGAGAATCAGGAAGTTAATTCTGATGAGTCCAAGGAGCCTTCCAGCAGTGGAAAATCAAAACAAGTTAAACAGTTATTAGCTGATTTGGTATCGTCTAAGGGAGACAGTACTCAGAACGATGGAGATCCCATAGAAGTGACGGAAGAAGAGTTGGTTGGAGGATATATTTTGGGTAAATTGATCCCCTCACACGCTCGTTATAGCGGATAATTGAATCTTGAAAAGAGTATTCTTTAAGCGTAATTCAATTTCTAGGGATGACTTCGGAGAATCCAGAAATGGAGGAGGCCATGTCCGAAGATCCAGAAAACATAACTCTAGTTCCAGCTGAAGAACGTACCGCAAAAGCACGCTGTACGATAAGAACTACGAGAATAAAGCAAGAGCAGGAGTCTGACGATGAAGCGGAGGAAGTACAAAGAGCAATAGCTAACGCTGATCATAAAAATGTTTATATGATGGAATTGACCAGCAACAGCAGTGGTCAAGGAGAATCACTCAAGTTACAGCCGTTGAATCAGGCAATAGTAAACCCAAGCGAAGAATTGAAAGTATTCCAGTGCGACAAATGTCCAAAAGCCTTCACGAGGAGGATAATGTTAAAGAGCCATCAATCCGTGCATTCCACTCAAAGGGGTTACACGTGTCAAGCTTGCGAGAAATGGTTCCCGACCCGATCGGCTCTAATCAGACACGAGCGCACGCATACAGGTGTGCATCGATTGCAATCGAATTCCTCCCGACTGATCTCCAAGAACGTAATGATCTATCAACTCCTTTAATTTCAGGTGAAAAACCTTTCGGTTGCAACATCTGTCATCGAGCGTTTGCCCAAAAGGAGATACTGCTTCGGCATTTGATGACTCATTCTGGCCAGAAACCATTCCAATGTCAACATTGCGAGAAAAGCTTTACACAGCGAGAAGCTCTGAAAGTTCATATGCGTAGGCATCAGAAGCTAGACCCAAATAACATTCAGCTTCATCATTGTCAGCTTTGTCCTAAAGCATTTTGTCACGCGTCTGGCTTAAGCAGGCATTTGGTCACACATACGGGCAGAACCTATAAGTGCGTAGAATGCGAAAAATCATTCACCGATAAGAGCTCTCTTCTGAGGCACAGTCGTATACATGCACCGAAAAAAATTTTGACGAATTAAATTTTCTCGGTTGAAATTTCTCCTGGATCCTAGGTTTTAATATATATTTTGAATACAAAGACTTAAATATGCAAATGAGTATAAATTATTGCTAAAGAAATCATTTCTTTCAATTTACCGAGGTTATCGCAGTATCGACGTATACGACTGTTGTTTTTAATAATTACTTAAATTGCTCGCTGATTTATTATTTGACTTAACGATTTATAATACGGTAATTTAGTAATTATGCTAATTTTAGATATAATCTTGTAAATTATTTACAAAAGTGATTTTACATTTTTACCATTTAATCATATAGAGAGATACTGAAAGGTAAAAGAACTTAGTTTTAGATTTTCTATAATTCACGTTGCACCTTTCTATAAATTTCCCATGCAAGTTTATTTTGAAAACAGATTTTTACTCAAATTGGATATGTCATAAGGGATATATGATTAATTTATTATTATAATTAATCGTAAAGATTTAGTAATATATGTGATGCAAATAAAAAGATGTTTAATGTAACATGGAAAGTTTAAGTTATCAAATTTTTTTATACAGATTTATAATTTATTCATTATATATATATATATATATATGTGTGTGTGTGTGTGTGTGTGTGTGTGCGCGCGCGCGCGCATGGCCATACACGCATATATTTATACTATATACATATACGTTCTTTCATTCAATTGAACCCATACAATGTATGTTGTATATGTAATATAAATTACATTGATAGAGTTCACATATACATACATACATACGTACACACACACACACACACCATGCAATCATATATTAAACTATTCTTTATATTTCAAATATTCCTTCAGCCACAAAATTTTAAATAAATCAAACTTAGGTGGATAAACGACTCTCGATGAATTCGTATTTTATTAAAAAATTCTTTATTATGATTTTTGTATACGATCTTGTGCACCTTTACATTGCCAGTCTGCGACAGATTGTACATAAATCCAACAGAAATTATTCTACAGTCGTTATATTATTCTATATTGAAAATAAATTCTACGACATTTCAAGAGCACATAGAAAAGATGGAATAAATGTCGAGCTCTCTGCCATGCGACCTGTATTGAATACTCCCTTAATTCGATGAGAACGATAATGACTGTATGTATATATATATATATATATATATATATATATATATATGTGTGTTAATTTTGTTCAAGATTCGCATTTAAAAATTCATATTGTTTTAACAATTTTATTTAAAATATATTCACAGCAAAATACTACGTAATGATCAAGTTTCATCGTCAATTTTAAAAATCCAATAAGATTACCATAAAACTACATTTAAAAGTATAAGGAATACACAAATAAAAATGCATTCTATAAATTAATTGGTTCTGTTAAAATTACTGTATCTCGTTTCTTGGACACACATGATGATCGGTATTCATTGACATTTGATTGTAATCATGCTATTAATAAATAAACGTACGCAAAAGTATGATTCGAATGGGAATAGACTGGACTTCTACGTCTACTATGGTTTGACGGTTAAAAATCGAACTTAGAGCTTTTACGTACGTGTGCGAGCTATTTAAAAAAAATTAATTAATTAATTAAAAAAAACAAAAAAAACAAAAAAAGAAACCTGCTAAAAATCTACAAGACAATTGTCCTTGATTAAAAGGCGCAATACAATGTTGTTACTGATTCTTCGCTGATTTCTTAGTAGTAAACTTTTAATGACTCTTGTTTAATCCTTTACCTTCTCTCCCCTTTAACTATTCATGATTCCCAAGTGTTACTCGCATACTGATTATTTTGGTTTTAATTCGTTCGATATATACCTTGTTCCATTGTAAAGCGCCTCTATCTTTTCATCGCTTCTCATTTCGAAAGTTCAATTGTTCATATCTTTTCGCCCTGTATTACTTTTAACTACTCATCTACGTCGCGCCAAAGTCATCCCATGTTCATCTTTATCCTTAAAGTTCATCCCAAGCAGGCCACTACTGCGAGTGATTTCAAGAGAGTCCGTAAAGATTTATTATTCCAGACGACTTTGCAATTTCCTATAGACCGTCATTAAATTTTCTATTTCCCCATTCAAATTCTGTGTAAATTTTGCCATTTTGGTATCAGCTAGAGAGGAAGAAGAAGGGCAACGTTCTCTGTGTGTGTGTTCACGCCTGCGTGTTAAATTTGTACTACGTCGGTTTCCTGGCGAGTTGTTCCGTTTCTGCACAGGCTTCTCCACAAGTTCCTGTTCATTGACTTCTATCGAGATCCCAAAGACTTGTTGCCAGGTTCGTGCTGTGAGGAAGATAAAAACAACGTTGTCCACGCCTTCCTTCGTTCCTTAAAAGCATCCGTCGTGATATTTTCTCTACTCGGCTCCCTGATATGGAAATTTATGAAAACCTTTAAATATCCTTCGGATACTCTTTAAAGGATTTCGTAGACTTTCTACCGCAATCTCATCACGGAATTCGCTAGCTTCGTTGCTGTTTTTCTCTCTCTGTTTTATTTGATCGTACTCCAACTGAAGAATGGAAGAGAACAACGTTGTCCACGCCTTGTAGAATGCAGCTATATGGATATCCACGAAACGCCATTAATAGCTAACATCGACGGCTATCAGCAGCCATCAATAACCATTTGTAGCCATCGATGGCCAAAAACAGCTACGAACGATCACGAGCTATCATGATGTTCCTCGATAATCATGAACATATTATAACATTCGCATTTGTCATTAGTATTCATGAAGTACTCATGAAACTGTGATGACTCTCATGACATTTATCATTGATACTCGTGAAATAGTTATAATATTTTATGCTACGTCGAAGATTCCTGGCGTGGCACAAAACATAAATGTTCCCCACTACGATGCAGGCAAAAGAAACGTCTATGGAGAGGGAAGAGAGGACATGTGGTTCAGCTAATTGGCTACTTGACGGCTTTTAAACGCAGAGGTAGGAAAATCTCGGGCAATTCTTCACGAGACATTGTATAGTTAGAGAGATATAGATGAAAGACGTTTAAAGTAACAAACGACAATGTTTTTAAGGCCAGTCCCCTCATCAATCAAGGACTAGAGGCTTCGGTTGCTCCCATGTAAATCCATCTCTTCCAAAGTGACCGTATGTGCTGGTCTGCTGATAAATGGGATTGCGAAGATTCAACTCCCTTTAAACAAAAATTTCATCATTAAGACATTAGCGCTAATTGCTTTTCGCACATGACTTAGCTCGATTAAAAATACCCTGACTCTAGTTTAGTCTTTTCTCGATAGAGATAGATAAGCTCGACCCTGTAACAGTTAAATGATACTCGGAGATACTCACTTGACGATTTTTCCAGGTCGTAGGTCGAAGTTCTTATTCACTATATATAACAGTTCGTTTTGAGATAACTTTGAAGTACCATAATCAAAGACTGTAATTGAAAGGGGCTCTGCTACACCAATAGCGTAGGAAACCTAAAAGTTTAATTTTCCCTTTTGTTAAAATAAAAAAAAAAAAAAACAAACTTGAAAACAATTTTATATACTTCGATTATAAAAGCAATTGGAAAAGATTATTTTCAGTAATTGGTTCACATCATGGCACTCAAGAGTAGCAAATACTAAGTAATAACATCATTAAATAATCTTTACGAATCATTGAATAATCATCGTTGCGTCCAACTGCTACAAAACTGTACGATTGTTGGTTCTCTCATTACCTGCACGAGACAGCGTCTGCAGAGGCCAGCCTTCACGAGAGATTTTGCCACCCATCTTGCAGCATAAGCAGCTGACCTGTCAACTTTTGTAAAGTCTTTTCCGGAAAAAGCTCCACCGCCATGGGCTCCCCATCCTCCATAAGTGTCTACTATTATTTTACGGCCCGTAAGGCCAGCGTCGCTCTAAACATCGAACAACAACGATCCAGAAAATATTATACTTTACAATCAACTCGAAACACTCTCAACGAGTGCTCGAGAATAGTTCAAGAAGACGATAATACCTGTGGTCCACCAATGATAAATACTCCGCAGGGATTGACATGAAAAACTGTTCTATCGTCAAGATATCTTGATGGTATAACTTCCTTAATAACTTTATCCATAATAGCCTTTCGCAATTCATCCAATCCAATTTTCTCGCTATGTTGGACCGACACGACTACCGTGTGAACCCTCATAGGTACGCACGCTCCGCGATCCATCACATACTCGCATGTTACCTGTTTTTAGTGATTGATGTATTTATGAGATAAGACGTGAAAGACAGATATGCGCGATTTGATTTTTTTTTTTTTTTTTTTTCTTAAAATTATTCTCAGCTATTGGTTTGCATCATGGCACTCAAGAGTAGCAAATACTAAGTAAAACATCATTGAATAATTTGAAAGACAATGGAATGCATGACAGAGAGGATGAATGAAATAGACAAACCTGTGTTTTGGAGTCAGGCCGGGCCCACCAGAGTTCTCCGCTTCGTCTCAGCTCTGCAATCTTTTGGTTCAATTTGTGTGCTAACACAACAGTCAAAGGCATGCATTCGTCTGTTTCGTCTGTTGCATATCCAAACATTAGACCCTGAACGGAAGAATATCAGTTATTCCAACTAAAAGTTATATTTTCAAGTAATAATCAATATTCTACACTTCTTATGTTAATATAATCTCAAGTTACGCTAAATTATCTGCAAATGAAATTAAACAAACCTGATTTAATAGATAAATAAAATTAGTCTTATTAATTAATACAGAGCTTTCTTGAAATAATATAAAATTATAGCATGCAAAAATAAGTGCGTCACAGAGCAGAGTAACAGTAAAAAAAAAAAAAAGTAGGTGTGTGTTCCAGAGGTATTTACACATTAACTACCAAAAATTAGTGTATTAGTATAAATGTGGGATGTAGTAGTAGATACGTAGTAGCATTTCTCCAACTGTATTTTCTTTCATTTAATGATATCTACGATAGTAAAGTAGGAACGGTAGATGAAGAAAATGAGTGAAGTCATAAAAAATATGCGAGAGATTCCGCATTGGTAGAGTTTACGAGAAGAATATCAAAGGAGTACCAATTACCAGACTATATATATATATATATATATCTATATCTATATACAATAAGGAGAACTAATTTACGGGTTTATAGAGATCGATAGAGATGAATGAAGTTAAAAGTGCGTAGACGATGTAAATTTGATAGGAGTGCATATTACTGAAGAGATTAGCGCTTTGCTAAATCAGAAGAAAATATTTACAACAGAGATAACAGAACGTGTGATACAGGATAGACCAAGCAGCATAATTTACAAAAAAAACTGAAGAAGAAGAACTACAAGAAAGTGAAACAGTGAAATACTAATTGACCTGGTCTCCTGCTCCCACTTCTTCGTCACTACGATTTTCATGAACTCCTGCAGCGATATTTGGGGATTGAGCATCTAACGCCAGTAGAACGTTGCACAGCTTGTAGTCAAAACCTGTAGAAATGCACACATATGAAATCAAAATATTCACTACTGTTTGCTACAACTCTACTCCATTAGACTTCAAATCCTGCAAATTCCACAGTTCTTTCAGTCCACCTTTTGAAGAGTTTAAATACACTGGTTCCCCCTCTTCTCTCTCTCTCTCTCCCTCTCGTTAAACGATTGTATGCAATTACGGTGAATAAATTCGATAGTTCGTAAATCCAATAGCGAATCGACGAATATTAGTAATGACGATGTTAAAATATTATGTTATTATTGTTATGAAAAATCCTGCATTTAAAGAGCAGTTTTAAGACTTGAAAAGAGTATAAAGGAGAGAAACGCTCGAGTCGATATCAGTTTTGATGTTCCTTTAAAACATGCATACGCATTCTCATCCTCTTACACACTTTCACATTTACACTTAATTAACACCTGCAAATATATAATTTATCGCAAAAAATTGGAATGAGAACAGGAAGACTGTTGATATTTTAATTATTTTTGGCTGCTCTGTGGCACGGGCTGAGAATGGGTTATGTACCTGATCACCAGCACCTACGTCCTTCTCTTCCCTGTCCACATGAACACCATCCGCAATATTTGGAGATTGCTGTTCGATCGCCACCAAAAGGTTCAACGTACGCCAATCGAATCCTGCCACGATCATTATACGCTTACGTTACATATTCTTTTCCATTCCCGTATTTAACTTACATTGCATATTCTTATTCATTCTGTTATTTATTCTTTCAAGGTGTTCTCAGAGTAGAAATAAATATCCTGTTCTTTACAATACATAATACATCAACTATCGCTATCTTGAAAGCATTGCTTAAGTCAACGTTACTTAAAATTTAGATACCACGAATCTAGTTTTATTATTCTGTAAGTACCTTATAACGAAGGATTTGGACTAAAAAGAATATTAACAAAATGCTAGAGACATGCAATTAATCTCAAAATTTAAGTAATAGGTAAATTTAAGATTACCTTAAAAGTGTATAAAGAAAAAAAGGTTTGAAACTGATAATAAGACTGTGTAAATATTGCCGAATAGATACATTTAGAAGGAAGCTTCGAGTAGAGATAGTCTTACCTTTGGATGAATCATCGTAACCAATGTGATTAACCGTGTCCCGAACAATTTTTTGGTAATCAACTACAGCCTTCGATGTTATTTCTCCACAGAGAAGAATCATCCCAGTCTTTGTGACAGTTTCTATGAGAATAAGAGCACGTATTAATTTAGTTGGCTTATGAATATAGCTCAAGGCTAACAAGACTAGCTTAAAAATAGCATTTGTAACGTTAAACTAGCAATTTAGTGGGTTTAAAAATATGAAATTCACATACCACAAGCTACTTTAGCATCTGGATCTTGCTTTAAGTGTGCATCCAGTATAGCATCACTGATCTGATCGCACATTTTGTCTGAAAGTAAAATAAAAATTCACTGAGTAAATACGACGAGTAAACAAGGAACGTGCTTAAGACCACGATGGACAAAATTCAATTATTACCGAAAGCTTTGTTTCATCCAAATTGTCACTAACAATCGCAACAGGCAACTTTACATAACGATTTCTAGGGGATACAATTGCATAATGCGAAGGATCCCACCTTACCTCCCAGAAACAACGTAGGGAACCAGCAAACGTGAGCATGGAGAAGGGAATTTCTCAATTATCATACCAGAAACCGACTGTAGCACCGTGTGCCACAGGAAAGAAACGTTTCTCATGCAGTATCAGTCAGTCTGCTCGTTATAGGTTATACGATAAACCCACGAGGACAGGGCGACATAGCTCTCTCTCGAGTTTTGGAGCATTATCAGGGGCAGCGTTTCGCAAAAATTGATAAAATTATGTACGGCCCCACCGACCAAACCTGCCATTAATTCGATCAACGGCATTTTTAATCGTTCTCTTATGTAATAACCAAGCGCCAATCAAACCAATAAGGTGAAATCGTCCGAGACCCATCGAGAGTTGGCCTGCGATAAAATTTTAGGAATTTCTCCGTGACGTCATAAAGGATTTTCCCAAGAGTTTCTCGGGTCATCCCTGATAATTCCAGGAAGAAACGAAGAGACAAGGGTAGAACGCAAGTAGACAGGAGGGATCGGGGAGAGACCGAGACAGAGAATAAAAAGAGAACAAAAAGAGATCGAAGATGTCGAGAGGAAGCGAGTCTAAGTGATCCAGGTAGAATTTTCTCCATTTATGAAAAGTACCTCCCGCGAAAAGGAACGGGTGGATCGCGGAGACCGGGGGGGAGGCCCCCGTGGAAATTCCCCGAGGAATCACGAGGCTCGTCGCCACGATTTTATCATCGCAAACTCTTACGACTCGTGGAGTTGGCTCGAAGCACATGGCGTCAGTTTCTCTCTCGGCTGGCTATGAATCACACTCGGTGGTGGGTCAGAAAGCGTGGCCAACTTCATGGCGGTATGGCCGCGTGCTGTTTCTCACACGGGAAAACTCGGCCAACGCGCGACTGGAAAAAGATGAAAGGGTGTTCCCATCCCCGTGACCGCTGCTCGGGGACTCGGTGAGGGTGGCGACGACGAGAGAGGAAACGCGGGGAACCCCCGACGTACACGAACACCACGCGACTCACCCTCCCACACACACACACACACACACGTACAAAAGCAAACAAGAAGAAAAAAGAAGAAAAAAAAAGAGAGGAAAAGATTTGGAAATAAAAACATGAGAGAGAGAGAGAGAGAGAGAGGGAGGGAGAGACAACGACGGAGGGTGCGGGACGACAGAAACGGGGAAATGGGAAGGAATTTCCCGGATATCCAAAGATCCAAAAAATTGAGAAACTAGGAAACGAGACGAGACGACACAACACGACACGACACGACACGACAAATCGGCAGCGTGTGCGGATGACTCCGGAGTCTGGCGCACGCGGTCCGACCCGGTGGGAAATTGGCGTCGAAAGGGAGAGTAGCGTTCGCGTCGAGCACCAGGGGTCTTCCTGACAATTGTACCAACCTGGATGTCCCTCTCCGACGGATTCCGACGTGAAGAGGAAACTCGTGTTTTGCTGCAGCTCCGGCGGCGTGTGGCCGTTCGCGTATCCGTTCATGTGGTGCGCGGTTTCCGGCATTTTCACCTTCGAGAGAAAAGTTCGACGGCGAATCTTCCTTCCTCCGATCCTCCAACTTCCTCCGTGAAACGCTACGAGAACGCTGCCTCTGGACTACACGCCAACGGGGATGCTTTTCTTCAGGCTTTCCTCTCTGTCTCTGTCTCTGTCTGTCTCTCTCTCTCTCTCTCTCTCTCTCTTCCTTCGAGAATTGCCAACGAGAGAGCGCGTGAGAAGGAAGCACAACCGCCGACGACGACTCTCCTCGACTCTCTGCTGCGTGCGGGACACCGTGTGTGTGTGCGAGTCGTGAGCTGCTGCTGCTGCGTTCAAGCACCGACACTTTAATGAGCTTTCGGAACTCGAGAGAGAATGCCGAGCGCGTACGGTGTGAAAAGCAAAAGAGGCTCCCCGCTCCGGGGCGCCCGCTATTTATAACCTCGGCTGGCCCGAACGCCGGCTCGGCTCCGCTCGGCTCACGTGACCCTACGGTCACCTGGGCTACCGGCGGCGGCGCGCGATTTAAACGCCGACTCCGCTCCGCGATTCTGGTAGATCCACTCGGGCGATCGAGCGGACGGACTGACGGACCGACGGACCGACGGATCGACGGACTGACGACGGACTTTTGCGGGAACGTCGCGACTCGGAGAAGCTTCCGGCTCGAGACTCGAACGGCGACACGCGACCACTCGCCGATTCCGATCGGCTTTATATTTCGAAGATTCGCGCGAGCCAACCGAGGGAACGAATGATGCAACTCGCTCGTAACAATAATGGGGTTGTCGAGTCACTTTTACGCGTACGCCGTTCGCGATATTACTCGCGCCCGGAGGGTGGTGGGGGTCCTTGAAAACTTCAATGGCTCCCGCTCTCACCCCCTGTCGCGACTACGCTTATCACGGCCATCGCGACCGGTGGAAAAACTCGCGTTGATTTTAATAATAATGATAGGAGCGAGCAATTCCCGATATTGGAACGCAATCTCTCTCTCTCTCTCTCTCTCTCTCTCTATCTCTATCTCTTTAAACGTTATCCTATTGATTTTGCGAAGACGCGTTGCTACATTTAAGCTAATTAATGTATTGTTTGCGCGTGGAAATCGCCGTTGTTCCTTCTTTCTTTCACCCCGCCTTTCTCGCTCTTTTTTTTTTTGGTTTCTTTCTCGCATCGATTAGGAGAGCGCGCAAAATTGCCACATCGATTTCTCTTCTAAAATCGTGGCTTATTTACAAGTAAGTCAAAATATGGCAAAGAATAAAACACAACATTGAACTTTAACCCTCGACAGATAAGTTCCTGGTATCGGTCGACAAATACATGCTTGCGGGTACACGCGCTTTTCTAGTCTCAGCCAATACCAGAGGAGCCTATCGAATCAATCGTACTTTATTTGTATGCACATATGCACGCAATATTTCCATTTTCTAGGGCATTGCATCAAATGACTTCACGCGACAACTTAACCGAGTCATCTTTAGCGTTATTATCAGAAATCGGTCTATCATCGTCGCTCCAAATGAAGCGCGGAGGAGAAAAATCAATGGAACGCGTGTATTCTTTTTTAACAATTGTTGAATAATAATGCATTATCGCTGTGACCCTCGGGGAGGAGGATGATGTCGGTTAAATAAATAAAAATCGATGCACGCCGTGCGATATCTCGTTTAATTAGTAGATACGGACATTTTTCTGTTATCCCCCGTGTTATCCTTTCCTTGGATCTTCTTCGGGGCCTCGCTTCCCCCGTACGTACGCGTGTGTACGTGTGTCGTATCGTATCCGTGCACGCACTGATCCAGCCATTGCATAACTCCAACACCCACGGCAATGATGCGTGAAATTGTTTCGCAGTAATTACATATGTCAATTATCAGTAGATTATCTTTTGGAGCACACACACATTTTTCTAGGATTACAATTATATCTCCATTCCTTGACGCTCTCGATTATTCTATATGCTCGATGTTGATTATTTCAGATTAACATAAGCAGAAATGTGTATTATGATTTTATGAGTCATTAAAAGTAGTATCAACAGTTCTCGAGTATCATCTTATCCTACTATCAATTTCAGTGTCAGCGTGAAAGACACGTGTGTTATCGTCAAACTGACTTTCTGGACTTTAGATGCTTTTCACAAGTTCATTGAACCGCGGAATAAATCGACCGGTCGAAACTATCGTCGAACGCTATCGATCTGGGTTGTGGGTCCGGATCCGATCATTCCTCTCCCTCCGGCGTTCCGCGATATTTCAAAAAGAGGGAGGAGGAGGAAGAGGAGAATCCTTTCGCGCCAAAGTTTCTTTGCCGGAGGAGACGAAAAGCTTCTCCGAGTTTTTGCGTCAGTTACGTAAAATGCGAGAATTGGGCCAGTGGAATTGACGACGATCGGGGTCGAACGATCATTCATAAAACATTTATCTCATCTCCGATTGACAAAACAGATAAGGTGGGAGAGGATTTATCGCGCGACCCATTTTTTTTTCTTCCCCCCCCCCCCCCCTCCCTCATCTAACGGAGAATTCTCCCTGGAGAGAGTTTCATTCATGCAATTCCTTCGATAATCTCATCTGATTCACGCAATGCGATAACGACCAATGATTTAGCGAAATTGCGAGCTCTCCCAGAAGATTCATTGATCTTGAACGAGAGCCCGGATAGCCGATTGAAAACGGTAAAGTCATTGCAAGATTTAGCGGAGCCTCCTATTCGCGCAAGAGCTCGCTAGGTGACGCAAAAGCTTGAATTTTTCATAAAAGCGAGCGGTACTTTGGAAAAAATCGCTAAGACTTTTTTTTAGCCGATGCCAGAGGCGAAGGGTCGTAGGTCGGTAACAAAGCATCATCGAGATTATCCAAACGCCATCTGTGAATTTTATTAATATCTCCAGAAAAGAATCATTTCTTTATTAACGTCCCTCGGCAAAATGGCCGTTGTACCTTCCACCTCTCCATGAATTTTCGATAAAAATATCTAGAGAGAGAGAGAGAGAAAAAATTCGGAAAACTCGAAAATTTTGTCAAGTTCAGCCGAGTCAAGTTAAGCGACGACCGCCATCTTGAACCACGCGTGACGTCCTTTTGTCCTTCCCGATAAGAAGTTGCAGCTGTTGAAAGAAAATTGCTTCACGTTGAACTCGCTTGTCCAACCTATTAACATCATTATGTAATAGACGAGTACTTATTGCGGTTTAGCAACATTATTATTCGTCAATATTTCGTTATCGCTGTTTTCACGAACCGGCAAGACCGGGGCCCAGCTGCACATCGCTAACAATGTCGTAACATACCGTACAGATCTTTTCTCTTCTTTTTGGGTTATATTTAGTTTGCAGTAGACAATGGAGAGATTGTATTCTCTCTATTATTCAATGGACACACGGCTTCTTATCGCTTCCTCGTGCCAAGAGCTGCCATTCCGTCGAAAGGTCCCGTTAGATTTTCCGGCGGCGGCTGCTGCTGCTGCGGCGACTACGGCGGCCATTTTCCCCTCGCTGAAAAGTCGAAGAAAACGGAATCTTCCGTATTATCCGAGGGAACGTCCTATTAAAATATTCCACGCTAATGTGCCGAAGCAGCCATAGAAATTAATTGTTGAATTAGCCTTATCAATCGTATCGAATGTTCCTTATACCAAACACGGCCGCTTATCTCTGAAAGTTTCTGAACTGCAAGGGGGACTAGTCTTCATGGTGGTCAGTGATAACGGGCTATTATTAATGATGTTTATCTAGCATTCTTATTTAACTACTAGATAAACTGTAACAATGAACATATTAAAATAAAGAAGCGATTGTAAACTTGCTCCGCTCTAATTGGATCATTCCAGTAATTCCTCGCGTTAAATCAACTTTTTCATTTTCACGCGGAGGGTTGCGATAAGGCCCCGGCCACCGAATACTTAATAATAAACATTTTGTAACATTTGGTGTACAACGAGAAAACAAACCGGTCATAGCCGCCGCCGCCGCCGCCGCTGCTATCGTCGTTTCTTCTTTGCAAACCATAAGACTCGATTAATTTTATGCAACGAATCGCAAACTCGCTCGAGCTAATCCACTAACGACCAAAACAAAAAATATGGCGCCTGATAAACATATTTTGTAATTGCAAAATGTCCGAGATAAAGGAGTTGGTCGATACTTTCCCTGGAACTTTTTCCTTCCTTTGTTCAAACAGCGTCCTCTCGTTCTTTGTTTGTCCATTCCCTGATAGCGCAAACTCGAGGGTTGTCTCTGCTTTCAGCTATTCCATCCTAATGCATGGAAATCTAGACGTGAGCGATATTACCCCGTATTTTAAGTCATTGTTTGTTCTCCGGGATATTTCCCATTAAATCCATGGCTGCGATACCAAGGCGCGCTGCAACATAATTCAGCGAATTTAATAAAGTGCGAGCGAACCGTAAGCAAAAGACGAGCTGCCGCTGCTGCTGCTGCAGCTGTAAGAACGCCAGGATGATAAGAGTTGGATTAATGGGGAAGGGGGCCGAAGGAAGAAGAAAATAAGGAGAAATAACCGGATTATCGGTAAGCAACAATAACGTCAATAAAAACAAGAGCAGCCAATGAGAAGTAAAAGTAAAATGGTGATTGCCCGAGGGGAAGGGGGAGGGGGGCATGGAAAGAGAGAGAGAGGTTCAGTAACCTTTGACACTGCCTCGTGTGCCTTGCTGCTCGGAGAGCACCGAACCTCTCCGCAAGGAGAAGAGGGTTGGACTCGGTGGGAGGGGTAGGGAAGGGGAGGATTTCACAGGAAAAGAACCAAGAGGAGGCACTTAACCTTGACCCATGAGAATCACCGTCCTTCTTCGACTTCGTCATTCTCCCCACCCCATCCACCCCACCACACCCCCATCTCTGCTCTCTCTCCACCGCCCCTCTTTTCTGCAAGAGCCACCCTAGAATCTTGCAAGAGTACGGATCGATGTGCACGAGCGCACCAGCTGCTAGAAATAGATGCTAAAGTATCACGTAGAGTTGCATTAAAATCATTCCACGTCTAACTCGAGCTCTAAAGACCTAGGTAATATTATGATCTACCGCTTTCGTTTTCCGTTTCTTTTCCTTCTTTCTCTTCTTCTTCTTCTGCTTCTCCTCCACCATCACCATCACCGGTACAACCTTCCCCCAGAGAGATCTCTACCTGGGACCTCGGTTACTGTCGTTCGTCGTACGTGACCTTTTTGCGCGCGTGTGCGTGTGCGCCCACACGGATAATCTCTATACACGAGCGTTACGCTGAAAGCGCGAAAGAGCTTTTTATTGGCAACTTTCCTAAATTTCACCATTGAAACGGAAGGCGAGGACGGTGCGCGTCCTTTCCGCGGATATTGCTGGGAAATCGGTAGGATAATACTTCTCGATCGAAATTGCAAATTTTCCAGAGGATCTCGTTAATTGCGCGGAGGATTTTTCTCGCGAGCTCCGTTAAAGGGCAAAGTACGAAGGGCCGACGGCCACCGGGAAAACGCCTATCGATTTTTCCCTCTCATTCTTAAATTGACCTCACTCCGCATTTCTCTCGCCTCGTAGAAATGGATCGGGGCTTGTGCGCAACTTGCCTCATTGACCGAATTTCCCCCGTGTACGTCCTGTCGGAGGAAATTCGGACCCCCTCCCCCGCGCTGGAAAGGTCGACCGCTGGAGAAACGTAAAAACTCGGAAAACCCGCGGAGTCGAAGAAAAAACTAACCAGTGCGATTCTCAAGCAAGGAGAAAACGAAACAGGGAGGGCGGGAGGGAGGGAGGGAGAGAGAGAGAGAGAGAGAGGGAGAATCCACGTTGAGCTTCCTCGTCTCTCTGTACGTGCGCAATATTGAGCTCCCGCGTTATGTTCGCTCACTCTTTTTTACAACGTGCCCTTTCCGTATCGATGATAGCCAATCTACTCCGCCATTACGGAAATTCGCGGGGAATTGTTATAATTAGACACTTGGCGCGTTTACGGCGATTAACGAACGCTCGGCTCCATTTTACTTTTAGCTTATTCACGTTCTAATTATAATGTCGTAATACTTTTATAATTTATTTGCCCGACTATACCCCGACACGCAGGGAATCTAGAAGTCATGAATTTCATTTTTAGCTGATAAACGTGTAATTAAACACTGTCGCGTAAAACGATTAC
Source organism: Sclerodermus sp. 'alternatusi' (assembly GCA_037305995.1). Classification (NCBI taxonomy): domain Eukaryota; kingdom Metazoa; phylum Arthropoda; class Insecta; order Hymenoptera; family Bethylidae; genus Sclerodermus; species Sclerodermus sp. 'alternatusi'. Next base: position 2,307,266 of record CM074548.1, read on the forward strand.
GAGAGAGAGAGAGAGAGAGCCAGAGCTTCGTAGTAGTATTTTAATGCGAACGCACGAAGATTGCAACTTCAGCTTGACACGTGCTACGTAATTTATCTCGCGTATCTGCAGCTTCAGCGATAGCGAGAGTTATCTTACAACATCCCGAGTTTTCATTGAGTCACCCGAAATCCAAGAGAATTTTAATTAGCGCTAATCGCGCTCTTTTTTTTTTTTTTTTTTTTTTTTTCTTTTCTTTTCGACTCTCTAATTTTCCTCGTTGGCCAAAAGCTGACGTAACGGCGGCTGCGACGGCGGCGGTGCCCCGTGCTCGAATTATTTCTGAGAAGAGCACGAGCGAATACGCGTTTGCACGTACCGCGCACGCATATAACTCGGGAGGAGACGCGCGAGAGATTTTTCTCGCCGAGAGAATCTTCCGTGTTCCCTCTTTTGAAAAAGAGCAAAAATCCTTTCGCGAACGAGCGGATGTTCTTTTTCGGAGCTTGCGAAGAGTGGGCGAGATGCGCGCAGCTTTATCGATGATTAGGAGGATCCGCGTTTTCCTGGAATTATCGAGTGGGCAGAGTCTGGTCGAGATTGTCAGTGGAAAACTCTGAGAATGGTCAGACGCGCCAAAGGCTTTCGCCGAGGCGATCCGTAAAGGTGCCGCCACCCGACGGCGAATTCCGCAACTGAATCGTCACTCGGAAGATAACCTCTAAAATCGATCGGATCTATTAAAATCGCGTATTTTCCACGAATCGTCCGATTTCTCGGGGGAGACTCCACCGATAGCAAAAATCCATTTCCAATTTCGCTTTCGCCCGATAGCCAAAAAATCCGATCGAAATCCCCGATTTGGCGAATAGGCAAACCCACCAGACCGCCGCCATATTGCGCAACGCGACGCGAAAGAGGAGGAACCTTAAAATTATCGGACGACTATTCGCAAATACTTTTTATCGACTGCTCGAGTGTAATTCAGTAGGGGTTCTTCCATTGACCGATGACGACGACTACGACACGATGATGATGATGATGATAACGATGGCGATGGGCTGAAGTAAAAAGGGAGGGTTGAAAGGAGGGGCGCGCGTACAACCGGAGACAGATATGGAATCCCTGAGGTCATTAAGAGCTAAGGCGAACCAGTATCTCGGTAGTCAGGGACTTCGTATCTGTCCCCGGCTGTACATGGTAAAAAGAGAGTGCAGATCCGTGAATTGCTCGGATATGTTTTTCTAATGAACAAAGTATGCGCGTTTGAGAGAGATCCCGATTGAAATGCATCGTGGTATTGATGGATTATGTGGGGAGAAAAATAAATTACTGAATATTATCCGCCTGCGTATATTTTATAATCACACGCTACGCAGCGCTCTATAATTATATTCAATGTCTTCTCTTCTCCGAGTCTTGGGAATGCCTCCCGGATTCTCATTCGATGGTTTTTGTCCTCCATTCCGGGGAAACGCGCCAAGTATCAATTTAACGCTCCACCCTTGGGAACAATTACCGTTCAATCGATTCCGCGACTTCCTGCAACAGTTCCTCGAACATCTTCCCTCCAACTTGACTCTGATACCTCGCGCGGACGGTCCAATAATTTTAGTTTGACACGGTCCGAGTTACATAATTTCTCTTTGGCACGCACGCACGAGCTTACGCACACACGCGCGTACGTACGCGGAAGCGCAAAGACTCTCTACATCCTTAATGGCGATAGGTATTCGCGCTAAATTGCTTATTACGCTCGCATCATCGCTCTATAAAAATGTTAATATTTCAATCAAATCTCTTGATTATTTATCCGAAGGTTACCACCATTGTCTATAAGAAATACGTGTGCGCGTACTTATCTCTATCTACTACGCGCGTAGAGTTTACACGCCATTATTCGTAACGAGTTTATAAGCAACGTACACGTAACTTTACCATATAAAAGATCATTCCATTTTTTGTACTTAATAAATTATTCTAATTGCACCTACACACGCGCGCGCGTAACGAGACATAGTAGCCTCAATGGCATCGTGCGTGAATCTTTAATGTTGTCTATTAAAGAAAACAAAAAGAAAACCTCGGGAGAGACACTTTTCTCTGGACGACGGAGAGCATTCGCGCTCGCTAATTTTCGTCCACTGTTTCAGCGCTCCGCCATCTATCTCTCTTCCTCCTATGCTCGCCTCGCAAACATCTTTTCGCGGGAAACCGTGTCCCCAGGCAGGATTTGCGAAATTCGCGCGAGGACGAAGAGTCCATTTTTTCTCCGCTCCATCTTGATTTCGTGGAGGTTTTCTTCGATCGCGTTTGCGTCTGCAAGGACGTCGAAGTTGGCAACATCAAGAAAACGCGTCACAGGACCGTAATGAATTATAATGAAATGCAGTTTTAATGACAAAAAAAAAAAAAAAAGAAGAAATGAGAAAAGCAAAAGTGCGAGAGAGAGAGAGAGAGAGAAGAAAAAAAGTAATACGGTTGGCACAGTTTTCACAAAACGACCTTGACGAATATTTTCGACGTATCCCTGCACCGCCTTAAGGAGATGATTCCAATCCTCCATGAATTGGCTCAAGGTCACCTAGGTGGAGGCGCCATAATAATTCGAAGTTCGCGCCTTCTTCAGATTCCTCGCGATCGGATCCTTCGTTTTGTCACGGACTCTAGCGACGGCAAAACAATCCGAGCCGGAGTGCTCGGATCAAATGGGATAGCTATCATCATCATCATCATCATCATCGCGTCATAGTTTTTCCGCGAGAAAACTTGAGGAAACGGCTGATGGAGAGCCACGATTTCCACGGGCGAGTCTAAAAGTTCTTTTCTTTCCTTTAGCACCCGACTTTGCATCGGGCATGAGCTAATCGCGTTGATCGCTCGATCGATCATCGCGCTATCAGAGTTCCCGGCTTTTCCGGGGAGCCTGGCATCTTCTCGCAGAAGAAGAAGAAGAAGAGTAAGAAGGAGAAGGAGGAGGAGGGCGTGACGCCCCGAGTATCGACATTCATCTCGAGTAGAATCTGGTCTGTGCGACGTTTGATCGAAAATCCAACGACGGCGAACAATGCGCGAGTTAATTCGCATGTTCAGCACGTACCGCTTCAACAAGACAAATGCGATACCGTTTGAAGAATGACAAAGCCGAGAAGTCCGCGGATCCATTTACTTCCTGAATAAAAATCTCATTATCTCCTGGCCGGTTCGCGCTTTCAGGGATTCCGAGAACGAGGTCCTGCGTCGGGTTTAACCTTAAACCCCCGGAGAGGAGGACGTCGCTCGTCGAAACGGTTTTTTGGAATTTTCAAAAACTACCGGGGACTCGAGCGACGATGACGCGAGCTCCGAGTGTCCAAGTGGCAAATTCCACTTGGCTTCGATCTTCCTTTCTTCCCCGTTCGCTCCAACGATCCTCTTCTTCGCAAAGTCGCTCGATTCTTTTGGATCGTACGCACAATTTGTGCTCAGTCACTTTTAGCCGACAGTTCTTCTCACTCGGAAAAAAGTTTCGTTCCCTCCGTTGTCCGCGCGCGCAGTCTTCATCGTCTCTTTTTCCTCGTACGCTCCCTCCCTCAACCCCCTTCCCTTCATTACTCTTTTTCTATCGCGACTCTCGCGCGAAAGAATCCAGTCTATTTTTGGCCTTTGCTTTTGCTTTTCTCCAGCGCAGCCGCGGAGGAAAGGAGGAAAGGAGGAAAGATCGTCGCTGAGATTCGGGAAATGGGGAATCCATTTAATTCGCTTCTTAATATTTTCAAGGTCCCCCTATCGCGATAATGCTAATGGATGGGTTCGGATTACGTAAATTACGCAAAGTGATATTTCGTGATGTAGACGAGAAAACTCGTTTCAGTGTGCGATCGACTGACAGAAAATGGGAACTCGTCTCTACGGGGGCCTCGCGAGCACTCGAAACGGAGGGGATGCTGACCTTCAAGGTCAGTATCAAGGTATCTGGAGTTGAGTCGGGGGTCCGGCCTCTGTCAGATCGCGTTTTGCCGTCTCGGGAAGATGCAGCGAAATCTTCGCGTACTCGCGCTGCTCCTCGTCCTGGCCTGTTGCACCTGCGATGGGCAGAGGACCTTCCTCGACTCCCCCGTCACCATCGGGATACTCCGAAGCCTTCGGGACTTTGCCTACAACTTCTTCGGTAAGCGCAATCTCCTTTTCACGAGGCACCTTTGAGACCTCCTCGACCTCTTCGTCCTCTGCCATTTTCTCACTCTCTCTCTCTCTCTCTCTCTCTCTCTCTTGGTAGCTGACGCTCTCAGCTTGACCTTGAGCCAGGACACGAGGCTCTGCCGCGCTTTTCTCATCTTTCACATTTTTCCGGCAATAGAGCGCGTTGCGAGTAAAGTTAAAGGGACCCAAGTACGCGTCCCGTGCAGATTATCGACTCCGTTGATTTTTTTCACTTCTTTCTAAATTGGGAAATTTGCTTTGTGTCCGAGTACGAAGAGTCGAAAGCTGGTAGAGCGCGCGCGCGCGCGCGTGGTCGTCGAAGGTTCTGTTCGACGAGCTAGCGATTCGAGAATTCGAGACACGCAGGATCCGAGTTTTGTTTCCACGAGAATTGAGAATTCTTTGTGTAGACAGGTCCGGGGTGGAGGGCAGGAGCAAGGAGGAGATCGCGAGGATACTGCCGAACGTCCAAGAACGTGTTCCGGATGGCGTGTCCTTTCCTTGCAACGTCACAGGTGAGTCACCTCGAGATTACTCGTTTCTTTCAAAAAAAAAAAAAAAAAAAAACATGGAGATCCGAAAAGTTTTGCGCCGAGATGGTAGAAGAGCAACCCCGAAAGTTGCGATCCCGAAGTTTTACCAGCAAATACTTTCGAAGGGAGCCGTTCGGCGACGGTGCCAAGTTCGGTCCACCAGTTGCGGCCGGGTGACATCGACGTCATCGGGACAATGGGGGACTCCCTGTTCGCGGGTGCCGGAATTTTCGCCAGCAACATTTTCCAAATAGCCATCGAGAACCGAGGGGTTTCCAGCACGGGCGGCGGAGAAGGTACCTGGAGGACGTTCACGACCCTCCCCAACATTCTCAAGGTAACCGGGGTGTCTGAGAAGGCGCCCACCTCTTTCTCCCACCGTAACGAGTGGAAAGCGAGCACTCGCGAAGGATTCTCATCTCTTTCAGGAATTCAATCCCAATCTGATCGGGTACGCCTATGGGGATGCCGCGCCGCACCATGAAGCCGCCCAGTTGAACGTGGCGGAAACCGGCGCCATGTCCAGAGACACCCCTTACATGGCGAGGGTTCTGGTGGAGAGGATGAGGAAGGACCCCAGGGTGGACATGGAAAAACACTGGAAGGTTCGTATTTTTCTAGGGGGGATTCCATGGGGTTTCGCCACCTCACCCCCACCACCACCACCACTCTTCTATTCGTAGTTTTGCTCTAATGGCCGTTTGCCATCTCTGATATCGTTGAAACCACACACACACACACACACAGAGGCAAGGTCGTTACATTTTTCGTATTCCCCGCGTGTGTCCAGCTAGTCTCGCTGATGATAGGGGCCAACGACTTCTGCACCGATATGTGCTGGATTCCGTCGGCCTGGTCCAAGCTGAAATCCCACAGGGAGGAGCTGCTGGAGACCTTGAGGATCCTCCGAGACAATTTGCCCAGGACCTTCGTGAATCTCGTGATGCCGCCGAACCTGGAAGTCCTGGTTTTCGCGATCGGCGACAATCCCTCGGCGAAATGCGACCTGGCAACCAACTTCGAATGTTCCTGCCTGTTCGGCCTGAAATATCGCGGCAGACGGAAAGAATTTTACGAGATAATGTCCAGGTCAGGTTTTTCCAGTCGAAAGCTTCCTCCTCGCGTTCTGTCCCGCCTGTTTTTTTCGCGGCTGACCGACGGGGCTTTTTTCTTCAAGATGGCAGAAACTGGAGGAAGAGATCGCCAAAAGCGACGAATTCCAACGCGAGGACTTTGCCGTGGTGGCCCAACCAGTTTTGACGAATCTAAAAATGCCGATCCTCAGCAACGGACTTCCGGATCTGACGTACCTATCGGCCGACTGCTTCCACATCAGTCAGAAGGCGAATGCTCGATGTAAGTTAATTGCGCGGAAAAGAGGGAGGAGGAAAAGGAAGAACCGAGAATTTCGTCCTGCGCTAGGAAAAACTAGCACGCGCTCGATTATCCAACCCGATTGCTCGTCTATTGGAGAGATAATCTGGAAATTTCACGAAAGCAAACCGGTTGAAGGATTTTCGAAAGCGAGTTATCTAATTTTCGAGCATCATCCAAATAGACCAGATTGCATTGTGTCCGTCCCATCGTAGCCCGTGAAAGTGCAATGCCATTAGTTTTACATAAAATCCAGTTTGACTAGAAATTTCGCTACTGGAATCATAAAATTCCGCCATGTTTCTCGCATCTCTCTCTCTCTCTCTCTCTCTCTCTCTCTCTGTCCCCCCGACTCTCTTTTCTCCATTTCTCGCGTTCCTAGTCATCTCATTATTACGTGACTCTGTCATTACGTTGGAGAGCCCTGAAACGGTATGCGCGATGTCTTCTTTTTTCAGTCAGCAACGCCCTATGGGACAGCATGTTAAAGCCACTGGACGAAAAACCGCGAAACTGGCAGCCATTGTTCTCGAGGTTCGAGTGTCCTTCCGCGGAGCGACCATTCCTGGCGACGGCGGCGAACGCCCAACCCTCGAACGAGGTGTTCCGGAAACGCGAGAACGCCAATACCCTGGATGGATTTTAAGCGTCAGGGAGGAAAGCACTCGCGGAACATCTCGATGCGAATCGGCATTCGCTCGAAAATACTCCTGTAGAACTTCAAGGCAACGCCTTTCGTGCCATATACACGTACATTTGCGTTATAGATGATGTCGCAGCGCCAAACTTCTCTCCATCTCCGTCTCTTTCCGGTAAAACGCTCGTGAGAGATCGATCGACGCGGAGAGGAGGATCTTTGAGTTTTCCGGTGGGCGAGCGAGTAGTTTAGCCGCGGTCTTAAGTTAAGAGTCGAGTTAAGTTTCGCGTTAGTTAGTGGCGCCTGGAACGCGCGGACTGAGAGAATACGGCAGGTTTAACCCCCTCTAGGAGAAAGTGGGGGTCCCCCGCTGGTTTCGGAAGCTTCGCGCTTCATTCATGAACGCAACCGGCTCAATTCCGTTCTCAGTCTCGGTGAACGAGGAAGCTTCTTCTCTAGACAGGTCGACGACGACGAATCCCTCCCTCCTTTTGGAATTTCTCGCGCGGTCTTTCCCTATAAAGCGTCGAGCGCGGCGCTTCCTCGGTCTTTCCGATAAATTTCAAGATGGCGCGCGCCCGGGTCAGTTCCGGTGGATCGCAAATCTTTTCGGCGAGTTTGTCGCGTCTCTGAGCGATAGGATCGTTGTCGAAAGCACTGGCTGCTGTTTGTCGACTCGAGTTCCGGTAGCCGGAAGGCGTCTCCGAGGCTTCTTCGATGGCGACGGTAAAAGTGAGAAAATCCATTGAGATTCCAACGAGCGAGTTGGAATAAGAAACAGAAGTGCTAAACGTGAGGGGAATAGCCGAGATGTCCAGTGTGTAAAGTATCGTGAAAAAATATTCTAGTGACAGCTGGAACTCTCCTCCGATAATTTATAAGTTCTCTCGCAACCGCCCCCTCTCCCCTTCCCAACCACCCACCACGATAACTGATCGCGGAAGATTGGGGTCCTCCACGGTTCCTCCACTTCCGGTATGCCAAAACTGTTGGAATTCCGACAGTCTGGCTCGTTATCGCCTCGTCGTACCGATCAGAAGCAGCATCCTCGCCGATACGGAGCGAGAGCAGGTCTCATCCGTAAAAGGTATTTGCCGAAGGTAGGAGAATCCTTTAAAATGCAAATCAGCCGATAATGTGTGTCAGCCATGTTTTCCATGTTAGAATAATATCCGGATGTATGCGAGATCAGTGAATTCCGACAGAATTATCGTCATCGCGCTGTAACTTAACATTTCCCGAATTACGCTATAAGCCGTCGTCCATCTTTCTTTTTAACAATTTTATCCAGACTCACTGAGATACGCGAATAAATAGATGATTAAGTAGATAAATAAATAAACAAATAAATAAATAAATAAATAAAGAAGCTAGCAAGTAAGTAAGCGAGTTGTCTTTGACTTCTTTCATTCAAACACTCTGTCTTCCTTCGCGAGATACGAGAAATCTGGTGACGTCACGGGAATTACTTAAGCGGCTTGGAGGAGTTAATGAAATTTGAGGTTAGGCCGTGGAGAATGAGAGATTTATCGGTGCTGTTAGAATGTCGTAAATGTTAAAGTCGCCAGATTCTCGGCAAAGACGTCTTCATCGAGGCCTGGTGACATGGTAATTCATGCCACTTGCAAATTGTCGAAAGCCTCCGGGAGCCTATTGACGATAAAAGTAATTTGCAACTAGACGACGACGAAGACGAGGACGAGGACGAGGACGAGGACGAGGACGAAGACGACGACGACGACGAGTTCAACAGTCAAAGTTGAACAACGGCGAAAGTGTTCTCGAGCAGCTTTCGACATTTGCATGAGGATTCCTCGGCGAGTTTTCTCATTTTCGACATTCCTACCAGATGGAACGGATCCTCCCCCGGGGGAGAGAAGGTAGAAGCATAGCGGAATGGGAGACGACGCGTCTCGTGGGTGGGCCATTTGAATTTCGAGAGGCTAGCAATTTTTTCTAGAAAAATACACGTGACTCCGATTTTCCGCGGGAGATTGGCAAGAAAGTTCTGAAATGCCTCCATCCAGAATAGAGTCCCGCCGCAGTCGTTTCAGATAGGATCGTACGGCCCATTTTATCTCGGAACGTCAATCTTGCCGTTAGCCCGGTGTATCCGGTGCTCCGACGGACGTTAATACCTCGGCTCGCGGCCAATCGGGCCGGAAACGGAAGTTTAGCGAGGAGACCACGGGGAACCCTCGTGTTTGATTAGAAACTTCCTCTGAAGAGCGCGCACGTTTTTAGGTGAGGTCGGTAAGGAGGGGACTGACGTTACTCGCCGACAGTGGCCGAAAAAACCCATAAACCAAGCAGGAGCCCGAATTTCAAGGAGGTTCGCAATCGAGAAGACTCCACCCAACGATTTGCCCAGTAAATACCGTTACGACAACGATCGGTGTTTGCCTCGCAATGACCTGAAATGTCGAAAAGGAGACTTCCCGATAAACCGTGTTGGCAGACCGCGAGGAATTTCTCGAGACTCTCGTCTGAGTAAACAGATAGTGAAAATATCAGAAAACATCGGAGATTCGCGCTGGTTTCTGTCAGGTAGTCGTGCGCGGATGAGTTCCCGGTGCCAGGAAGCAGAAAGCCAGGGATGCTCCGTTCGAGTGGATAACATGGAAGCTGAATTAGCCGAGGGGACCACTCGAACGAGTACGAAGCGCGCGTCATTTTGAGAGTCGATCGAAGAAAAGAAAGGGAGACGCGAAGAAGTCGAACGAGAGGAAGAAGAAAAAAGGAAGAAGAACCGAGAGAAAAGTTGGGAAACATGAGAATTATCATCGTCGCGCTGCTCCTCCAGCTCTTCGGCGTCTCACTGGCCAACACCTTCACGGATACGCTGCTGAGTCTATTCCGATTTGGAAGGGTGAGTCGAGAGAAAAAAACGAAAGGAAAAAAGAAGAAGAGAAAAAAACCCACTTAGAATCATCCGGTTCCTTTTACCAAGCTCTGACCCCGATTCGACCCCTAATTGATCCATACCGATTGGCGTAATTGGCAATTTCACCGATTTCATCAATTAACATAATTTCTCCGACTGAATGGGAGACGATGGTCGCTCGGACCCACCCGTTGTATTTCGAAATTTTCGCGGCATTTCCTCGTTAGTTTTTATTGGCCCCGCGCCAAAAATTCAGTCGCAGGCCCCGCGGCTCTATCTCTTCGATTAATCGCGTCTCTCTCGATTTGGGTCCTCGGTAAAAAGTGGCGCCGCCGCGGGGTCAGTCCTCGGACCCAATCGAGTTAGACGGAGGACCGTTAGATCGGCGCAAGCCGCAACGGGGATCAGAGATCGATCGCGATCGCCTAAGGTCACGTTTTCGAAATTGGCGTGTGCCATTTTTCGTGGCAGCGGAGGATCAGAGAAGTCGAAAGTTTCAGCGGCGATTAGCGGCGACGTTTTTTACGAGGCACCGCACGTACACACTCTTGCTTTCTTTCATTTGCATTCGAGCGAGAACGGCGCGCCAGGACGCATCGATAATTTAAACGGCGCCCGGGCCGATTGGAATTGCGCAAACCAGCGCGCACCGTGCTACCGATCTATTTTCTTGGCGCAAAACGGTAGGGGAAGGGCGTCTCGTCATCGTCATCCCCGTCCGATTCGATCAGAGTTCGGCCGATCTCGTTCCTTCCAAAATCCTCCCGCTTCCGGTTTCGCTTCGCGCAGCTGGGCCGGAGGGGAGAGATTCGCGCTGGGAAACTTTCCTTCGGTCGATTTTGCTCGATTTGTTCCCATCGATCATCCGGCCGATTTGATGACCGAAGGGCATGTGCCTCTTTCGGATCGGCATGCGCGGTCGTTAATCGCCTCACACGCGCGGCGGTTCCACTTCCCTGATTGAAATTTCTCTTCTAGTCGTCGGTTCTGGATCGTTCTCTCGTGGAACGGCGCAGAAATCGCGAAACCAAGAGCGGAGGATCCTTTTGCCCGGTGCGACCGAGGGGTCGCGTGGGAGAATTCAAACGGTCGCCATTTTATTTAACGGTCGCCTCGTTATAACGGTCTTCCGGCTTTTGAAACGTTGCGCCATGATGTTTCTTCTTTTCTTTTTTCTGTTTTTGCCAAAGTCCGTTGGGACGTCGAAAACTCGAAACGTCCCTCGCCTCGCGCGAAGGATAAGCACATTAAGGCTTATGAAATTGCCTCGCGTGGCGTATACAGCCACGTACTTTATATGATAATCATGCATGCGCTGTAATGTGTTCTTTAAAACACTTTCTATGTTGCCTATCCGCTGTCGCTTAAATTCTTTTCGCTGGCCTCGTCGAAGGCCACGTCGCGTCAAGCGGAGCCGCCAGCCGACGGCGGCTCCTTGCAATTGACCGATAAGGCGGCAGCGAGGATCGTTGATCCGAATGACGAAATTTTAGGACGCCAGCGAGTACGATGGAATTTCGTATCCGACGCTGGCAAACGGCGTCCGGACGCAGCCGGTCATCCCCGAGGACACTCCGTTCCCGTGCAACGTCGGAGTCGCCAGGTAAGAAGGACGCGCACACCCCCGCGTCACCGCCATTTTTCATTTTTCACGACTGTACGAGAGGATCGACGAGATCCGTCAGCCGCTCACCCGCGAATGCCTGCTCGACTTCCTGTTCTTTCGAAGGTCCTCGACGGTGCCGGACAACGTCCACCGCTTGAGACCGGGGGACATCGACGTGGTCGGAGGTCTCGGTGACTCCCTGGTAGCCGGAAGCGGAGCCCTCGAGGAATTCGCCATGGGGACCTTCATCGAGGCTCGCGGTGTCAGCTGGTGCGTGGGCGGACAGGAGAACTGGCGGAAGTTCCTGACGCTTCCCAATCTGCTGAAGGTGAGAAAATCACGTTCTTGTTTTCGTTGTTGTTGCCGTCGCTCTGACTCGAGCTAAAAGGGGTTCTCAATGATTATTCCGGCAGGTCTTCAACCCAAATCTGACCGGTTACTCAACGGGGACCGGCGAGTTTATTTCTACGAGAGCGAAATTGAACGTCGCCTTTCCCGTCGCTGCCACGGAAGATGCGTTGCATCAGGCGAGAATACTCGTGCAGCGAATCAAAAGCGATCTGAATATTAATGGCAGGAACAAGTGGAAGGTAAAACCTCGAGCTGCAATTTTCTCTCAACAATGTCTCGTCGAGGAAATCACAAATTATAATCGATTTCTTTTGTCGGATCACGCGCGACTTTTTGCGAATAATTAGCGAGTAGGCAAATCAATCGAACTACGGTGCGATGATTAGTCGAGCGACCTTAGGCGGAAAAAAAAAAAAAAAAAAAAAAAAAGGAAATAGCGCAATCCGATAATAGCGTCCGTGTCTCTCTCGTGTGTTTCGCAGCTGATCACCATACTCTTCGGGGCGAACGACATTTGCTCGGCCCAGTGCTACGACCCGCGACAATTTTCGCCGATTCGCCATGCCCTGCACCTCAGGAGAACGCTGGACTTCCTGAGAGCGGCGTTACCGCGAACACTGGTTAACCTGGTACCGACGATCGGTAAAACAGATCTATAGATCCACAAGAGAATGATCTCGATTTCTTTTTATGAACAGAGCAGAGAGAGAGAGAGAGGGAGAGATCCATTGGAAACTTCACGAGGCGACTTCTCTTTCACTTGCAGATGTGACCGTGTCCGTTCGAGTTACGAAGAGCGCGATGTGCAACATTTTGCATCCGCTCTATTGCGCCTGCATGCACCGGGGAAACCGGCCTGACATAGCGGCTTCAAAAATGGCTCGACTCTACCAGCAGGCAGCACAGGCGCTGATTGCCTCTGGCAGGTAAAACAGGGAGAGATCCTCCGTGCTTCCCACGAGAGTTCTCGCGAATCATCTTCCCGTTGACGATCGTCGTTGCTCTCCTTCTTTGCCTCCAGGTACGACGATTCTCCGGATTTCACGGTCGTCCTCCAGCCGTTCATCAAACTATTCAACGCGCCAAATTCCGATCCCAGGAAAGCACCGCCGATAGATTCCAGCCTGGTCACTTACGATTGCTTCCACTTCAGTCAGAAGGGTCACGCGCTGGGTAAGGTCTCTCGACTTTCCCTCGGGCGGTAAAACAGGACGAGATAGATCGTGGAAACCCGGGGAAAGAGCGGCCGACGCTCGACGGACTGTTTTATCGACCGATCGAGATTTCGAGGCTCTCGCGGGATTTTCGACGGGGGTACCCTAATTTGCATCGGTTATGCAATTCCTGGCGCTTCCGCGCTTCGGCCAAGGACGACAGTTTGCACCCGTGATAATCCTTTATGGCGCAATTAGCCATTCGGAATTGGCGGGCGGTCTCGATAAACGGAGTGGCATTTGAATACAAAGGGATCGAAGAAAAATCGACGATCGCCGACTCGATGATACGTGGCGCTTACCAAGTGGGCAAGAGAGAATTCGATTCAGTGCGAGGGGGACTTGACAAGAAACAAACTCTATTTTCACGCAAGAAGCGTAGTGGGTATTCTCGAGTGGATCCACTCGGTGGCAACCGATCGATCCACTCATTTCTATACGTTGAGCATTGATTTTCGACACTCGCGTAATTTTCACTCGAGAATCTCAGTCTTTTTACGCGCGAGTCCGCGGCTCGTCAATTTCGACGGGGATCCTGAAATTGCCGAGACCGTCCGTGGCGTGAAAAAGTTTTTTGGTCGACTCACCGCTGAATTTCTTCTCAGGTGCGAATCTTTTGTGGAACAACATGCTGGAGCCGGTGGGGAACAAAACCGATCGAGGTCTGCCGAAAATTCTCGAGAGGGTCCTGTGCCCCAGCGAAAGAGCGCCGTACATCTTCACCAACGTCAACTCGAGGAATTTTCTCGAAACCGGAAGTCAAGAGGGAATCGTCCCGAGATAACGAGAGAAAAACTCCGCGGTGCCTCGCCAAGGAGAAAGAAGTATTTATTGTACATATAATTGTGTTCCAACGAGTCTAGCTCGAGCTTCTCTCCTATCCTCTTTGACGGAATCCCTGACACTATAGCCTATAAGTTACGAACTCGAGTTAACAACGCTTACAACATTATTGAAAGCGTTACCGAATCCATTGTTATGTGTCTGTGTGTGTGTGTGTGTGTGTGTGTGTGTGCGTGTGCGTGGCGAGTACCACCTATTTTGTACATTGTATACAATTTTCTATAATCATAAGACGTAGGAGTATAAGTTTCCGTCTCAGTGTTCGCAAGATACCTCGAAGAGGCAGGTTTTATTTTTCTAATAAACTGCAGAAGGCCCAGGTGTAGGGGCAACCGGAAATTTCCTACGCTTTTTTTCTTTCTCATTTGAAGAGGGCATTGAAAGGAGCAGCGATGACGAGTGGGAGGAGAACTGGAGGAATAACCCGTTCTCTCCCGGGGTATTCCCAGAGGTATTCGCAAACGGTACCAAAAGGAAGAAGGGTAAAAACACGGAATTCCCCGGCTTATCGCAAATTCTCCCGTTGAACGACGTTCCTCCAAGGAACTTCCGTCTCTCTCGAAGTGAGAAAGAAGAAGAAGGGTAAGTTTGAGAAAAGCTCCCGCGAATTGTTAACGTTGATCCAGGGCGTCTCGATTGGATCTCGCGCGAAAACTTGTTGGGTGAGTGACCGGCTGCGTTTCGTAACGCGAAATGCCGAGGTGCCGCTCACCTTCGCCGTTTAATCCTCGTCTCCCCCGGTCGAATCGACTCGATCCCATCAAGGTCAAGTTCTTCGAAGGCGATGCAATCGATGCTCGTTTGTCCTTGACCCCGTACACCCTGGAAAACGTCCCTTGGCCGTGCGTCATCGACTCTGGGACCAACCGGTCCAGACCCAGCGATTCCACGAATTCTTTCGTAAAATCTGAAAAACCCTTGACCGAACGTCCTCTCCCTTTGCCCCCTTCCTCCTGCCCTCACCCACTTTATCGAGAAGCGACTCGAAGTCGCGCGAGACCTCGTCGGGGATTAGGCTCGCCACTGTACCTAGGAGAACAATTTACGAATAATCAGCCGCGATACGATAGAATTTTATGGATGTATCGCGTGAAACATTTCAACGATGCTCTTAAAAGGCACTTCCTCCTGTTATCGCAATTAAACGTTACGTAAGTCGCAATTTAAAAAAGACGGCAATTGCCGAACGGTTATTCCATTAAATGCATCCCGGACACAAATGATTTACTAATTAATTAACGTGCAATCAGTAGAAATTGACGCAATTGGAAAGGTTTCCATCTTCGGGCTCGCCGCCATCTTGAATAACGGATTTTAATTGAAACGTTTCGCTCTCGGGAGCTATGTCACACGACGTCACATTACGCAATTAGCGATAAATCGGAAATATCTCATTTCTCGAGCACGTCAGTATCCTCTGGGTCTACAGAGAGAGAGAGAGAGAGAGAGAGAGGGAGTCTGGAAATTCGGCGGCGCCGATGGAAAAAAGTTGAGGGAAAAAGAAACATTTCCACGCTCCAGTTAAATTCTTAATGAAATATTGATTTTTCGCACAAACAATGCCTCTGCATTACGTAGGCTAATTAATAGCTGGTAGAGTCTGTTTTGACACGTGTCGACCTGGAAACATTATCACAAGTCCCTCCCCACCCTTCCTCCCGCGGGAGCACACTTTTTTATCAAGCCCCATTTAGTCGCGATGAAAGTTTTTGCTTTCTACGTTGCGATTACGCGCGAATTCTACGATCGACCGTCTCGAATGATTTCGCGTCGGCTCGCTGGCATCGCAGCCGGCTGCGCGCATTCGTGAATTCAAGATTAATCAATTGTAATTCGTCAGCGTTTATCTCGATGGCCGATGAAGCGCCATTCGTCCAAGATCCTCGTCGTCGTCGCGATCAATTTCGTTTCTCGGAAGATTTGCTCGTTCGACGAGGAGATTGCTCGTCGCCCGAACGGACACGATCTATCAATAGAGAATAATGCATCGATGAAAATTCGCGCGATTGATAAGTGGAGCACGCTGCTTATCGAGCATTTTCGGTAGCAATCGCCTCGAGACTCGACTGGGTCATGCCAAGGTCACGCCTCATCAAGATAATACGCCGCGGCGAGTTCCACGCGAGATTCCTCGAAAGTGGACGATTGCGTCGAGAAGAGACTCGGCGGTTGCCTTGACAGTCGAGAAATTTGCCGGCGAAGGGTACGCGGCTCCCTTTCGCTGGGTGGAACCATTTGGAAATTCAAACTTTCGACGGTGATTCCCCGTCGACGTCTTCATCCGCCGTCAATCGCCGAGCAATCGCCGAGGAATGACCAGGGTGAAAACACGAACGATCGTGCAGCCACGTTTAAACAACGAGTGTTTGGCTTCCGATTCATTATACCTGGCTCTCTCTCTCTCTCTTTCTTAAATTTAGACATTCGAAAATAAATATCTTAAAGAAGAAAAGTTATATTTTTACGCGTTATCTTATCGATCGCATTGGGAAAGAGCGATAGCTCGTAAATAAATCGCAGCTGCGACAATAATTTCCGGCGTAATTGGCGCCGCTGTTAAAGCCCGTCGTTAAGGTATCGACAATTACCGGAGAGCAGCTACGATTTAGCACAGAGTCGATCAATCAACCTCTCGTTGATTCGACGCTGATGGAAAAAAGGAGTCAAAGTCGTTTTCGCGACGACTGGCTCGAGCCGCGGGAGGTTAAGGTTCACACTTCCGAAGCCCGAGGCTCCCCGTTGAAAGGAAAGATTTCGATGAAATGGGATCGCACGTGAGTATTAATGACTGCTCGAGACTAACCAGCGTCAAGGTACAAAGTCAACCCATTAAATTCATTGGCAATTCATTGGCAAGTACCGGTCGCCGAGAAATCGGCTCGGTAAATCCTGAGAATTAATAAGAGTACCGTCAATTAGTTAAATAACTTTTTATTAGATTCGCAAGAAACGCTAGAAAAAAGCCGAGGAAAAACTCAGCGACAAGATGTCACTTGTTAGACAGTAACGAGATCGGTTCGCGGTATTTCTTGTATGGTTTTTTTTTGCATTGGCGATGCTAATCGGGAATCAGCGAGCAACGAAAACGCGATGGAATGGAGGAAAATCATCGAAGCGCTTGAAATTCGATGCCTCTGCCGGAAAGAACGTTCCCCTAATTACCGACGTTGAACGTTCGCGGGAGAAAAATGAAGGGAACGTACTGCTGGTAGCACTTGTCTGGTTTCACCTCCCTCATTTTTTCCCGCGATTATCCTTTTTGAAAATCTCATTGGCATTCGAATAACGAGTCACTAAACAGCAAACGAATGCAGATGGCTGGAAGAAAAAAGTTCTCCTCGTCTGCATTTTACACTAATGAGCCGTGCACTCGTTTGTAAGCTCGTTACACTCGTTATGTCGATTAGACAAGAATTTTCAATTAAACTCGTTCGAAGCATCCCATTAAATCCATCGGTTCGAGAAACTTCGAAATTTTATTGTCCCTTGCGATGCACGTTGCCAATTCGTGTCGTCGAGGAGCAAAAAATTCTATAAAATGCGATTGTGCGGTCAATCATTGTTCATCGAATTCCTCTGCTTAATTTAAGAATTTTTAATTTTCGATAAAAATATCTCGTGATTATTTGCAGAAAGAATAAGAAACATTAAAAAATATTGAACGTGGCTCGTTCCTCGATATGCAGGAAGCCTAAGAATAAACGAACGTGAAGAATTGAGTTACAGCGTAAATAAATAAAGACATCTACGCAGAAATCTTTGAATGATTGCGGTACACGCACGCACACGCATACAGACTCTGGACATTCTCGTCCATGAACCTGACTGGCATTTTATCGTAATTTCCTACAAATGTATCATAATTTTATTTGATTCCACGACCACTTTATTGAACTGGTTAAAAGGTTATTTACAAATAATTATAATCTATAAATCTTTGGAAAAATTTATCGGACACTCTGATGCACTTTATTTTTATTTTAATTCTTTCTGCTTGTATACAAGAAAAATTAATTTGCTTATAACTACCGAGCAAAACAAATATCGTTGTGCACACACGATATTAGCCTCGGAGTATAATTAGCGACTAAATTAGTTTGGTGGAATCTGTACACAAGTTTTCAAGTGTGCCAAGACAAAAGTTCAAACTATCGTCCTTTTCCGATCGAGTAAATTTCCGTGGTATTTTTCTCGAATCGTCGATTTCCAAGAACGCGCTTGATGGCCAGATGAATATTATTCCGAATTAAATATATCCCGCGTATTGTTCTGTAACGATAATTATCGTTGGCGTTGCATAACACGAGGAAGCTGTCATTTAATATATTGAGGCTTGATTGATTAATTTGCAAATCAGTTATCGTGTAACTGACCTGCGATAAAAAAACAGATTCGCGAGGTCTACGAGCACGGTCGTCTGTCGAAAGCAGAGAAAGAGATGGAAAAAATAATTGAGATTTTTTAATTCCGAAGACGTTCCACTTTGCGATAACGGTCATTTTTCAGAGCTCGCGTTGTGGTAGTCGAGTGGAATGGAAAACTGAGAGGTTATAATTAAAATTAGAAAATACTCTGTTTGATTTGGCAACAAGTGGTATTTTCCAAACGGTATAATGACAGGAATATTTGACGAGGCAGAAATAGCTGGCATTACAGTCAACTGCCTCGAATAATTTGAGTCGCGTTGTCGGATACATTGTCGTCACCGGAATAACTTTTTTTTTATTGGCAGGTAATTAAACTGAAATTAGCGCAGAGCTAGGTATTTAGAAGTGTTCTATTTCAGGCCAGGTATCTATAACATTATTCAATGGTTGTCCTTGTAGGGCAAAAATAGTGAAAGCTACTTCTTATCTATTGGACGTTACTTTGGTTCGGAGTTACGATTGGTTACGATTTGGTTACTTTAGATACGTCGTCGGACGCGTAAACTTTTTACGAGACCCGAGGAATTTCTCGCGGAGAAAAATTTCATTTTACAGCCACGTGGACTCGCACGGTGAACGATCATCGGATAATAATTTCGCGATGTCCGTTCGACATTCCTTGAAAAACACGAACAATAAAATTTATTGCGCACGCTGATAAGAGACAGACAGGCGCTTTAAAAAGACTGGACGAAACTCGATATTTTATAGAAAACTTTTCAGAAATCGGCCGATAAATAAATAAATAAATAAATAAAATTCACGATAAGGCGTTAGTCTCGTTTATCGTCGTCAATTATAAAAGTTTATTGTCCCAAGGACAAGGAGTATTTCAGGAAGAGAAGAGAGATAAGACGTCGATCGTCGATATCTAACGGATGTTTGAAAATACATTAAAAAGTATCGAAGATTCGTTAGGCGTCGTTAAACTCATTAAGATATGCAGAGCTCGATAAGAGAATCTTACAAAGAAGCCTGTTGCATTAATAACAACAGCGGCCAAACACTTTTCTCATCGCCGTACAGAGCGTTTGCTCGTACATGGGTTGGAATATGGGAAACGAAGAGGTTGCGCGTATATTGGTCAAACTGCGAATGAAAAGAAAGTACAGTAGTTTTCACAAATAAATACATTTATTGTTGGAGAATCGTACAAAATTCAATAAATTAGACATACAAACGAAAAATGAATGAGAAACACACAAGAAGCCTAATACTGACTTTGACTAGTAGCTTAAAACTAAAATAGCAATTCGTCACGAGGAATAATTCATGGGTTGCCGACATTTTTGGGATTATGTCAGTATGCTAGAGCAATGTTATGGCACTAGATTGGCAATGATTCGATGGTGCGATGCCCCTTTCCCCCTCCTCGTCCTATCCTCGCCCAACTCCATCTCCCAAAAAAGATATTTTATGAGATTTTATGATAGAACGATATAAATAATAGCGACGATGTCAAGTCCGATGAATTCCAGGATGAGCTTGGATCGAACGGCCACCGTAGGCCGCTGGAATTTATCCTTGCCAAAGTCCATCCAATGGATTCTTCGGATCGGATGAGTCTCCAACGACATCTCCCAACTGCCTTGAAGGTGATTTCGATTGGTCTTCCAATTCGATAGCTTCTCGTCAATTATTCAATTATCCCATCAAGGATGAAACGACACCTTTGGCTGACGTTGATACCGATGGTGGCGATGATGATGGGGTGGTGATTCTGGTGGTTGGTAATGTTCCATTTCATATGGACCCATTTGTCCCGTCGATGAAGAGACCACTCGATCCTTTGAGACAGTTGCAGTTTTCGTAGTGCGCGACGCATCATCGAAAATGATCATTCTGCTGCGGTCTCGCGGATGGTTCTCGCGTTCCGGAAGTTGTTCGGTAAGGTAATTGCTGCGCGCCGATGATTCCTCCTATCCAGACAGAGGATGTTCGTTGCCTCGAACGGAATCCGGAGCCAACGAAGGCTTACGAGAACTTCCCAGAGAGTTTGGTCGTCCCCCGGCCAAAGTCACGCCGTCGAAACCGCGATCCAAAAAAACTGGATCGCTCGATTCCTGCACGACTGTGACCCCAGAGAGTCTCTCGAGGGACTGCGCAAAGTCTGCGCAACTGCCAAGACTGTGGGCGAATTTAGCCGGGAGAGAGAGAATGTTCAGGAGAGAGAGGAATTCCAAGGTACGGCCGTGAAATTGTTAGCGCGGGATTACCAACAAAGTTTCCTCCAAGCAGATTTGACTAGCTTCGTCAGGAAGCCGAGGGACTTTGAGGTTCACTTCCTGCCCCATTGAAGGATCTGCCGGTGTCCGTGATTCAAAGATCCGTTGCTACCCTTGGAACTGTTGCTACCAGAACTGGAGACACTCTCGGATCTCCTGATCGGCTTCTTGGTTGGATCCAACAAGCGATCCAACACCTGCCTGATCGTGCTGTGTTTGCGATTGAACGGATTTGTGTACATTTTCGCTGCTCTTCCGAACTACAACCGCCGCTGATGTGGATTATATTCCAAAGAATAGCCGCAGCAGCGCACTGTTCTCACTTGATGATGAAAAACACTCGGTGTGTCACTCTGGCGAAAGAAAACTCGAAGAAGCCTAACCGCGAGTTTCTCAGAGCTCGGCGAATGACGGCGAATGATGTCTGGTGCTGGTCGTCGCGGTTTTATATGCCCGACGGACGACCTTCGGCCACTCTCGGACATTCTCGGGTCAGCTTCGGCCACCCATCGAGCACCGTGTCGACGAGCGCAGCTTGAAATTCTTTCCGTATTAACATTCCGCGTGTACTGTTGTGTTTCGCTCTCGATATTCCCTCGCTCGCGTGACTTTCGCAAGAAACCACCCCCGGGAGATTCTTCTTCTTCTTCTTCCGGCGGTGAATTATTGAAAAACGATCATCGCCTCGCGCAATAACAGCCTCGTGGAATGCGCGAATTATGCGAAAACACCGCGCGGAAGAAATTCTTTACGCATTCGACGACTCGCATCTTCGAGCGATAAACAATTTCACGCACAATTTTGTTTTTCCTTCATTTGCCCTCGATCCATCGATCGATTTGCCGTCTCTCCCTTGCAAGAAACGCGAATGCGGGAAAACATGTTTGTCCCGCGCTCCGGCGAGAGAATCTGCGCGCAAATTCCCGAGGCCGAGGGTGTCCGGACAATTTTTATCGGAGAAACGCGCCCTTTTTTTTTGCCACAGGCCCCTCAAACTTCCCTCAAACTATTTCTAGCTATCGATTTGCCGTTGGAGGCGCGAAGCTTCGGCGCTTCGACGGGTTCTCCCATTGCCTCTACCCTGTTCTTTTTTTTTTCACATCGAATCTGGTAACCCTGGTGGGTCAATCGCGTTCGGGGAGAGAAAGAGAGAGAGAGAGAGAGAGAGAGAGAGAGAGAGAGAGAGAGAGGGAGGGAGAGACACTCGTTTCGTTGAACCTTTAGCCGCAAATATTGAGGAAGACGCTTTTTTCCATCGATGATGCGGATAGGAGTCATTAACACGCTGCAACAACAACTCGTGACGATGATAATGGGCGTCATTTACGTTGCGTCGCGTTGCGTGGTATTGCGTTTATTACCTCGCTACGTCGTCCGTTCTACGTACGCGCGGAGACACCGCAACGTGGGCAAACAACGACGAGACTCTTTTTTCTCGGCTTTCCCAGTAAAAGTAACCGAGAGAGCCCAGCGCCTCGAGAAATTTCCAGATATTGATTAGAGCCTTCTCTCACGGTGTCTAATCGATTGTAAACACCGGCCCCAGGGTAGAAAAATGGGAAGTTATCGCGCGGGGCTCCGCGACCAAACGCGCGCACAAGGAGGCGAGAGACATAAATCAATTTCTCCTCGACGATAACGCCTCCTCCAATTTACCCCGGCGGTGAAGCAGCCTCGCGACCTCGCACCGTAAATAATCGGAAAGATCCAGAGAATTACTTCTGGAAGCAAATCGGCACGCAGGAGCGAGGAGGAAGATCCGGAAAATTGACGCAGCGGCGGCGATTCGCGCGTGGAATCCACGATATTGGACGGTTCCAATTTATTCCGACGCGATCCAAATAAATTCCAAATCTGCCATCGCGCGTGGTCACGTGATCGCTTCGTCATCGAGGAAAGAAGGAAATAATTCTCTCGGTGGTGTCCTAGAGAGAGCCCCCAAAATACGTGGCGGGAATAATGCAAAAAAGTGATTACGCATCGGGAAGAACCTGTATATTCGGCAAATCTCGATAAACCACTCTCGTCGTGGGTTCTCGCGGGCTACGGGTTTCGGTGGAAACGGGCTCTCTTCTGTTCATCCAAAAAATCCAATAAGATTCCATTGATACGCCTCTGGTAAATGGTTCGCGGAAGACTATGCGAGACTGCTGCGCATGCATAATTTTCAACACAATGCCACGCGCCAGACGTCACGAAACTTTTTATGAACACCGTTACTGCCCGGCTTGGCCTTTTCTGCCATTTGTCAAGTTTTTGTCCAAAATCCATTACACGCTATCGCGCATCATTTGCGTTTCCACACACGTGCGGGAAAATTAAGCGGGTTCAACGTATCAGCATCGACGCCGCGTCTATTCCACCGCAATCTCATTATCGTCGAAGAGAGAGAGAGAGAGAGAGAGAGAGAGGACGTTCAGAAAGCGAGAAAAAAAGCATGGAATATTACGCGTGTGCGAATAAAGCCAGGTAAATTGAACGCGAACCCAAGAAATATTGAGAAGGTAACGACGCGACGACGAGACGCGCTCCATTGAGATGTGGAACCAAGATGGCGGCTGTCGCCGGCCGATTAATTGGGGAAATGCCGGAGAAACCGTTGGATCATCGAGGAGAGATAGTCCTGCCGTATAATCCAAACGGTTTTTAATCGACGCAGTACGCGTCATTTGGCATAATGTTTATTGAAGAGATAGAGCAGGATCGATCTCAGGAGCATGACGCAAATAATGCGCAGGTAATAATACCGGGAAACGAATCCTATAAAATCTCCGTGAAACTTATTGTTTTTCAATCGCTCGCTGGGACTGGTAACAGGGAATCACAAATTAGTATCTAATTAAGAAAAACAGCGGAGGATAAGACAAACATTGAGCATGTCGTAAGAAACGTTACTGCGAAATGCACTAGTTCATAATAGCATCGTCATTTTATCGCAATTGTTTATCGCGTCTTCCTTATTTTCGGTCCGCGTCGAATCAGCGTCTTTTCCTCCTCCCCCCCTCCTCCTGTACTCCTCGTAGTTCAGTTATTACATAATCAAGCATCGATCAGATCGGAATGCAACATTATCATTTCCCGTGCAGTGATTTAAAAACCGTAAAAAGTAGTTTCACTAATAATCCTCGCTAATAATTCGAGCGCGCGCGGACGCGGTTCTACACCAACCAGATTCCCTATCGGATCTCTTAATCGTGATCCGCTTTTTTTTTTACTCCATCTCTTTTTCACTCACCACGTAATTCTATAACCAGCTTAAAACTAGTTTTTCTTCATGTTCCAATGGCCGGTAATTATTTTTAGATGCGGAAAGCGTAAAAGTGTGTTCGCTATAGGGAGAACCCGTGTGTTTCCCCGCGACAGCTAATTGTTTCACCGTGGGCAGTGATGTAATTTGGGCGGGTGCGGAAAAAACGTGGAAAAGCACGGAAACGCATTCACGGAGGTGGAGGAGAGGAGTTTCCTCTCGATGATCGGAATGCTCGTATTGTACACGGCTGAGGAACGTTCGATCGGATCGTGAGCGATGGAGAGACGCGTATAATTGGAAATAATTTCTCTCGTATAATTTTCAATCCACGCACACATGGCACGCGTAGCAACAGGATGCTATTAAGTTTTGTGACCTCTTTATCGATAGAATTCAACATTTGCCCTCCCCTCTCCTCCCCGCCTAAATTTGGACTTTCTTCTCAACATTTTATTTCCGTTTTCGGAGAAAGTCCACGACGAAGCCTCGACGAACACTCTCACCAGGAAAACTTTACACCGAAACTCATTATCTTGTGCTCGCGTGCATGCGCGGTCAATATTTAAATCGAACGAATCAATAAATAAATTAAAAAGGTCAAAGTTTTTTCAAGCAAACAGATAAATCTTTTGGACAAATTAATTAAGCGAATTTTACGAACTCGGGTGTCGAAGAGCTCGTTAAGAGCGAACTTGCTTACACGTACGTTCTTATTTCGCGGAGATTATGGATATTCCGAAAACGCCATTAGCGCTTGATTTTTAACTGGGAATGAGCGCGAAATGGAGGGCGGAAAAATCGGAAGTCGCACAGTAGCGGCGGCGCGTTTCGCGAGAAAAATCGGCGATCTCGCGCGCGCGCCAACCTCGAACTTCATCCGTCGCGAATTAATCTCCGCTCTATTCTTAGGCGGAAAAAAGCGTAGACTGAAATTACCAGCAGAAACGACACTCGGACGAGCGTAAGATTGTTGATTTTGCGAAGCTCGCAGACTTCCTCGGCGACCCGTCGCATCCAAGTCAATCGCCGGATCTTTTTCCCTCGCGATTTATCGCGGGCAGAGATGCGTGTGAAATCATTGCCGATAGATAAGCGAGTGCGCGCGGAGTTCGCGAGGAGAATCGCGCGGCGCGCAGTTAAGCCCATCATCAATCTTCTTCTTTTTCCGCGCGAACAATTGGAACTTTGGACGGAAGGCAAGTGGACGGGAGATTTAAGGTTACGTTTCCATTGTGCGCCCATTGACCCCCATGAGCCCTCTATTGGTTCAATGAATCATCCGCGACTGGCCGCATCTTCGACCGCGACAAGTTCGTCGGCAAAAAATCGACGAGTTCTCAAATAAACGCACGGACGGCGGCAAAGCGGAGAAAAACTTGCCGCGCGAATGCCATCGAATGGCGGTCGTCCATTCGATAAATCATCACCGCTTCGATCGGATAGGTCGAACGGAATCCTCCGGTCGTCGAGGCAATCGTGGTCAATGAATTATCATGACGCGCGCTCGAGTCATCCTTCTCGTGGACGACGATCGTCATCGTCCGCGTCGACGACGAGGATCCATCGATCAATTCGATAAATCGAATAACGCTGGAGCGTTTGCCCATCGAGTGGCAAATTGCCGCTAAAGCACCTAGGGAGGGAACTTGGGAGTAGAGCAGTTTCTTGGCATGTTGTGGACCGTGCACGGCAAAGGCGCGTGCGCCATCGCGGGTTCTTTTGTGCCACTGGCAAACGAGAATATCCAGTTCCGTTCGCCGAAATAAAAGCACCAAGCGCGGCGGAACGCGCGTGGCCCGAAAACCGGTCTGCAGATTTTTCTCGGGAGCGAAAAGGTCCACGGCGAGAGAATAAATCAGCGCGGACTTTGCGCGTCCAAACTGACGAGGACTCCGTAACAGTCCGGGGGGATCGATCCCGATCCAGAACCTCGACCAGTCGTGAACTTTGATCGAGGATCGAGACAATCCCATAAATCTGTCTGCGACGATCTATAAATCGCGAACTATTTACGTAAAACGTCCATTTAATCGATTTCTCGAAAATCGCGAGAAGCCATCGATGAAAAAACAAAAGAGAGAGAGAGAGAGAGTAGTGGATTCCAAGACCACCGCCATCTTTTTCCAGCGGAAGACTCCGGCTGGAAAAACGCATAAGAGCTCGAAACCTACGAGCAATTGTGCACGTCTTGCATGTTTCCCCGTAGAGGTTAAGTTTCTTAAGGGTCACGTCTCGACAATGTCGCTCTGAATACTTGTTTTCTAACGATGAGAAAACAACCTATATATAATCGCACCGGGGAGAGAAAAAATCTCGAGACGAAGTAGCTCTGCCACGACTTGTTATTGAGGATCTCGCGCAAGACGAATGTGCACGATCGGCTGTCGCTGATTTGCATCGATGACCATTAGACGACGGCTAATCGATTTCACAATCGGCAAAACGCAGGAAGGAAGCGTATTTTGGTCTCGGCGGCGTTCGCTTATCATTCTAAACACTCGATTAAAATCGAAGGTCCCCTCCTCCCCCTACCCCGTTCCACTTTACTTTCTGCCCTCGATTTTGAGCGAGCAAAACAAACGGTTCGATATAGAATTCCGCTTGCGTGCCGGTCTGTTGAAAAATATTTGACTTGTTGTCCCGTGGCCGGCCCTTGCCCCCGCCCCCGCCCCGATCCCGATCGCGACGAGGATTGCGACGATATCGCCGAGGTTCGACGATTTCCCATAAATTTGTCGAGTGACTCGGGGAAATTACGTCGCGACGCCTCCGCGAAAAAATTAAGTTTGACGAGCGTTTGCCTTTGCTCCCTCCCGCCCCCCTCTTCGCGTGTCTTTTCATCCTTTCCATGAAGCGACGAAGGATAGCCAGATTCCATTTCCATTATCGTATTCTGTTTGCTATGAGGCGAGCCATGAAACGCTCTTTTCCTCGGAGATTCCCGCGCGGTCTTTATGGAAAACTATACGGTATTTCCCCGGTGGTGGTGGTGAGCAACTTCCGGCGGAGCGTTCTCGTCAACAGCTGTTTACTCCTTTTTCTGTTTCTCGCGCAAATTCTCCGCGCTAACACCTGTAAATGGTATTTCCCCGGAATGTAAATAGCGTCTGGCATTTCCTTGAATAGTACAAGCACAATGAATGGACGTCGGCTTCGAGGGAACGTATCCCCGAGCATCATTTTGCATATTCAATATCCGGTGGAGAGCGCATCTCGTCGTCGTCGACGTCGTCCTCTTAGTAAATGTATCAGAAACGAGACAGCGCGTCGAGGAAAAAGTAAGGGCAAACGCGTTTGCTTCCATGAAAAAGTCGAGTGTCGATGTTGCCGTTTCCGGTTCCTGTCGCAAAATCGCAAGAAAAACCTTCGTCCGAGATTCCGATTCGTCGTACGCGGCGACATCGCGCGTTTCGCCGCCATCTTGAACCGTTTCGTCCGGCCTGAAACCGGAAGCGGCACGGGACAAACCCGAGTTGGCGATTGTCTTTGCGCAAAATTCCGTGAAAGTCGAGAAAAATACCGGACTTGTCTGTCACCGCCATTCGAGATTCTTGGCTATTTTTACAAGCAGAACTTTATTTTCGTCACTGATTACGGGAATATTGTGTGTCTTTCATTTCGGTGGAATATTTATATTCCGGAATAGTTGGGCCTTTATGTTAAGTGGACGAGTGACGAGAAATCGTACGCATGTAAGAGAGCAGATAAGATCTCGATGGCGGAGAAGACGAATCTTCTCGGACAAAAACAGAAATGAGATACGTCACGCGAGTTTACGCTCGAGACTTTTTTCTCCCCGTGTTCGGCCTACATTGCTTTCTTTTTACCGCTACCTGCGTCACTGCCTGATTATTAATGAAGCTTTGCTAAAATCCCTGTAACAGCCGGTGAATGCCACCACCACCCGAATCCTCTCCTCTCTTTAGCATGAGAAAGGGCGCTCCAGGTCTTCCCCCCTACCGTCCTCCGATCGGTCAAATTTCAGGGAAAAAACGTTCTTATCTGGTGGTGGTGGTGGTGGTGTGCCAAATATACACTGGACAGTTCCTCGTGCGTGACTCTTTTGAACTTGCCTATTTCTCTTATCTAGCAGGACACAAGAGCGACGATTGTACGGAAGTAACGTTTAGCGGACGTGCAATATGAAAAAGTGCTGCTGGCTGTCGCTATCTGTGATCCGACTGGGCTAGCCCTGATAAATGCGGATAAATAGAGCATGGTAATCCTTTCACCGACATCATTGACATTCTTCGCGCTGGACTCTCGTCAATGTCTTCCATCAATAGCCTTTACCAACCCCATTCGTGCATCCTCGACTATTCAACTATAACAGCGTACCATTACCGGACTATAACTAGCCGTTGTTCCAGCGGGGAAGTCTTATTATACGAACAATAATATTTACCAACGGTTCTCAACTCCTTACGTCAGAGTTTCAAGTGAAGCAATTGACCCTTCCTGGACTTGGTCTCGTCAAAGACCCTCCTCCTTTTGTAAACGAATGCATATCGCGTATTGTTCTATACCGATAAAACAATGTATTTTGGTACTTTTTCTTGACTCTCCTGCTCCCTCCCTCCCTCCCTCTCTCTCTCTCTCTATGCTCGTTTCTCGTAATTATCGCGAGAAACAAATTTCTAACACGCGTCTGCATGGAGGATCAAAGTTCGATTGGCTAGACAGTGTGGAATCAATCTTTCTGACGGAAAGAGAAGAGGAAGAAAATTAATGCGCATGGAACATGTTTGTGGGAGTATCGAGAGGGAAAGCTAATAAAACTGCTCGGATTCCTTCGTCGATGTGGTCGGGCGAAATTGTACATTGTCGCGATCTATAAATAGAATTTATAGACTAAAGTGCATCGAGTGTATCACGGAAGCGAAAGCCAAATGAGGAGAAGTATCGGGCAACGACATCTCACGCTGTTTTTCTACCGACTATCGGCAAAGATGGCGGACGAGCGAGCCCGATTAACTAATGTACTCGAAGAATAGCCGGAGAAAAAACAGTTAAATACGACTGATAGCAACGCTCTCCGATAACAGGAAAACGGTCACAGAGATGACGACCTTAAGAGATGCACTTACCATCAGTCTGGGGACTTGCACATCTTCGTTAACCTTGAAACCGAACGAAACACGCGGCAAAACACGTTTTTCCATACCAATTTTTTTATCACCGCCACTTAATTTTTATGACGGCATTAACGGACGAGTATTTAGTCACGTATTACACTTTATTGAAAAGAAATTGTTGACCGCGCGATTTTCTAATCTAATGTCGTAACTCTACTATAAGAATTTCGTGATATTCTTATTATTTACGAGATTGGCTTTCCTGATGAAATTCAATGCTTCCGTTTGGTCGGCTATTCTCGACCGATGCCGATTGAAATAAACTCATTGGAATAAATAAACTATTGCGATCCGATAATCGCGCAAATGATTTATTCGCCATTGATTGTTATCAGGGCGACAATTATTCATGAGTTTTAAGCAGAAACCGAAACGAAGAGGAAACCGATTTAATTGAAAATGGCTCGATGATTAAGCACTTTAAGATCCCGCATTAAATAGCGCTCATTTTCATACGCTTGGTTACTCAGCTTCTAAAGGCTAATCAACCGGCTTTTTGGTGCCTTTCGCGAAAGGCCACCTTTCGTTCGAGCGGAAAAAATTTGCAAGCCAGGCGGACACACTTGCTCTCGCAATTATTCACCGATAGCTTAATCGGTTAATAACCGATATGAGTCAATTATAGGAAATTATCACACGAATTGCTTTGCGCGCATCGAATTATCGATATTCGATCGTTTCGTGAAATTTCAATCATTGCTGTATCGCGCAATTTCTCAGTGAAATTTCATCAATCGCGAGTGCAAAAGATTCAAAATTGTCAGATTTTGGAAAGTAGAATTTTTTGATGTGGCGACATCTGCATCACTTTTTCTCGGGTTTTTTTTTTAAACGTTCGGACACTCTCTGGTTTATCGACCAACGAAACGAGAGATCTCCGAGATCACGCTGAATCAACGATAGTTGTAAGAGCATTATTAAATATACAAAAATTACAGGTTTATGAATTATGCAGTTATATCCAAACGTATTTGGAAACAATTTCAGGTGAATATTCCAGGAATACTGAGGAAGAATGAGAGATCTCTTTCTTCACTTTATATTTAGTTAAGACACAAACCATTTTCGGTTGGGTAAGGATCCTCTTAACGGGATCCCGAAGTACAATATTCAGAGCTGGCGCCAGGCTTAATTTTGCGGATTTAAAATCAACTAAATGACGTGCATGAGAGGATGGATGATTGTGTTTGTAAATGAAGGATAACTCCTCCTCCGAGATATTTTACCCCTCTTTTTAGTCGAATCAAAATTTTAGCAGTCAAGAAAATTTGGCGCTCCAAAGGAGAACTAGCGTTTCTCGCGTTTATTCTTGAAAAGCGCATTTTTCGCGTTTCACAGAGTATACTTGATCGATAAGGCAGAACGGAGAACGAGCAATCCCGTGGAAACAGGTGAGAACCAAAAGGGTTCACCGTCCACTCCAGCGGAAACTGGAAAGTGGCTCCACCTGAAACACCTGCAGAAGCCAGGTGGACGCGCAAAGAGAAGGAGCAACAGGAGTCAGGAAAGTTGAAATTCAGTCCAGCCGACAGTTTACGGACGCGTGTGTTCGCGCTAGCTTTATCAATTGTCCCGATAGAGTGGTTGTTATTGGTCTACGCAGTGTTGGCAAAAGAGCGGAGTCTCTCCTCCAGGTCGATTCTACTTCTACTCTCGAGGGCAAAAACCGACCAGGCGAGAAGTGGAAGACCCAAACGATGTCAAAGCAATGCAGGCAAACGTTTTCACATTGTTCTCGCACCTCCCAATAAAATAACCTACTCTCACCACGCTGTTGTTCCCTCGATTCCAAACTGAAAATACACGGGAGCCCTCTTCTCTCCCGTTCCCGTGCCCGCAACTTCCAATTAAAAACATGGTGGAAAGTAGCCAAGGCCTAAAAAAAAAAACTTCCTCTCCCAGATCCCTGGATCCTAAATCCTAGATTCTAGATCTCAGAGCCTAGGTTCCCGAGAGAGCAAAGGAGACAGAGTGTGCTCTCTTCTCACTGCTCTCCCCCTTCCCCTGCCAATAATCGCAATTTTTTCTCTCCTCGTTTTGATGCTTCCCCGCATCTTCCCGTCGCTATCTCCATGCGGATGTAACACGCGTTCCTCGGTCACTGACTGAATTTCATTTCTCGTGTACTGCCGCCGTGCATCCCTGTCCTTGATTTCTGCAGACTCGCCTAATTATTCCATTTCCATCGCGAAATGTGCATTGAGAAACTGGAACGATGTTGCAACAAGATGCATTGTTCCGCGATGATAAACGATACGCGAAATGGAAAGCCGAATGTATAATCGTGCGCGACTGCCGTTCTCCGTGCGTGCCGCCGTCTGTTCTCGTCTCCATGGATTTGGATTTTCACTTTTATCGCTATTCTCTTGAACGGAGATCCCTTCGACGGGCTCCCAGCTAGAAATG
Organism: Sclerodermus sp. 'alternatusi'; assembly: GCA_037305995.1. Taxonomy (NCBI): domain Eukaryota; kingdom Metazoa; phylum Arthropoda; class Insecta; order Hymenoptera; family Bethylidae; genus Sclerodermus; species Sclerodermus sp. 'alternatusi'. The sequence continues at coordinate 2,338,312 of CM074548.1, forward strand.
CGTAGTTTCTCACTTTGGAGTTTCGCCGAGGAAGGAGAAAGAGAGAGAGAGAGAGAGAGAGAGAGAGAGAGACACTCTCTCGTGGGCCAAACTTTCAAACTTTCTCAATTTTTTCCACGAACGAGGAAGAGACCGTCCTCTCAAAAAGCGTTTCTCGCTCTTTTTCCATTCCGTGAGTCCGTGCAATTCTATTACGTGCGATCCATCGCTCTCATCGGCCTCCAGAGGTTTATCGTCCTCCGATAAATGCCGGAGTCCCGGGGCCGGTAGCCGGACAATTAAGCGACGCAGATGCGCGCTAATAGCGCGAACCGCAGGCTGGTCCCGTCCGATCCGATCCGATCCGATGCGACTCGATTCGGATCGTGCGCCTTCTGAAAATCAAAACGCTCACGTACGGAACGAATAAATTATCGGCCCGCGCGGCGTAATGTACCTACGAAACACAATGCACTGGCCGTGTTCGACAATGGAGTCGTCGTGCCACGTACTAAATAATTAATGAGATTGTGCCGCAGCATTCCAACGAGGAGGAGCCTTTCTCAAATGCAACAATATCACGCGACGAATAAAAAGTGAAATCCATCGGAGTCACCGATTATACTCACCGTCCAGCGATTCGCATCGCGTTCGTCGTTTCCTCCTTCCGCCACGAATCTTCTTTGCAAATTCGTTTCTCCCGTTCTCACCGCTCGCTCCCCTCGATGTTGATCCATCGATCTCATTCCTTCTCCTGGATCGTGCGTGCGTGTGCATCTTGGATCATCCTTTCCTTCGCTCCATCGATCAGTCTGCGCGCTGGACCGTGTGCGTGGATGGTGCTCGGCTGAAAGTTACATGCCCGTAAGTTTGTTGTTTTTTTCACGGTTTTCTGGGATCGCTCGCGAATCGACGGTACCGTTCCATCGAGTTTGTCGGCAAGGTTCTTGCTGGAAAGATTCGGAGAACGAGCGAGGGAACTGCACACGTGTTGCGAGGTTGCATCACGCGAGAGACGGAGAAACCAGGTGAAAAAATGCCTGGAGGAATACACGGGGACAACCTTACCTTGCCTTACTTTACCTTACCGTACCGTACCGTACCGTACCGTACCGTACTGTACGAACCGAACTAAACCAAACCGAAACCGGTTGTAACGACGACGAGTCGCACATGCGATCGTCGGGAGAATCGAGGACTCCCGCGACCGCGCGAAAGATCGAACACCCTCGAAAACTAACCTCTAAAGAAGCGAGATAAGAGATGCGCGATCTCCCTTACCTTTAGGAGCGTTTCCTCGAACCGAGACTTTGACTTTGACACGAGATGCGCCGAAACGTTTCGGATAATCCATCGACAGTATCGAAATGTGACTACCACCACCACCACACTACTACTGCTACCACATTACCACCGATACCGATAATCACAATAATAACGAAATCAAGAAACCATCGTTCCAAAGTTCCGATCGAGGGAAGGCCTGGGATAAAAGTCTTTCGGTTTCCGGCTAGCCTAACCTTAACGACACACTTTAATGGCTCCTTATTGCCGTTACGAAAGTACCAGAGTCCCTCCCCCCCCCCTTTTTCCGCTTACCCGCGCAACGTCCATCTTCGCGGATTTATCCAAGGTCTTCCCAAAGGTTTGCAAAGGTTGGAATCTCTTCGAGAAGTCTCTTTAGGTAATAATGTAAGTACGTTACGCAGGAGTAGTGGTGATGGTGGTCGTGTTGGTGGTGGTGGTGGTGGTGGTGATAGTTGCCCGGGCAACTTCTAAGACAAGAAAGTGGTGGCTCGAGGTTGAAGACTTCAGCTTCGAGCCTCCAACCTCGAGTTCCGATTATTCCGCGGCAGATTCCATCCGACGAGACAATCAAGATGCTTGAGATTCTTTCTCTTCTTGATCATCCCCCTCCCCCCTCCCTTTGTCGTTAATTTTTGAAGGACGTGCAAAACTTACGGTTCACACGTGGAACGATGATCGGTCAAACGTGCAGCCGCAGCTGCGAAGATGCGTAGACGTTTGCGCGGCAAATCGCCGGCAGGACGGTGGTCCAGGATGGCCGAGGATGGGACAGATCCAATAGAAATACGGCACATGTGCAGTCACATCGTGACACCATCTAACGGCATTCTCCTGACCTCGTCGTCCCCCCTCCGCCCTCTCCTGGCCTGACCGAACGGCCGAGCGACGGCGACGGCGACGGCCCCCCGCCACTTGTTGCATTCCACTACTTTTCACGTCTCTCCCTCCATCTTTCTCTCGTCCTTTCTTTCTTTCTCTCGCGCGCACCGACGATCCTCCAGAGTCCATTATCCCGAAAAGCCCGACAGCGTCGGAAACCTGGTGAGACGGAGAGATCGACGAGTTCCTCGAGATTTTCGACGGATCCTCCTCGATGTCTCTCCTGACCTCCGGATGTCCGCTCGATCTCTTTCAGTTGACGGAAGGCAACTCTCGAGGGGAAGGCAAAGTCGCGAGGTCGAATCTTCGAGCAGCAGAGGACTCGGGGTGCGAGGAGAGGAAGCGCCCGGGCAGGTTTGCGAGGAAGCGGAAGACCCGGGGAGTGCATGGCATCGCCTGGAATTCTCAGTCGGTAAGTGGCGGAGACACCACCCTCCGCTCCTCCCTCCGACGCTCTTTTTAATCGGATCTCTCCCTCGATCAGTTTTCGCGGGACTGAGTCACGTGGGCTTTCAGGAAACGTCCTTGCGCAGACACGAAGGCTGACGGTGTCCAGGAGGGGGTTTTCGATTACTCGACAGAACCGTGGAGGGCAACTCACGAAAAACGGCGAACCACTACGTGCACTACAAGAGCAACGGGGGCCCGGCTAGTCTCTTCGGTGGCAGCTGTCAACTGGCGAACGGCGGCAGCTGCCAATTGGCGAACGCCGGTTTCCTGCAGCCCCAGCAGCTGCACGAGGACTACAGGCCAATCTACTTCTACGTGGCGCAACCCTACACCATCCCCTACACCGTCGCCAAGAGGCCAAGGCCGAGCTCCCTGCTGAGACCCGGCAAACCCCCCCGCAACGGACCCAACTGCCGCGTCAAGTTCTCCAAGAAGCTCAGCAACGCCGATTTCTCCCTCAAGGTCAAGCAGGGCGAGTTCTCGCGCAGCCTCAACCAGGTCCAGTTCGCGGAGAGCCAGGCTCAAGGTATCATTGGGAAGAGGGTCCCCCGAAGGGTCCTGACGCGGTTTTCCGTCGACGGAGAACCGCGAGAAGCGACGGAGAGGTCTCCGGAGAAACTTTCACGAGTGTCTTTCTTTCCACCGGCTCTGGGGTAATCGTTGCGAAAGTAGAATAAATAGAGTCCGTGGCATAATTTAAATAGCGGCAGCCGTCGTCAGGCGGATCGCCGCCCACGCGCCGGACATCTCCGTCGTCGGGAAAGTCAGAGCTTCTCTCCTCTCCTCTCCTCTCCTCTCCTCTCCTCTCCTCTCCTCGCCTCTTCTTTTCTCATCCGCGAGAGAAAATCCACTGCGACACGGATGGCATTTCAATGCTCTATACTGGAACGAAAACGTTTCTTTGGGCAATGGCGATCTCCCTCCCTCCCTCCCTCCCCCCTGCTGTCACCCCTGGTTTCCCTCGGTGGAGAAACTTTGGCAATTTTGTCAATGAGGAACAGCGGGAGGGAGGAGGGAGTCGTCGCTGTTAACCCGAGGAGGAGATTCCGCGTACGATGACGCCACACGCAACTTATGCTAATCCAACGAAAGCAACGGCGCGGTACTTCCTCATGGGAGAAACGAGATAGTTTGCTCTCCTCTCCTCTCTTCGCTCGCTCCTTCGATCGCTTCGCTTTGATCCCCCGCCCCCCGCGCTCCTTAATAACGAGACAAAACCACTTATCGCGTGCGCTCCTGCTATTCATGAATCCTCCACGATTATTCGTGGATCCCTACCCCTCCCCCCGCCCCTCGTACTTTATTGCAACATTATGCTTCTCATGAATCTCATTATGGAAGTTCCCCGGTGAATCAACGAGCGTCGCTCAGACTTTTTCTTTTTTTTCTTTTTTGTTTCTTCCATCTCCTCGCTTCTCCCTTTTCCACTCGTACACCACCCTCCCTCACCCCCGCTTTTCGTTCCAGTGTCGGTGATCGCTAATTACCCGAAGACTGGACATCCGCCGAGGGACCCTAGGATGACGTCGATGTTCCGGCGAGGAACGATTTTCGCGACCTTCTTCCTGTCCCTGCTGGGAGGGGGGTTGGTGTGCGCCGCCCTGGTGACCCAGCACTGGGTGGAGGCGAGACCCTGGCGAACGCCCAACCCCCAGGAGAGCGCGGGCAGAGTCCACTTCGGGCTGCTGCAGGGCAAGAAGGAGCTCAACGTTGCCTACGGATGGAGAACTTATCCCATTTCCGGTGAGTTGCCTCTCGAGAACGCTTCACTTGCCATCTCCACTTGCGTGTGTGAGTGTGCGCGCGCGCGTGCGTTTGTGTACGCTCAAGTACGTGGATACTGCCGCTTCCGTTTTTCCTCAGGTTCGGATCGTTGCAGAGTTCCCCTCCGATACCTCGGCGGGGCAGAGAGGTGCGAAGTGGTCACGGGTCACCGAGATCCCCAATAGTCTCGCAGCGATGATTCCAATGACTGTGGACCCGATTGCGTCAATAACGTCATCGCCGTCGCCACGCGTATCGCGCGCAACTTCCGGGGGGGAGAGGACTAATGGAATAGGCGGCACGCGCCGTGAGAAACTTTTTCCCTTTCATTGAGGTAGATAATGGCCGGTCCAAAGGGACACGCCGACACGTACAAGCTTCAATGGTCACGCGCTTCAACCTGGACATCGCCCGTGCCTCGAATACGCTCGTTCTCCTACGGGTCTTATGGCCCACGCCACGTGTTCTTCTACGTGTTCCACGCTTCTTCAACCGATGCACTCGTTGCAAATTACATGCGCGTGCATACGCTCGGCATTCCTCGAGTCTCAAGACTGCGCCTAGAAACTCTCACCCCCCCCCCCCTCCCCCTCCCCCTCTCGGGGAACTCGCTGAAGTACCTGGGAATTCTCCGGATGAAAAACTTCGTTATCTAATCTGCGATCGTCAGGGATTCCGATCGACGAGAATTCGCTTAAGATCTACGCGGTAACTTCTGGGGTGGGGGAATCATCTCCGAGCGTAGAATTCCCGTAGGAGCAAACAAGGAGGATGCATGGGTTTGCTCTGGTACACGGCTATTTAACTTGGTAACTCGATCGGAACCTTAAACTGCCTCGGGCTGATACAGGCCCGTTATTCACGCGAACCGTTGGAAATCCGACTGGTATAACTCGAGAGAATATCTCGAGTCCTTGCTCGAAAGAAAAGCGTGAGAACATACTTGTTGCGTGGAAAGCTCTCTACCCTTCGGTAAACCCGATAGTTCCGCTGAATCAACGACCGAATTCATGAAAACGGGGTTAGAAGGGAGTCTCCTCGGCATTTCTGAAATTCCTCTGAAATTTTCCAGTACCTCAGATGATCCGGCAAGACCCGAACGTAATGTCCTGGGGCCTCTGGATCGGAACCATCACGACTACCGCGGCGGCTCTTCTTGCAGCGGCCTTGGCAGCTCTCCTCGCGGTCCTCAACACTGCCACATCACCACGTTCCAAACTCTTGTCCGTCCCCGGAGTTTATTTCATCAACATTCTAACGCGTGAGTTAACTCTTTGACCTTGCTTCGATGATGATGATGATGACGACGACGACGATGATGCTGATGCTGATGCTGTCGTCTCGTGTATTCCTACAGTGCTGTTGTGCATGGCAAGTGCTGGGACCTGGTTAGCACAGTATTACTCAAAATTGTACGTCAACATATTGCCCAAGGAGGACATAGATAATATGTGGACCAGCGAAGGATCTGCTGAACTAGGCTATTCATTCTGGTAAGACATTCGGTACTAAACTGTTCATTCCGAGCACTTGGGCGAAGGGAGGAAGGGGGTTTTGAGCCATATCCGCTGAAACATTTATGACTCGTTCGCCAGGAGCGGCATTGATTTTTCCCATTACACTTCAGGCTAGTCGTGAGTGCAGGAGTCGTGCACCTCATCAGCATTGCTCTGGTTGGCTGGGGATCTGGGAGAGACAAGGATAACAGATTGGAGCCTATTTCTCCGCTGGAAGAAAAAACTGCTGCGGCTATTATGCTGTATTAATCATTGGACGATTTTTCAGTACGATCGCTTTTCCTCGTCTACTGCTGATGGTGGTACGCCATCATTTTTCCTCATCGATAAATCAAGCTTCCATGATAATAATCAAACGAGTGATATCTCATGATTGTGGCATTTCTTCAAATAATACTTTACGATATAAGTTCCTAATGTTCTTACTTTCTCTTTGATCCATGTATGTAATGCTCATGAAATTTGTATCTGTTTATAATTAGCCATCGATCTTAATGTATACTCGTGCTTCGTCAATTTCTTACGAGATATCTAAAGCAACGAAATTGAATATTCACTGAAATTTAAAGATTAGGGATAAGGTTCGTAGATATCTTACTTATACTGATCTAGCTCTAATCGGTAGTTTTAGCATAATTACTATATTTTTTATATCGCCAACTAGCAATTATTTATGAAGTCAATTATAAGGAATTTCTTTAGGCGTCTCCATCTTATTTTACCCATACTTTTGATTATTATTTATTATATGTATAATTCTCGGTCACGCAACGCGATGACTTTAATTTGCATACATAGTAATATGAATTGTGCCTTTCTTTAAAACATATGCATATATATATATATATATATATATATATTTATAATGGTTTGTAAATAATGAGACCAAGACTTTCATTCGTATTTATTTATTTATTTATTACACGAGACCTGAAAAATCCTTCCTTATTTTCGTACGATAAAATGATGAATACAATAATAATAATAATAAAAATGTAATACACATTTTCTCGCTGCGATAAGACATATAGTCATTTCCTTGAAAACAGTACATAATTCTGTATGTATAGTAGAAATCTCTTCTTAAATTAAGTCGATCGATCGGATTTTTAAATTCATTGTCCTTCTTCAAGCACCATGCACATCATTGATTATATACGTATATATATAAACAATTAATTTTTATATATTATATAATATCAAACTTTCATAGAAAATTATACAAACTTAAATAAACTGTTGTGAAAATGAAAGTTTGTAGTAAATTTCACTGGACGATGCTGAAAAATGCTGTGCAGGATGATGAAATTGGATAGAACTTCAGCATTAGGCAAAAGTTTATGAGCATAATATAGGTTTTCAAGGATAGTAGTAAATGTTGATTCTATGATAAGTTTGCTACATTAACGCCTTGCCTGAACTTTGGACCAACCTTCATCCTCGGTCTTTCTTCTTTCCTCGAACCTTGCTGGAAGTCTATCAGATTTATTCTCATCGTTTCTGCAAAAATACGAAATGAACGATTAATCAGAGAACTTCAATTAGGAACTTTTTTATAGAAACAAAAGTTACATCGCAAAAAGTCATTGGCAGTACCTGTCATCGCGCTTCGAGTCTTTATTAAAGTCGAAGGTCGTGTCCTTGGCACGCCAATCGGTATTCGTAGTAGTGCGCGATGAGGGTTCGTCACGACGGAAGCGCCGGTCGGGTAATCTGTTGCGGGGTCCATCCATCGAATCTCGCTATTATCAAAAGAAAATCATATTAGAGACATCCACGGGGAGTCGACGCGACGTCAAGGTTACAGTAAAATTTTATCGAGGATTTTACTTACTGGACGATCCATTCCACGATCACGATCGCGTTCACGATCACGGTCCAAACCACCGCGATCACGATCGCGATCACGGTCCAATCCAGCACGATCACGATCGCGGTCCAGTCCAGCGCGATCACGATCGCGTTCACGATCGAGATTACGATCGCGATCCAGGTCTCCGTCGCGTTTCGGACGATCTCTCAGATTCTCCTTATCCGTATCTCTGTCACTTCTCCATCTATCGTTATCACCAGCTCTATCGTTTCTAAATCTATTAGAATCGTTCCTCCATCTATCGGTGGTTCTGTCATCGCGTTTCCTTTCTTCAGGCTCTCTCTTCTTCCATCTGTGATCATCCAATCTATCCTTCTTCCAGAGATCCGACGACTCTTCCTTATCCTCTCTCGGTTCTGCTCGACGCCAAGACATTTCTGTAAGTAGAAGTGAAAAAGTAATCGATTAATTACAACAGTTCGATCGATCAGGCCACTGAACAAAGCTGAAACCAATTGAAGACCCTACCCTTCGTATGCTCGCGCTCGCGCTCCCGTTCCCTATCGTACTTCCAGGAAGTAGTTTCCTTGGCCTTGAGCTTCTCCTCTTCGAGTTTCCGTTCTATCTCAGCTTCCTTGGCTCGAATAATCTCAGCTTGCTTCTCAAGTTTGGCCAAGCGCTCGGCTTCCTTGGCCTCTTCCTCGGCTCTTTTGATTCGTTCCTCCTCCTCCCGCTTAGCTCTCTCCTCTTCCATGCGTTTCTTCTCCTCCTCTTGCTTGATTCTAAGTTCCTCGAGTCTCTTCCGTTCGGCCGATTCGGCACGCTCCCTCTCCCACTTGGATTTCCTCTCGGCTTTTCTTTCGGTCTTGCGTTTCAACAAACGCTTCGCACGCTCCTCGCTGAGGATCTTCTCGAACTCCTTCATCTTCTCCAAGTATATGCTCTTTCTCTCTGCCAAAATCTTCGCCAGGAATATATCGTGGTCCTCCTTCATTCGAGCCATGGATTCTCTGGTAGCAACCGCTTGTTGGCGTTCCTCGATAGCCGCTGCGATTCGTTCAGCCTCCTGCTGCTCCCATCTCTGCTTGGCCTGCTCCTGCTTCTCCTCGACAGCCTTCTCCAGCAGAGGAATCTCCTCGAGCCTCTTGGCACGCTCCAGGTAGTCCACCTTCTTCTCCTGTGACTTCAGCTTCTGCTGCATCTCTCTCCTCTCCTTCTGCAACTCCTCGGCTTCTCTCGCTGCAATTTGCTCAGCGTCCAACTTCTTAATCTCGTCCTCGTCAAGCTTCTTCAGAACCTTTTGACCATGACTAGTTTGCGAGATCTGTTGCATCTTCTCCTTCAAGTGGCGATCCTTGATCTGCTGAATTTCGCTCTGCTGACGTTTGCGTTCGCGCTCCTCGCGCTCCTGCTCGAGCTTTCTCTGCTCCGCTAGTAGCTGCTGGCGTTGGATTTCCTCCAAACGACGCAACTCCTCTTCCTCTCGAACGGTATTGATGTGCTCGATGTACTCCTTTCTTTCCTCGATTATCTTGTGTCTACCAAGGATTCTCTGGTGTTCCTTGGTCTTGGTCTCATGGTAGTGATTCACCATGGCTGCTCGAAGCTTCTCCCGTTCTAGTTTCTTTTTGTTGGGATTGATCACGTTGATGGCACGATGCAAGACCGTTGCCATGTTCACCAGCTGACAGCGGATCTGCTCCGAAGGCATTGCTTGGAGAACTGGTCCATCCGGGTGATCTTCCCTCTGGGCTTCGGTGAGGTCTACGCCAAAGTGGATGCACGTCTTCCCGTGGTCTATTCTGATCTGCATGTCGTTGTAACGAACACAGTCGACCAAGAGACGCTCGAGATGGAAATCAGTTGTGAATTTCGCTAATTCCAGAAGCCTCGCAAACTGAATCGTCTGATAGACTTGGGATATCTGATGAACGAGGCGTACGAGAGTCACGTCTTGTAGTGCAGGAACATATTGAGCCAACGGACTATTCTCATCGACTTGCAAAGTTTGAATGACAGAATCTACTCTATTGCAGAGTTCCAGTGGGTGGAATTCAACTTCTAACCAAGAATATAATTGCTGCAGTTGAGGAGATGCTAAATTGACGATATTTAAACGAACGATGTCCTTGAGCAAGGAGACTCTGGTTGGCGGCTGAGAGAGACCCAAGAGAGTCGCGAGCTTCTGAGCTTTCTCTAGCGGACTTTTGTCGGTTTCAATGAAACGATCGAATTCGGGATGGGCCGACGGCAGTGGTATGGACAATGTAGCAAGCAGAACGCGGTTAGCCATTCGTTGCTGCTCCTCCGAAGACATATTCTTCTTCATCTCTCTGGACAGCTGCAAGAGTTTGAATAAAGCTGCTGCGTGAAACAGATAATTTCCTGCTTTCCAAAACACCATAGCTAATTTTTGATAGTAATTGGCCATGGTCTTTGGTACAGGTAACTTCTTGGATAAGTTCATCATTCCATGAACATCTTCTGATGACTTGAATGCTTCTTGCCAGAGTTCCATTTGAATAGCCGAATCTAATTGATTTAATCTAGTTTCTAAGTTCAACTGTTGTGTCTCTGCTTTATTCATAGAAACATTGGAAACAAGTGGTGGTAGTTTACAAATCTCTTCCAAATGTTTACGTAACTTTTCACATAGTTTGCGAAATTCTGTCTTACGATTGTATTCAAGGCAAAATTGGAAGGCCATACGTGCAATATCATGATATAAAGTTTCCACATGGGCATTAGTTCTGAGTAATTCCAAGCATTGGCAGTAAGACTCCCATAAAAATTTAACCCATGGTGTTAATATAGTACGATCGCTTCTATCTTGCGCATCTTCACCACTGACAGCAGACAGCAATATACTTTCAGGTGTTGCTAGATTATCAAGGTCATCAATATCTATCACAGCCTGTTGACTTTGCTTTCTTGCTGCATTTGTCTTTTCTTCTGCCATACGTAAATAGCCACGGATAACATTTTCTAAACTGCCAACATTGACAGATTGGAACATATTCCTGTACTGAAATAGACCTTCCTTTGCAATATGCGACTTCTTTAATTCTACGCAAAGGTCCAAGTACTTGAACATGATTGGTTCTAAAACCGACTCTGACCAGTTGTACGTCCATTTTTTATTACGGAAGACTTCCTGGAGTGTGTCTAATGCTCTTGCAGGCTTCCCTACTTCGATAAATTCTGTCAAAGAAAAAAACAAAAATTATCATTTAATGCATAGCCAATAGGTTATGTAATAATGATACATGTGCCAAAAGGTTCTTGCATCATAAAAGAACTACAAAATTACACGCAAGCAAAATAGGCAATAAAATACTTTTATGAAAATTTAATAATAAAATAGAAAAACAAGTCAATTTGTCTTGAATCTTGCTGAAAATATTTATTTAAGCAATAATTGAGTAAGGCTTGCCCAGGACATTTTATCGTGCAAACAGACAAAATCTATGCAGGTGACCATAAAATAGTACGACGCGTGCATATGGCAAAAAAAAAATATATTTTTCATCAAGGGGGAAAAAAAGGGAGTGGCTAATTTATTTAATTTAGAAAAAAGGGAAACATTTTATTAATTACAAATAAAATGACACTGCAATGCGATCCAGGTGATATAAGTGACAAAAAGACTATGGTTAAAGGGAAGAGAATAATATCAATCTGTAAAGAAAATATAATCGGCCATGTCATAAGCCTTCTAGAGAAAATTCTACGTACCATTCGCCCTTTTTAAAGCATTTTCAGGCCTTTGCCCATAACGCGCCATTTTCACAATTAGATTGGATCACTTTTTCACCATTTACAAGAAATCCAAAATATCTGGATTCACTGAAACTCCGTCCTTTAACTCTTTTAACTGACAACGTTTGTTAGCAAGGGCCACGACCGCGTGTACCGGATGAATGGCGGTCATTCGACAAAGATGGCTTCCCGTAATAGACGAGTCAAATTCACAACCATTTTTCTACAAAACTTTCACGAAAGAAAAAGAAAAAATTATACCTTTTCACCATCAACAATATCAAAAAACTTGATAAACAATAATACAACTCAATGTGCATATATAAAGTGCATCTTTTTCGATTAATGCGATTTATTTCGATCTTCTCGATTTTTAATTCCAAATTGTTCCTTGACTACTAATTTTTTTCTATAGTATATGCTTCATCAATTTGAATGCAACTACTCAAGCAAATTGTCAAAATTACTTTCCTCTTGGAAAAAAATAAATGCATTCTAATACGATGTAATATTTTTTTTATTATAAAACTTTTTGTTTCATTAAAATCTTTTTATTTACAATATTTACATTATAACAGAAAGAGATCCTCTGCGATAGCTAAGTTTATTAAAAAATTCTCCACGGCTGGTGGTAACCTTCTCTCTTTGAATGTTTGGATAGAAATCATTTTTTTACCATCTGGTGTCTCCACGGAAGCTAGAGATGTTAATTGATTTAATAAATCTTGAGTTTTTTCACTTATTTCTGATATAATTTGAGCCTCTGTGTATGTTTGATTTTCACTCAATTGGACCATAAATAAAGCTATTTCTTTATGAGTTTTTGTCATTATTAAACTTTCTTTGGCGTGCGGCGCTACCGTGATTTCTCTTGCAGGAATATTTACTAGCAAATCATACAAGTCATTTCTCGAAGAAATAGAACTGTTTCTGCATCCAGCCACATAATACGAATATTTCTATAAAAGAAAATTTATGAATAACTTAACAAATACAACTTTAATGTTATATCTGACCTTTAACTCCATTATTTCCTCATTGTTTAAATCAATCCAAGGAAACAAATTATCTGTAACTTTTCGATGCTTCATTAGAGCAGGAAAAGTTTTGATCCATTTCAAAAGTTGTTCCAAGCTGTGGTGATAAACAATTATTCTCTTTTTTAATAATAAGGCTGTATAGATTAAAATAGTCTCTAGTTCAAATGTTTTAATTAATTCTTTAACATTGGTATTAATTGCGAATCGATGACCATTAAACTCATCTGATACAAATGTGCCATTTTCTTGAGTTGAGCATGAACCTTTTGTAAATACAGATAAGTATAATTGAAGAATTTCTGTTGGTTTTCCAGTCTTGCAATACATTTTACTTAAAACTCTTGATAAGACTTCATACTTTTGTGGATTGAAATCTTTTGTAAATAAGACTAAAGCAAATTGCTTTACCTGACACATTTTAGGAGAATTATTAATCAAGTATATATAATCGAGTAAATATAAAAATCATTGATTCTAAAATCAAACTTACTCTTGGTAACTTATCAGAATCAAATACTTCGCTACAATGAATATAAAACCAGTTCTGATGAAGCCTGGCACAAATAAATACTTGTGGTGAATTGTATTCTGAGTCTAAGTTACATTTTCTGGTAACAGCATTTTTCTGCACTTCTGAAATTGCTGGATATGACCAAGTCCATAAAGTATCTCCATTACAATCCTTTTCTACAAATGATACTTATCGTTTTCATCATGATCACCATAAAGAAATCATACTAGAAAATTGTATCCGCCAATTACCAATTATACTGCAGGAGATTAAATCTGTTAATGGTGCCATTTTTATATAATGCTATGATATCTATATGTACATGTATAGACAAATAATAAACAATTTCAAGGTTCTGTTTTGTAAAGTCTTTTAAACCTAATCGTGGTGCCACCTAATAACAGAGTTCTTTTTCCTTGTGAGATGGCGACACTCCTGTTTACAAATACTTTGTTATCCGTATACATCTATATGCTTCGATTCGCTTATTCATTCTACGAAGTTGTTTAAAACTGTTCGGTTTAAAGAAAATTGTGTACTTAGGATTCGAAAGACATATCCATCATTTATATTAATGAAAGAAAGGTAAGAGTTTGACCGGTACTGCAGAAGAAATAATGTTATATTTTTGAGATGATTTGCTCTATAAATTTTGGGAGAAATTATCAATTGATTTACTGTAATTTTCTTATAATTATAAATCAATTATTTTATTATGTATCAGTGTGATTTTGAACAAGAAGTTCTGCGTACATTGGATAAGATTATTATAAAAAGAATTAGCTCACAGGTCAAAATGTTATCAGTGTATAGATAAATTTGCGAGTATTCACTGAAATTTCCTTTGTTACAGAACAAAATCAACATGTTCAATCTTTTAGTGGTGATTTCAGTATTATTTTACGGTAAGTTTCACATTGTTATTTAATAAAAAAAGGAGTTTACAACAATGAAGATACGATTGTTGTATTTTTTAATTATTTTAAATTGAATTCTTTAGGCATTAATGCTGAAGTTGTTAAAGCTCCAGTATTTAGTAAGGGCTACACAGCTAAGGGTACATTGTACATACCCTATGCAGAAATTCGTGAGCCATTCTATGCTTGGTACGATGAAAAATCAGGATCTAGCCGAATTGATTATTATGGAGGTAAACATTTATACAAACACTTAAATTATACTTACAATGAAAGTAAGTATATTTACCTTGAATTTTTTGTAGGAATGGTTAAAACCTTTCAACTCTCTGGACAGGGCACATATGGAGCTAGCATAAAAGTAGCTCCAATAACTACAGAAACAGAATCTAATAAGTTAACATGTCTTCAAGTTAATGGTTCCTTAGAATATAAAATTCATCCTCAAACTATTCTTCCTGATACAACTGGAATGGAAGTAAGAAGTGTCTCTTTCTATCAAGAGACTTTGATGAATTTATTATTCTGTACAGAATGGTTTTAATATATACTTTTCTCGAATTGTTTTAGTGCATTGGTGAAGAAGTGGTGAATGGATTACAGTGTGAGAAATGGAGGCTTGTAACCACTTTTGGTGAAAAGACAAATAAATACACGCTATGGATACGCTATAAGGTAAACAGATTGTTACATGTTTTTATCAGTTCTTTGGTTACGTGACATTTATTATTATAGAAATCGCCATCCTTGCCAAAAATGAAAGAACCAATTCCAGTTAGGTACGAAATGAGAGGATTTAATAGTTTATTGGGCTCTCATTACGATCACTACTATTTAGATTATGATTGGTATTCCTCTGAAACTCCTGATTCGAATGTATTTGAAGTAACAGAAAGTAAGTTTGTTATCGGAGTTTCAAAGCTTTCACGCGAACTTACATAAATTATGTAAAATTTCTAGATTCAACGTGCGTTAGTTTCCCTGGACCTGGAATAAAACACGTGTATACGTTTAATCCCATGCAAGAATTTATTCACAATTACGAAGGACACGTTAACGAGGCTTTCGACGAATTTAAAAGAACTCATAAAAAATCATATAAAGGCGTTGCAGAACTCACAAAACGAAAGGCAATTTTCACACAAAACTTGAGATTTATTCATTCTATCAACCGAGCTAATTTAGGATACCAATTAGCAGCCAATCATTTGGTTGACAGAAATGATTTTGAATTGAGCATGTTACGTGGAAAGCAGTACACGAAAGGGTTCAATGGCGGGAGTAGTTTTCCTCACAATATCGAGGCAGATATCAAAGATATTCCCGACAGTATGGATTGGAGACTCTACGGTGCAGTTACACCAGTGAAAGATCAATCAGTTTGTGGTTCCTGCTGGAGTTTCGGTACAACCGGAGCAGTCGAAGGGGCGTATTTCATGAAATACCAGAAATTGGTCCGACTTTCTCAGCAGGCCTTGATCGATTGTTCTTGGGGTTTTGGAAATAATGGCTGTGACGGAGGTGAAGATTTCCGATCCTACCAGTGGATGATGAAGCATGGAGGTCTTCCCACAGAAGAAGATTATGGTGGCTACTTGGGACAAGATGGATATTGCCATATGGAAAACGTTACGAAAACAGCCAAAATCACTGGATACGTTAATGTTACACCCAACAACGTAGATGCTCTGAAAATTGCAATTGCCAAATATGGTCCAATTTCCATAGCAATCGATGCTTCTCAGAAAACATTTTCTTTCTACTCTAATGGCGTCTACTATGATCCGAAATGTGGTAATACAGAAGAATCTTTGGATCACGCAGTTCTGGCAGTAGGCTATGGAACACTGAATGGAAAAGGATATTGGCTAGTGAAGAATTCCTGGTCCAATTATTGGGGCAACGACGGTTACATACTTATAGCACAGAAAGACGACAATTGCGGAGTGTTACTTGCTCCTACGTATGTGACTATGTAATCAACTTGTTAATTTTTATAATACTTTTAATCCATGGCTATGAAAATAGAACAAGCAATTAGCTCTCTCAACTTTTATATTGTTATAAAGATAAATAAACTATCGTTATGGACTAAGATATCATTGATATGAAACTTGTACCTTTTTAAAAGGATTCAAGATTATATCGAATTTTAAGTGTGTTCAAACCAAATAAAGATACTTTCGTATATACGAGTGATTCATTAATATCTTCCTTCTGTCAAACCTTAAAGCATTCTCATAGAAGCAAGGATCATTAAAGCTGGATAAATAACTGTACAAAAAGATCGAATTTATTTAGAGATTAGCATTAAATTCTGTCGTTCAATATACATTACACGTTTTACGCTTACTTTCATTGTGATCTGGTATTCTCTTAGATTATAAAAAGAAAAAAAAAACTAGCCATATTATAAATTTTGTATACAGACTTCATGCTTAAGCATAAGAGACAACAAGATATTTTTTAATCTTAAAAATATATATTATATAGTAAACACATTTTTTTTTAGTTACTTCAGTGAAAAGATAAAAATTTCTCGAATACTTTAAATAAATTATTAATCCTATAGTTTTTAGTTATATTTCCTTTAGGCCTATATAACAAGTTGCACAATTTCAAGTTTGCTAGATTAGAGAATTTGGAGAAATCAATTTTGCACAACACCGAGCCATTTCAGCCCTTCGTATCATAAATACTTAATAATTATTAATCATCGTTAATAAGTTTCTTAAGTTTTCGCATATTAATATCATTATCACCAAACTATCTATGTCTTTAAATTTTCGATAATTCATAGAATTCTATCCCTCGCAAATTTTATAAACGAAAGTATAAACTTTATGACATTCAGAGCCTTATATTTAAAGATTTAAGTATATCTATATTTGATAATTGGATCTGGAAGTACTTGGAATTCGGAACAGTTTTGTCACGATTTTGATATGGATGGTTCTAAAAATAGATTTTCTTTCGTCGCATGATTTTCAAATTTTTGGGAAACAAGAAAAACAGTCGATCGATCAATCAAGTACCCGTGTCGAAGAAAAGAAAAGAAAAGAGGTAATGGGGGTAATAAGATCTCTAAGACTATATTAAGAATTGCAGCATTTCTCTTAAACAATGAAGGCGACATTCGCGAATCAAATCTATATAATATGTAAGTCGACAGTGATAAATCATTTAAAGTATCTCTACTTATACCTTGGAGAAGCAATAAATATATGTTTTGCTTATGCCTTAATTAGCGTGTAATCCTACATTCGTTATGGTTCACTCTTGGAAAGGAGAAAAATGCTGATTTAAGTACTCAGGGATAAGAATAGATAGGGGTGTCCACCTTGTATTTATACACTTACCTAAAAGTACGCAATTGGATCAACTCGAGAAACTTGAGAATAGATTCCTATACATTGTGCCACTACTTTCGTTTACTTTCAATCTGGACCCTGGTCCTGGTCGACTATCGTTACCATTACCATTACCATTACCAGTATCATTATCATTATCATTATTATTATTATTAGACGATCAGTATAAATCCTTGGTAGTTTTATTGAGGAACATTCGATACTCGGCTAAAGATTGCTTACGTTAAAACAGGAATGATAAGAAGTTTGGATGAACCGACGCAAAGTGTGAACAAAACCCGT
Organism: Sclerodermus sp. 'alternatusi'; assembly: GCA_037305995.1. Taxonomy (NCBI): domain Eukaryota; kingdom Metazoa; phylum Arthropoda; class Insecta; order Hymenoptera; family Bethylidae; genus Sclerodermus; species Sclerodermus sp. 'alternatusi'. Next base: position 2,355,902 of record CM074548.1, read on the forward strand.
GGTGATTTCGGGTTCTCTCGATGAAAAGTTCATTCGGTAACCGCTGGTCCTCTCGTAACCTGGAGTCCGTCGGCTCAGTTAGGTAGACGATAATGGAAAGAAGCCAGCGTTCCCAGCCTCGCTCCCGAATTAAAGGAACCCCAGTTGCAACGCATTGTACAAGGACTCAATGTCGGAATGGCTGTTTATCCTCCAGAAGGGAAAATTGTGAGCGCGGGCGGCGGTTTCCTCGTCGGAGTCGTCGCCGATCACCACGTAGGTGCACCTGCGTCCATACCTGGCGACCACCCTCCCGAAGCAGCTCTCCTTTCCTATTTTCGAGGCGGAATAAATGTTCTCTATGGGGAAGACGCCCCCGATGCCGAAGAGCAGGACCTTCGACAGCGCCGGCACCAGATGGGTGGTCGTCACGAGGATGTTGATGCAGTGGCTCCTCTTGTTGATGACGCTCAAGCACTTGAGGGTGGAGGTCAGCCAGTTGTTCGTGAGGACCTCGATCTCCGAGCACAGCTGCATCCACTGCTCGCGTTTCGCCGTGCCCAGGAGGTCGCCGACGTTGTTCCTGTAGTGCGAGTAGATCTCCTTGATCTTCCTGTACCTGAAGGCCAATTTGCGCATCCAGTCGACCCCGCCGCGGACGCCGGAGGCCAGGCAGATGCCGTTGTTGGCGGAGGCGCACTGGAAGCCATCCGCGGAGAAGTTGTACGAGGACAGGTCCTGGCCGTTGTCGTCCGAGGACACGTCGTCTATGTGGACCTGGTCGCAATCCTGGTGAAAGAGATCGGGAGATCGAGTTGACGTAGCTGCGGCAATCGAGTATGGAAGTACGCGACGGGGTAACCTCGAGATTACCTCGATGTCGTTGTAGAAGAAGTGCGTGTCCGCCAAATTGAAGATCATCTCCTCCATCCTGTAGGCGACCTGCGCGAGGAGGGCAGGATCCTTGTTGTGCTTCGTGGCGAACTGGCCGGTGAGCAGCGTGTGGAACACCACTATGGTTTCGTCCAGGTCCCAGATGAATATCCGCTCCGGACCGGCTTCCGTGGTGTCCGCCGACCCGATACTGTTTCCGCTTCCGCTTTGCCGCCTTCCGCGCCTGCACGGCTTCGCCGTCGCTCCTGCGATCAAAAGTTCAGCATCGATTATCCTGGTGCCATCACCCTCCCCCTCCGAGACGGTGCTGACTCGTTCAGTCCAGCACGCCCGGAACTCCATGGGTTCGAATACTCGAGGTCACACGTACTAATCGGGTTACCTTCGACGGTCCCGGCCTCTCTCGCCGTCAGGTCACTCACGTCGTGAACCGCCGCGTCCAGGCTCAGCGGTGACTTTGTCGAATCTGCAAAAGAGGAGACAGAGAGAGAGAGAGAGAGAGAGAGAGAGTCGCGCCATTTTTTCGCGGTCGACAAACAGCGAGCTTTCGTTACCAGCGAAATTCAGGTTGCCGATGTTGAAGGACGCGGGAGTCCCGTGGTAGCCGGCCATCGGATAGTAACTCGAGTACTGCAGTGGTACCCTCTCGTTCCCGTAGACCCCATAAGCACTGTAGTCCAGTTTCTGCGGGGGCGAGAAAAAAAAGAGAGAGAGAGAGAGAGAGAGAGAGACGCTCTCGTTAATGATCGTTTTGACAACGATCGCGTCCGTTCGAACTCACCTGGGAAGCCGAGGAAATATTTTGACCCACGGCCGGAAACGTGGTGGTACCGCTGTTGTAACCGGCGTACGACGAGTACTGCGCCATTGAACTCGGTGTCGTGTAAGAGCCCAAGTAGCCGCTCTGCAGACCAGACGTGTTTTTCGCAGGACTCGCCGAGCCATAGGGGGAACTGTACAAACTGCGTGTGCCGCAAAACAGAGGCCAATCAATAACGATAATCCCGCGGCATTGAGAAAATAACGAGGTTCGGAGCACGCGGGGACCGACAAGAAACCGACGATGAAACGCGCGACGAAAATCGTTGAAAATTTTAGCGGTCGCGCGGCGAGCGAGGCCAACGACGTCGGCGACGATACGATTCTCCCCAAACAACGGCGCGCGTTAATGTTATTTTCAAATTGCGCGGTGACGACGATGCCCGTCGACGTAACCCGACCCGGGGGTTTTGGCCGCACCTGTTGTAGTATTGGTGGTTGCCGCTGTAAAGCGAACTGTAGTCCGCCTTCTCTATCGAGTCCAGGTACTCCTGCTCCTTCTCCTCGGCGTTTATGTCGATGTAGACCTCGCAGCCGTGGACGCCGTCGTTCTCCGGACTGTCCTGAACCTCGTTCTTGACTTCGGTCTCTGAAAGAGTAAGAACGGGAGGACATTTGCGAGAGTTTTCTCGGCAGCCGTCGCGCGGGGGTGGTGGCGACGCGCGGCGACCTTGGATCTCGATCGAGGAGGAGGAGGAGGAGGAGGAGAAATCCTGGCCGGGGTACGCCAATGGGACCGAGGAATTTTATCCGTACCATTGTTTTCGTTGCGAGGGTGCTGTTCCGAGGCCTCCGTCGACGAGGACACGTTGCCAGCATTGTCTAAAACCCCTGCCGGTTTCGTCGGGTCATTGTCTTCGGTTAACATATCACTCCTCCTGGAAGAAACAACACGTGGGGTCCATAAAAACTCGTATCCGTCCCTTCTCGTCCCGAGACGGGGGGTGGCTTTTGGAGGATTCCGAGGAACTCGTCGCTGGCGAAACACGGTCGTCGTCTTTTCACTGCCGAGAGTAACGAGCGACTCGAGTCGAGCTCCCCTTCCTCCCTCCCCCTCTATCTATGACCCCGCTCCCGCAGGAAACCGGGAGAGCCGAAGAAAAATTCGCGGAGATTTTGCGGATCAAGGGGTACGAACGGAAATAAGTCGGACGTGGAAAATTTCCGAGCGGAATCGTCCGGGTGGTTTTCCGCGAGCTTTGTCACTTTCCCCCCTGCTTTTCCCTTTTCTTCTCCTCACTTTTCTCCTCGCTTCTGTGAATTATTCAGCGGTGGACCGATGATTTTCGCGGTTTGCCGGTTGCCGTTACTTAGCATTGATTATTCTCTACCAATTGCGCGTGGAGGAGGTGGAGAGTGACCGGATGGGTAGGCGGGTACCAAGAAGCACCACCATAGCCGGCCAATGAAGTTTCCTTCCCCGACGTTTCGCACTCTGTATTCTTTATGTTGCCAAGTCACTATCTATCCGTGCTCCGCCCTTATCCCCGTACGAACTATAGCGAAAACCAGATTCTTCCATCCTACCTTCGTCAAGGTTAAGCTTATTGGCTAACAATCTTTTTTTCTTCCTCCTTTCCCCCCTCGCTTTCTTTTTCCCCTGGTCGGTGGTACACACTTGTGCGTCGGAGCTATCAATATTCAACACGTCGCTTCGATAATATCAATGTACTCTCGACCGATGATTCTCCAAGAGAGCGAGCGACGTCCGTTATCAAATCATTTTCATTTCGTTTCACACCTCCTTGTTGGATCCTCCGTCTCTCCCTCTTTTCAAGGAGTCTTTTTTTACGGAAAGTGAGAGAGAGAGAGAGAGAGAGAGATAGCAAAGAATGTTGGATTGAACTAGTTCAGTGTGCCATTCGAAAATGGAGATGATGAAGAGAGGGAGCGAGTTAAAAGGGGAGGAAGAAGAAAGAGGGAAAAAAGCGCTGAGCAAAGAGCGTCTGAGGGAGATATGAAAATCGCTTGGCTTATCTAAATAAAAGAGTCGCCGGCGACTCTGGCGAGAGCCGCTGAATCGGCGGAATTTGCCGTCTGTCAGTCAGCTCGGGGGAAAAGTAGAGGAAACAAAATGGAGATGTGTGTATGGTCAGCTTTGCACGGCGCGCTCGTTCCGCGAAAGGTCGGCTCGTATTTGCAGAAGGCAAAAGGAAAATAAAAAGGAGCAAGACGCCAAGGCATTATTGAGTCAACCCGGTCAAAAGCTTTTGTTTCGAGTGGCCTGACCCCTCCGGAGGTCTCCTTCGTCGGTCTGTCACAGACCTGGAGAACCTTCTTGCGGCGGCGGTACACGTTGCTCTCTCCTCTCCTTTCCCATAACTTTCTCTCTCTCTCTCTCTCTCTCTCTCTCTCTCTCTCTTCTAGACCAGAAATCTAACACGGGGACAGAGTCTCTCCTCGAAAAATTCCTCGAGTCCCTCGCGTTGCTACCGCGCATTAAAGATTATTACGCCTCGAGGGAGGCGAGAGAAGGAGAGAGATAGAGAGGGAGAGAAAGAGATTGACAAAACTCGCATCGACTGCCAGGAACGGTGTCGAGTTGTAAGAGATAAGGGAGCAATTCCCGAGAAATCAGATTAAATTCTTGTCATGAGGCAAAGTGTAGTCTTCGATAGATTAGTCGGTGCGCGCGAGCGCTCGGCGGAATTCTTTCGGGAACGATAGGGTGAGAATCAGCCATTTGGAATGGGGGATGACGCGAGGTGGTGGTGGTTCCCGGAGTCCGAGGGTGCTCGTGTCCTGGCGGTCGTTTATTCCGGAGAGTTTAGCAGCGGTTTCTCTGGAATTCGGGTCCGGATGTGCGCGGCTGCGAGCAGCGTGGAAACCGGGGGGTGGAGAGGGGACGGAGGAAGGAAATGCAGGGAAACAGCTCGACGTCGAGGAGTCGGGTTACTGCGGGAAAATATCGCGAGGAAACGAACGTGGTGGACGGGGACGGGGACGGGGACGGGGTCGGGGACGAAGACTGGGACGTTTCCGGGTTTCGCGCGGTCACGTGGGAATGCGACCCGACCGGACGGAGCAGCAGGAACTTTCGGTGGACGGACGAGGTTGCGAAGCGGGTGGTGCGGTGGACCGCGGTGCCAGGAGGAGGGACGTCATTCCCAATTGAGCATGCGTTCCTCGTGCATCTCATCTCATCGCGGCTCGTTACTGCCAATGGATTTTAATTGGCAGGCCGGGTACGCGAGGATTGAGCGTTTTCAGCGACGGCGACGGCGACGGCGACGACGACGACGACGACGACGACGGCGAAAGCTCCAGTCGGTTGGTCCAATGACGAGGAACGCGAGAATGCCGCTACTGTTGCTGCTGCTACCGGTGGTGGTGTTGGTGGCCACCACTACCCTCGGACCGACCTTGCGTGATCGATTGGCCTTTCTCGGGAAGCCCTGGGGAGAGGCGGGAAATTCAAGGAATCGCGAAAAGGCGTGCGAACTCCTGGACGGGAACCGGAGGAGCCGGCTGGCCGGTGGTTAGAAGCGCAAAGGGAAGAAGGGGGGAGGGGAGAGAGAGACGAGAGACGAGTTTTCTGACAAAAATGAGCAAACCTTCCGTAGACCGGGTCAGTCTGGACGGTGAATCCGCTCCAGCAGGAATTTGCGGATCAGGGAAGAAGCTGCGGCGAGACTCCTGTTGGTGGGAGCATCGTCATCCCTGTGGTCGCCGGCGCCGCCGTCGTCGTCGTCGTCGTCGGCGTCGTCGTCGTCGCTGTTGTCCTCTTCTAGTTCCCGATGGAACTCTCACTTTTCTCGCACTTTCCACGACCACGAGAACATCGCGCACCAGCAGCACTAGATCCTCCGCTTCTGCCGCCGGCGCCAGTTCCCGAGGGCGAACTCCGCGGGGTTGAGATTCTCAGGGATCTGCAAGTCCCACCGAGGATAAGCGAGCGACACCCTCGGACGGACAGCGCGGACTCGGCGCCCGGAATTCAGGAAGTACCGCGTCCCTTCCCCAGGATTCCCTTCCGCTCGATGAATTTGGAGCAACGGAGAGCAGCAGCGGCAGCGGCAGCGGCAACGGCGACAACAGCGGAACAGGAGGCGTTTTCCCGGTGCGACTCGGGGGTGGCTGGCTGGCTGGCTGGATGGCTGGCTGGCTGGCCCGGACGGGCAGCCCGAATTTCCCTCCTCGAGCAGACGGAAGAGGAACGGGGGAGATCGAGACGCCGAGGGGGAGGAGACGAAGAACGTCCTCCTGACTCCTGACGTCGCGACGCTCTTTCTCCGGTAAATTCGCTTTGCGTGCTGGATGCTCTGCAGCCTGTGGAGTTCTGAGCATGCGAAATGTCGCCTGCCACCCCCGCCCGGTGGTCACGTGGTCGAACGAGTCCCGTCTGAATAGCGGCGTCCTTTTCTCGCTCGACACCCCCGTCTCTTTCCGTCCCTTTGTTCATCCACCGTCCTCTCTTTGTCCCGCTCGTCTCTCCCTCTCTTTATTTCGCTCTTGCTCTCTCTTACTCGCTCGTTTCTCTCGTGGCTCTCCCTCTCCTTCCCCCCTCTCCACTCGCGCCTTGATGCATACAGGTCGCTCGTTAATTAGACGAGGACCGTATCTCTCACCAGCGATTCTTACTCCTCCTCCTCCTCTTATTACCGCTCTTACTTTCCCGATATCTCCCGGCAATTTTTCCGAAAGCCCCGGAGACTCGCGGTTCTGCGCCGCAATGCCAGGAACCCGCCGTCGGGGACGATCCCCCGGTGGGGCCGTAATTCCCCACAACCCCGCCTCACCCCGTCCCGTCCCGCGTTGCAACTTTGCGGGGATCGCTCCAAACCGACACCGGCACGACGGGTTTTCCTCCTCGAATGCTAATTGCTGGCTGACCCGTCCACGAAGATGATCTTGATAACGCCCGGACGCCGAGTCTCGTCTGCCACCGACGGAGATGCCTCCCCGCGCGCGCTCCTTTTTCTCTTTTTTTTTATCGACCATCGGCTGATCTCAACCTGGCGACAAATTCGCCGGAGAACCTCCGCATAATTTAGCGACTCTCCTCTCTTTTTCCATTTTCTCAAGGATTCTCTGTCTCTCTCTCTCTCTCTCTCACGCGTTTTTCCGTCGAGTCCACGAGGAAAAACCTGAGCGCACCCTTCCCGTGTCCTTGAAACAGTCTCTCGGACACCACTCTTCTGGTACATCCAGTGGTGGGTCCAGCGGAATATCTTGCGGGACGAGTTTCCGGCGAAACGCGGGGGAGGAGGAGGAGGAGGAGGATGCAGGCTCCTATTTTGCATCCGCGGCTGTCCTGGCTTCTTTATCGATGACGAGGAACTCTTGACGGGAGGTCCTGCGATACCTCGCAAATTCCCTCGGATGGGCTCTTCCACGCAAATGTGAACCGTCTATGAATAATGAATGCTGTCACGAGAATACGCCTTACTTTACTTTACTTTACTTTGCGTTACTTTACATTTTTCGATTATGCTAATTCTCGCGAGGACGACAGGGGTTAGGACCTAATTTTGCACCTCTTTCGTGTTATCCGCGACCTACTCCCTACGGGGTTGATAGAATTTCACGTAAATTTTATATCCTTTGGGTAGGAGAGTCTCTCCCTCTCTCTCTCTCTTTATCCGTCATTTTCCGCGAGATAGCGAGAAACGATGGAAAACAATATTCTCCCATGTTTCCATGGGGAAAACGCCGCGAAAAGGGAGAAATCTGGACCGATGGTTCTGAAAACGACAAAGGGGGATTACTGCTTTACTGGGCTTGCATAATAATACCAAGTGCGTCCAGGGCCGCTTGAGCAAGGCTAATTTTGCGGACGCTGCGCATTTACACGGAACAATGCACTTTTGGAATCCAACTCGAATTAAGTAGAATGGACGCGGGCCATTTTTACCTGCTCGATTCTACTTGGAATCTTATAAAAAGCGGAGGCTGGACTCCGTGCTCTCGACTCCTCTCGAGACTTGCTCGATTTCTCCGTAGATTCCCGTCATCGACGAGTCCATCAAGTCGAGAAATATCACTTTAGGAGCGAGATCCTTCGAGGAAAATCGAATGGAGTTACGCGAAAGAAACATGGCGTCCATATAGGGGGAGGAGGGCAAGACAGCTTGGTGGGAATACACCGGGGAAAAAGTGAAATGGAGGTTTATACCTTTTGATGTAATAGCACGATGGCTCACCGCGAAACTATATATTCTTCGCTCTCTTTCTTTCTCTCTCTCTCTCAAGAGAGAGAGAGACATCTCTTGCAGGTAGATAAGCGTTCCGAAGAAGATTCTCCAAAACTACCCCGGCGGTCGAATTGTTCGAAAAATATGCGGGATTATTATTGAGAAGCTTTTATCGAGTCTCATGGATCGTTTTCTCTCTCCCCTCGGTGACACGCTGAAAGAACTTGAAGAACTTTCGTCGCATTAATTAATACCGCAGGGATGATGGTGGTTCTCTCGAACCTCTCCTCTTCGATTCAAAGATCCTCGAAGATTCAAAGATTCAAAGAGTTCCCTTGCCCGCGGCTCGAGGAAAATTCTTTTCACGTTCCTCTCTCGGAGATAAAAGTGATATTTCGATGGAGAGAGAGAGGAGAATTTCTCCGAAGATACGGGGAATTTTCCGTTGCGAGGGATATCGTGAAGTAAAAAAGGGGGTGCCATCTTCTTGAGGGAGGGCGATTTACTTCATTTAGCGAAGACGCCACAATAGCTTAGTAACTAGAAAGGTTTCCAGGGCAGTCGCGAAAAGGCGAGTGAAATATTCGGGACTTGCCAGTGGAAAGAGCCTGATGGATCTTTCCACCTCGTGATCGACGCCACTGCTTGGATACTCGGATTTCACGACATGTTTACAAAGATCCTAGAGATAAGTTGAGAATGGCCGCCACAGCCCCATGCCTCCTCATGGGTGTAAGGTGACAGCTGCCTGCGCCTGCGTATACATACACATAGGGTGTCCAAAAATTCACTCCACTTTCCCCATAATTTATGGCGGTCCACTTAATGAAGAAATCACTTCATAAATCTTTGCGTTTAACTACTCTCGCCATACTTCGCGCCAGTCATTAAACTTCGCTTAAACTCATTCCCGTATTACCCTGGGCCCCCTTCGTTCGATTCCTCCTCATGAGCGACGAATTCCTCTCTCGCGTTTATTTAACTGGAAGAAACGACCGAAGAAAGGACTTTGTTCCCTGTGGAAACCCATGACGACTCTCGCGATGGTCACGAGCCCTCGCATTCTCCATAATTTTTTATCGCTCGTGGTTCACGAGTGAAACACTCTTTTGCTTTTTTCTCTTTCTTCAATTTAAAAGGAAAAAAACACAAATTTTCTGTTTCTTAATTCTCCTCTCTTCCATTCGTTTCTTCGTTAGTTGGTCGGATCAAAGTGGAGGAGAGACCCTCGAAGGTAGAGATAATGGTGAATTCGTTCATCGTTTGATATTCCTTTGGAGTGCAAAAAATTATGTACTGTGTGAGTCACCCAATATAGAGCGGAGGATGGTGTTGGTATATTTTTACACATACTGCACTTCCAGCCTCGTGGTGTTGGAGACCTTTACCCCTGTACGCGACACACACAGCGAAAAATGGAAAGAGATATCTCGCTTACTTAGTCCGCACTCGACTCAAAGGATTTTTCTGCGTGCAATCTCGCGCAGGATAAAGCTGAAAATTGATGATGCACCCTAAGCAAAGTTGCAGTACCGGCGGGCGGAGGATCCAGCATGAAAATTGGCAGGATCGTCGAATCGAAGCTGATTCTCAAATCCGACAGGAGTACTCGTACCTGAAGTATTCTATTTGGAGGACGCAACGCGTACCCATAAAAACGCTGAATTCTTTCCCATATCGATGATGGGGGAGAACGTCGAAGAGAGGGACATGAGAGTTTTGTCAGTTTTATTGATCTATTGTCTAGAGAGACAAATGCATGTTGCGTGGAGGACTTCTGGTGCAAAGTTGCAGGATAAGAACCGCTGCAACGTGAAACATAATCCAACTTGTGCCAGCCAGTTCTAAGCTCAGCCATGCGAAGTAACCAGCGACCAAAGAACGCGACGCATGAATCAGATTACATCTCGCTGCTTGCTTATTTCCACTCTTCATTTTATCTCGCTTCAATGCACTTCATTTCACTTTAATCATAAATTTTCAATAGGTTCCCACATGCGTTTTTTAATCCTACAAAATTCGCTGCTCCAAGTCCCTCCAGGAGATCCTGCACCGTCGATCAACCTGAATTTTCATTCCACGCCACCAAATTTTGCTTGTTTTCCAATTAATTTTCCTATTAAAGTACAATCGTATACTTTCTGGTCGATTGAAACTCGATAATTATCATAATTGTTAGTGTACTTGCGCTCACTTGTAATTCAATAAGTTCAGACTCCGTCGACGGTAATTCAATTGATTTGATGTATCGATTTCCTGGTGTTCGTGATATTATTTGTTAATTACTCTCGATCATCGGGGAACAGGATCGGGATGAAAAAAGAATGCGTTAGATAAATAATTAAAAAAAAGGTCCTTTATTTCTTATGCCATAATCTTAGTTTATACTAAAATTTGATTTAAATTACGTATACACATTTGTATATGCACATGTTTCATATGCAGATATATGTGTTTCGATAAATATACATGAAGAAGTCATGAACTTCATTCGTTATCAGTACTGGAGGTTTGCAAAAATACAGGAGTTTGTCCACCTTGGGCAACTTGAATTAGTTGCGGCTGAGCCTGAATAGGTGCTGTTTGTATTATGATAGGCTGATTGCTTCCACCCTGTACTTGCATTCTAATCATCTGCAACTGCTGCGGCGTTAATTGGATCTGAAAACATTTCATATTATGAAAACCATGTATTACTTTCGTATCCAGAGAATTTGGTTAATGATAAATATAATTACGGGTATTTGCTGTATTTCCCCACTTGGAGTTACAATTTGCTGTACAATTTGAATACCACCACTTTGCGATGAGGCAGTTTGTTGAGCTTGTTGTAACTGGATTATTTGTTGCCCCGAAGTTCCTTGAGAGCTCTGTACAGTGACCGAAGGTGATGTACTTGTATTAGAATTTTCTTGTTCTACAGGACTTCCAATATTTATTGTTTGAATTTGGCCCGTGGATGGTTGTACGATTTGAATTGGTTGCGCATTTGTACCATTATTTTGTACACTTTGATTAGCACTCGCTTGCTGTTGCGCCAATTGAAAGTAGTAATGAACTTGATCCGAATTCATTGACGTTCTTACAGTGCTCTCAGTTTGTGCTTTACTTTGCTTTAATTCATCTCTAGGAACAATATCTATTAAAAAATCAAATTGATCATATTTCGTTATTGCCATTGCAATATCGTTTCTTTGCAAGGTACGTCTTTTATTATCTTCGGTGTGAACCCAAGACCTGAGTGTTAGTTCGTGAATAAAAATTTCAGCTGCTTTGGAAAACAGCATTGGAGCCTCTGCACTGATCATTTTAACATCCCCATCTAATTTCATAATTTTTTTTATCCTAGCCAAAGGTAACGACTGTGTTTTTAAATCCATCTAAAAAATACAGTATAAATAAGTTCCCATTACATTTATTTGTAATAACTTATAAATAAAAACATACTGTTGTGATTTTTTTAATTTCTTCCGTAACTTTTGGCCAGAACTGAGTAAGCGCTTGTTGTGCCTCAGAATTACCAGGTGATGCAATTTGTAAGTCTCCATTTGAATCTCCTTCAATTTCACTATCTTGATTTCTGGAAAAACATTTATAATTTAATATTGAAACTTTGACAAATATTAAAAATTTCCAAGCACTATTTTATACATTAATTTTATTGTTTTGGTATTATGACATAATTATAAAAGAACGAAATATCTCATACAAATAGAGTATTAATCTAAATAAAATTAGTTATAAAGCATAAAGAATAAAAAACAATAGTAAACCTAACCTAAAAGAAATGAATGTCATACTTACGCATTTACAATGTACAAGGACATCTTTAAGAAAACACTCTTTTAACTACATTAAGAGGAAGAACATTAAAATATTTTTTATATAAGACAAATAGATTAATTAAGATACTTTGACGTTAACTAAGTTTGTAAATTTGTCCAGGATATACAAAAATAATCTCATGAAATTTGCAAAATTTACCTATAGATGGCGCTAACGTTTTATTTGGAAGCAATCTTAACAAACTAAAAAACTAAATTCTGAATTTGGCACGCAATCACAAAACAAAATTTTACTAATTTTTAAAGGATTACTCCGAAGTACTGGGATAGAGAGGATCAAAAAAGATTAAAAGCATAAGCATTTGATTCTATTTTTATATTTATTTTAAGGATAGAAGAATTATCACAAATCAGATCTATAAATACAAAAGAATCTTTAATAGTTGTTATAAATAAGTTCAGGGAAGAATTATACCATCTTCCAATGGTTTTAACGTTTAATTATTGAGTGGCTTATTAATAAATTTTCTAAAGGTTTTCATTGATGTTTGTTAACTATTTTATAAAACGGAAATTTTTCGCATATTTCTAAATACCACCTCTCAACCTAAGTACAAGATGAAGCGTTGATTCTTTTTGAATATTATAGTCTGACAATGTACGTCCATCTTCTAACTGTTTTCCGGCGAAAATCAATCTTTGCTGATCTGGAGGGATTCCTTCCTTGTCTTGAATTTTTGCTTTAACATTCTCAATGGTGTCCGAAGCCTCGACCTCCAAGGTTATGGTCTTTCCCGTTAATGTTTTCACGAAAATTTGCATTCCTCCTCTGAGCCTCAAGACGAGATGAAGGGTAGATTCTTTCTGGATGTTGTAATCAGAAAGAGTACGGCCATCTTCCAATTGTTTTCCGGCGAAGATCAATCTCTGCTGGTCTGGAGGAATTCCTTCTTTGTCCTGGATTTTAGCCTTTACATTTTCAATAGTGTCGGAAGCTTCTACTTCCAATGTGATAGTTTTACCAGTTAAAGTTTTCACGAAAATTTGCATTCCTCCTCTGAGCCTCAAGACGAGATGAAGGGTAGATTCTTTCTGGATGTTGTAATCGGAAAGAGTACGGCCGTCTTCCAATTGTTTTCCGGCGAAGATCAATCTCTGCTGGTCTGGAGGAATTCCCTCTTTGTCCTGGATTTTAGCCTTTACATTTTCAATAGTGTCGGAAGCTTCTACTTCCAATGTGATAGTTTTACCAGTTAAAGTTTTAACGAAAATTTGCATTCCTCCTCTGAGCCTTAAAACAAGATGCAGAGTAGATTCCTTTTGAATGTTGTAGTCGGAAAGAGTACGGCCGTCTTCCAATTGTTTGCCAGCGAAAATCAATCGTTGCTGGTCTGGTGGAATTCCTTCTTTATCTTGGATTTTAGCCTTTACATTCTCAATAGTGTCTGAGGCTTCAACTTCCAATGTAATGGTCTTTCCCGTCAATGTTTTCACGAAGATTTGCATTCCTCCTCTGAGCCTCAAGACGAGATGAAGAGTCGACTCTTTCTGAATATTGTAATCGGACAACGTACGTCCGTCTTCCAATTGTTTTCCGGCGAAGATTAATCTCTGCTGATCTGGAGGAATTCCCTCTTTGTCCTGAATTTTAGCCTTAACATTTTCAATAGTATCTGATGCTTCTACTTCCAATGTGATAGTTTTACCAGTTAAAGTTTTCACGAAAATTTGCATTCCACCTCTGAGCCTTAAAACGAGATGGAGAGTAGACTCCTTTTGGATATTGTAATCGGAAAGAGTACGTCCGTCTTCCAATTGTTTGCCAGCGAAAATCAATCGTTGCTGGTCTGGTGGAATTCCTTCTTTATCTTGGATTTTGGCTTTCACATTTTCAATTGTGTCTGAAGCTTCAACCTCAAGAGTAATAGTTTTTCCTGTAAGAGTTTTAACGAATATCTGCATACCACCCCTCAGTCTTAAAACTAAATGCAATGTGGATTCTTTCTGAATGTTGTAATCAGAGAGTGTACGTCCATCTTCCAATTGTTTTCCGGCGAAGATCAATCTCTGCTGATCTGGAGGAATTCCTTCTTTGTCCTGAATTTTGGCCTTTACATTTTCAATCGTGTCGGAAGCTTCTACTTCTAGAGTAATTGTTTTTCCAGTTAGAGTTTTAACAAATATTTGCATTCCTCCTCTCAATCTGAGAACTAAATGCAATGTGGATTCCTTCTGAATGTTATAATCGGACAACGTACGTCCATCTTCCAATTGTTTTCCGGCGAAAATCAATCTCTGTTGGTCTGGAGGGATTCCTTCTTTGTCCTGGATCTTGGCCTTTACATTTTCAATGGTGTCAGAAGCTTCTACTTCCAGGGTAATTGTTTTACCAGTGAGGGTCTTCACGAATATTTGCATACCTCCTCTCAATCTGAGAACCAAATGAAGAGTAGATTCTTTCTGAATGTTGTAATCGGAGAGTGTACGTCCATCTTCCAATTGTTTTCCGGCAAAGATCAATCTTTGTTGATCTGGTGGGATACCCTCCTTATCTTGGATTTTGGCCTTAACATTCTCAATAGTGTCAGAAGCTTCAACCTCCAGGGTGATTGTTTTTCCAGTCAGAGTTTTGACAAAGATTTGCATACCACCACGCAATCTCAAAACTAAATGAAGAGTGGATTCTTTCTGAATATTGTAATCAGAAAGAGTGCGGCCATCTTCCAGCTGTTTACCAGCAAAGATCAACCTTTGTTGATCAGGGGGAATGCCCTCTTTATCTTGAATTTTTGCCTTAACATTCTCAATGGTGTCAGAAGCCTCCACCTCAAGGGTGATGGTCTTACCAGTCAAGGTTTTCACAAAAATCTGCATATTTGCCTAAAAGGAAAAATAAAACATTAACCCACTTCATTAATTATTGAAATCCAAATAATTTCTATTCATCATTGACATATCGTCATTACAATCTATATGTTCCCAATAGATTTATAAAAAAATGTCCCTTTTATTGAAAAGGTAAAAAGTTAAAAATAGCAGTGACTGCTTTGATGATAGAAAATTTAAGCAAAGCCTCAACTATCTTCCATGTAACGCTGAATCATCAAAATGGGTCAACGGCCATTTTGTTTTCACTGCTGCGCAGTAATACGAGGAAAATCGATACAAGTCGCATGACCACTTTCTGCCTTATATAAGCACAAAAAATGACGAATAGATCAATTACTGCTCATTTTTTAATGTTCAACGATCAACCGAAACTCAGCAGAATAAGACGCAATATATGCTTTTATTCCAACATGAAATTTTTTCAACGTCGAGCCACACCCTTCTGAACATGGCGTTCCAAGAAACAAGTTAAACTCGAATAATTATTTCTGCATGATTCTACGAAATATAATTTCCCTTTTCTGCACTTTAAGCGCATAAACGTTCCAATAACAACACATACCCTTCCCCAAGAAACTTAATTGGCATAGACGTAAAATTTTCTTAAAAACTAATATCTTCTCTTCTTTTCACATTACATAGAAATAAATGGAAATTTACAATTACCTGAGCTGATCGTAAAGTCTGAGTGCTTCAAAATCAGAATGGTCGTAGTGGATAGATATACTTTATATTTTCTCCTCGAAGAAGTAACCACCTTGCTGCTCCAAAAGTCGACAGAATACTATTCAGGATCAACGGGCTCACTTCCTTTTATTCGACCGTTCAATTAATATTCTGATTGGTCGAGCATCAAGCATACGTGTACGTTTGCAATCTGATTGGTTATTGAGACAAAGACGCTCCAGAATATTCTGATCAATTTAATCAGAGTTCTCGATTATGATAAAAATATTTTCTCTATCCCCATTATATTTTAAATGTTAGCTTACACTGAATGCTTTCTGTATAACTAAAATTTTTCCAAAGACTTTTCTATTTTATATTATAATGATACTTTCTCTAATGGTTGGTCTCCCTACATGGGAGACCAGATGGCGTTATTTTACGAAACAAAAAAAAATCAATAAACAAAATTGCCAATTTCGCATGAGAAATCATGATTAATAAGAAACTTCACAAGTCATAGGCGTGTGTGGGTATTCGTGTGTTTGCTACACACGTATAACATTGCTTTTACAATATTAATAATGTTATCTTTAAAGATACTCTTCGTTACGATTTGCTAAAAATATCAATAAAGCTCTTTCTTCCTCGTCTCTCCCTCCCCCCGCCATCCGCCATTCAAGCATTTCGTATACAAAACTTGGCAAAATCAGTTTACTTTGTCTTTATCGAAATACGCTGCATCATTGATAATTATCTGTAAAGCTTTTTAGCTGATGCAATTTTATCTTATCTAGTGAAAACATAGAAAAATCTTCGTAGACACGATTAAACTCTTTACTCTTTATCGATATTATTCAAAATAGAAACTTTGACAACTATATCGATGTTTATTGCACAAAATGCTTTGACGCAAATGTCAAAATTAAAATTGATTCATACTTACTTAGTTCAAGGGAAATTTGGATGATGAAGCGTTTACGTAAAGAGAGAGAGAGAGAGAGAGAGAGAGAGAGAGAGAGAAAAAGAAAAAGACAGGTGGAGAGAAAATGATAGAGTTATTGAAGGTGTACGTGGAGATAAAAATAAATGAGAATATTCGTGAATAAATCTTTTATTTCACATCTCTAGATTCAAATGAGTATTCTCTTTGAAAGACACGTAAAAATATATGAACTTACAGAGAAATAAATACAAAATTCATTTATTGCACAATACAAGAAAAAATACACACTCGCAAATAAATTTTTTTACTCATTTATATAATTCCTATGATCTTAGATCAGCTTGCAAAACGAGTACGCTTATAGCTTTTATATTTAATATTTAACTAAATATACTTAATACTCTTTAAGTGATAAAATTTTTTTATAGACCTTGACGAGTCTTTAGTATGGCAACAATATAACTTATAAATCTTAAAAGTACAATTTGTTCTAAGATTTTTCACTGATTCTCGTAGAGAAAGCATTGAACAAATAAATTATAATTCTTTACACAAAAATAACTTAATTCCTGAAAAATGAGTGAGGAAAAAAATAAAAGGTGAATTATAAAACCAGACCACTTATTGCGATTTGCAAGCTCTTCGTAAATAATAAAAGCAAGTATTGAATACTTGACAAACTTATTCGTGTTTATAAAACAAAATATTTACCACGCGTGTCTCAAAAAGTTGAGATAGTAAAACTTTGTTAAATTCAATTTACACCAAACAGAATCAAACTATTACCTTAATTGTTAAAGGAACCGCGGTTTCATTATAGATGAAAAAGGAAATAGAAATAAAAGAGAAAAAGATGAAAAATAAGTCTCGCTTCTGTTCGGTGCCACACAGCCAAATTTCTTAAACTGAAGTTTTAAATATATCATTTTAAAGAAATAAAGAGCGCAGCTCTCTTTCGTTTAAAATTAGTCAGTTCATTTGAAAAGCGCTATCTAAGTAAATAATTATTAATGTGCTATTGTGTGTGTGGCCTTATTAGGGTTTGAAATTAAAAAATTAAGAAGAAAGTAAACCATATAAACTTACGAAGGTAAATGAAAGTCAATGAAAGCATGTACTTGTCTCATGCATGTTCGATTTATTTTGTGACAAATTTTAAAATACAACAGAAGATACACTGTGTCAAAGTCTCATTTGAATTTTATGCACCTTGCACAGGCTCAAAAAATCAAACTACGTGGAATCTTTAGTAACTTCTGACAGTGTGCTTAATCATGTCAAACATTTTAAAGCATCTATTTCTCAATATTCAACCTAAAAACACTTTATATCTGATTAATCCTGCGTAAGTCTTTTATGCTTACGACAACTGGTGTTAGGTGCGAGATCGTGCGCACCCCATTATATGACTACACACACAACATACACGCGAAGTTTCGTACAAATTATATAGCTACTAGCTAGCTTGATGAGAACTTAAAAATGTCATTGATTGTTCCTAGATTAATTTCGGCCATCATATACAGAGTGACTTTAAATACAACTAAATTGACGGGAATCAAAGTTCTTCGTTATTATCGACCAAAATTCTAGTGTGGGAACTAATCGTACCAATTGCCTGTTTCTCACAATTATTCTCTTGCTCGGAAAATTTCTTGTTAGTAAAATAAGGAATATCATTGAGGAATAAAAAGCACAAAATTGAGAAAATTTTAACTTTCATATGTACTTATATTATTATTATATTATTTTATTGTTATAATTATATGCTTTTTTTCTTCATAATTTCTTTCTCTTATAAACACAAAAAATAAATCATCGCAGTACTTGAAAGAAAAACAAACTTCGGTTAATAAATAAAAGGTTTGTGACACTGAAAATTATTGATAAATCAATGGCCAACTTATACAATGATGAGCCTAGTTAGAAATAGTAGTCGTTTGAAGAAAAGAAAAATGGCAACATTATTTATAGAGTTTCAGAGAAAAACTTTTATGTCTTGCGAACGACAAGACATTTAATACATGTGCATTCATTCATTCTTATTGAAGACTTGCATTCGTAATTGCTAAAGTCAATGGTATTATCTAGCGATAATCGTCAAACTTAATATTCTATTCTTTCCAGCTCAATGATGTTTCTTAAACAAGCAATTGACACAAGGGAAAAATACGCTCTTATATACTATATATAAGTTATGGTTAATCAATAAATTCAGTGCAGATCTACTTGGAGTCAGTCTCCATTTTGATCTCCTCTGCTTTTTTGTCCTTTTTTGAAGCTTCACTATCAGTACCTTCTCCATTGCTGTTGTCGCGCCTTCGTTTTCTTGCAAATCTACTACCTTTGAATTTTGGTGGTGGAAGTTGCTCCATGCCAAGAACTTTGTGAATTTGTCGGAAAGCTACTAACCGCAATGCGTATTGAGCAGATGCTGTAATATCCTCTCTTTGCTGAGCAGTCATATTACCTATCGCATCTACTGGCTCCTTTTCGCAAGGATCCGATAAACCTGTGCAGAAGAAATCAAAACCAAAGGAAGAAACGACTTATTAATAATCTTAGTCTTGGAATCCGTCAGAGTCTTGATTTATCGATTGACGCGGTGGTGGTGGTGGTGATTTCGGGGAGAAGGAACTTTATTATTTTTATCGAGTTTCAAATCAGGTTGCCAATTCATCTGTATAACATCGCGGTAAAACTGGATCGATACGTCAGGATACGAAAGACTCGTATCACCGGGTACCAAAGCAGAACCGCGATATATTCAGTCTCGTCATCAATCTCATCATGTTTGAAAACTCGCGAAACACAGGAGCGCCGGGATTTTAACAATGAACAGAAAGAAAAAAGGGCATCGTTGATTTACCTGTACTTCCTGGAAGTAAAATTCCTCCAGCTACGCATTCAAGAAGTCTTCGTAGAGCTTCTCCAGGACTAAGTGGACCTCCGGCAGTACTGATGACTTTCTCAGTTAACAATTCCAACGCCTGCGATGTATGATTTAAGAATTGCATTATTATAAGTTTCGGCAGTGGTGTCTCTCATTTGCACCAACGACTTCTACCACCAAAGTTACTGTTTTGCTTTGCTACTTACCCAAGGATTCAACGGTCCCCACGTCGGCACACGGTTGCAAAGATCGCGCATTATACGAATTACCATTACGCAGCTCTGCAGCGAAGTAGCCCTAGCCTGTTGAACACGACAATTTTATAATCCGCCATTTCAGGGACTTTGAAACTTGACTTGAATCTTGTTGGGGAATGGGACACCTAAACTATCTTTTGTATTGCTTTGTGTGGGCTTTAGCTATCCTCCCAGCCTCGTGCCTATATCTCCTACGTATTTTAGCCCATATCAACATTACCGGGTGTTTATGATTGTCACCTGACTGCCTAACACATAAGCAAATAAAATCACAAGTATCGAAAGGTTTAAACATCTAGAAATCAAAGCTTCGTGGAACTATTTAATAAACGAAACACCCGGTAGACTTATGACTCCACTGCGTGTTTGTGCTTGTCTGTCTCTTGATAAAACAATATTCGTAGTGCACAAAATGTGATAAAAGACTCTAAAACAACTCTATCAATGTCAAAAATATAGCGATAAGAAAATGTCTCTAGTTAATTTTTTTTTTTTTTTTTTTTTTTCTAAGACAGACCTAGAACAGACTCAGTCTAGGCTACAGCGTTATCCACATTGATCCAGAATAATGAATGAGCTTGGTCGCAAAACTCTTCATTGGTAACTTGGAAATAAATAAAAGAAAAGTATCAGTTTCAT
Organism: Sclerodermus sp. 'alternatusi'; assembly: GCA_037305995.1. NCBI lineage: Eukaryota > Metazoa > Arthropoda > Insecta > Hymenoptera > Bethylidae > Sclerodermus > Sclerodermus sp. 'alternatusi'. The sequence continues at coordinate 2,375,803 of CM074548.1, forward strand.
GAAAAAAACACTATGAGAATATCTCGCAAACAAACGATTCCCTATTATTCTGGATGTTTGAAGGCAAAACAGATATAAATGATCGTGCCAGGAGTTAACTGGCGCCACATTTATATGCTATTTGTGCCTCTTGCCTGATTTACTATTTGAACGCATTTTCGATGCTCTGTGGTAAAAGGTTGCTTGTTATTTCAAAGGAAATCAATCAATCAATCAATCAATTAATCAAATGTTAATCAGAGCTAAGAATAGTGGATCATCGATCGATAAGATCCATCGACGAGATCCCGGCAATTCGATCTCTCGATTCGACGATCATTCGGATCACCGTGGATCATCACTCGACAAGGTCCATCAATTGGTGGGTCCACTAAGCATACTAATGATAAAAACTGTTCGTAAATCTGTTACCACTGCTACTCTTTAAGAACAATAACGGCGATAATAGTAGTAGCAACAACGACGACGACGACGACGACGACGACGACGACGACGACGACCACCACACTATGTAAGTAAGTAAAACGGACACTACACTCTACTTTGTATTGGCCAAAAGATCTTTTAAACAATCTAGAACAAGAGAGCAAATGCTTCCTCGCGCGAGTAACAGTGTTTCTTGTCGACTATGTGACACCATCATCATCCAATGGTACGTACGTACAACATCGAATACGAGCAATTAGCAATGTTTCAGGCAGACTCATGCCAACGGGAAGATAATGAAAATAAAATCTCACAAGGCTGGAAGTTCTAAGACTGCTCTTGAGTTTTTGCGGAGAGAGAGAGAGAGGACAACTTGCTTGCACGCGTCTCGCAAAATGTGATATATCGTTGGAGAAAAGTTTGAACAGAAAAAATATGGCGCCGGTCGCCGGCAATTCAAGATCTTTGAACTGAGTGATTGATTCAAACCTGAAACCACTTGGCATGCCTGAGTGCAGCTAAAGCCTCCAAACACTTAGCCTTGGGAAGTACATCTGGTGGGTCTGGTTTCGTCACTGCGGCTGTCGCGGGCGTTGTCTGCAGTTGAGCAGCTCCCTGTTGCTGCTGTCCAGCATTATCTGAGATTCCAACAAAGAAAGCACAACACGCTTAGACAATACTTAGAGTGTTTGATCATGCCCAGTGTTCTTGGCAGTGTTACCCTCTATACTCTTTCTTTGATATACTCTTAACATTATCCTGTTTTTCTCTTGTTCTCTTTTTGCTAATGCAGGACGAGAATAGAGTTCTTACTAAACGATGCAATTACAAAAGAAATAAGAAATAAGCCTGTACGAGTGGAGTACGCTGCGATGCTGGGTTGTCCCTGGTCTTAACACTTTAGCGAACAGTCCGAATTGCTCGCGTACTTACAAATCGTTTCGTTAAGGTGCTAAGACCGTGCGTGATTAAGCTTTGGGAGTATGAGCCGTTCTTAACACCTCAATGACGAGGACGTACTCGTAGGTCGATGAATAGGCGTGAAAATTTGTGTCTTGTGTTCAAGTGTTATCTTTTCTTTTATATATTTACTAAAAATCATGTGTATATATTGATCAAATATATATTGGGAATAGTGATAGAGAGATTAGTGCAGATTTTCAACACCTTATCATGGATAACGTACTCGTACGTCTAACTGAGAAGGGGTAGCGGTAGTGAGAATCTTCTTCGTCCTTGAGGTGTTAAGAGTTCGCGTTACGGTCGAACATGAGGAGCACAAGCCCAAATTCTGCGTACAGCACTCGATAACAGATAGAGGGTTTTCATGGTTTCTGCATGATCAAAAAGTCCATAGTTTTCAAATTGCCTCAGCGTTGTTTCCTCGTTTCGAAAGCGTGTCCACGTTTAATGCAACATCCACAAAAGATCTTCTTCAATGGAGACTCTAGCTTAACTGTACCATACTTTTAATTATCTTTCACGGGTAGGTAAAACGTGCCATTACTACAAACTAAATGAAAGAAAGAAAAGCGACATCTAAACCGTATCAAGTTAACGCTCTCTCTTTTCCGTTTTCTTATAATGTTATTGCTAGATTCTTTTTTTTTTTTGGATCGTTATACTTGTTTTAAAGTTTATTCTCAGTTGCCAGGAGTTTTAGCCACAGTTAGTCGTGGACACACCGTGTTTGTTGGCTATTTTGGAAAGGAAAGTGAATCTTTGTTAAAGTTTTATGTACACTGGCAACCGACGGACTCCTCGTGCGGCTGCCTCTGCGTCGCCCTGGTGCTTAAAAAAAATGTACAGAAAGTCTGTGGGCCATGAAAAGAACAAACCAAGGTCGTAAGTCGCGGATAAGCTCAAAAACAAAAGGTGCTTTCAAGGAGAATCGTTAAAATTAAGTGAGAAGTCTTCCTAGAATTAACATTAGTTATCCTTTTCTTGGCCACTCGATCAACGAAGCGTAAACCAATTACCTGGTGTTGCTGCTGATTTTGGAGTTTCGCGCATTAACGGACTTGTCAGAGTCACGCTTACAGTTACTGTACCACCAGAAACTGTTAAGGCGGCTGACTCGGGGTGCTTTCCAACGTTGTAAGTATCTTCCGGAGCTACAGCTTTCAGCTGAGCCGGTAAAATTTCTGCTACTTTATTTAATAAAGTCCTAAGATAGAACGAGAAAGATATTAAATATCTTCGATACTCCTCACCCTAGTATGATCGTACACGTTTCGAGCATTCTCAACTTTACTGGCATCTTGTTACTTACTTCGTAGGCTTCTCGGCGCATAATACCACAAGGCAAACATGATTATCACCGGACAAAAGGAGTCCTTTAGCTAAGTTTCCTACTCTCATGACACCTCTCAATATCCTCGAGTCCTCCTTCTCCTTTTGAAACGAGAAGAGATTTCCATCACTTCCATCTTCCTTTTGAGGAGTCGCCACCGCTTTTTTCTTGTCGTTATCCTCCTTCTTGGTCGTCTCGGCAGGAGTTGTCTGCGTCGCCGTAGGTGTTGGTGAGGAACTTGCGTTTGTTGTTGTTGTAGTCGTAGTTGTAGCTATTGTTGTTGTTGGCTTCTTTCCTGCTTCGGCCAGGGTATCCGACACGAATTTCAAAGCTTTTTCTGTATGAGACACGATTTTCTGGACCGCCAGTAATTCCTGTTCCTTAGGATAGATAGTTGAATGATGGGCAAGTACGTGCTTGTCATCGGAAGAATCTGACCGTCTTTGTGGTCCAGGGAACATCATCATTGGTGGTCCGGGGAACGGCCTTGGTATAGGCGGAGCGCCAGGTCCACGTCCATATCTGCGATACCATTCGTAATATTCGCACTCTTCCTCGTACCTACGTCTTTCCTCCCAATACATCATTTCCTCATCCATCATGGGTCCCATAGGTCCTAATTGACTAATTTCCTCCCTCCTACGTAGATATTCGTCTCTCATTTGTTGCCTTCTAAGTTTCTCCTCTAACATCTTTCGTTGTTTTAAACTTGGTTTCATGTCTACTACTAAATCTGGATTTACTTTCTTCTTATAGGCAAATCTATGTCGTCTTCCTTTCATGTGCATATCTTTGGCATTGGGATCGTTGAATCGACACTCGCAAAGTTTGCAATTAAAACTGATAATTTTACCGTCTTCTGACTTGTTCTCTTCTATATACTCCTGACCCACGGGTTGAATATCCTTTTCATCAGCCGAAGTCTCTTCAACCGAAGTCTCCTCCACGACAGATTCCTCCTGTTTCACCTCCACCGCTTGGCCCTGATTCACTGTACCCAAATTACCAGCTGTGATCGGAGAAGATTGTAATATGTAATCGTTACGATCACGTTTGGCAAGTTAATTAAACGAAAATACTTACAGGCCACGAAATTAATCTTAGGAGTAGCAGTCACGGTAGGTTTCTTGGCAGCAGCGGTAGTTGCTTTAGCAGCAACGGCAGGCTTAGGATTCAAAACGGTGGGATCGGCACTTGGAATCGGTTTGCCAAGTTTCGTGTGAAGTTTCACCACTTTCTGATGTTTGGCTCCTCTGATATGTGCAGCATAGGCATCGTTACCAGTGCAAGTAACATCGCACAATTCACAACGTAGACTATTTCCTGCTCCACGAGCTGGTGGTTGTTGGGGGACCTTCAACGAAGCCTCCTTCTTCTTATGTTTTTGCCCTTCCAAGTGTTCACGGTAGGTTTGTGGTCCAGCGCAGCTTATTTTACAGACATCGCAATAATGCAGCTGCTGTGGTTTTGGAGGTTGCTTGGGCCGCATTGCCTTCATTCCTCCTCCTCCAGCTCCAAACCCCTTGCGTCCATATCCCTGCCAACCTCCAGTCTTCTGGTTAGTTGAATTGCTGTTTGCACTCTGTTGAGCTACATACATACTCGCAGCGCTATAAAGCGCTGCGTCGTAGCCGGAATACGTTGTACTCGCCGTTTCTAGGGGAAATGAAATTGACACCTCAAACTTCGGGGGGAGTCAAACCTTCTATTTACGGCAAAAGTGATTTTACATCGAGAACCAATTAAAACGGAATACTTTCGCGATTACCCAACTTATCCAAAAAATTATGAATCGCGGCCAAAAGTATTAATTTGGAAAATTACTGCAGTGCCTTTGGATTAAAAAAGCATCAGCAGACTCAAAGTATAATTTGCTATGTTTTTTTTTAAGAGGATCAATTTCATGTTATCAGTTTCTACACTGCGGTTAGTAAACTATCTAAAGGAGACAAAGTAAAGTGACAGGACTGCATACATAAAACACAAAGAATACTTACTATTTGTTACTGTGGACGGGGAAGCAGCGGGTGTTGCAGGTGCAGTATATCCTGATGAATAAGTTGCGCTTTGCGTAGGATTAGACTGTTGATACGCGGTGCTAGATGCCTGATAAGTCTTAGCCTGACCAGTGGTAGTGGCCTGCCTAGGAGTACCGGTATAGGCGCTGGTAGTACTATACGCAGGCTTTGCAGCTTGATAGTGCGTCTCGGTAGTAGTATATGTAGCTGCTGCAGCAGCAGGCTGTTGGTAATAAGTTTTGGTTGCATCGTACGTGGCTGCTGGAGCAGCTCTGCCGTAACCATAGTCGTAAGTTTGAGCTACAGTGCCTGGATTAGCAGCTATAAAGTTATCCACTAATTAAACATCGCTTTATGAAATAAGCCATTCAACAAAGAGAAACTGGAGAAGCGTGCTGCACCAAATCTTGGTGTAGCACGTAGAGGATGATTTTCATGCTTACCAGCATAAGTTGTTCCAGTAGCAGCTGCGGCAGCAGCTGCTTGATACGTTTCATAACCGGTAGCAGCAGCTGCAGCAGGCCTTTGCGTATAAGTAGCTGCAGTAGCCGCCGGAGTTACCGCGTACCCTGCTTGGCCAGTTTGATAAGCAGCAGCACTGGTTGCCCTGTAGATTTGAAATGATCGAAATTGTTTTAGAACGATAGAACTCTGAATTCATGGTTACTGAACAAACTGTGGGAGGCTAGAAAAAATCTCGTAAAAATTCACAAAGACTCGGAATGGACGCTCGGAAAAGAAATGGCGGACAAGCCGGTTAGAATCTCGCGTGCACTGTGATCTTCGTAAACGTTAATATCTCAAGAGGACGGAGAATTTCCAAGAGAAATTTTCTTCACTTTCACACTAATTAATCCCATAACTAATCAAAGTTGATATTTCCTACCCATATTGCGTTCCACCGTGGGTAAATCCAAAGTAATTGTTCTGAGCCATCCTTCCTTGCAGAGATTTCCGGAAAGAAGGAGAATGGCGGAAATTGTAGGGCGTGCCACGAACCGAGCAGAATGGCGGCGAAGAAGACGATTGGTCGTTCCCCTGTAGAAATTGGCCTAGGGTATAAAGCGAACTCCTTCCTATTGGCAGATTCCCATGAAACTGAGAGAATCAAGGGCTTACCGTAGAAAAAAATTCTTCTCACGATTCTTATTAGGAAAATTAAGCCTACGTAAGACTTGTCAGGTTTGGGAGGGCTCCAGATATTTCTGTACTATCGGAAACTCAAATTTCTGATACCTTCGGTCAGCGAATTATTATAGAAATTTACAGTAATCGCCTTTCAACGATGTCCGGCGCGTACAGGAAGTCACTCATTAGCCGGTTTTTCTTGCACTTTCAGACAGTCTCGCCAGAACGATGCGACGACCCCTCGAAAACATGAAATTCCTCGAGGAAAATCCAAATTCGACTGGATCCAAAATCCGAGAACTTCTTTTCATTCAATTCTCTTCCTCATTGTCGAACGAACTATCGTTGCAATTGGTGCAGATTCCTGTAGAGTCTCTCTACACTTTTCTATAGACGCTCTGGTATTCTCTACCGACGACAGACGGCGCTTTAACAGGCCAACTTTACTCGCTGGAAAACTTATGGAGCGCGAGCAATATCCCTCCTCCCCTCCCTCTCGTTCTCTCCCTTCGAAGCTTTAAAATAAACTCGAAAATTGCAAATTTTCTGCATGCTCAGTCCGCTCGCACTCTAATTCTGAAATAGAAATAAACTCGCGTGCAAATATGTCTCTGGGTTCCTTAAGAAGGGTATCCACGATCGATTTTACCAAGGAGTAGCCGATTCGATCTTTTTCGGAATTCTCATTCGTCGAATCAAAATTGCTCCAAATTCCTGAAGAAAATTTCCAAAGACGTATATTTAAATGATTTAACATGACGTAGCTGACGTCCCACTAAATTCCAATTGGATTCCATCTACATTTTAGATTCTAGATATGGCTGTGTTACGCAGAACACTACATCGGGTTTAACTTTCGTATTCGCTATTCGTTGCTGCCAAGGTATCCAAAATTAAATTCCACTCGAAAATTCGCATCGACCCAAATAGGGCTTTGATCTTATATCGGTCTAATCTTTTAATAAATATATGTAAATGTCATAAAACTTACTTAATCCCTTTTGCCACTCCTGCTTCAATATTTTGGCCTAAAAACTCTTCGATAAGGAAGAGTTTTTCGGTTCTCATTATTTAAAATATTCCGAACTGAAGCTCTTAATTATTACTGTACATTGTACCACTAATGTATTGGTGTGTATGATGTTAAGTCATGGTAGAGGTCAATTAATGGTGTTTATGTGAGTGAATTCATATGATAGATGTAGCAAATGCCATGAGTGAGCTGGATTACTGATCTATGTCTTTCTCCCTTTAAAATATTGGCTTTATGTTTTATGCAACAATTAAATTAAATGCGAATGTCGATATATCTCAATGTTTTTGTCTAAATCTTATGTTTTTTCTCGTGAACGAATTTTGAAGCAATACTGTCAATGTGAATGAAAATTGACATATGGTTTTAAAACCTTCTTATGTAAACAAATGAGTTTCTAATTAAGCAAATAATTCTGTTAAAGATTCTCGTGAATTCATATCAAATTTCTTAATGTGCCTTAAATCATTTGTTATAAAGCGATAAAATAGTTATGACTACAGAACTTACATCTGCCAAACACTTGTAACCAAAGGTATGACAAATTATTATATTACTTAATTATTTTCATTCGAATAATGATAAATATAATTGCAGGTTTATCTTCTCTTCCATTTAAAGTGGCTGTGTCCTATTTATTCAATGTCAATTTTAATGTACATAACTGCATACTGGATAATTGTCCAAAATACAAAATTAATCTAAATTTGTACGAAGAAATGATTGTAAGGATGTTAAGAGAAATTCTTTTTAAAAGTTTATTTAATAATTATAATCATTTGTCTGACTAAGGGATATATCTTTGCGAATGTGTATGACCAATGAATGTTGATTAATATTATTTCTTCAATAAATATCATAGAGGCAAATAAAAAGTAAAATTTTTGTTAAACAAACACAAGTAAAGAAAAATGGAGAGCTCTGAGTATGAAATGATTAGAAATATGACCCTCTTATTTTTCTTGGAGCGGTTAATGGAAAAAGGTGGTCCTCGTACTCTGCATGACTTGAGCTGTCAATTTGGTGCTAAAGGCTTTACAAAGGAGATGCGTCAAATAGCTGGTGGTTCACAGAATGGTCTAAAGAACTTTTTAGCTCAATATCCCGCACTTTTTTTAATCGACAATGATTTTGTAACTTTGAACACATTTCAACCGATAGTCGAAGAGGATAGTGGATCCAAAGGAAGTGGCAAACGTGATTACGTACGAGAGGCTGTAGATTATTTTTCTAAAAAATTAATGCAGTATGGGCCAGGTACAGAAGTGCCTATAAAAAGTTTATTGGGTCACAGATCGCAGGCTTCGCCAGAAGTTAGACATATTTCTGGCCAACATTACAAGCAATTTAGAGAATTCCTTATGAAATATCCTGATGATTTTGTGGTAATAGAGGATAATGTAATATTGAAGAAATATGAGGGTATGAAAGCTGAACCATTTCGCGAGTTGGAACCAGAAATTCCTGTGGATCCAAGAATGACAAATAAATTGTTGGAATTTTTTGCTCAGTGCATTGAACAGAAAGGACCAATTCTAGTAGATCAATTATTTAAAATGGTCAGCGATAAGTTCTCGCAAGAAGCGTACACATCATTGTTCAAGAACTCGCAAGACTTATCAATTTTTGTGAAAATGTATCCAGATGCATTTCATGTTCAAAGCAATCTCGTAACATTAATAGGAAAGCCAAAATTTAATTCTGTAGAAACGACGACTGCACAAAGTTACGTGACGCAGAATCAAATAAATAATATCAATAACATCTCACAATCATTTACACCATCTCAAGAACACAGAATTCAAGATGCGAGTCAAGCCAATAAACAAGAAAATAATGTCTTTCTTAAAGCTTCCCACATAAATTCTGTTCAAAATAATCATTTTCCACACAATGAAAGCAATAATTCCTCGCCATCCGTGAGCTTACAACAGCAAACTCTCAAGCAACGAATAAATACGCTTCTCATGAAAACCGTAGCTGATAATACGGAGAGAGATCGAAATTTGCAGACACCTCAAATTGGAGATGCTTGGAAAATAAAAATTTTGCAACAAACGAGAATTATAACGCATCCGAAAGAAAGCCTGCAATTGATAGAAGATATAATTAATCCGAAAAAACCACCCCCGAACGGAAAAATTGTGGTGTCTTTGGACAGCGAAGGAGTTAATCTCGGTATGAATGGAACTTTGACAATTATACAAATTGGAACTATGTTCGGACAGACTTACATATTTGATGTAATGAAACATCCGAATCTAATACATTCTGGTGGGTTAAAAACTCTTTTGGAACACCCTGATGTTATTAAGGTGATCCATGACTGTAGAAATGATAGTATTAGTCTACACAATCAATTTAAAATTGTTTTGACAAATGTATTCGATACACAGGTAATTAAATATGCTTAATATACTTATTTTTATATTATTATTATGATTTTCTTCACTATCAACGTAGGTTGCTCATGCTGTACTTCAATATCAAGAAACGGGAAATCCAGTGTATAAAGTTAGAAATGTGAATTTAAATACCCTGTGTGAACAGTATGGGGCTCCATGCAATCTTTTAAAGGACCAATTCAAAAATATTTATCGTAAGGATCAAAGATACTGGGCACGAAGACCCTTATCACGCGACATGCTTATATACGCCAGCAGCGATGTATTAGCTCTTGTTCCGCATATTTATTCATCGATGTCAAAGTAGGTTATTATGACTTTTATTGTGCATAGAGGAGAACGAGATCCTCGTCATTTAAGTTACTCTGTTTTTTACAGACTTATAAAATCTGAAACTGAAGAATTGTTTGAAGAACTGTGCGAAGAGCAGGTGCTAATGTTTATCAGGCCTGCAGAAATAAAAGCAAGGAAGAAGCAGCGAAAACTTAAGATAGAAGTTGCAGATTTACGGAGGCGAATGGATAAGATGACTAATAAGAATATTGTTCTTAGTAATCGTGAAATTCGTCTACTTTGTTACTTGGATCTTACGCCGGAGGAAAAAGAGAGGTTAAAGTCTAGCAGTGAAAAAGTGGCGAAGAAATTAGAGAAGTATGAAAACATGGGGCAGGATAAGTGCGATAGCAGTGATGAGGACGACGATGAAAAGGCTGAAGAAACCGAACATTACAGTTTAGAAAGCTGCAATTCAGAAAATTCTCATTCGGGTATGTACGTATAATTTTTTCATTCTTGTGAGAAAACAATTTATTGAATTAACTAATTGAATTTGCGAAAATTTTAGGTGGAGTTCTTTCCCCAAGAAACGCAGATACTCCAAGCCTAACAGAATCTATGCAAATGGTCGACGAAATTTTAGCAGATGGCCAAATGGATAATTTAGAAAAGATCGATAAGCTGGAAGCTATTCTGTCTGCAATCACAAGCTCAACTGATAATGAATTATTATCAAACAGTTTGGACGCACCGCCAAATAAATGTAACAAGTGTCAAGGGAAAAATCCTTTGACTAGTGTGGCATGCCAAACACTTAGTACTGGTGATATAGTTATCACTAAAGTATTTGTAACCGAGGAGGAAGCGGAACGGACAAAGCTATCAAACTATCAAAAAAAGCAGTGACAACTATGAAAGTAGGGAAATGCCATTGACATATTTCTTTTAACAAAATAAATATAATTCGATAATAGAGATATTTAACATAGTGGGATAATAAAGATATATAAGGAATTTTTAATGGCCTTGAATATGAAGCGCGAAGAGTAAGGGATTCATTGGACACATTGTCGAGATCGACAAAAAGATTATTAGGAGAAATGACTATTTTGTAAAATAGTACTATTGTACACGCATTGTTATGAAAAATTGCCTTCCTTAATAAATTGGATAATAAGGATAAATAAGAAGGTTTTGCTCGATTGTGAAAATTGTGTAGAGCAAAAATTTGTTAGATTCATTTTCAAAATCTGTGAATCAAGCAGATTTTAGAAATAATGAAAACTTTTTATAACACGGTACTATTGTACATGCATTGTTGTAAGATTGCCTTCCTTAACAAATGTATAAGAAAGCGTTAATCATGATTCATTACAAATTATTTTAGGAAGTAATACGAATCGCAGCTATTTCTTTACAGGTATATAAAGATAGAGAAAGAGAGAGATAAATAGAAAGAGAGAATATTAGTAGTAATTAAGTTTCAAAAGAAAACAAAGCTATAAACCCACAAATTTAATTTGTTATTGGTCATGGGTGGGAAGAGAATCTTCGCATGCGCATAAATATCAGAAAGATAATGAAGAAGACATTGACGTTTTACGTAAATGTGAAAAAACAAATGAAACTGGATTCATTAATAATCAAAATGTAAGAATATTGGAAATAACATTTGATTCGATAACTTCTTTGTACTTTTGAAGGAAAAAGTATCTGTTACTGATCATTTGTATATAGTATATCGAGGTCGCTTTGAAAGAAATAAATTATCATTAAGAACTCATTGATAAAAGGCGTAATGGTTTTTAAAAGATATCAATGCTTTATGAAAATAACTTCGTTTTACTTTTGACGGCCATTTGTATGCACTGGTATAAAATACAGTATATATATTTTTTGAACTTTTAAACCTTATGTATGTGTGTACTTTATAATACTCAGTCAATTCTAAAATTAAGGGTTTAATGTTCTACTTGTACTTTTGTATACTGTACTTTATCTCGTGCTGAAATATATCCTAATGCATCAAACTTTTTTAAAAACAATATAGAATAGACAGCATTGCCATTACGTATTGTAATATTATTATAATACATTTATAAATAAATCGTGCTGTCAAAATATTTGCCATTATTAACTTTGATTTATTCTGCATAAATCTCGATAATTGTATATTCTAAAGAATAACAATTAAATTATAAGTGGTTAAACTGATTTAATTTAGTTTTAATTACTAATTATATTATTTAATAATGTTATTTTAAATTAAAAATTTGTATTTAATAAATAAAATGTTAAATACACATGCAAAATGTGATATTTTGTTTGAAAAATTTCATTTAATATTACTTTGGTATTTAAACAATTATAAAAACTCATTGATCTATATATAAATTAACTATTGATACTAATTTTATTCCGATTAGATATATTCTCCGAGTTTGCTTTTCTTAATAAATCCGAAGCTTGACCCGCAGGAAAGTCTACTACTGTGCATTGAAATTGATCTTGAAATGCATTTCTTAGTAGAGGAAGGACATCTTGAACCTTAATGTCGACATTAAGTTCTTCACTAATGCTAGTTACACCTTTCCCTTCAATACCGCAAGGCACGATGTGATTAAACCAATCTAAATTTATGTTACAATTCAATGCTAATCCATGAGTTGTAATATAACGACTCCCGTGAATTCCAATTGCACATATTTTTTTATCGTCAACCCAAACTCCAGTGTCTGGAGAAGTTTTCCCTTTAATACCAAAATCGGCGCATAATCTGATTATCATTTTTTCTAATTGGCAAACATACCACTTGACACTAGGCACAAAATGTTTTAAGTTTAAAATGGGATATACAACTAACTGTCCCGGTCCATGAAAAGTTATGAGACCACCACGATTTGTCCTATAAAATTCCGCACCTAATTCTTTTAATTTATTTTCATCATCTTCCGTATAGCCCTTATTTCGGATTCCTACTGTATACACCGGATTATGTTCTAGAAGAACTATTGTATCATAATGACCCTCTAAATTGCTTCGGTGAGCTTCTGATAGTAGTTTTTGCAAATGTAGTCCAGATCCATAACTAAATCTGCCAGCCCACAGAGCTTTTACCAATGTCGTCATGATCGTCAATTTATAAAATTTCTTATTCTGAAATGTCTTTTCTTTGATTTAAATTATTATTTATCTGTTCTACTCACTAGATTCAGATGCAGAGTTTTCTTTATCTTCGAGAACCTTTAATACATTTTGTTTCTCTTGTACAATGATGTGGAGAGATAGTGAAACCTGAGAAACATCAATGTTTAATAGACAAAATAATCAGTATAACTTTAAGTATTCCACATTAAATACATACATAAGCATCAGTAGCTGCATATAATTTCTGCTCTTTACTGAGAGGATGGATATGCCACTTACTTTTTCTTATTTTACCATCTTTATTAATCTGTTTCCGCAGCTGAAAAGAAACCAATGACTCGTTAAAAGTTAAGTGGGTTTTGTTTATTAGTTTTATTTATAAATCTTCACAAACCAAATAAGCTGTTAAACGCTCCAAGCTCCAACGACAGGATCTATTCAATACTTTATTTGTGAAAACACCAGTATCAATGCAGTTATTTGCAACAATTTTTGCAGCAGGAAATTCTTTGAAATCTCTGCCAATTTTCCAAATATCACTGGAAGATTATAATTTCCATAAAACATAAGTATCATTTTGTAAAAAAGAAAGACAAAGTTTTAACTTACTTCTTAATATTAACACCCACCAATCTTACTTTTGGATGGCTTAATAGTACGATGAATGATGCTGGTAGTTTTTTTAGACTGTGCACATGAAGCAGATGACAAATTTTTTCCGATAAGCAAATCTGTACCAAAGCAGTTTTCCCACTACCTGTTTGAAAACTAAAAGGCCACTCTACATCAAACCCAATTGGAACAAGTTCACAAGTATTCTCATTTATCTCTTGTCTGTAATAAAATGAAATGAGTCATCCGTTACAAAATTAGGCTAAAACATAATACCTACATTAGCTTATCGCAGATTGTAGCACATTCATAGAAATCATTCGTATAATTAATGATTCCATTGAATGTAATAGGTGGTAGAGTTGAAATATCGGGTTCTCTTTCGGGCTTTTTCTCCTCTTTCGTGCTATCCTTTAATTCATAAATCAGTGGAAAATCAAATTTAACCCAAATCCCTTTGCGCGAACTCCACGCGAAAGAAAAGCAAAAGGAATGATCAATCATAAATTTACACTTACTCTTGGTAGGAATCTCGGTGAACGTCGCAAGTTTTTCTCCGACTCCGCGTTGATCTAAAAATATTTCAACAAATAACGTTTGTTTTACTTCCCTTATCCATACTGCTTGAAAACATGCTCGGAGTATCATTACTAACCTTTTTCCGGTCTTTCGCAATTGGTGTCGTCATCATATTGAACGAATAAATTGATAAAAATAACGTTTCCCTCTCGCAAATAAAGAGTCGACAAAAAACTTGGTAAAAGTGTCCGCGAGAAACGACGATTCGTTGATAAAAATAATGCGAAATATTGAGAGATGCGTTTTTTAAGGGACGGACGAACGATCAAACTATCCGGGAGCGTTTCCCGCCAATTTGTTTTTCACCGAGAGACTAACGTTTCCCCATCGTGAAAACCAAGCGGCAAGAATCCAGCGGCAAGCGATAAGAAGAAATCATAATAGAAACTGAGTGGCGAACGTGAAAATATTAACGAGAGATCCGTAATTGGAGCTCTTGAATAACAAATGCGGGAAAGCGTCCGGCCGCATCTTTCTTCGTGCGCAAGATTAGTAGAGACACGCGTAAATAATGCAAATATTCAACGATTCCACGATCAGCTGTGGCTACCCACTTTTGATGGCCGGCTTTCTTTTAGGAGGAAGAAGAAGAAGACGAAGAAGAAGAATTCGTGAGAGAATTAGGGAAAGTTGGTACACTTCACTTTATTTTGTATAACATGAAATTTCGTAATTTTACCTCCCACGACCAGGGGAGCTCCTAATTGGGAAAAAGGGACAAAAAAGGAAGGAGGAACCGGACGAGTTCGCACATATACACACAGTCACATATATAGACAAAGGAAGACAGGCATTTTGGCGATGAAAGGAAAGGATTCGAAGGTAGTAAAAACATTAATGTCAACGTCACTTTCTCATCCAATATATTTCTCCATTCACGTAGTGAGAGTGCCCAAGTTCGTCCATCCGTGTTAAATGTCCACTTTTTGTGCTCTTCAGTCTACATACACAAACCAGTATTCAAAGCCTCGGCGGCCAGACAAATTAAAAAGAGGTAAGAATTTCAGGAGAAACCAAGCAAAGAGATCTCCGCCTTAGTGAATTTATCGCGGGGGATGTTCCCCCTTCCTCTCTGTAGCATCAAGGACGGCGAGAGTTTCCCCAATGATGAGTTTTCCTCGGCGAGTAGGATGAGACGCGATTAGGCTCGACATTTTCCAGGTGCAGGTATTCTTAATCGTCTATCCGATAAAACCCGACGATGATCGTTTAGCCGAGAGGATTACTGGGATTACTTTTCAGTGGACGCGGAGGACCTCATGGGGAGGGGACCTCGAGTAAAAGTGGCAGCGATGTCACTTTCGATTGGGGGTCGAGCCGACGGTGGAGGCCCAGTTTACCAGTCGACGACGACAGTTTCACGAGGACGGCCGCTAACCTTCTCCTCCTCCTACTCCTCCTCCTCCAGGAAGCCACTCGCTTCGGAAGGAAACCTTCAGGGACTCTTGGGATCTCTGAATTTCAAGGACACCTCGACCTACTTCTGGTAAAGATCCTCCGCGTCGTTGAGGAGTCGCGCGATTCTCCTGTGAAACGGCAAAAGCTCAGTGCAACCAGTGTCCCTTGTTTTCCCGTCTGCGTGACGGGACCTCATGAGTGACGGTTTTCGGTAATTGTAGCGAGCGGGTGCCGAGCCATGCGTAGATGTTGAAGAACAAGTGAGAATCCTCTGCGGCGACCATGAATCGAACTCGAGGTGGCTTCCTGCCGGCTCTTCCTGTTCCTCCTCTTCTTTTTCTGACCGTTCTTCTGCTTCTCCTTCCGCTTCTGCTAGGGGTCGATGGAGCCCTCGTCAAGATCGTACGCGAGGACCATACAAGTAAGTGTCTCCGGGAAATCTATGGCAAACCTCTGGGGAAATATCTGCTTCGCTGTCCAGGTTGAGACCTCGGGAACCGGTTTGCTGGCGCGTTGCTTACCATTCGTTTAGCTCGTCGATCGCGATCGAGATCGAGGAGCCTCGGGGAACCGTGAAAGCACCGCGCGTAATTACGCGTTCCGCGCGGAAACCTTCGCGGAAAAGTCGAGCGGAATCTTCGCGCAGAAATCGAGGAAAGCGGAACGAAACCGATCGGAAATAATTCGACCTGGAGAATCCTCGACTTTGCGGAGAGAGCCGAGGTTTTTTTCGACGAAGAACGGAGAACAGTCTTAGATTAGAAGGTGGAAAATGGGAAGGGAAAGAGTAAGGGGAAGGGGAGCAGAAAGAAAGAGATTAACAGAACTGAAAGAAAGTAGAGGAAACAGAATAACGAGACTAATAGAAAAATTGGTTCTTCCAGAGTGTGGCTGTCCTTCCTTGACCCAGCGGCAGCCAAGGTCGGACAAGGTTAACCAGCAGGCGCAAGGGAGGGTGACCTTGACGACTGGCCGTATCTTTAACGGGAAGCCTAGCAGAAGGGGTGCCTGGCCCTGGCAAGTTTCCCTGCAGTTGCTTCATCCGAAAATGGGCTTTGTCGGCCACTGGTGTGCAGGGGTTCTCATCGAGCCCACCTGGGTTCTTACGGCTGCCCATTGCATTCACAAGTAATTCCACAAATTCTGTCTTAGAGAAGGTAGAGCGTTGCTCCTAACTAAGGAAAGCTCACGATTCTCTCGTATTCGCAGCGAACTCTTCAACTTACCAATCGGAGCCCTATGGACGGCGGTGGTAGGAGAGTGGGAGCTGGATTCCGGAAACAGAGGTTCCGCCAGGCTTCCGGTCGACAGGATCTTCATCCACGAGAGATTCAACAATTACGTGCATGATATCGGTGAGTGGTGACCGAGAGTTCCGCCGGCGGATGCGGTGGGACCGGAAGCCCCGAAGGATTCTGAGCGGTACTTTTGTTTTTCAGCGCTCATGAAGCTGGCCAGGGCGGCACCACTCTCGAAGGTGGTTAGGACCATCTGCCTACCGGAAGCCGAGGAAGAGTTGGCGGACGGCCACTGCGTGGCTTCCGGCTGGGGTCGCTACGGGCCATCGCCATCCTTATCCAACGCGCTTTTAGAGGCTACAGTGCCGCTTCTTCAGCTTCAGGATTGCCTGCAGGCCTACGGCAGCTCTGTCCCTATCCTCAATGGTCATTTGTGCGCCGGGCATACGGACGGGTCCTCCGGAAGCTGTGTGGTAATAAACGTAATAAATTCACGGCCTCCCGCTCCTTCCCCATTCGATTAAACGTACCGGCGAAGAAAAACCGAATTGGTTCAAGGGAAAAAAGTCTCGGGAAGAATTTCCCCGGGATCAGCGGAGGTTATCAAGGAAATATAGTAGATGGTGGAGGGGCGACGTGGGTATCGTTAAATTAGGTTAGGGCGGAAGTAAAATTTTATGTAAATCTGTCCGTGAAAATAATCGATAGCCTTCGGGCAGAATCGCCTACGTTATTCGATGGGAATTAATCGGGTTCCTAGGCGGCCACTTAGACAAATTGCTCCCTGGCGCCATTTTGAATTTAAGTGAAATCCAAATGAAAGGATTGTCGCATGAATTCCATTGACGAAGCTCAATGGAGCTGTCCCCGTCGTCTTGCTTTATCGCGTGTAACTGTGTCTGTGTACGCGTATGATTCTCTTCCAGGGTGACTCCGGGGGACCTCTGCAGTGCCGGCGGTCCGACGGGATCTGGAGGCTCGTCGGCGTCACCTCGTTCGGCTCTGGCTGCGCCCGCCCGGGATTTCCCGATGTTTACACGAGGATACAGCACTACCTCAAGTGGATAAAAAGCACCATTGCCGCGGAGAACGATGCAGCTTCGTAAAATCATCCCCTATTTATTCCCTGGACTTATTTATACTCCACCCTCTCCTATGCAGCGCCCACACCTCCATTCGTTCTTCCATCCCTTCCCCCCCCCTTCCTCCTCCTCTTGTATATACAAGGCCGTTGCTCAGCAAGAATGTAAATATTCCCAGAGAACCAGTGTACATAAAATTCTCCCGTTAATTAGAGAATATGATCGAGCCGCTTCGACAAGCTCGCCTCGAGCAGCACTCGTAAAAACCCCATACGAAGCAGCGCCCCATAAAAACTAGCGTAATTTCGAGCGTAGGATCGCGCGTGAACCGACCTGGGGATACCCTTCGGCGAGAATCTGCGGGGCAAAGTCAGGCAGAGGCTGGTCAAAGAGGGATGCGGACAGGGCCAAGACCGATGGTGAGAACGCAAAGGAGAAATAAGATTCTCTTCAACGGAGCCTGAGATCTATCTGGGATCCTAATCGGCCAGCGGCAATTACTCTGGCGGAAAGTAGCAGTCGCAGTCGCAGTTGCAGAAGAGGATCCGTTATCTTCAACAAATCCAATCGCTCGACCGGAGGAGGATGCACCTGTCAGCCTGGAACTCCGCACGGCGCCTATTTGATCGTGAAACTCTCGAATTTTTCCCCGGTAATCGATCCTTTCACCGATGTGTACATGCCGAGCGTGTATCTCCTCCAGTCGGAGCGCGCTTATTGCCTCCTCCAGGAGGTCCCGCGCTCCGCCAACTGTGAAACTTTATTGGCCGTGCCAAAACGGTCGGCGATACCCCAGGAAAATCCCGTGGAAAAACCTCCGGGGCTTCTCCCCGCTTCTTCAAGCGCCACCGCCGCCGCCACCGGAGACTTTTTGCCACCGCCAAGAAACGTGAAAGTCCCGGTCGGTCTTCTGCTCGATCTTCCGTGGCTACTGCGAGAGCTGCCTGAGAGCAGATCTGTAGAAACAGCGCGATCAATAAAGAGTTTTCCTAAAAAATCACATTATCGGCGAAAACAGTCATTTTGCGGAGAGGAGACCTAGCGGAAGACCCAGAGGAGACCAGAGCGGGAATCTAGCGAAGAGCCCACCTTGCGCGTGTTTCCACGATCGTCCCGAAAATTAATGGAAAGCAGGAAAATGACTGGCGCGTTTGTGTCGTGTCGGGGTCGTACTTGAGGTTTACGAGGCCTAAGTGCGCCCCGCATTAAGTTAATTAGCGCGTTCTGATGCAGCGACAGGCAACGCAAGCGGCACCGGGAGGATGCTGGAAAATCGATAATTCGAATTTCCATCATACTGCGACCTTACGCAACTGCGCCGGGAAATGGCAAGCAACCGATATGGAAATCCGCCATTCCGCATGCATAGAAAAGGCGAAATCAGTGAAATAATGCCACGGGATTCCACCACCTTGGCCCTCGAGGCTACGTCCTCCCACTCCCCAATCCCTCGAAAAGTTATTTCCCGGGAATTGCGCGAATCCGCGGGAACGGCGTCGAATGGAAAAACTGAAGTAGCCGCGAAAAGTTTTCCGATTGCCCATTAAGGCGATGACGGTCCCCTACCCCCGTTCCTCCTGACTTTTCCTCCCTGGAAGATTAATCCTCCGTTCCACGAGAGAACGAAGCTACTTTCCCGCGCGGAGAGAAATCACTCGTGTTCTCCGTTGTCTTCGAGAGGAGAGCGCGCGCGATGCGATGCCCCAGGTGCGCGAGGGCCCTTTCGAAATTTACTTAGGGAACTTCCAGGCGTGTCACCCTGACATTTGCATTTGACGAGTCACGTTATCCACGTTACGCGTGGATTACTAATTAGTAATTACATTAGACACCTCTGGCCGCGTTATCGCGCAGCTGCTTTTTCTCGTCGGCACGCCACTCCCGATCATCATCATCATAATCATCATCATCATCAACATCCCCATTCGGCCTGGAGAGGTTGACGAGTAGCCGCAGGAACGTGGTGCGAGCAAATTAAAGCGGCGCCGTCGTCGCGTCTAATGAAATTGTTCGCCCCGCGACAAACTCCGGCACTCGCCGGGGCTGTCTCTCCCCGACGTGGCGGGAAAATCCCCGGGGTGATTTTCCCGCTTTTTGATCGAGCGACACCCCCGCCTCCCCCGTGCTCCAGGACGAGCGAATCCTGAGATTCCGAGTAGCTCGTTCGCGTTTCGTTGGATTCCGTGTATGTGCGCGCGCGAGACCGCGTGAAAAAAGCTGACGCTAACGTTGGCGGGCATTAGTTGATTAAAGGGTCAGTCCCGCGGGAGAGGGAGAGTTGAGAGGAGTGTCCTTTTAACATCGGCCATTCCGTCACCTCCGATAATTATCCTCTGAATTATTCCGCGTGCTCGCACGAAACGATCGCCGTCCGCACCTAACAACACGCCAGAGTACCGAACTCGCGGCAAATTCGATTTATCGCGCGCGAATTCGCGCCCTCTACGCGTCCGATCGACGCACGCTCTTCGTCTTTCGATCCTGAAAAATCGCACAGCTGTCGTGCGTGCGTGGGTGCGTGCGTGCGTGTTTTGAAATGAAAAATTGAGAAAACGGGGGTAAAGAGTACCCGGGTGAAACCTGGGGGGAAACGAGCGAGCGTGCGAAACACGCGTAAGTTTCGCGTGTCGCGAGTTTGCGCGTTGCGGCCATTCAGGTATGACAGAAGGGAGGGGGAGGGACGCGCCAGCGAGTTTGTTGGGTAAAAACAGAAAAGACGAAAGAAAAGGAGGAAGGAAGGAAGGAAGAACGGGAATAAAGGGAAGAAGGGAAGTAGCGAGAGAAGGTAAAGGAAACCGTGTAGGTGTAGGTGTTGGTGGAGAGGGGACAATTTAATATAGGAAGGCAAGGGGAAGGGCGAGTGGAGTGGAGTGGAGTGGAGTGGGGTCGAGTCAAGTCGGGTAAGGCTAGGAGGGAGATCGAGTAAGCGAGCGAGTGAGCGAAGATCTCGTCCGGGTCGTGGTGTCGTGGAGTTGTCGCGGAGTAGGACACTTTCATCGGGTCTAGAGGAAAGTGAGCAGCTCTTCGAGAGTCTTCTGCGGTTCTGCGGTTCGGCCAGCACCTGGGGGAAGCGGTCGTCCGTCGCCCGTCGCCCGTCGCCCGTCGCCCGTCGCCCGTCGCCCGCGCCTCCACGACGGGCGTCAGCGGCCAAGAAAGTCGCTCGTCCGCGATCCGCTCTCTGCCATTGATCCTGAAAAACCGGAGCGACGTGATTTTGTGATTCCTGGAAGTCGAGTGGAGTCGAGTAGAGTCACTTTCACGTCGTTCCCCAGCCGCACGTGGATCCCGACGATGGAGTAGAGCCAACAGTGCGGAAAGCTGCCATTTTAAGGTGCGAACACCCGAGTCCCC
Organism: Sclerodermus sp. 'alternatusi'; assembly: GCA_037305995.1. NCBI lineage: Eukaryota > Metazoa > Arthropoda > Insecta > Hymenoptera > Bethylidae > Sclerodermus > Sclerodermus sp. 'alternatusi'. The sequence continues at coordinate 2,396,789 of CM074548.1, forward strand.
GGAACCCAACCGCGGTTTACCCAGAATCCCGGAATCTCCCGCCCATTTCCCCGAGGAACCTCTGGACGATGACCCTCCTGCTCTTTGGCCTTGGGGTTGACCGTGTACTTGGCAAAGTCATCGAGTGATTTTCGCGTTGGAACCGCCGTGTCGCCATGTTACCATCGTCGGACCCCGACGTAGTCGTCGAGTCGAAAAGTTCCCTGACGACGACGGGGGATTATCCCGAGCTTTTTTCATCCCCCCGTTTCTTTTTTTCTTTGGAGAGCACTCCAGAGAGAGAGGGAGAGAGAGACGTAAACAAGACGTCGAGACGTCTCGCGTCCTCGCGATTCCAACTGGGTTTTATCATGGATTTCGCGTGAAATTTTTGAGAATCCGGGGAACAGCCCTATGTACGTAACTTTGAGAGTTGATAACATCTTCGGGAGGAACGGACCCGACGAGGGTCTTTTAAAAAGCGATGCGGGAAATTAGGGGTGGGGGAAGACGCGTTTTTTCGAGGAGTCTCCTAGTGGGAGAGGCGAATGTGCTGCGGAAAACTTTATTCAAAATGGCCGCCCCCTTTGTATTCCTGGCGTAGATATTTACTGCGATCTCGTTGAGCGAGTAGCTTCTCGATGGTCCCGTTTATCCACGGTGTCCTTGGTACTTGGTTTGAAACCCTCTGCCTTCTCATCGCCCATTGATTCCCTCGTAAGCACGCGGGGAGAATTGGTTTTGCTCTTAGTTAATCGGTGGGAGAGAAGACGATCCTGTTGTTTTCTTTGAGCTTTGATTTCTGTTCTCCCGCGATGGACGGCAAGAGCTCCGAGCTCTGATTGATTCGGTGGTGTATTTTTTTTTAGTGTACTTTTGGTTTGTTTTGTTTACCGAGTGGGAGGAATCGATAAAGTTCGTTCAGAATCAATTGGTTCGATGAAATTCTTTGGATTCTTGGCTGTACGAAGCTTCGATCGATAGGTGTACGTTGATTGTTCTAGGTTTGATAGCTAGCGAAAGAAGTTCGTGTGGATGTATGGGGTACGAGTATGAGTAAGATTGAAACAAACGGAATATCCATGGCATCTCCTCCAGCCATTCACCTGGGTCCCATAGTAACTCCAGGCTCTAACGAAACTTTTTCAATAGTGATCCCATTAAATGCACAGATGACTACGGTTGCCAACGAAAAGACTGACAAGTCCTGCAAGGACTGTGGAAAGAATAGCAAGCCGCAACAACACTCGCAGGAACAGCAGCAGTCATCGGTAATCTTGAATTCTAGTCGGGAAAAGAATGATAAGACCAAAGGCTGTCCTTTCCCAAACTGTACCAGATATGGACGTGCCTTCTCAAGAGCGCACGACTTGAAGCGTCATATAGCCAGACACGAAGTTAGGAAAGAAAAACTTTTGGAAGTTGGAAAACAACACATGAGAGCTTATACGGAGTATAGTGAAAACATGGCAAACTTAGCTTTATTACAAAGAGGACAGCTAAATCTTAAGATTGACAGAGTTCAGGGTTCCAACGATGGTAGAAATTTTGTTTGCCAAATCTGTAAGAAAAAGTATACTAATGAGATTAGCTTGAAAGTCCATATGGCCAGTCATGATAAGGTAAGTAAAATAATTTTGGTAAAAGTAAACTGTATAAGGAATACTCGATAAATTTCATTAAATTCTAGATCCTTGACAAAAATGTCTGTGGATTGTGTGGTACGAATTTTAACAATCTGGAGGAAGCCCAAGCCCACGTGAAGCAACACACAATGGATATTCTACAAGCCAATTCTATTTACGAAAAGGCAAATTCCTCCACTGAGAAGGATTCTAATAAGGATGATGACTTCCTTTTGGAGGAAATGTTACTGTTAAACAAGAACCCTCGATACGCGGCAAACAAATTAAGGAATAAAGCAGATTCTAATAAAATTAGATGTGACTATTGTTCTAAAACATTTAAAACAAAGTGGACATTGAGCTCGCACGTTGCAGCTCACGAGGGTCGTTTTCAATTCGACTGCGGCCAATGTGGCAAGAAATTCGTAAGGAAGAGCCACTACGAAGGCCACGTAAGGTCGCACGAAGCAGCGAGACCGTATGTTTGCGAGCAATGTGGAAAAACCTTCAAGGAACTAAAACACAGAAGAGAACATACCAAGAGGAAACACCCTGCAAATCCAAGTGCCATTCAGAGTCTTCTAGACAGTATTAGTCCGTGTGCATCCGAGGAATCCCCCGTAGATCAAGCAAAGTTTACGCTTCTCATGCCTGTTAATTTCACTTCGTAATGCTAAAGTAATTTTCAGTGTGACGATATTCTTTTTACGTACCCATTTATTTAGCACTGCTAATTTAAACAAAAAAAAAAAACAATGTAAAATGCAGTAAATGTTTTCATGTCTAGTATTAATGCAATTCACCATTAGATCTTCGAGTAAAAATGTTATTTATTATTCGAAAGAAGAATAAAATATGAAGATCTGATCGCGTGATTACGAATTTAACGATTAAGATACATAAAGAGTGTTGTTTTAAAGGTTTATCGATTTAACCGATGATGATCCTCCATTTCCAGCCTTATATCGACAATCTTTCTTGGCTATCGGTCAAATTGTTAAACTTCTGCAACAGCTATTAATTGTACACGATAGTTATATAGGCAATTGGATAGTTATACTCGCTATTTCCTTGTATACTCCGCAGAAAATTCTAAGTATATCCATGATAATGAAACTTCTAATGTGTCAAAGGAATAAAAATGAAATTCGTGTAAACTAGACTATTTTAGTACACCTTGCTTAACGATTATGCGTATAAATTACAATCGAGCGCGAACGTTCTGCTAACGCTAGCTAACATTTCATAATTGCGATCCAATAATTGTCGAGCTACCCGAGTTGACCGATTATACGAGTTTATTAATTCAATTAAACATAATGAGCTAATAAACTGATTTTATACGATACATTTTGTTATTTCGTAAAACAAAACTCTTTTGTTTTGATGTTAAATTAAAGATTTTAGTTTTTACAAATTTTTTAACGTCAATTTTTGAAGTTATATACATAGGGAGAGAGAGAGAAAGAGAGAGTGTGTGTGTGAGAGAGAGAGAGAGAGGAATTCGGAGGTGAAAATATATCGTGAATTTTGAATCGGGGGAAAGTTTTAGTTGGAAGGTTCGAAGAGACACATACATTCTCATGCTCGAGTCCTTCGTAGTCTTTAATCGCAGGCAAATCCGACAGCGTTTCACAATGGGCTTTTATTTCGGCAGGAGATAAATAACTTTGGCTTTTACCGACTTTTATTTTAAATGAGCACGAGGAAACGTCATAAAATATCGTCGACGCACTGCAATCTAAGATCGGGAAAATGTATTCAAAATGCAACAACGTACCCCAATCGCACCTTGGACACACTTCCGCCGGAAGTCTTGGAGATGATTCAGAGATTGTTCAGCCTTCGCGAGGTGGCTTCCACCATAAGACTGGTATCCAGGTACTCCTCGTACAGCAGGGAGAGATTCTTTCCCTAAACCGATACTCGTATGATACTTCTGTTGGAGTTTAGCAGCGAGGTCCCCTTGATGATCCTCTTGGTCAGGATGTGACGTTTCTTTTTGTTCTTCCTGAAGACGGTTCTTCATGGTGGCCACGACCCTTCTGAATAGTACGTTCCTCAGCATTGGCCTGAGACTGGAGAACGTCATGAATAGCATCGAGGCGAAGATGGCATTGGCAAGATTCGACCTGAAAATCGTGTTGTACATTACCCTGATAAATAACTTGGAACTGGTGAAAGGACAATATAACATGCTGCGCGCTGTGACCTGGCGTTACACCCATCCACCGCGGAAGGATAAGTTCTCCAGGCTCTGCTTTTACGCCGGGAGTCTACTGGATAAAATGAACGAACTCATAGCTCTGGCTCACTGCCCTGATTCTCCCTCGGCCGTTAGCAATCTGGATTCCAACGTGACCAATTTCATTGCTCACTGCAAGCTCTTCATGAACTTTTTCGAGAGAGTCTCCGAACGGAAATTGAACAGGTACGGGAGATACCCGGGTGCCTAGTAACAAATTTCACAAGTTGCCTTCCTCAGATCACCGTTCATTTCCGGTTGCAAGGCCGTGGATGTCCTTGACTGCTTGGCGGAGGGCCGCCAGGTTCTATCGTTCAGAGTTTCTAATAGGAAGGGTGGAGTTGTCTCCATGAGGCTGAAGTACGTGATGAAACGGGCCTGGTTCACTTGCTTGCAAGTACCTCCCGAGGAGGAGAATTGCTGGCGGGACGAGCAAAGGTTTATGTACTTGAGGCTACGACGTCTCGTAGGTAAATCTCTTGATGGTCAACCGTGTGTGTGCGTGTACTTGCGTTGGATAAGATTCTTCTCGTACGCATTCAGGAAGCATCAACGAGCATTTCTTCGAGGAGATGCGCTACGACCGCGGTCTCCTGCAAATGTGGCTGATCCCTTATCCAAGGCCACCGCCAGCATCCACGTATTCCGGCTATGGCGAGTATGCCGGCCAATTCTTTTACTACGGCAACATGAACAAGGACGCTTACCATCGCAAGTTCAAGGCTAATGTATCAGCGCACTCGAGAACAGTCAGGGGGCAGAACACAAATCGGAATTACGCAAACGAGATGAATGAATTCAATGAGAGAGATCGAAATGTGGATAACGAGGAGAACTTACGGGAGACCAAAGAGAACCCGGAAATTACTTATTTAAATCTTGTAGCCAATGTAGAATTGCGCTGCTCACCGGAACTCGCGCCCCTCGCTGTCAGAGCGGCCTTGAATTTGGATAATTACGAGGTATCAAATTGCTCAAATTGTCCACAAGAGTTCTTCCTGAGACTGCATTTTAATTGTCCGGCATCCATTGCCAATCGACTTCCTGGTAATTTTACCTGGGAACTGAAGAGTCCCGATAGACGTCGACGTAATTGTTAAAATTTTACTAATTAAGATTAAACTTTATCTTGCTACTTTTATTTTATTCGACACTTCTAGTCTGTTACAGTTATTATAATGTATGACTTTGGATAAAAGCTTTGGATAAAATTTCAATGTGACATTTTGGTAGTTTAATTCTTTTTTTTTTTATTTTCTTTTTCCTCTTACAATGTATATACATATATGTGTGTGTGTGTACGTATATATAAAACAATTAATTATTAGCAACAGCGGTCAGCACTTCCTCTTCGGAATTTTCCAAATTTTTATGTGGCATCCAAACAGTGGTGTTTAATTTCTTTGCTCTGTTTTCTAGTATACTAAATGCAAAATGATTTACGATTATACCTCTAGGAACAGCTACTCCTTGAAATCTATAGAGATTTTCTACATCATGCGACTTTAATCTATGTAACGCTGTTATTGTGGATCTACCAATTATGCCAGTGTTGCCTATCATTGGACCTTTACTAATATCTATGTGCTCTCCTAAACGATACATTACAATTCTTCCATTATTATTATTAGCTATAGAAGGTATTTGCTCTGTCTTAAATGGATTATCCTTGAAAATTTCTTGAGCAATTTCTGGTGTGGATTCTAAACGTTGAATAGGGAGTTCCTTGGTAACTAAATTAATGAATCCAGCTGAAAATGCTTTCATCTCTGAATTTGTTGGTTTCCATTCAGGTATATCTATATACACATCATACAAAAAACATCCAGACCTTATATTAGGCACTGGAAAACTATGCAAATGAACTGTAATGTTATCTTTGAATGAAGAATCTGCCACAGCACCAAGGATTAATGAACATGTTCTCCAAAATGCTGTATTGACTGCTGGTACTTCTGGTGTTCTCATACTTAATAATTTTAAACTACAATTATTGGTCAAAGGTTTATGCATGTCCCAAGGTTCTCCATTGACCAAAGCTAGGGCTGATGATTTCGAGACTCCTTCTGTTATGTGCATTGCACAGTCATGAGGAGTCGAAAGGTTCTTGTTCATAGAGAAGATAATCTCATCCTCAGGAGTTTCATATTTTACTTGTATTTTCTCAATACGACCAACAGCAGATCTTTGGCATTTCAATTCCTCATCAAATATCAAGTTTCTTCTCTTCCTAATTTCTGATTTTGATAAAGAACTCATACATCTTGATAAAAACTTTGGTTGTAATTTAAAAGTATTCATATTTACAAAGCATCTGTATTAAAGAATATCTTATATTAGCAATAACCAGTTATCTTTCTCAATTTTTAAATATACGTACTTACATGTGAGTAAAAACAACGAAACAATCAAAAATATACACGGTTTAAAATGAGATAACCTTAATTTCTAAAATCAAAAATTACTAGGACCATAAAGGTGCAACAACTAGAGGCGCGACTAGATTTAGTTTCAGGAATTAAATATTTCTAGTAGTTTGATGTCGGTACCGACATTTATCGACATCATACTACTAGACACTTAAGGCGCCACAATCCCTACACCCCTAGGCACACACACACACACATATAAAGCATCTGAGTATAATTGAAGATCAATTGAATTTCCAGTTGTCATTGAAGACACCGATGAACTTATAATAGCGTGCGAATGATTGTTATTCTTATTAAGATTAATGTTAAATGTTTTGCCAAGAGTATGTAAACTAAATATATGTGAGAAAATTAATATAAATAAAACTATTCATATGTGCATACATATTTCTTTCACCCATTTTATCCTACAACCAAAAATCCTATAATCCATGTTAATGGATTGATATATCCATATCAAATGGTTTTCAAATCCGTTCATTTTTAAGGGAAAAATCCGAAAAGTACGATTTTCGGTCGGGTTTACACCCTCCTAATTTCTGAAATAGAATGTAGTTGCGCTTCGATCGACTTCGGTAAACTTCCATTCTAACTTATCTTAGTTTGCTAAGTTAGAAAATATGATGACATCTATGAACTAGTAGTTCGACTTACAGAACTTTTGCATCCTTTGTGGTAAAGTGGTTCTTAGTTGATACGTTATGAAGGGTATCGGTGCGTGCGCCTTAAAAAACTATATATATTTATAATTAGTCTTATGTTTAAATTTATTTATAAAGCCAAATAATAATAATAATGTTGACAAATTTGACGATGATTCCTGGTATGAAGAAAATATTTATATTTTAAATAACGACTATAGTTACATATTAAATTATGATGGGTTTTTATTGAGTTGTCGCCAAACGTGAAATTAGAATTGAGACTTCTAAGATCCGATTACCTATCCGGGAATGAGCAGCTGTTGTGCATATTTATTTTAAGTGTGTTACCATAGTAACAATTGAAGCATAAAATATCCACATAATCTATATATCTTTTTGTCTTTTAGAATAAAAGAAGAGTAGAAGAATTTTAAACATCATCAGTAAACGTAAGCTGAGCGAGGAAGAGAGAAAAAGCGAGAGAGAGAGAGAGAGAGAGAGAAAGAGAGAGTTATCTAATTTTAAATCCTTATATTTTTCTTTTCGATAACAGGTTTCATTTTCAAAGTTGATATTGCATTACACCTATCTTAATTACTGCTATATTAAAAAGAAAAGTGTATCTGTTACTTGTAATATTATTCTGTATCGTACAAGTATTTCTATACGATAGTGTTATTTTATCAACGATCGACAGGAATCTTCAGGTAAACTTTTAATGATCATATGAATAATCGGAATAAAAAAAGGATTCTCTGAAATAAGAAAAAAATAAAGAAGCTCTTTTTTTTCATTCAAGTCTTTATTATATAATACACATTATTCTATGATAGATCGTTTTAATGTGATATAATAAGAAAGCAAATATAACTTCTTCATGAAGAAGTTAAAAGGAAGATTGAAGTTCAATTGCGTGGGTATTGAAATTTCATAATTCAATCCGGAAGTATATATCGAATTTCGAATTATATCGAGAGAAATAAAAGTGCGTCGCACCAGCTGATTTTGACACTTTTGCGCATGTGCTCTTTTTACCCATTTAATCTTACAGCGGGCCAATATCAAATCGATATGTTCGAATTCAGTCCAGAAGGCGTTTTGTTAGATTGCATTTCTGTGCTTCCTTATCTTTCGTTATGTTTTCTAATCACTGATAACTAAATTTAATAAATCATTTGATTCAACTTTCGTGGATTATCTATATATCTGTCATATACATTCTCAGGTGTGGCTCTATTTCAAGAGGTTTTTAACCTATATAGAAGCAAGGTCTTGGCATAATCCAAAAGCTTAATATTTATTTTGGTTCTACGAATTGAAAATTAAAATAAACAATATATTTCAACTGTTAAATTATCAAGCGACTGAGGAAACTGAATGCGTTAATTCGTTGAAAAATTATTTTAGTGTAATAGAAATTCCAAATTAACAAAAATGAAAACAATTTGGGTGATTGGTGGACCAGGATGCGGGAAAGGAACCCAATGCGACAAGATCATTGCAAAATATGGATTTTTGCATATAAGTAGTGGAGATCTTCTTCGAGAAGAAGTAGCTAGTGGGAGTCCTAGAGGAGCTTCGCTCCAGGAATTAATGTCTAAAGGATTATTTGTTCCTACGGTAAAAAATTTACTGTATCGAGTTTCTCTTTCTCGAGATCTCTCCCGTTGAACATTTAATTCTTCTATCAATAAAAAGTGAAATTACTTTAGGACGTTGTGCTAGATCTTATCAAGGAAAGAATGAATAAAGCAAAGGAGGATGGCAGTACAACCACGGGATTTCTCATCGATGGTTATCCCCGTGAATTAGAACAAGGAATTCTGTTTGAAAAAAATGTAAAAACCTATCAAGAATTCTTTTCAATATTAATTCCTTTTAATTATATCTTTGATTATTCCTCAGGTTTGTCCAGTTGATCTAATTATTTTCTTCGACGTTGCTAACGAAACAATGACGTCAAGGCTTCTAGGTCGTGCGGCTGTTTCACAAAGAGCCGACGATAATGAGGAAACGATTAAAAAGCGGATTGAAATTTTTAATGTAAAAAATGGCGAGATTGTTGAACATTACAAGGACAAAGTAGTCAGAGTAATGGATCAACTTTTTACATTTTTTGTTATTCATCGGAGCATAAAATGTAATATTGTTTTGTAAGTCAATTTTTGATTTCAGATTAACGCAGAAGGAAATATTGACGATATTTTTGCGGAAGCTAATAAGGCACTAGACAATTTAGTAGCCTAAAAAACACTACCTCATAGTCTTACGATACTCCGTATTCGTTGATTATTAAAGCTCAGATTCTATATTTATTAATAGGAAAGCAATAACTGTTATAGCTCAGAAATAGAATAGTACAAAGATTAAATTATATTTTTTAAAATATGCGAAAGTTGAAACGTATTACAAATAAAATATATTTTAAATGAAAAAAGTTTATAACACATAACACCTCAGAATAAAATGTAATGTATCTTTTAGTCTTGCAATAAATATATTTTATGCAATATTTTTATTAATCGAAATGAATTCATGTCCCATTGTTGAAAGAGTTTGATTGCGTGGTATGAAATGTAATTAGCCGAATTGCAATGGCAGTATCCTGTAATTATTTCAGGACAGTATAAGTGACTTTTGCACAGAATCAGTTTGACGAAGGAAATGAACGCAGTTGCATTCATTATAATTAGTTCACAGATTTTATTTATGATTTCTGCTAATAGATGTTATAAGATACATTTGCGCAATACGCCTCGATATAAATTAATTCGGCCTAAAACACGATCGACCAAAATCATTTTATCGAGTAAAAATGTGCAGAGTTTGGAAAAGTGTATGGAGTTTGCTGTCGCTAAAAAAGCTCTAGCCTTCAATTACGGCGAGCAAATTAATAATAATGTAGAAGTGAATTTAAACCACACGAAGTTAAAGAATTCAAATGAAACACTGTTGTGCGAAGCTCTTCAATGTCCAGAAACAAATTTTAATTCTATTACAAATGAAACAAATTTCAAATATTACAGCATGTACCCTGTTAATATTACTTCTAGTAATATCTCCTTTTTTTGATTAATTCATTCATAATGAAAAGAAAAGAAATAATAATGAGACAAATAATTTATTTAGGCGGGGGTAATATCGAATGCATTCCAAAGGCTGGAATGTTTTTATTTTCAAACATAACACTAAATTACACTGATGCACGTGCATTCTGCAAAAAATTAAATGGTTCATTAGCTCATGTAATTAGCGAGGAAAGATCTAATGGATTTGCTAGATTTATTTCTTCGGAGAATCCAAATTTTGTAGGACTCAGTAGTCAGGATAATGACAGAATATGGAAAAATGAATTTGGTAATTAGACGGAAAAGATATGTTAAGTAATGCATTTGGTTAATTAAAGAATATCTTTACAGACGAACCTTTAAACTGTTTCGAATACAGGGCATGGGGATCTGGAGAACCAACGCATTCCAGGGGTTGCGTTGGTATTACCAAACTTTCAGGTGCCGAACTATTATCCTTTTGGAAAGTTTTACCTTGTAAATTGTCCTTTCACTTCATTTGTGAAATATCTCCCTTTCAGAAATATCTCGAAGAAAAGAAGCTTTCAAAAGACCATTAGATAATAAAAATAAGTATATTAATAGAATAAATAATTAATTATTTTATAATATATGAAGAATAATAATTCGATCGCTTTTATGTACAGATATATTTAATTGGTAGAATTACAAGTAATATTAGCAGAGAAGAACTCGCATTTATTTACATTTATTTGACTTTAACTGGAATCGAAAGAAAATCTCTCGCTTGCTGTTGCATATTTACAAAAATTGAAACTTGCAATTTGCGCGATATTTTCTTTTGAAAGAAAATGCTTCCAAGCCTCTTTATTCTACTTCACCTTAAATCTTAAGAGTACCAACGACAGTAACATGCTTTTTACAGTAGCTTAAATTCGATGTAATACAATGGAAAGGATAAAATTGCTGCTTATAGAAAAAATAGAAGAAAAAAAATTATTCTATTTAAAACATCAAATTCTCTATAGTTAATAAACTTGATCGTCTTTAATATGAAGAATTATAAAAGTATAAAATCCATTTAGAACATTAAGGTATTCTAAAATAGCGATGAAAACTCACATCCTAATTTAACGATAGAACAGTCGAAAAATTGTAGATAAATGGTCATTAAATATTGGACCTTTCATATGAATGCAATTAGTACCCATTTGAATTAAAATAATTTGATATAATTGTTTCGATTAAATTACATAAAATAAAAAAATGTAATAAATTATTTGTTTATAAAATATTCATCTTATTAATTGATTATGATGATATTTTATCATGTATGTTTTACGATATACCATTGTATATCTGATAATATTGATAAGTTTGTCAATTAAAATCACAAAGCGCCAGAAGGTTTAAAAACTTTATACCTAAACATATTTGTTAACCATATATTAGTGTATAATAATAATTACTATAAATTTTACTTATTAAATAAATTTACTTATATATTACACATGTAAAATTTAGTAAACCCGCAATATTTTCTAAATTAATATTTAAGTAATACGTGTATTATGCAAAAAATAAGTCTGCAAAAAAATACTTTATCAAATATTGGCGTGAACCATTCAATACTCTTTTTTTCTTATAAGTTTTATGAATATATTACTAATTTTGTTTTTCTGTGTGTATAGACTAAAAATAGCTTCATTAAAAAAATAAAAAGATTTCAAATAGTCAACAGTTCTGCAGCTATTTGACAGTAGACAATTATGATTTCTATTCTAACTGGTGGATGAAAACTGGTAATACTTTTTACACTTATGATATTATGTGATGTATTTGCTACATAGCACCGTTTTTTAGAATCAAGCAAAAAATATAGAGTCAGCACAATTAATATGATTTTATATATATGTAATCATACTTAAAACCAGTTTTTAATTAAATTTATGGTGCATAGTAGCATTTATAGGCTTTGGATGACAATCTTTCTTATTGGTTACGTATACTGAACTTTATTATTATTATGTCACTGTTATCACCGGTCATGTTCCAACTTGAAATTCAACTTGAAGAGAAAATAGCAATTCTTAATGTAACGAGATACATTGGCACTCATTGTCACTTTAAATATCTTTAGCATATTTAGCGGTTGCGAGGCGACTGTTTATTGAACCAAAAAAATAATCACAAAACGTTTACTTAAGTTATTAATTTAAGTACTCTCATATCCTTAGTAACATACACTAGAGCAAGTTTTAATAGCAGCTTAATATATAATTAATAACCTAGAACTTAATCAAATTTAGAACATGATCTTTTTTCTTTTTATCTAATAATTTTATTCTTGTCTAATATTTATACTCCATCTAATAGGCACATACCCTTATCTTAATCTGATATTCAAAACTCTTATGCAGCCCCAGCGAAAACTTTAATAAAAATATTATTTAAAAAGTAGGCTGATTTTAAATTATTATACTCTCAGAAAATTAATTGTTGCTCATTCTCATCGTAGGTATTTAAAATACATCAAAATATACGATAGTTATCTTGGAATGATCTTTGCGGAAATAAGAATTATGTGCGCAGCGGAAAAGAAATCAAGACCAATTACATGATCTACAACATTTAAAACAATCACATTTTGGGAAATCATTAAATAATTGATTTCCTACTCTTATATAAGTATAAACAAAACTCGAAAAAATTTATCCATTTATTCACAACCCAAGTGGAAATAAAACTGGCAGTCTGAATTATATAAAAAATGGCATCGTTAAAATAAAAATATAAATGCACCGATAAAAAATATAAGCGTGGAATGTTTAGTATTCAACTAGATAAATACTGAATGATGGTGGAAAACTGAGCTAGCAGTACCACCAAACTTTTTTATGGAATTTCCGTGTTTGCATCTCTCCGATTATGCCTATTTTTATGAATATAAAAGTACGTACCAAAGGACTCTAAACTTTATTGCTTCCCGACCCATTTGTTGATGTAAGAACTGATAAGAGCTGATCGGAAAGTTGAGCCACGGTTTTTTGCAATGATGCTTGCGACTCTTCCAATGTGACAACCTTGAATTAATAAAAATGATTAATAGTCTGCCATGAGACGATAGATTTCAAACTTAAATACTCACTCTTTCTAATAATTGATTATAGACATTATATGGAACACATCCTTGATGGCCAGGCGAAGGAGTCTGGCTATTCTCGAAGGAAACATTGTCCACTGTAAGATTTTTTTCCTTATCTTTTTGTTTATCTTCACTTCCTGATTCTTGCTTTATCACAATATTGTCTAAAAGATTGGTTGGAGTTGATATTCTGTAAAAAAAACTTGTCTCTCAAAAACTATATACATAAAAATTATTAAGGCAGATTTAATTATATGATAAATTTATTTACTTTCCACTAGTCCTTTCTTTCTTCACTTCTACTTTATCCACCCGATCGGGTGAAGTAATTTTCCTTCTTTCCAATTGATTCATTTTTAACTCCTTTACCTATAAATAAAATTATTGATCGAGATAAATAAGATATTTTATGTAATTAACATTTTATCAAATCAACAATTAATATTTTACCCAAGGAGCCTTTCTTCTGACTTTTGATATAATTCCATCACTTTCGTCATCTCTCACTGGTTCTGGCATTTCAGCATTTCCGTTTGTTATATTAGTTTCCTGTTAAAATGTAAGTAATTCGGATAAAAATGCTTAATATATGACAAAGAATTCTATGGAATTTTGTAGTACCGGAATAACGTTAGCTGGTGTCATAGAAATTGGAGAAGTTGCCGTGGACGCGTGATGTCGAAGATGCTGAGAAGAAGGTAGGCGTCTGCAAGGTGCTTTCGCTCTGGAAGCTGTTAAATGCGAAAGCGGCGCTCCTTCTCCTCTTTCCACTTTGTCCAGTTCCTCTCCCAAGGCTAAATTGGTAGTATTATTACTATTATTATTCCCAGAATCAGTCACAGATTTCTTAAAGCCCGACAAGATTGGATGGTTACTAATTGTTTTTCTATCTATGCTCCCAGATGTTCCTATTGTGGATTTAGAAATTGTTTTTTTTGTCTCTGTATGAACTTCTCGAGTGTCCAAGCTTTTTCGTACATGGGCTTTCTCTACTTTTTTTGATTGATGGGAATGTCTTGTAACTGAATCAGTGGCTTGTGCAGTTTCATGCCAGTTGTCAACAATTTTTACAAAATTATCTGGAAATAGTCCTACTTGACCTCTCAGTTCACCTTTCCACCAACCTTTGTCCGGAGCATCTTTTGAAAGGAGTGTTATTATTTCTCCTTCAACTAGTGTTAATTCATCCTCATTAGCAGCCTCATAAGGGTAAAGCACTCTGCACAATTCTTGTTTTTCTTTCTCTTTAAATTTTTCTGGCTCTTCGTAGACAGGTGGTGAAACAAAATTTGAAGGGAACACTCCAACTTGACCTCTAAGTCTACCTCTCCACCACCCATCTTCCTCTTCTCCCAAAAACTCAATAGAATCATGTGGAACTAATTTTAGTTCATCTTCATTACATGGGTCGTAACTATAAAGAACCTTACACCACCGCCTTTCAGACCCTCCATTACGTAAAGTAACTTCTTTATCAGTGATAAGTTCATTTCCACTTTCACTACCACCACTACCACAAGCTGCTCCAGAAGAAGGTTCAATGACCTAGAAAATGATAAATTTACAAAATTAATTAAATTATTTGAAAATGTTTGCAGGCACATTATCATTACTGAATCAATAAGGTTTTAGTAGACTCATGTAAATAATTTTACCTTGACAAAATTATCAGGGAACATGCCTCTTTTATCTCTCAAAGTACCTTCCCACCAACCACCAATCATCATATTGATTTCCTTGATAATATCTCCCTTTCTTAATGTCAGCTCATCAGGCTCCTGGGCTTGATAATTAAACACCACAATTGCCTCCATCCTCACGATAAAACTTTATTTATTAGTAGTTATAGGAACAACACGATTTTAAACCTGGAAAAAATAATCTAACCTCGAGTCTGTCAAAAAAAGAGGGGAAACGATAAACAGTGCAAAGAACGTTTAAAGAATTACTGACATCAAGTAATCTGTTAAATGGCTTATGTAGTAAAAACTTGCAAAACTTTTAATCGTGCGTTGCAGAAACTCCTCGATCTAATTGCAAGAGGAATCCTTCGTGATGAGACCTAAATAAAGTAGCATACGTGTGAATTAAACGAACACAAGAAAGACTTGTCAAATTAATTTTTTCAGAAGACTGAATTTTTTAATACGTTTAGAGAAACTTACACAGTACATTTTGCGAATATAAAAAAGAGAGTAAATTGTCAACAATGCAAATTTAGGCGTATCCCAAACTTCAATGACAGTCCAACAAACTTGTCATGTCAGCCATCTTGGATTTCACTGACCTCACTGGTGGGCTTCGATATGTTTAAGGAATTTAATCTCTGTAGAACGCGCGAAAAGCGTAATCAGTGAATCGTGATTCACATTTGATGAGAATTCAATGAATTGTCACGTAAATGTATGAAGAGTCAAAAGGCGAAGATGAGATTTTCTTGGCGGGGAGAATGAATCATGCGCGATACACCACCGCTGCCTTCCAATTGCCTTTGGTATATCAACAATTTTTGTTAAGGCCTGATAAGAACACACGAATAATGCTTACCTGGCTTTGCGACGAGTTTACAGACGAGTATTCTTACTTCTATCTCTTTCCCTTTTACTGTTTCTAATCCAAACAGTACTCGTCATAGCCCTCCTGTTCCTTATAAAAACTTTCACGTATAGGAAAGAATGCTCCAAGAATACTAATTTCACACTCTCATTTGCATTTTAGATACAGATGAAGAGAGGTGCGTCTTTTCAAATCAATGTGAATTTATTTCTTAATCAACGAGTTTATTAATCTCGGTAAAAAGTAAGCACCTTTATTTATTTTTATTGGCCCGAACATTGAAATACAATCACTTGTACCAGCTAGAGGTACGCGTGACCAACGAATTACAGTTCTTGACAAAAAAAAATTTATGATAATTTACGATTAATTAACGACGAGATAAGATCCTATGTAAAAAAAATATACTTTCAATAAAAGGATTAAGAAAAATGCTGTCTTTCGAAATTACATTTTCTTTTTTAATGCATTTTCAAGCAATCGATTGCTAAAAACAATTGTAATGGTGATACATATACACGCATGTGCGCACTCGTGTAAGGTGTCAACCAAGTTGTATAAAAAGTTTTTAAAAACAAGTTTTATGCCGAAGACCAGCTTCGAGCTCAAAATGAAAATTCTCCAAGAGAGAAAAGAGGATGTAAAAACGATCCAGCGTTTTATGAAGAGAAATGTTTTCATTCCTGTTAGGAAAGAGATTAAGATATATATATATATATATATATATATATATAGAGAGAGAGATAGAGAGAGAGAGAGAGAACAAGAATTTTCAAAACAGGGATGAAAATGCAACGCATCGAACGCGAAAAATGTGAAAAAAGAAATAGTAAATGATTTGCGTAAAACTTGGAAAGTTCCACCATTGATAAATCTCTAATTTGTTATGAATACATCAAATATATGATCACGATGAATCTTCTCTATTGCTCTAAACGCTTTTGCTATGATGTGAGCCGAAGGTTTGCTTATATTTAATAATCACCATGCTGAAAACTTGAATGAATGTATACTGTATACAAATCTCTATTGTGATTTATAAATATATAAAAGCAACAAACGCTATACCGTCGTATTATAATCATGTACGTATATATAATAACACGCATGTATACCATTTTGCAAATAGTACAAAGCTTAATACGTCGTAACTATTTTATCTTGCGTTAGGATACGAATATGACTAAAAATCAAATGATTCAGTTATTTACCGTGTCGAGCGGTTCATGGGGGATGGTACGTGCCTTTGAATTAGCGCTTGATAGCTTCTACGAAATCGATGGTCTAATACGTTCCTTTTGGGCTCAACGCAATTCAAGGGGATATAATAAAGAAATTTTCTCTACGATCTCCAATTTCCAAAGTGGTAAGATTCTGAAAGACCTTAACCGATCGCTTTTTCTCTTTTCCGTTTACTCAAACCACGCTATCTGCTCCAATTAATAAATTTTTCTGAAGCGATTTTACTTTCATTTTCTCATAACAAATTCTTTTCGTAATGTCGGTAGGCACAATAAAGGCGTTTTTGCTTCTGCTAGCGTAAACGAATACGAACAAGAAGATTCTACATTCCTATAAGTTCGACGACTATTTCGCTTCTTCTGAATTCTGCAAAAATAATCACAATTCCCTGAAGCAAGGAGCGCAAATCTACAATAATCTCCATTTGAATCTTTTGCGCTTATTTGTTCCCACACTGAAATACTGCAAAGTGCGTAACACTAATTCGCGATAGAACGCCAGAATTGCACATTGTGTGTTTTCTGCCTTAAATTCTATGTTCCTATGTACTCTATTTATACTATAAGTTTTTCCTCATGAAAAATGCTTACAATTACATTGGTTTCTCGTGTCGTTGTGCGTTCACTCATTTCTGCCCAGCTTCCTATCTATCGTTCTGAAAATCTCTCTCGGGGAAAAGTCGGAAAACTGTGAACATATCGTTAAGCCACAGGCAGAAATGGGTTTATAAATGATTCTAATTCGCCTTGAAGAACTTATTTCCATGAAGCACAGTGGGATGATGTCATGGTTTGTATATAAAGTACTTTCGGTTTCATCATTACGTTGTTTCCACTATCGGGAAACTTATATAGTAATAAATATCGTAGTGAAACTTTACGATTATATCAAGTCACACTGCAAATAGAATTACACAATTCTACTGATATTTTTTATGAGCCAAGATCTCACTAACAGTCTTTGTGACCATATGTTACTCTTCATGATAAATTATTTGATTG
This sequence comes from Sclerodermus sp. 'alternatusi', assembly GCA_037305995.1. Lineage (NCBI taxonomy): Eukaryota > Metazoa > Arthropoda > Insecta > Hymenoptera > Bethylidae > Sclerodermus > Sclerodermus sp. 'alternatusi'. The sequence continues at coordinate 2,414,687 of CM074548.1, forward strand.
TTCCATGAAATTATGAGAAACGATTGCCAGCAACGAGTAGTTGAAGATTATTTGATAATAGTTCGATAATACACGTATAATTGACTTTTCGATAAAAATCCTTATGAAATAAATATAGTGATTATTATTTAGAAAGGCCACGTCAAGTGGGTAAAGCGCTTTGAAAGATGTCAGCACCATTTGCTATTAGTACATAAAAAGGATCATGACGAATATCGCGCTAGCAAGCAATTTCTAATAATGGAAAAGTGCTGGTCCTCGATAAGAGACATCGGTAATCTCTAATGATCACAATGCGCTTGATGAAGTCTTTTCGATAGATTTCCTTTAACGAGCTAAGCCACAAAACAACAATTTTATACTGCTACAACATGATCGCGACAAGAGTTTCCTTTTAGGCCTTTGGAGAAACATTAAATCAACTCTGATATTTTTTCTTTTGGCTCCAGTTCATTTTTCTATTACTAGTATTATGGAACTATTCAGTTATTCAGGTGTGATGTATCAACGCGTAATCACCGGTAAAGAATGAGCGTGGATAAATTGACTTAAGATTACATCATCGTGGTATTCGTCATCTTTTGGCCTATTTCGAACTGCTGAAACGCTCAAGTTTGATAACTGTTTCTTAAAGCGTGTAGAATTCTCAAAAAGACATGAGAGAAATGATATTTTTTGGTAATTGTTTGAATAAGTCGATGAAATAAAGAGAACCTAATGTCTATCCGTTAAGATAGCATTCGCACATTTCTCATTCGATCGTCGTCATTCGTGACACACATATGATAAAGTACAAGAGTGAGAAAAACCCTCGAAGGAAAGAGTACAGTGGAGGTTCGCCGCAGTTATGGAGAGCTGTAGCAATGATAAGAGGATGCTACTTCCGGTAACCCTTATCGGTCAACGCAAAAAACAAAAATGCTTTCCGCATTACACCATTTCGTGACGTTTTTCATCTCGTTTGACTTATCTCGGAAGAATCAGAGCATCCTGTTGATTCCAGGCAAATGCAATTTCCAAGCAGAGGAATTCTTTAAAACTAACACGAGCATTTCCAAGCATCACCTTGCTGGGATGGGGATTGCGCTTTGATGATACTGTCAGCGCCCTCGCGTTCGGATGCCTCGAATAAACTCGCCTGATAAGCAAATTTTCTTACTTTTCGATTCAATATTCCACTTTTTAATGCAATTTTTTTGTTTAAATAAAACATCGACACATCTTCCGATAATCTCGTATAAGCAATATGAACATTACCCTGCGCCCTCGTTGCTCGCGTATCCTCCTCGCCAAAGTGAGAAACGCTTCCTCGATATTAATATTTTCCTTGCACGATACTTCGAAGAATGGCATATCAAAATTTTCCGCTATTTTTTGACCCCTCTCAGCCTCCACAGCTCTGTGCGTCGTGGCATCGCATTTATTAGCAGCTAAGACTTTTACTACATCCGGCGATGCATTCTGAAGTTTGATATATATTTTTATTAGGAAAGGTCTCCTTCGTTCGAATCGCATTCGTCAAATGCAAAGCGATGATATTACTTCTTGAATATTTCGGAGCCAGTACGATAAGTGATTGAAGCTTTCCAGGCTGGTAACATCGTACATTAGTAGAATTCCCATGGCGCCACGATAATACGCTGTTGTTAAAGTTCTGAAGCGTTCCTGTCCGGCAGTGTCCCTTGAAATATTTTCCCAATTAACTCACACGCACGCGTTAATTTCATAAGATCTATTTTCCAGTTTCATGCATACGGGGGAGAGCATGCGTCTTTTGGAAAGGTTCAAACCACAAGAATCACGACAAATTTTCTTTACCAGGATTAAAACCAGAAATTCTTACATCTCATATTACACAGGGGATATTGGACTTTATTTGTACACTCACCAGATTTGAAGTTTAATCGGAGTACCGTCTAAATTAATAATTTTTTGCTTAAAATCAATTCCTGCAAGAAAAAGAAGTAGCGAGCAATTTTAATGAAAGAAAAACGTCAAAAGCCCACGAAGTTTGAGCAAGAATGTAGGAATGTAGGACAAAAAAAGAAAGCTCTACAAAGAGAAAGAACCGATTACTGTGGTTCTAGTTTAAGTAAATATAGAATTAAATTCTTGATAGATCACATTAATTTCTTTGTGCAACTAAAGAGCAATTAGAGCCAGTTTACTATAGTGTCGAACCGAAAGATCAGCTGCAGGAAACTGACAAGTGGTGGAGTTTGGAGTGTCGAAGGGATCAGTGGGAATAAATTAGCTCACCTATCGTGGATATGTAAATATCGTAGTATCTCTCGTCGCAATAACGATGGACGATACAGGTTTTGCCAACATTTGAATCGCCCAGCACGAGAACTTTATACGTGGCTGCAAAATCCAGCGCCATGTTTGCTTTGGGGCGGTTTTGAACTGTGTTAGGTCGACAAGAGGGTTGACTAAAGAAATCGATTTGAAGCCTGCGCCCTGTCTCGCTATCTTTAAAGCTACTTCCATAATTTTCACTGTTGATCGTAAAATATTATCACGTGCACTTTGCCTGTTTGTTTCTTTAACACTGAAATATCGAGGAACCCATCTTGTTCAATGAGAAATCCCCCTCCGCTTATCCGTACCTTTTAACGAAATAAGGGAATGAAGTCTTCGTTGTATTCTCTAAAATTACCTTATTTTTTATCATTTTTCATATTATCTGAATAATTTCGAATGCCAAAATGTTTTCGAAAGACAAATCGAAAGATGAAGATTGTATAAGAATATGAAGGAAGAAGAAAATCGTAATTGCTTTACGTTTCCCGAATGTAAAATTTGCGTGAGGCGAACTGCCCTACCCTAAACGTAAATGTGTAAATGATTTCAGGGACCTTTCAGCATGCTATCCAATGTCAGAGGGATAGATATGATAATTACTGGGTCAAGAGTTTAGCATGAGGTCACCGCGAAGTTCCTCTTTAGACCTAAAAAAAATAGTTCTGAAGAGTTCCAATCGATATACTTCATCGCAAAAATTTTACCAACACGAGTGTTAGCACATGTTTCACTTAAGGTCTTTTAAAGGAATTCTTAGGGGATGCAAACGAAATAAATAAATATATAGACGTACGTGAAATGTGTCCAATCAACATTATTGTGCAATATTTATTAAGTATTTTACAATATCTCATAAAAAAGTTTAGCACAAATTAAAAATCTCTCTATGCTTACTGGAATTGTACTGTAAAGGAATTATCTAAAAAACACTTATATTATTCTAACAAAAGCTATAAAAATTAAGACGACGTATAGGGATGTAACATAAATTATTAAAAAGCTCACTATTTGTTTAACTTATATATAAGAACTTTAACTACTATAAGTCTAAATTTGTAATTTCTACGAAATATACTCATTACTATTACTTATTCTTCGGTACGTCGTTGCTAATTGTAAATAATTATAGGCACTTTAATAATATATAGGCCTTTTCTTAAAGACGAGAAAACATCTCGATCGATAAAATCTAGTTCTATTCCAGTTATTTGATATAGTAAAGTATTATTTATATAATTATTAAGTTTCTTAAAAATTGTATGGTTTGCGAAAAATTTCTACTTAATCTATTTGATATGTAATCTTTTTTATCATTCTTAATTATAATTCTGGAGATTCAGTTGAACGTTAAAAAAAATGTTTAATCGCAATTAGACACTCTTTTGTTCATAATGGAAGTATAATTTATCGGTCGTAAAATTAAATATTTCAAACTTTCTATGAGCTACTTTAAATAAACTATTCATTGGACATTGTAGTCTGGTTATCAAAAGAATGCAATATAGACCAGTCTTTGGTAAAAAAAATCATAATCTCAAAATATAATTTTATAATATAGCACAAATGCATAATCCTATTAAGATCATACCTAACATATATGCAAGATCTCTCTTAATGTTAGGATGATCCCGTTTTCCTGCTCCAGGAAGAATGCAGCTTTTCCATTTCATGGACCAAAGTGGAAGAGCAACATGGAGAATGTCTGGTATCATAAAACCCAAATCACGAACAACCTACCAGTCATATTAATTCTTATGTATTTTTCTTTGCTAGAAATTGATGTAATTCTATTACCTGATGGGCATAACCCTCCCCTCTAACAACATTTGTAAAAAACTGATCCCAACCACCAGCCAATATATGAAGAATAGCTATCGCAGCTATTCCAAATGTTTTTCTATGCGTTATGGTATTTTTATTGTCTGCTAGATGAATAACCAGAAGAGTTGATAGCAATTCAGTTGCAGAAAAGAAGAACTGGTGGTACCATTGGGAATAAAATTCATCATTCCAATAATTAATGTAAACCCACCAAGAGTAATAGTGCGAAAAGACGGCGGTTGCAAATAGAATCAACATTGAAAGTCTAAGTCTTTGTTGAAATGCCAGCCATGTTAAATATTTTACAGTTTCATAGAATGTAATTATTCCAAGTACAATAGTAATCCATATTTTTAAGGTATTTTTGGTAGCATTAAAATACATGTGCTTATAAGAAGCAATTCCAGATTCATACGAACCTGAAATGCAGTTTTCTTTAAGATTCTGAATACTCTTAATAAATAAAATTTCTTACGAAAGATTCTCTCTTACCTTTGAAAACTGTATCCCAGCAGGAACACGAACAATATTGCTTGTCAACATCACGCGTATATTCTTGCCAAAAGTAATATAAGAAAGCTATGTGTAATGGTGGAACAGTTAATGGAGCTAATATACCCACAAACTTGGAACCCAATTTTGCAAAATTTGCATACATTAAACGTTTCAACATCTTGAGTAAACCCATGTGCAAGCTTCATTAAAATGATTATTAGAATTAAGATAGATAGATACAATGTAAAGAAGGAGCACTAATAAAACTGTGAATTTTATAGTCTTGTAATGCAGTCTAGTTTGAAGTCACTTAAATTATATAAGTTCAGTACTTTTTAGCCCTACCCAGGGAAGACTCGGAATAGTTCCCAAAATATCTGTATTTTTATCAATTACATGCAAATTATTTATAGCCAGGATACGCACTGCACTTGTATAATCGATATACAGTATTTATGCATTAAAGAGATCTCTTCCTAATTCTAAATGCAATCAAAATAAGTTTACATAAAGAAAAATGTTGAGAATAAATGTTTCCTTTTTGAAATTTATTACTGCAGGTTAATTAACTAATGTATCAACAGCGTGTGCATGAGGTGGCCTCGAATGTGAAAATTTTAGGCATGAATTTATCTACATCAAAGTTCTTAGGTCATTAACATATGGTAAATATCGATGCTTTGTTTATTTCTCAAATAATGTGTCATATCAATGAACCCTTAATTAGGCTCAAGAAACACCGGTTGCACCTGCGTTACGGTGCTTCCTGTGAAAGTAGATTTATGTCGCATTATGTGAGACAAAAATCATCTATTACCGCCATAACTGTAATTATTTATAGAAATTGTTTCTCTCTTCATCTCTTATTTATAACGTAAATGTGTTTTCATTATGAAAAGGAGCACATGAGCAATTCACTTTATGTCAAAAGTTCAAGGGACTTTCCTTCAGGACAAGAGGTCATCACTAGATGGCAGGACAATTACAAAATATTCAAATTTGAGTCCCTATTTTACCATGAGAGTCTTTTGCAAAATCAGCTTTAGCATTTCTAAATTTCTTCAAGTACATTTTTTTTCTCTAACTTCCTGCCTGTACGGATAGAACAAGAAATCTTACAAGAGGCTTTAAGCGATCTATGTGCACTAGATAAAAATTTTTATTCTCTTAACTTGTACAATTCTTGTGAAATTGTCAAATCAAATAATCGTATAAGCTCAAAATGGACAGTGTATGACACATTACTATGAATGTCGCAAAAATTACTATCTTAACATCTTATCTTCGTACTTGCTATATAAACGTTTGTCATTCTGCCTGTAATTTAGTAGATTTAACGTCTTGGGAGTCTTGGAAGTGTTGGAAGGTTTTGGATTAGAGCCGAAGAGAAGCGCATAATGTCAGGTTCTAAGTCAAATCAGTAAGTAATACTGATAATTCTGAAATTCCGCAAACATCTAGATAAGAGGCCGAAAAGAGAGTCTCATCGAATGTTTTTCTTTGCCAGAACCAAATTTTAATGCGAACGGAACTTGTAGTAATGCAGCACTTAACTCGATGAAAGAAGGAGCGCCTATCTTTTCTAGGATAATAGTATCTTTCGATTATCGTTTGGAATCAGGGCAAACGCGTAATAAATCATCCGGGATCATGATTTTTATTCGATACTATCCACTACCGCGAGAAAGAAAATGAGGAAAAACGTGTGTTTTCCACATATACTTATACGTTCGAGAACGATCGCGCTAATTAAAGACATTCGCCGGAATACAATAGCCACTGATTAAATGGAAGGAAAAGGGTCACTTCCCTATTACCTGCGTTTCTCTTCGCGATTAGCCACTCTGGGGATTTGTGACTTCGATCGAATGATTATTCGGGAAACTTTTCTTTCAGAAACGGCAGAGAAGCAGATAAGAGAGATGTAATAATCTCCTTGAGTGATTCAGACGGCATTTCGAGCATTTCCGAAGACTTGGAAAATCTGGACATGGAGTAAGCAAATTGAGAAAACTTTACGGGAGAGTGTAGTTGAATATTTCGATTTCTATATAGAGTGACATAATTTCTCAAAGGAGACATCGATCCATGAAAGTTGCACGTAGACACACGGGGAACTTGTGATCAATGGCATTATAAACTCTATTTTCCGAGAAGTGGGGTGGTGCAGCGCTAGAAAAGAATTCAATAGGCAAAAAGTGTATTGGTAAAGGAGAGTTTTTATCGTTTCTTTAACATCGAAAAGAAGGATTTAACGTTAAAAGGCGCAAGGTTTGGTATAGAGCTGCGCATACCTCGCTCGTACTGTTTTATGTTGTTATCATTGTTAGCACCTTCCGGTCCGCCTTCGCGCTCTGCCATAATGATATTGACACCAATTTCGCTATCCGTGAATAACCGGGTCATTGTCTTAGATACACGTTGAATACCAATGTACGCTATACATATTAGAAACTCGCTGCAGCGACTCTTTGATAAGAGCGATCCATAATCATTATGGATCGAGCGGAAGTATAACGATGGCAAAGATTTCCATCCACTGGGTGGAGGACAATTTCTTCGTAGGAGTGGGAGGAGTGGAACCGGCCGCGATATCGATCGTCAAAGTGTTTTAATTAATGCTTGGCTCTTTAAACGAGTTCATGAGAAAGCATTTAACCACTGACAAAATGACAATGACAGTTTAATCGTGACATCCTGCGGTAAAAGGTGTGTTTAGCGTTTCCTCGACGTGTGTGGCGTCGATCATGGGACCAAGCGCACACGAGGAGGGAAACCACAAAGAAACCACAGAGTTTAACATCGGAGAACTCGATAATTATGTTTCATCCGAGCGTGGAATCGTGTTGGGTGGATTAATATCAGATCGGATCGTCCCGATATAAATCTCAAGAGGAGAATCTCAGCAACGAACTCTTTATCGCGAATGATGGAATTATAAATTTTTCTCAAGGAGCGCCTCCGTGTAATTGGGTTCGGCCAAAAAGGTAACGAGAAACTCCGGCGTCTCCTCTCTCTCGATAAAATAGCATTTAATTGCTCTGCACGATCTTTTCCGCTTGCCCGATCATCAAGTTCGCGGATCTCATTGTGAATGGGAGCCTAACGAGTAAATTGTCCCGTGAAAACAAATCCTAATGCTGTGTGATGAAATCTCGATTTTCTCCCGGAATTTAGGAATCGTTGGTATCGCGCGAGCCAAATGGAAGCGTGAAGCGGTTTCGCCGTAGCGATCGAAGAATTCTCGAGAACAATGGCTGCTTCTATCAAAAATTCCTCGGATTTATCGTTGGTTAAACGGTCCCGCCGCTAGGAGTTGGCTGAACGAGAGCCCGTTTACCTTTCTTCAGGTATTTTCTTCATTCGCATAAATCGTAGCTCTTCTCACGATTCTATCTGGCAAACGGTAATCGCCCTTAACGTTACGAGCGAAGCCGTGTTTCTCTTCGTCCATCCACCTATCTATCCTATCTATTCGCACGTGGAATGGCCGCCGGCGAAACTTACATAAATTAGATAGATGACTTACGTAACGCGAGTCATTTATGCTTTTACAAAGATCCACGAGAGCATTTAATGTGGTTTCTCATGCGAGCTGTTGGCTGTTGGCTGTTGGCTGTTGGTTCGGGGCTGTGGTCCAGCCGTAACCATTCTGCTAGGTCGCGAACCATCTCCGAGAGAGCATGAACCATCATCTCGCTCGAATCCGTGATCCTTTACAGTTTTTCCAGCTTCATTCCTTCCGATACTTATACTCGCGGAATACGGTCATTGTTCAATGGCTACATTCGGCGCGCGGATGGAAAAACTCTTCCCTCCGCAGAGCTACGTCGGAGTTATTGGATTTTATTGGGAAATTCTCGTGGACAAAGTCATTCGGCGAAAGTTGTCTGGCCAGCGGTGAAAAATGTTCGACTCGGTTTTCCTCTTACTCGTCTCAATCTCTATAGCTATCGCCTGCCTACATCGTGTTCGCGCTAATAAAAGTGTACAGAATTGCACAAGTATCGAGAAACGTGGTTGTGATATTTAAGGAGTGCGTCTGTTCAACGGCAACAGCCACGTTCTCGAAGAATACGAATACTTACTGGATGGCAAGGCGGGAGGCAAGGTCTTGGAGAATGAACGCCATTGGGAATAAGAAGGAAGAACTTTGAAAGAATCTTTTGTTTCTTTGAAATTCGCGAGGCTCGGCATTGTTACATTTCCCGAGGCATTTCTATAGATTCTCGCTGATTTTTATCACTATCGACAAACGTTACGTCACCCGCTGCTGCTGCTGCTGCTGCTATCGCTTGCATTACGACGATCTCCACGCTACAGTGTCGAAATGACACATCGAGGGTTTGAGAATTGATTTCCAAGCGAGTCGACGGAGTATCGCGAGGGATATCCGAGAGGGTACTCGCGCTGTACGACGAATACGCGGGATTCAAATTTATTCTCAAATGGGATTCTTGCGCGGAAAAACGTGGCGTGGACTTCCACCAATTTGCGCGAGTCCGCTCGTCGAGGCTAATTAATCATACGTCGATTTACGAGCTCGGTGGACGAAAGCCGCTTGACGAGAATGGCGGAAGCAACGATTTTAAGTGCAGTCCGAAAGACATCTCCGGACAGTCTCTAAATTTATCCGCGGAGCGCACTTATGCGTAAGAAACCGCCGAGCGATTTACGCGTCTGGAACTCCCGGCACGCGACTCGGCTTATATTTTTTTTCTCTCGCACCGCCACTCCAGCCATACGCAAACACCAGATTTCGAGATTCCTCTCACGGCCCGATTAGACCCGAAGCATCTGTGCGTGGTGGAGGTCCGTGGGGGTCCCTTGGCTTTTCGCGAAAAAAACGCGGGAATCGAGGAAAGTTCGCCTCTTGCCGAGCGTCTCGGCGAATGGACGACCTCGCTACTTTGACCGATCTCGGCAAAAAATGTGAAAAAGGTTGCCGTTTGGAGGACGCGGGGGACGGTGTTTTTTTTTCATTTTTTTAATATTTCTTTCCTCTCTCTCTCTCTCTCTCTCTCTCTTTTCATCTGGAAACTTTCATCTCCCATTCGCCACTCTCCGAACTCATTCGTTTCACTCCGAATGTGAGTTATGTGGCGGTTCGCCAAATTCTCAAGTCATCGTCGTGCCACCAGAAATTACAAACGTGGTATTCGGCTAGTGTTCCCGCTCTCATCACCCAATAGCGATAAGTGTACTTATCGCAAGAGCCGCTCCTCTCTGCCACTAATAAGTCCGCGGGTCGTTTGCACTTTATAGTATAAATTACGCGTCGACTCGCGCATACCGCGGGTCAAGAATTGTATCGGAGCTCCTGCAATTGCGATATGTTTCTTGGGCGGATTGTTACTTTGAGAAATACGTCAGGGGAGAATGAGAATCTCGAGGGTCTCGACGCGAAGATACACGGAGAGATAGAGGAAGAGCCCGAAGAAGCGGGGGAAAAAAATGTTAAAATCGCATTTCACGTGGAATCGAAGTGGATTTAACGACGCCACCTGTGCGGATGGGTAAATGGAGAGACGCTTGCGCGTTTATCTACACGTATATGTATATTTCGTATGAAACCTGCGCGCCACGAGGTCTTCCATCAGTCCGAGTCGTCGTCGCAGTGCGATACGGTCGATAGGAAATCACGTTGTTGCCCGAGCGAAGTTGCAACTCCGAACGACGTGCTCGGCGCCCTTTCTCTCATCCTCTCGATTTTCAGCCGCTCTTTTGCATTTTCGCGATCGTCCGAAAAATCTTGCAAGTGCCGAGCTACGCGATCCATCCATAAATCATTCTCTTCCCCGGTCATGCCCACTACCCTCGACGAAGAATCGTCGTCGTACATCGTCGACGCTCGAAGCAAAACTCCGTTTGTTCGTCGCGACGAAGATTCTCATGGTCCCTGACTTCCATCGCAAAAGATTTCAAAGTTTTTCCTCGATCCTCGCTGGGTTCCCGCCGGTCCCTTTAACAATTTCTGCCTCGACCCTCGTTAAATTACACAGATGCGACGAACGCCCTCCTTCTCCTCCGGCCATTCCATTCCATTCGGTTTCGTCACGTCAGCAAGTCGAGACCACGTGAGCTCGACTCTCTTGCGACAATAACGAAAAAATGTGCAACCTTTTGAAAATCCATCATCGGTGAATAGCCGGGGGCGGGGTGGTGTGGGGTCGGGTCGCGCTATTAAAGAACTCAACGTCGCCCCAAAATTAACGATCGCATTTCGCCGGAGTGGAGTAAAGCGGAAAATGTGTCTGCTCGTCAGCATTTTCTTGAATCTCTCGTGCGCCATGCGACAACAGTACAGACCTAGTGTAAATAACACCCGGTAGAATTATGTCAGGTGTGCTGCTGTCGCTGCTGCTACCGACGCCGCCGTCGTCACAAAACTGATAAGCGATAAAGGTTCTCGGGATGTGTTTACCTGCGACCGAAAACCGATAGGAGAGGAAGAGGGAAGCCAGAAGGCTAGGGGTGAGCGGCAGGTAACGGGAGATCCAGGTAACGGAGGAAACGACTCGTCAGTTTTCTGCAAATTCTCGAATAAACACAAACTCCGACCAATAATTCTCCTCGTGCCTTCGTCGTTTGTCGTCGCGTACTCTCTCTCTCTCTCTCTCTCTCTTCGTCTTCCTCGTGTTTACGTTGAAAGTGAGTAGGAGGCACAAGTGCGGATCGTCGTGCTTCATACAGTGTTGTGCTACATCGCGACGAGACTCCCGAAGGATCCAGAAGGAGAAAAGAAAAGAAAAGAAAAGAAGCATCGAGAGAGCAGCAGGAAGCATCGACGCCTATGAAGATATCGCGGAAGAATTAGGAAAACCATTGAGGTGCGCGTGGTCGGGGGTGTAGCTGAAGCGATTGGACGTTCGTGAGATATCGATTGGTCAGAGTTGAAGGGGATGTTCTCTTGTTAGTCATCGGAGAAACTTGTGCGGAGAGTCACGTGGCGAAGTGACCACTGGTTCATAGAAGGAGAGTGTTGGTGTTGCATTCGTCGGCGATTCGAGCGATACAGCTCGGGGGTGGCTGCAGCCTCGCGCCAGGTCGGCGACGTCGCGTCGACGGAGAGAATCGATTCGTTGCTAGTGCACGCGTTGCCGGTACAATGACCTCTAAATCCGGAAGATCCTATAGTGTCAGGTAAGGTTAGGTTTTACGAGGTCCTTTGTGCCTCGGTTGCTGCGAGGACCCGTTTCTCTCTCTCTCTTTTCTACTTTCACGACGAGAAATGTAGAGAAATAAGAGAAATAACAGGGAGAGACAGACAGACAGAGAGAGAGAGAGATTTTTCTCGAAGGAACGTTTCCAAATGCCTCGGTAGATTTGCTACTTGCCACGGCAAATGAATCGACCGTTCGCGATTTGCCAAGGATTAGCGGCCCATTCACGTTTCCTCGAAGACGAGGTCGATAATCCAGAGAGCAAGGTCACGTGGAATGATGGGGTAGCAGCCCTTGGACAAAAAAGAGGCTCGTTTCCTGTTAGTAGTAGAGCATTACGCGACAAATCCGACCGAGAAATTTACGACGCCGTACACCAGGCAGGAACGGAGTCTTCTCATAATTTATGACGTTGCTTCGGTGTGCTTGGCCTCCTCCTCCTCCTCCTCCTCCGGACAATCCTCCAGTTGCCGGCGCGCGGACATTTTCCTCGCTCGCTTTTTCCTGAGAAACTTATCGAAATTCGCCCTCGAATTCGCATTTGGTCGATCCATGCATGTGCAAATCTCTGTATCCGTGCGTGTGTGTACGCGCGTTGCGTATCGCGTGGACGCGATAATAAAATCGAATGGAGAGCAGAACTCGGTGGTTTGCATTGTTGCCTTACCGCTGCTCGACACAAAAGAACGCTATTTTCTGCCAAGATCCGTGTTACGTGAGCGGATGACCTCGAGCGCCTCGCGTTTTCTCAAATTCTCCATTGAAATTTCTCCCGCATTCAATATGGCGGTCCGCTATCGTGCAAATGGAGTACTGACGCAACCAGGAACGCGCGACTGCTGCACGTAATCACCGATAATTAGTCGGTTGATTGCGCAACTTCCATTGTCGGTTAATTTATTCGTGGCGGGAAACCGCGGCAGGACCCCTTCCCTCCCCGCCGTTTGCTGAAAATCCAGCGAGGGAGGTTCCCCGGCGCGATTAAATTACGCGTTTCCACCCATGCGGCGGACTCGATCTATTTATGGACGACGGGGTACCCCGTCTCTCTGATTTTAAGCCGCTTTCTTGCCTCGCTCATGAATAACTTTGCAGGATCAAGAATTTCGCTGATGCACGCGCGCGCGTGTGGGTGTCATCGATTGTTTCCGCGATTATCGTCAAGTTCATCGCATTCCGCCGATCCCTCGGGAGGAGGGGCGCGCCTCCCGCGACAGTCAATACGCTTTTGCGTCGATCACGCGACGACGATTCGGACAATTCGCCGACTGGATCGATCTCATTTTTTTTTTTCATCGATTCGTCGTTTCACGGGCAAAGTTCGCGAGTTTCTTTCCTACCGAGATTCCGTACCGCCGATCGTGTCTCCTGCTCTCTGCCCTCCTCCTCCTCCTCCTCCTCCTCTACCTTCGCCGTCTCTTACCTCCGCTTGCTCGCTTGCGCAACTCTTGCCGCGCGCGACCTTGAACCCGCGGGTTCTGCCGCTCGCGCGGATGCAAAGGTCTCTCCCGGCGAACGGGTTTGCTCGGGGATTCGCCCGGGACTCGTCGAATTCGAGCGGGCTCGAGAAAAATGCGCGCGGGGATGTGGTCGGGGGTCGACTTTGGCACGAAACAAGTTTTATCGCGGTAAACAGTGGCGGGTAACGAGGGATCGGCGAAATCGCCGAAATTGCCTGGTTAATTGCCTGGCAACGAGATTACCCTGCTTGATTCCGCGATGAAACTTCCGAGCTTCGATAAAGCAAAGTCATAGCGAAGTTCCGCGAGAGAACGAACGAACGCGCCATGCGGCCTACGAGAAAAAAATGTTGCTCGATGAATAAATTACACGTTTCGCGCGCGTTACACACGCCATTTGCATGGAAGATCGATAAGACCGTTCCGGGGAAATCCATTAGCGACGTAATTGCAATTTCGACGACGTTTCTCTCTCCCGAAGGGACTTCCGCTCTCGTCGCGAGATCTCTCTGGAATTTTTCACGCGTTCGAGACAACCACCGCCGTGATTTTCGCGAATCCAATCGCGCGTTTCCGGCGTGGATGCGCTTCGCGAAACTCGACGATCCATCGGATCTCGATCGATCGATCGATCGATCGTTGTTTCCCCACTCGCGTTTTACTGTAAAAAAAACTCAAGCTCTGGCCGCGGTGAAAAGTTCGCGGCTTCGAGAGAAAAAAAGGATGGTCGGTTCCCGGTGGATTCGGGGGACTCTCGCGCGAGAAATCTCCGGGAAATCTTGCGGCTGCCGCGGGCGCGCGCGCGCGCGCGCGTGCGAGAGCTACCTACCTAATAATCCGAGAGTGAAGAAGAACGAAAGAAGAACGAGTACCGCTATTCCAGCTGACCGGAATCACTGCTCTGGAACAAGAAGAGGCATTCGTTTCTTGCCGCGAGTTCAGGAGTTCTCCTCTCCTACTCTCCCGCGCCACGTGCTGCCCTACATTCGCTCTTCCGTCGGCGATCCGTCGTCGTTCGAAGGAAAATCCGAACGGGGCAGCGATTGCGATATGAAAGTCCCGCCGATTAATCCTCCGGAGAAGAAGCCCGTCGCGTGGTCCGCGGAAAAGAAATACGGCTTCCGCGCGAGAAATCCAATATGGCGGTAAATCGCGGGAGTGCGATAACCGCGGGGGAGAGTCGAGAAGCCGCGGCGAAGTTTCGCGTGGAAGGAATCGCGTGGCACGGTCGTCGCACGACGCGGAGGCCGGGAAAACTGAAAAGCGAGGAAAGAAATTTTCGCGTTTGCGAGTCGACGAATCCGCGCGCTGTAGTTGCAGGTCGCCGGTAGTTGCTGCAGCTGCGGCGCACTGTCCAGTTCGTTAAGGCATGTGCGCCGAGTAACGGCTAATTGGCCACCTTTCCTCTCGGAGAGGAGAGGAGAGGAGAGGAGAGTAGAGGAGAGGAGTGGAGTGGAGAGGAGAGGAGAGAAGAGAGGAGAAGAGAGGAGCTCTCTCTTGCTTACTCGTGGCCGGCACGTTACCGCTCGTGCCAGTTTTGTCCGTTCGTTTGAAGCGCGCAAACCTCTCGCTGGCCGCAACTGCAGTTATGAATCTGTCTCGGTCTACGAGTCCGGCGAAGGAATTTGCTGACTCCGACTAACCATGGAGGAGGCTTCCGTTTCTCGCGGAATCTGCGAATAATCGAGTCGAGGAAGCTCTCGTCTTCGTCGTCGTCGTTTCTCTCCACGCACGGACACAGTGTAGGTGGAAAAAGAAAAGTATCCTCGTGTGCAAATCGATCGGTCGCACGTGCGCGCGCGCCATTGCAATTAAAAGCAAGGCGCGAATCGACCGTGGCAGATTTGCTAATCGCGCGAATTGCGAATGTGCCTACTGTGCTGTAAAACGTAACACGCGCGCGGATCGTGGCAGGGCGATCGCTCTGGAAGCGTTTCACGAACACGACGAGTCTCTCCAAAATGGTTTTGCAAAATCCACCCGATAGTTCGCGATAGTTTTCCGACTCGCGCGCGCGCGCGCGCGAGATTCTTTCAACGGCGACTGGGGAGATTACAGGAATTATCACAGTGATTTTCTCCTCGGCATTTTCGGAATACGCCACGACACTCGATTCTCCGAGAAATATTTTTTTCTGGGATCTCGTTTCTCGTTGGGTTTTTCTTTTCTCCGTCCACATCGCCGACACCATCGCCATACCATAGCCACGCACCATCGCCACGATCGCTTCGTCCATTACGCTGGAGTATCTCTCGAGAGCGTCGAGGGAATCCGGCGCGTAACTCGACGGTTTCGTTAGTCGAGAGGATTAGCGGCGCCGGGAGCGAGATTTGTTCGGCATGGATGACATTTGCAGTCGAAACGGAAATCGAGTTGATCGCTCGGTCGGAAAGCCAGAGCGGAGAGTGCCCCGAGAGAAACTCGCTTCCAATTGTCTCGTGGAGACCCAGCCTAAGAAACTCATCCACGACGTTACGCAAGGCTAACGGCGGACCAACGAGTCAAGAAGCCATGAACACGCGAAACCTTCGCGTCTTTTTTTTCTAGCCAGATCATTAAATCTCACGACAAGGCACTAATAACTTCCGGCCGGTCGCTCGCTCCTCGAACGAACGAGCGAGCGGTACAGCCATCGTCATTCTCCATTATCCATTTAATTACGCCAATGCTAATTTTTCATTAACGCGTCCTCCAACACCTCGGGCCAATTCGACGCGGAAATTTATCAGGAGCTCCCAACGAGTCTCTTCCCCTCGACCTCCTCCTCCTCCTCCTCCTCCTCCCTGTACAGTCATCCCGCGTTTAACTTCGAAGCCCGTGAGTTTTCGCGCGATTCTCAGTGCGCATCCGTGCGCGTAGCGGGAATATTTTTTCAGGCTGAGCATCGCGTGTAATTCCACGATGGAAAAACGGCTGATAAAATTGTCAAGTAAATATAGTCCGTCGCGGGTTCTCGCACGAACGACGAGAAACTCCGTGATAAAAGACATTGAAACGTTACGCTTCCCTTTCCGTGCGCGAAGGTCGCGCTTGTCTCTAGCCGTCCGTCAAAGCAAACGGCAAAACGTTTATATGGATTTTTTAGCCGGCCAATTCGTTTGAAAATATTGCGGTCGAGGTGAAATTTTCTTTTCGCGAAGCAGCGCGTGGGCGAGCGCGAAACAAGTGAGTCAATTAATCGACGAGCACGAAGCTCGAAATTAATTGAATCATTTAACCACGCGCGCGGCGGCAGCCGCAGTCGCAGTCGCAGCCGCAGCCGCAGCCGCAGCCGCGGCAGCAAAAACACTTTTGGCTGTTTCTTGGCCTCTGAGCATGCAGGAGGAAGTGAACGATGACGAATAGATCGCTGGGTTCGCCTGGGTCTTTCCTCGTTCTTTCGGCCAATTCGAGGATCGAGATCCACGCGGGCAGAGAGGAGAATTCCGACGTCATTACCGAGGAGACGAAGCTGAATTTGTTCTCACGAATTAAGTTCAATAAACTCGACTGTAGCGGCCACGTGTAATAAACCGGCGGCGGAACCGCGAGAGAGCTCGTTTAGAAGCGGCAAAGTTAGCGAGCGAAAAATAACGCTGCTTGCCTCGCTTTTACGAAACTTATCAATCGCCTATGGCACCCTGTAACGTTGCTTCGAGAAAAATTACTCCGGCCGAATGCAACCTGACGAAGTCGTTAAAAGGAGAGAGAGAGAGAGAGAGAGAGAGGGATAACGATAACCAGTGCGAATCAAGAGGAGAACGAGCAGGATTCTTAGGAATGAACCAATGGCCAATGGTTTTTGCAGGTCCCCAAGGATCGGGGGTCCGCTCTCGCAGTCCCTGGCGATGATCCCTCCCACGATGCATGGCCACCACGAGTTCAATCAACCCTTGTCGAGGGTCGTTATGGTACGGAAAACCGACCAGAGGACCTTCAGCAAGGGTCGTCGAGGTGGAGAACCACTGCTCGAGACCGTCACCAGAGAAACCGTCGAACTTTTCAACGGTGGTCGTGCAGAAAGGAAATACACCTCGGAGACCAGGGATATCGTTGCACCAAAGTCTAACAGGTAAACGGATCGCGATCGTTTCCAGACTCCCGTGAAAAGAAAGCATGGAAAATTGCATCGATCGCATGGACCGAGTGTGGAAAACACTGAGTCGATTAACTAGTTGAGTTTCTTACCTCAAACTTATACTCGGCGTATTTCCCCTTTTTGCGTACACACTTAACGAAATAATATTTGGATAAAACTGTATTTTTCTGGATACCGTGTTGCGTGCATGCATAGGTTCTTTTGAGGGAGCCAGAGTAGTTTCGTCCTCCATTTGGCAAAACGAAAGTAGACGTCGAAACTGATTGATTTAGTTATCGTAAACAAATTCCTTGTAGTATGCCCTCGCTCAGCGTAAATGGAACTAGGAAGAAGGTGGTCGGTTTTGTCGACCAAGTGTCACCGGACAGGTACTACTACTACTACTACTACTGGTTTATTACGCTCAATTGTCAATGATCAATCGCTATCAATTATCGCTTCGGCGGAAGAGACTGATCGATGGCTGAATTTTCTCCTCCGACTTATCCGCGGCGACCGGTGAAACTTTTCCAAAAGCCATGCGACTACCATGAAAATTAGAAAGCCGCGAGTAGCTCGCTCTCCTGGATTTTACTTTCGTTCCTCGAATTCCATGATTATAGGGAGAAAATGTGCGTTTTCGAAATGGACGTTGGGCGGTAAGAGCGGGGTGGCGTTTCCTTGCAACCGAGCGGTGGAATTGTTGTTATTTGCGGAGAAGAGATCGGATGTCGTGGAGATAATTCGAGTACTAGTCGGAGTAATCGGTTGTCCGCGATGAATGTGATTCGGAGGAAGGAGAATCATCGTGGCGCGTTGATATCCTGACGAATCATTTTTTCTTTCTCTTCTTTTCTCTGCGAAAGTGAAAAATCTTCAGCCTTCCGTCAGCTTCTCTCTCCCTCGTGCATTCGCCCGCTGAATACTGAGAGGCTGCGATCCTCGCGAAGACAATCGTGAGTTTCGCTCATGTTTTATCATTCGTCGCGAGGATTCCATCGCGTCGCTTGGCGCCTACGCTCGAATGTTTACTCTCGACACCCACCAGCGGATCGGAGGAACAGGAAGACTCGACCTGACCCGAGGTTCGCTCGCACGGTTGGCATTCGCCGCCGCTTGGACTTCCACGAGAATTCCCAAAGAAAATCAACGGATTCTACGCAACCATCCATCCATCCATCCATCCGCCCATCCGTCCGTCGTTTCGGTTCCATCCATTCGAGTGGATGCGGAAAGTACATCGGGTGTCTCGTCATTAATTAATTAGATTGAAATTAGACGTCTAGACTCCTTGATTCGCGTACGTTCACCTACCACTTATGATGTGTAACTCGAGCAAACAGTATTCAGCCCGCTAATGTAAGGTTAGAGCGGTAGATTAGAGATAGAATTAGATGCTACACACTCGATGCTCTCACAGTCAATTGCTTCGTACACCACCACCACCACCACCACCACCACCACCACCATCACGTAATAGCCATTTATGCGAATCGCAAGATCAAGATCGTTCATCCTCAGTCTTAACCTTCTTCGTGTCTACCCTATAGCTGTTGCTATAAATGGATTCTTAAACACTCGCATACTACTTGATTCTTCTTCCTTCTGCTTCAATTGTCATTGCAGATAGTTTATCAGTATCGGCGAGACTACGTATCCGATGATTCGTGCGCTAAAACGCTTATTATTTTTCAATGTGTCTCTCTGCAAACTCAAGTCTGATCATTCTTAGGTTTCTCCACTTAAAGCTCAAAATCGTCATATTTGCCACTTTAACATATATGTACATAGCGTTTTTTTGTTTGCGTTCTCATTATAAAATATTACTATCGCAAAAGTTTTTAAAGTCTCCTCCAAAGCTGAGAGAATCGATTCTTGACGAAAGCTGATCTACTTTCTTTCAGGTCTAGGACAGATTCTGTCAGGTCAAAATCGCCATTGACAGCATCACCGGCTTCCCCAGGACCATTGACAAATTCTTTCACTAGCAGTTTCCACGGTAGCTTAGGTAGCGATGGGATGTCCTATAGTAGCGCCAGATCGTCGTCAGCTTCTCCGGATTCCGCTAGATATTCCTCGGCACAGGTGAGTTTCTTTATGCGATTAGCTGATTTCGATGAAAGAAAACAACGAAGCGCGAGAGGAAACGAAGATAAACGATCGTGGCTGAGCTTCATAAAATTTCTCCTCGTCGCAATCTATCCTACTTAAAGTCAACCTCGCTCGGAAGAATGAGCGTGCTGAATCTTCGGTAATAATATCAGGTGCGCTTGCGACATTCGAGAAGTTCCTAGGTCAATAACACGCTGTTTAAAGACTCCATGATTCATCCCGTTGCATTATGTGCCCCTGTGTTGCATTATGCTCGAGCGCCGGTGCTCTGGTACTTCACGTTTACCTTTTGACGAGAGTGAGCCATCTGTCGATGAGTCAGGATCATTCCCTTTCTCAGAGACCGGTCTAAGGTGATAAAATTATCTCGCGCGATAGAATCGAGATAGATGCGAGTTGTGTCATATTTCTGCAAGTTTTGCCCGAGAAAATGGATCCAAGTTTTGATAGTAATGGGGATAGCTTTAAAGGGGGAAAAAACAAAAAAACAAAAAAAAAAAACTAAAAAAAAAGCACAAAAAGGCCACTCCGGATTAAGATTATAGAAAAGAAACCACTTGAAGCTATCGTTATTCCGAGTAAAACGAGCAACGAAGTGTCGTCAGTCCATTATCATCGCATCAGTTTCAAGCGAGTCGAGTTTTACGACCTTAGGCGTGAAAACCTGCAATTACGCAAGCGTGTCCTCGTTCGCTATCTGACCGATCTGCTTTGCCTAGGCTGACACTCGTTTCCCAGAGCAAACGAGCATTTTTACCGCCTGACCATCAAACCGGAAGTCCCGCGACTCCTTGTTCACTCTTGTGCATAAAACAGTCCTTCATCGGTCCTCCCTCCTTCCCTTCCTCCCTACCTCTCTCTCACACTCTCATTCTCTCTCTCTCTCTCTCTCTTTCTCTCTCTCATCATAGAGAATCCAACGATTCTCTATACGATGATGGGAAATCGTCCACCAAATCAGTTAGTTCTTCTTGGGTCTCTCCGCGATCCATTTATCGCACGTTTGACTAAATTTACTTTTCCTTATGTTGTAGATAACAAAGACTGACTCGCGTAAACAATCTGTGCGCAGATCGGGCCCTCCTAAGGAATTTATTAACATGTGCCTCGAGACGCACAACTTCTACAGAACGAGACACGGTGTTCCACCATTAAGACTCAGCAAACAGGTATTCGGATCAAAGCGTTGACCTTGACTTTCTTTTTTCCGTCCATCCACGATTGTCTACGACGAGAGTGCTTCGATCATTTTCAGCTGTGCAAGACGAGTCAAGACTGGGCCAATATTTTGGCAGCTAAAGGTAGATTAGAGCATAGGATAAATATCGATTATGGCGAGAATCTATTTTGTATGTGGAGTTCGAATCCAAAGACAGTGGTGGGTGGCGAGGAGCCGGTGAACGAATGGTAAGTTTCCGGGGGAAGGGAGAAATGTTAATTCTACACTCTTGATTGTATCATCAATGATTGGATTTTTGCGTTCAGGTATGCCGAAGAGGCGCAACATCAGTACGGAAAGGAGCCCACTACCCTGAAGACTGGCCATTTCACGCAAGTCGTTTGGCGGGATAGTACAGAATTGGGGGTTGGAATGGCGAGAAATCGAAACGGTGAGATCTACGTCGTGTGCAATTATAATCCAGCAGGCAATTTCCTCGGCAGCTTCTCCGACAATGTTCCGCCGTCCGGTGGCTCGAGTCCCGGCGGCAAAAGGATAACCATCCTAGACCCGAAATACGAATTTATTCTGGACGAACAGGCGTGGCAACAGGAGGCTTTGTTGGTTCATAACGAGTACAGAAGAAAGCACAGAGTTTCCGATTTAAGACTGAATTCGGAACTAACTGCTGCCGCCAAGGTGATTTTGGTTATAAAATTAGACAAGTTCGATAGAGGTTCCCTTCGCGGTGCCTGATCGTGCCTAATGTTATCTATCTTCCGCAGACGTGGGCGAACACTCTTCTGAATACGAATAAGCTAGTTCCACAGTCGGCTTCTCCCTATGGAGAAAACATCTACTCCATGCAGTGCTCCGATCCGAAATTGATTGTTTCCGCGAGAGAGGTCGTGTCGAAGTGGTATTCGGAAAAGAAGGATCATAAATACGGCACCGAGCCAAAAGTCTTGAATACCTGTAAGTTTCTTGCGTTTCTCTTATTTCTTCGTATCTTTAAGAATTCTTCAGTTTTCTCTTATTGAATTATTTGTCTCTCCTTATCTCTCCCTTCCTCAGGTCACTTTACTCAAATAGTATGGAAGAACACCAGTGAGATGGGAATAGCAATGGCCAAAAGGGATGGCACTTGCGTAATCGTGGCATGTTACCATCCGAGGGGAAACATAGTCGGACAGTTCACCGAAAATGTCTTGAAGCCTGTGAAAAGCAACTGCTAGTAAAATAAAAGTCTATTTAATTTCTGTATTTATATACCACACACACACACATATATGCATATATATGTAGTTGTAATAACTTATGTATATATTACATATGCAAGTTTACGTAGAAAAAACATTCCACATACAAATGTTTTACGCGATGATTTTCTGCTTTAGCTTTTTGTTTTTTTTTTTATTTAAGTTTAGATAATAAGTTCTCCCGACAGAAGACATGCATTTGAAAGAATAAAGAACACGCCTAAAAAATAACTGCTTTATAATAATTTATTTATAATAAATTTACATTCACGTGAGCACGAGTCACGTGTCTCTTAAATATCGATACACTCTTCCTGCGCTTTTCTGCCTTGCTTTATTTTACATTACGTACAACCGTTCATAGAATTTTTCGTGGTCGAGGAATGCTTAGTTATTTCAATTCTATTGCAAGAACATTTCGACGTCTCTCTTGAAAGGAAATTGCAGAGTTTTCAGGATCTCTGGCCCTAGATGACGAAAGAAAAATTTGTCTTGAAAAGCAATTTCAACGTTTCCTTCTCTCTCTCTCTCTCTCTCTCTCTCTCTCTCTCTCTCTCTCTCTCTCTCTCTCTCGTCCACTACTCTGCGCAGGTAGCAGGATCCTGACTGTTTGATGATTTTGGCAGGTAAACGCGTGTAAGTGAAATGAAAATTAAGTTTTTGTGGAGCTAAAAAATTGGTCAGCGATTCGCATAGATTTTTAGGCTGCGGTGTTTCCATCGTGCCCGAAACGAGAAAATACTTTCACTAATGTAATTTCCCTAGTAGATTTAAGAGATTCAAAGTAGAAGACAAATCTTCATCGTTCGCCCAAAAGCTCAGACACAAAGAAAAATGTTTCTACGACTTGACAATGTTTTTAACACGAAGTAATTGACTAATATGAAAATTTTCCTTCATGCCTGACTATGTATTTCATCAATTTTCTCGTTGTGGACACAACGAAACTCGTGTTCCTCGAGCAGACATTTGCTCGTAAGGGAAGTGTCGTTTCCACTGTATCGCATATATTTTTATTCTATCAAATCGAATTCAACTACGAAGATGCCATTTTTGGCTCGTTTCTATAATTAACTATATACATTCTTTGTGAACTGACTTCGCTCGCTAATCACTCGTTTCTAATAGTAAATTCGCTTCTATTGAATTTTTATCAACAATTAGGACCCCCTCCGTTTACACCTACGTCGATGTTTTTCCATCGAGTCAAGAAATCGATGAAAAATCTTATTCCTCGAACAAAATTTCACCTTAACGCACACGATCACTATTCGATGCAATTGTGTTTCCCGATGAAGGTTGTCACGTATTTTTTTGAATTTTATTCTTCAAATTTTTGTGTGTAACGAAACAGAGTTGAAGATTATTTATCAAAGTTCTCGACTCGGGATATACTGTGCTTGATTTAGCGCAGAACATAGAAAATGATTTTTCCTTTCTCTTTTTCTCTCTCTCTCTCTCTCTCCCTCTCTTCCCCACCGAATCACCTATCCCGAAAAATATGTTACTTCGTATGAACTATGTACAAAACTCTATAAGTTTTTTTTTTTTTTTTATTTATCTACGGCTCCTGTCCCCTACTCAAATGTCGAAGTTTATTAGAGAGAATAATCGGAAAAAGTTAAGAGATAGAGATAAAAATAGAACTAGCCACATGCACAGAATTGAAAGTGTAAATTGGTCAAAGAATGATTGCATTTGGCTCGAAGCGCAAATGTGAAAACGCTTCATTGATAAGTGATAACCGATGCCGATCTCGCTACTTCTCTAACTCATTAAGAATGGATTGTCCAAATAAATTCTCGACCGATTTGATAATTGAATTTAATTAGCATCAATTCGAGCGCATCGAACGATTTCTCACTAAACCGATTCCCTTCAAATGATTTCAGAGTCGATGAACTTCGTGTATTTCACAATTAATTCGATCAGTTACCTCTATTTTTTTTTTCTCTTTTTGTTTCGTGTTAAATAGATCAATCCATTTGGTCGTACCATCAAATTGTTTTTCACCCCTATCGTTGCTTTTTTATCTAGAAAGGGGAGATTTAATCCTCAACGTGTTTCTATGAAAATACTATCATCATTTGGTTTCTTAGATTCTTCATCGTAGATTCGATAAAGCACTTCAATTAAAGTAAAACTTTATTCCGACCAGCAGAGTAAACGAATGATTCATCTTTGAAATTTAACAAGAGTATTATCGTTAGAATTCACAGCGACCCAACAAGAATAGAGCGAGAAGTGTTCTTTATCGAATCCACGTAATTACTTATGTCTATAAGTAATAAGACTTCATGTAAGTAATGAACTTCACGACCTTCCATGAGTAACGAAGGCGATGAAGCTTTCGGATTAGTATTAGTTAATAAATCGTGATTATATTATACATGTGTAAATTTTTTTCAGGATTCGAACGTCTGACATTGAAAGCACTTTTGACGCACGATGAGTAATTTGTTGAACTCGTTTAAACCTTAACACACACACACATATATATATAAATTTATATATATATGTGTATATATATATATATATATATATATCTAGTTGTAAGTAATCTAGTTTTCGTCTAAAAACTCGATCTATAAATACGTATAATAGGATGAATGTTTTTGAGAGTATCGTTCCCGTCACATGATATGATTAAAATGGTCATATGTTTATATATTCATGTATATCTTTATCATACTCATTTTAAATTCTCGCTAGTATAAAATTATTCGTGTCTTCTCGAAGTACACGACGATTCTAAAAAGAGAACGGGCTACGACGGAATTTTTCTTTATATCGAAAATCGATTCTTCTCTCTCCCCCTCCCCCTCCCTCTTTTCCTTTCTTTCTCATTCTCACAAGTATATTCCCACGTTCTTTCAGGGGGTCAAAGTTCATGGTTTTGCATAACGAAGAGGTTGTGCGCGGAATATCGTGTGATTTTCACAGTTCCGTTTGGTCAGAATTTTTTCGACAGTCTACGTTCGGTGAATCGGTGCTTTTTCGATTTGAAAGAAGGAAAAAGATAGGGATCATCGATGGGTAAATGATTCGATTATCAAGAGAAACGATCAATGAAAGTAATAATGCCTACATAGAGTTCTATATCGTGTAGATAGAGCGTGGGAGAGCCCCGGGAAGCTTTCACCAATGAAATTAAGGCTAAAATACGACTATAAAAATTTCTGCGAGGTTCGATTGCGTGTTAGAATAAATGAAAGACAGCCCACGTGGTAGGAATCACATCCACGTTACGTATAGTTAGCGCGTACAGGTGTATTACCCCCTTCGCAGCACGAGTATTAGTAATGGTAATAATAATAGTAGTAGTAGTAGTAGTAGTAGTAGTAGTAGTAGTAGTAGTAGTAGTAGTAGTTGTAGCAGCAGCAGTAGTAGTAGTGGTGATGATGGTGGTGATGGTAGCAGGAGCGGTATTTCCTGGAGATTCGTATCATCCCCACGACTGTACCACAACCACAGCCGCAACCACGCCGTACCATACCACAGCACACCACGCCGCGATAGAGCGATGGGTGTTGAGGCAATTCATTACTCGTATTGAACCATCGCGTGCTGCTAGGGTTTTTCGATAAGCTTAGAGTGTGACAGAAAGAGGCAGTCTGGCGATCTAGATCGATTAACACGCATGTGGGAACGCTTACAGCCATTTTTTTCGCACCACGCCAGAGTATCTGCGCCCCCACATAAGGTTATATCATACTATCGTCCCTTGGATATGCTGGGGGTCCGGGGACGTGCCCTGGATCTGCGTGGACTGCGCGGCCGGGCCCAGGGAGCTCTGCATCGAGGGTGGATCGTACAATCCACCCAAGGAGCCGCCCAGTCCTGGTCCGAGCGCGGGACTGAAACTGGCGTTTAGAATAGGCATCGAGGGTAAGCCGACGTCGAGGATGCCCGTGTTGCTGGCGGAGACCAGACCCTGGCAGCCCTCTTCGGGTGGAGTCACCTCGAGACCTATGGACCCATTGAGAGCGATCTTTATGGGGTTGTGGTTCGACGGATGGGACAGCGCGCCCAGTCCAATGTCCTCCAGGCTGCTCTTCCTCCTCGGATTGATGGTCAAACCCTGCCTCAGGGAGTTACTGCGCCTCAGGAGGATGTCGTCCACCACCCTCAGAGAATTGGAGCGTCCCCTGAGGGTCCCCGCTACCGTCGGGCTGTCCGGCAGCGACAGGGAGTTTGACTTTGTAGTTCCTAGAGGCGGTGCTCGCGCCAATCCGATTCCAGAGCCCCTTCTGCTGGTCGGACCCGGTCCTCCGAGTCCTGCCGAGGCCACCGCCGCGCTCATCTGGGACACCAGCTGGGCCGAGCAGAAGCTGATGTTGCTCTTGCGACGGGAGTTGTGTCGCTCGAAGGTCTTTTGCGCCGAGAATGGGCTTGGCCGCACCAGGTAGACGATGTCGCCCTCCTCGAGCTTCAGGTCGCAGCTGGGGTTGATTATCACGTAAGACAGACTGTTCCTCTTCTCCGACACGTCATCGTAATCCGCGATTGGCAGGTTCAAGGACTCCATTCGAGATCGAACTAGATTCGCTATTTCTGCCCTCTCGATTTGCTGCGCGTGATTATCTCTGGCTTCGTCTCCGAGGCTCACCGAGTACTGGGGAGAATATCGTTTCTGTTAGGATCTTCCGTTCGCTCGAACACCGGGACATCGCAAGGGGACACACGGTCGTAGGACGAAGCGAATTCGTCGTACGAACGATCATCGATCAACGGGATGTCTCGCGTGGAGGATTTTTTTTTTTTTTTTTTTTTCATGCTTTCGCAAGCACCATTTTTTTCTCTCTTTTTTCATGCAGGTGACGACGGGGGTGGAGGGTGGGGGCGTGTACACGCGGGAGAGTGACGAGGAGTGAAGACAAATTTATCAGGTAATCGAGAGGCTTGCGACGAAGAAAAATGAAAGTGAAAGAGAGGAGAGAGAGAGAAAGAGAGAGAGAGAGAGAGAGAGAGAGAGAGAAGAGAGTAGAGAAAAAGATAATTTAGCTACGGTTACCTGATAATTTCGGACTACAAGTGTGTGAATCGAGTTAAGAATGAACATCAAAGATAAAAAAGCTTTGTCGACCTTGATAAGGTACTCGACATGGTACTCACGGCAGATGCACCCTTGTCACGGGCAGCGCAATTTGCAAGACACGAGGCAGCCGCCGAATGACGCACCTTGTACGTCACGCCGACGCCGGCGTCGCTATCCGCGTCGGAGTCACCCTGCCAAAAGGATAAGCAGGTCCACGGTTTACTAAAAAAAATGCTACGTCGCTTCCTGCCCTTCGTTACTCGCTCTCGCTTCGCTATATGCTATTTTCTGACTCGCAAGCCTAAACTAATTTGCTACTTTCTCTTACTTTCATCGAAACAGACGAACATCATTCCATTCAAGTGTAAAGAAAACGTTGAATGTTGTAGTAACGTGAAAGAGTACGGAGTTTGCGTTCGGTTCAATCGTACGTTAACCAAAGGAACTGACACCCTTTACTCAACTGACTCTCAGACAAGAAAATCGAAGAGGAGAGCTTTGATGGAAAACAAAATAAAAAAAGAAGAAAATGAGCGATCTAAAAATCTAATGAGATGCAGGATTAAAAGTATTACGGCGTGCATCTAGCATTGATCGGCCATCCGTCAAGTAAAAGTTTCTTACGAGAATTGAGATTCTTTTCGATTTTTCTAGCAAAAATCGGAACAAGTAGGAAAAAGAATAGAGGAGCGTTAAAATAGAGCGAGAGCACGAACATGCGCTACTCACGGGCGTCATTTATCGAATTTTCTGTCCGACAGGAGTGACAAGAAGAACTAGTTCGAATTTCCTTATTACTCTTGGGGTCACTGAACTCTCTACTTACGTGCGAATTGTCCGAGATCGTCGTGTCCTGCGTTCTATAGATTCCAATTGGAATTTCACAAGTCGTCGAGCATAACTTTTGGTACAATCTGCCGTAGGTTCTGATCCACATGTCGTCCTTGGTTATTTTCATCTGGAATTTCATCGATCCCTTTAATAACTTGAAAAGTAACCGGAGAGATGGAGAGAGAGAGAGAGGTAACTGGTTGATCTGGAGCGAAAAAGTTTTACCGATGTCAGAAAGCCAGATCCCGGAGCTTGATCCACGCCAAGCAACAATCTCACAAATGTTATAACGTAATCCTTGACGAAAGCTTGATACAACAGTGTATCGAGCATGGATGCGCTGAAGACACTTCCGGCAGCAAATGGCAATCGAAACATGTACGAGATATGAGATCCCCTTTCCTTCTCTCTCTGTTGAAAGATTCAGGATGGTTAATTTCATTGGAGGATAATCAGTCGAGAGTATAAATGTTCTTTTCATCTAAAATCTAATAATCGGATATTCACACAATTTAATATTTCACAACGTGCATAGGATCTTTCGCTGAACTCTCTCTATATATATATGAGCATATGCATATATATATATATATATATATATATATATATAGCGAAAACATTGATAATTATTGAAAACCTTATAATACGGTACGGTGATGTCTATTCTTTGGTACGCTCTACAAAATTCTTGCAAATCTGCACTGAACTTAAAATGTGCAAAGTATCATCAAGCCTATGTACATTATTTTCTTTCTGTTTTTTTTTTCCTTCTCTTGTCTCGTACAGTAATTAGATATCACTGCGTTTTTCTATCGATCCGAAGAAGTTTCATTCTGACATATGAGACACCTCTTGGAAAATAGATCTAATCGAGTAAATGAATGCAATACACCATGCTCTTAAAGTATATAAAAAGCTTTGCAGGCGTGAAATTAATTCACTGTCAAAGAGCATATAGCCTAAACAAGCATCCTTTCATCTCGGGACCACGGGGTGTCATTAAGATACTAATTAATATATTCATTAATCTTACGGTTGAAACTATCTCACGAAACATGAAAATTTCACTCGAGTTATTTGCCCGTTTGTTTCTACCCGAGACTCTAAAAAGTATTTGTTCGAAGAGTTACTCGTAACCAGCAATTGTGTGCAAAGCTCAAGGGAGCTTTTGAATTAGCTTTTAATGACACTTTCGGTGATGCATTCGTCAAGACCTGCGCGATGAGATTTGCAGCACTAGCCTTTAAGCAGCAACTATTTTCTAAAGGTAAAAGAGGAAAGATAGAGAGAGAGAGAGAGAGAAAAAGAGAGAGAGAGAGAGAGAGAGAGAGAGAGAGAGAGAGCAGGTAGATATATAATTTAGCAATCAATCGATTCAACAATCAGTCAATCATCAATCAGAGGTCAGAGTGAGTGATATCGTGTTACCGGGGAGCCCATCGGAGGCTCATCGGGGTAGTTGTCACCGGAAGTAGCACTGAGGAGTACCTTTTCCATTTTGCTGAGGTGCAGTGCATACTTGTCGTGTGCCCGGAACTGCATAAATCTCATATTGCTAGACTGCGACAGCTCGGTTATGCTCTTAATGCTCGGAAAAAATCTGAGGGCAAAGAGAGAGGTTGCTCCTTAGAGGTGAGTTTCGAGCGCGAACGATATCGAGCTGATAAAAAAAAAATGGAAGGGCCGAACGAACTTGAACATTGTCTGAACAGCCACGATGGTATTGCAATCGGCCAGGGTGTCCTCTTCCGCGGAATTATTCAACTCCTTGTTCACGACCACGACGTTTTCCGCCAAGGTTATGCCAGCTCGGAGCAAATCGTCCAGGCAGTCGATCGAGCCCAGCATCCAATACACCAATGGGAAATAGGAAACTGCGTCGAGGAACGCAATTTCCGGTCTTCTCTCCAGTAGCAGAATAATTGGATTTAAGGATGTTTTTGATCTGCAAGAGAGAGTATTTTTCAGACGGAGTCTTGGCTCGCGCTCGTTAAATCGCTCGCGCGAAATCTCCGAGAAATTTACCGAAAGTGCGCTCTCAGTGGAATAATGAAATTGTAAATTCCATTGCTCGCGTAATCCGCTGCCAATATTATAGTCTTATTCTGCCAATTGTATTCCTTGGCATTTCTATAGCTGCAGTGCTCGCAGACCTGCCACAGGGTAAAATTGCAAGTAAGAATTCCTTCTCCGGCATCGGAGGAATAATCTATTCTGTGCGAGTTGAATGAAATACCTGAGCCAGTTGAAGGCAACAAAGTGGCTTCTTTTCTTTGAGTAGATAGCACAAGGTAGGCGACACTCCGATAAAAGGCGAGACTGGCGGGAATCCTTTAACGATCCTGTTAAAAATTAAATCCTGCGTTAGTCAAAAATTAGGGTAATTAAAAAATACACGCACACACGCGCACGCGCGCGTTTGATAACGCACGCAACGATTCGCCCGATTACCAACCACCGCGGTAGCTCGTTTCTTTCATTTTTCTTGCGTGCTCGTAAAATTTTTTTTGCAACGTCTTTTCTTCCCTCGTTCTCATGATTCTCTGCTCCCAATCGTGTGTCCCGAGAAGTTTCGGTGAATTTCTCTTCTCTTTGCGAACAACGAGGGAATTTCGGATCTGACAATTGTGAATTTGACAAAATGTCATTCGAGGCAAAGGGGAATAAAAAAAAATAAAAAAATTAGGAAATAGATTAGATTAGGTCAAAAGTGGGGGTGGGTGGGTGCCAACGCGTCACGAATAATTATGTCGAGGAAATTGTCAACATCGCGATGTTTCCCCATCATGGGAGGAGAATCCTCTTATCGAGCTTGGACGTCTTATCAGTGGGAATTTGCCTTTGCATGATTGACAAGGTTGTCAGGAAGCCATTACTAATGATCTCCCCCCATCGCGTGGGTTCAGCCCTCCGTTGCTTTTCGCCCGCAATTTTTCGCCATTTCCCTGAAGGTCGGCGTGAAAATATTCATCGAGGAAACACCGAAATCTTCGTTTGCATTGTTGTTACCATTTACTGCGCGGTTTATACGCTGGGTCTTGCTACCATTATCCACTCATTTTTACCGGAGAGCTTTTTCCCCACAGGTTAAAGACAATTGCTGTTGGATTATGCATAGCCTTCGTATACTTTGCTGCTGTAGCCATGCAACCGTTACGGAGGATTTTATGCGTCAAATCCGGGGCTTGTTTAGCGTTTGCTACATTTACTTTGCTCCGGGATCCTCAGGGTTTGCCACTGGCGGTGATTTCGATGCCAGAAACGAGGGGCAAGAATCTTTATCGGATTTAAGGGATACACTCGAGATTTTCCTTCCGGCGCGATGCCGTATAATTTACAATTGCGACGTAATCTTGTCAACGATACTCAACGATTGGATTTGGAGTTAGACAGTTTCTAATAAAATCAGAGCGATTCGGTAGAAGAAAGGAAAGAAAAGACGTTCCAGATCTTTTCCGGGGGAGAATCTCCGCCATTTTACGTTTGCTACGTGAGAGTAGAAAAAGGGATGAGGGAGAAAGTTGATAAAAGCGTAAAACGTAGACTCACCCTTTGAATCTGTGACGAGAGTCGTGCGGCAAGACGCAGTGCACAAAGATGATGCAGGAAGGAAGACATCAAAAACATCCACGGGGGTATTTTAGGGTGTCAGGCAGGAACAGCATGGAGCAGCCATTTCGACATCGTATCGTGCCACATTTTTGGGACACGCGTCGAAAGACAGAGAGGAAACATCGACAATCAAAACTTGCATAAGTAGAGAAGAGAATCGGGAATGAGAGAATGGATGAGAGTCGGTAAGATGCGAAGGGATCCGAGAAGGGTGTGTCCGAAATTTGTGGTTCTCGTTCAATGTCTCGTTAAAATGAAGTTTCTCGTGAAAATCATTGCTCGAACTTCAAATGAAAGTTCTTTCGGCCACGGCTTTCCGATGGAAAGACGACTAAAGAATTTTTCTCGCTAAAAGATTACTCTACGCGCTAAATTTCTTCGCACTTTAAGAAGATTCTAATGACACAGACACACTAAGGGGGTGCAATTTTCGCGGTACTACGGATTGACGATAAAATCAGGAGGACGTCGTTAAATTGGAAGCTTCGTATAGAATCTCTATGACAAACAAGTATACACACACAACATTTACCATCTTGTAAACAATCAGGTGACAAGTGGTGGGTACGGAGGTCGTAAAAAGTAAAAGGGTGAATGAAATAAAAAGACGAATAAGTCTATCAAAGAATGCAAGTAAATTTGATGCAGAGGAGTGTGACATGCAGGAATAGAGTGCCGAGATCATTTCTTTATTGAAAATGTCCCAAGAATGTGCAAGTATCGTACTGTGAAAATGAAAGTAGAATTAAAGGTTTTTGCTCCATTATCCGTATGAAAGTCTTATTCCGTAAGCTTGTCAGACCACTAGAATTTACTTGCAGATCGAGATTGATCGAAAAATAGTCGGAAAAATTCTTCGCTATAGACAATAATAATAATAATAATGGCAGTGATAATAATGATAATGATAAAAATAGTATTTCAATAGCACAGATTTAGACTTGAAAAGTACGATGAGAGTTTTTTTATTAAAAAATATAATATAAAGAGTTACCTTGTATATTTCTCGATGGATTAATCGATATATAGTACGTGGTGATAAGTCAAATTATAGAAAGAACTTACGCAATTTTTTCACTGGGCGATCTCCACGGAACGTCATCGTCCATTTCGTCTTCAGACTCGTCACCTTCGTGATCCAAGGACTCTTGGCCAGGAAGGTGAAGAGTCGAACTCGTAAGCATATCTGGCACAGGCAAAATACTGGGTCTTCTGCTTCCTAAAGAATTTCCGAAAAGTCCCATTAAGACACGAAATCACTGAGCGAAATCCTAAGGTACAGCCGAGGAAAGATACGAGGTCCCTGAAGTCACGCGTGGAGACCATCGAGAGGGGGAGAGAGAGAGAGAGAGAGAGAGAGAGAGAGAGAAAAAGCATAGCTGTTAGCGACGTCATAAACTTCGTATCTGTCGCCGGCTGTACAATAAATCTCAAGATTGAATGGCTATCCCAAGGTTGTTATATCGTTAATCAATAGATTAGAGTTTTTGTGTTGCGAACCTCTTCTCTGCGTGAGAATTTCTGGACTAAGGAGATTTGGATTTGGATCAAGAGATCGTGGCACATCTAAATGATTCCCAGTTATGGGAGTTTGCGGTGTAGATCCTCCTTCTTTCAAGCATTGCCTCGAATCCCCTAGCATCCCTGGGTCAAGGAACGTTGCTATAACATTACAAAGTATTCTTTCGAATTTCTTCGGAAGCAGCGGAGAGAGAGAGAGAGAGAGAGAAAGAGAGAGAGAGAGAGAGAGAGAGAGAGAGAGATAGAGAGAGAAAGAGACTGTGTTAAAACGATCGCTAAATGGCTAATCTATTATCTCGATCTCAGAGTCAATCGACATTTTGATTGCAAGTTCTTCGTTAAAGAATCTAACGAGTGAATCAAAGTGGAGATCATTTTACGAGTGACTTAACTAGAGCACTAGTCTACGGAGAGATCCCCTCAATGAAAGATTCGCAGTCAGTTCGAGGAGAAAAATCTATTTGAGTGATCGCGGGGTGTGGAATCAGTTTCTTTTCCGTAGATTTATGGACCAACTTAGATCTCGAGCTGCCTCCGGATCGATTGATGTGCGAGCAGAGACAATATTTTATGGCACAAGCCAGAGCCCTTCGTATTCTATTCGGAAAAACCGAGCATAACCACAGACTATTAAATCGGTCGCTTGTGCGAGACTGGAGCACGAGCGAAACTTCATAAAAGATCGAATAGATCACGGAACTTTGGAGAAAGTGAGAGTCTCCATAAATCTCTGCAAACGTTAAATTAAATGGCCCATATCGATTCAACCATATCAATTTACCGATCGAACGGTGGTTTGTTCCAAAGAAAACATTCGTCTATCTCGAATCAACAATTTTTAATACGGGCCACTTAATTTGGCATGTTCTTCGGCGAAATTTCGTCCAAC
This sequence comes from Sclerodermus sp. 'alternatusi', assembly GCA_037305995.1. Taxonomy (NCBI): domain Eukaryota; kingdom Metazoa; phylum Arthropoda; class Insecta; order Hymenoptera; family Bethylidae; genus Sclerodermus; species Sclerodermus sp. 'alternatusi'. The sequence continues at coordinate 2,448,408 of CM074548.1, forward strand.
TTCCATAGGTCTGGATCGAGTGTATGTAGTATGTCGACATTTTGGCAACAAAAGACATCGAGAGCGTGCGTTTAAGCTGTCGCAGTGCAATCCCTCGACAAGTATCAGTTTTCCAATATTTCATTGGTCGATCATTGCTATAATAATCGAATCATGACAATTAGGAATACTCGTTTTATCGAGCGAGTTCCAAACACTTTTCAATGACATGCAGATGTCCACGCAATTCCAAGCAGAAATCAATAGACTACTACACGTGAAAAGGAGGAAGAAGAAAAAAAAAACAGACAAATGAGTGAAGTAAGTATGAACAGAATCGACAAATATTTACACATAGAGTCTTTCATTTTAGAAATGTTCAAGACATTACTAATATTCCATGAGATAGAGTCGTAAAACCTTTTAGTGTAAGTGGCTGCGCATTTTCTGAGTGCACCCCCGTCGCAGGAAGATTTATGAAACCTGTGTGTGCATGGATCTTTGTAATCATAGGTAGCTTTTACAAGTTTCGCATAAAGCGGATGCGACATAAAAATGCTGTAATCATTTTATAGGCAGCCACTTTCTTTCTCGAACCGACCAGGCAACAATATGTTCATAGCGAAACACTGACTCAAGCTGCAAAGTAAGTTTTCACATTAAAATGAAAGAATAGAAGAAGACTCTGCGATAATCAGCAATCAAACCAAAGGATGACAGTAGCGGTTTAAGTGAAAAACTGATCAATAGAGAGAGAGAGAGAGAGAGAGAGAGAGAAAAATAGATAAATAGATGAAGAAATAATTAGTAAAAGATTCGTAAACTACAACGTATAAAGAAGTAGAAGAAGAAGAAGAAGAAGAAGAAGAAGAAGAAATTGGAGGAAGAAGTAGAAGAAGAAGAAGAAGGCAGGTAGGCGCATGCGACACTCACGGTGAACATCGGATGCGAGTAGATTGTGTTGTTGGAGTGGTGTAGGCGTGCTAGGGAGGACCTGCAGAATAACCTGGGGCACCGGGATCCTGGGAGGGGCCTGGAAGCCCCTGCCGCAAGATCCCGAATCTGTCACCGGAGGGAAATACGATTTGCTGTCATTTCGAGAGAAACCGTTGTTGATTGTACCGTTCCCGCCTCCGGCGATGCTGCAGCTGGTGGAAATGGTCGTCGTGGTCGTCGTTGTCGTCGCCGTTGTCGCCGCCGAGGGATTCGTCGTGGTCGCCGTTGTCATTGTCGCGGCTATCGAGGTCGGCTCCATTTTAGTCTCCACCACGACCTGCGTCGGTTCCACCCCTCCTCCACCCTGGTGGTTCGCCACTACGAACGCGGAATTCTCCTCCTTGGTAATGCTCATGTAGTAGCACGTGTCTGTCTTCTTCATGATATGCCGAGGACCTGCAACGATCGTCGTTAGTTTTTGGTCCTTGGACTTTTTTCTCTCCCTAGGACTTCCTAGGACTCCGGTTCGAGAGCGAAAGGATAAAACGAGGAAGATACCAGGATTCAGTAGTATCGTGTCCTCGTAGAATTCGGGCAGCTCGGCTGGCCTGACAGCGACCAGCGCAACTCCGTATTTGCGATGACTGTGGAAGGACGCGTAAGTGAAAGATTTGCCCTCGTACTCCCCGAAGAATCTGGAGTCCCCAAGGATAATGTGATAAATCTCGTTCCCGGAACATTTACCGTATAGCCTGTGCCACTCTTCCTGCGACTGCTGTCCCTCCCTAAATCGTGCAAGAAGATATATGTTCCATATATGTTCTCTTTCGGTAAAGGTGGGTGAGTTTGGCAAGCGCTACTCACTGTCCTCGCGATGTGTGCAGCAAAAGAGTGACCAGGGTGGATGCACCCGGACAGGTGCAATTATTCGCCAAAAGGGCGTACTTGAATTCATCCTCGCAGACTACGTGTTCCGCGAACTTTACGTGAAGTTTATTCTCCGGACGGAAGATCTGTACGTACTGAGGAACGTTTGGTGCAAAATCTTTCACCGCCCACGACCTGAAATGGAAAGTGAGAGAGAGAGAGAGAGAGAGAGAGAGGGGTTCGAGGTTGGGGTTGGGGTTAGGGGGAAGAGAAGAGAGAAGAAAAAGGAAATAGAAAATATCAAAGTTAAGCGAAATGCTATCTAGCTGATTCGATGAACTTGAAGAAATGATATTAACCTGAGAATCGTGTGCTCGTCGGCGGCAGTTTTATCCGCGTAATTCCTTGCAGCCAGAACGAAGCAAGCTTCGGCCTCGTTCATCCTCGCTCTGGCAAGGTCGCCGTCCTTGAGACAGGATCCTTGAATGTAGATGACTCTTTGCGCCCAAATTGGCACTTGGAGGATCATCCTCATCGTTGTGTCGAGTTCCATCGGGGAGAGAAGCACGACGTAATAATCCTGCGTGATTGAAAAGATCGCGTGGACGCGACGAGACGAGTGAGGAGAGGCGAGGAGAGCGAGAGAAAAATTGCTATTAAAAAGTACTTTTGCTCCAATGGTAAATTACCTGCAACAGTGGATGAGCATAGAACTCGTTGAGGAAGTCCATAATAGTATCGGCTTGTAGCGTCGTGCTGCAAACCACTACATGCTTCTCACTTTGCGCCCTATGGGAGGAATAGGAGCCGCCCAGTTTCTGACGCTCCATCCAAGTAAAGGCCAGTTGCTCAAACTGTCGAACGAACCAATTGGGAATTGTTCGATTTGGAACTTGATCCGCGCAATAATAAGAATGAGAATGCGGATGAGAATGAGAGTGAGAATGAGAATGAGAATGAGAATGAGAATGAGAATGAGAATGGAAGCAAACAAGTGTTGAGAGGCGGGGGTGGTTTTTCATCTACCCTGGTGGCCAGGGGGTGTGTCAATGATGGGGCATTGAGCAGTGGGATGAATGATGCTCTCTGTCAAGAAGGCCTCGTCGTTGCTAGAGGGTCGAATTTAATAAAAGTATGAAAGCGCTTTGAGAAAGGACCTGCTGGAGCATTGTTGATGAGCGACAGGGACACCCGGATGGCGCACGTGCGATTGACAGGCGGTTCGGCAAACGAGTAAAGCGCATAGCAGCACCATCGGCATCGACACTCGACAAGGCTTTTCGAGTCGGGCGATTTAGCATCCGTCAACGATGCTTAATGATCATTAATAATGACTGGGGAAGTGTATACTCCATATCGGTTTTCGTCGATTTCATACTACCAATCCATCAGGGACGATGGTGAGCAATTAAAACGCGCGCGATTCTTCATTAAGCAATGGCCGCGGTGCTACTATCAGGTGGCAGGTGGCAGGCGCCAGGTAGACGGTGGATTACCGGAACCGCCGACGACACCCACTGGATTCCGCGCACGTATCGACGGTTCCCGTGGGTGTCCTTGGAATTGGAAGCTTCGGCTATCTCGCGGATGATCCGATCCATTATGGGCGATGTGCGATAAGCAATGAATTCCTTCAATTATTAATTAGCCCATTAGATACCTGTGTAGGTAGCACTATCAGCGCAACGCAGATCATTATGACCATGTAGAGCTGCGAGGGCCAAATGTCAGGCACGAAATCGCCATATCCGACTGTAGAAAACGTCACCACCACGTAATACGTGCTCTGAAAGAGGTTCAGGTGTCTGTGCCCTGCCCTTTGAAAGTGCTGGATCCCGCATACGCTGAAATCAAAAAGTCAATGGCGTCTACAGATTGGTCCGCGGTTGAAAATACCAGCGGCGAGCGATATTTTTGGCTGTATGGTAACTGGATCTTAATGGAGGGTGAAAAATATCGATCGCCATTACTTCCGGTACGTATAAAAAATGTCTATTTGTGCAATAAAATCGCTTTGCGCCATTTATTTTCGGTGCTCTCCTCTCAGACTGTACTCGTTAAAAAATAAATGAGATAATAAATCTCTCGAGGAAGAGAGGAGTTTCGACATCTCCTTTATCGGCGGGCAAATATTTTTAGTCTAAAAATATTTATTATGGATGCGGCCTCTTTCCCATGCTCGTAGCTTCCCCGCGCGCGCACACACACACACACACACACACACATACGTATTTCTATATATCGCGTTTCTATTTTCACTCGTCGCTGTCTCGATTCTGCCTTTTATTTTCAATTATCAGAAAGTGGAGAAGCGAGCGAAGCGCGCAGGGTGGGCGTTAATTAAAACTGGCGGCAAAAGTTTGGAAAATAAAAATAAGAGGCACGTTGGCATTCCTGCTCGGCGGAAAAGTGAACGCGAGCCATTTGGAAAAGTGTTTTTAACCTCGGGTCATAGACAGAGTGGAAATGGCGAACGCATTGAGATATACGCTGCCAACAACAGCAACAGCAACAGCAACAACTAAATCGCATCCGCGGGATTGCTGGATCGCAGGGGAGAATGGATTATGGAAAAGTTCCAAGGTCAACGATTGATCCTCCCCCTCCGACGTACCTTTCCGTTTCTGGATTTTGGATAAAGGCGCGAAACGCTTTATCGTCGCGGGATATCCCGGTGATGGAATCAACTGTTGGAAAAGAGAGAGAAAAAGAGAGAGAGAGAGAGTTGAGAGAAAATAAATTCATGGGGATTGCGTTCATGGTTTCTGCGAAAAACCAGTTGCGAAACGAAGGATGGATATCCTCCTCCTCCTCCTCCGAGATTCGACATTTTTCCAATGAAAAAAACATATGACGAGACACCGATGCGAGAAACAGCTTTTTTTATCACTCCCTTTAAAATGAGATGCTAAGTCAAAGCGAAATTCTTCTGAAGTTTATGCTCGGAGCTCGGCTTCTCTGCCTTACTTCGTTTCGGCGTCATTACTTTTTACGACACCCGCGGGCAGCCATGTTTCCTCGTGGCTGGCCAGAGGAAATAGCGACTTGTCGCATTAAAAAATAACGCACTTCGTTTATTGCTAGAAACGTTAACGTGAATTTACTTGTGTGCAGTCACGAGCCCAGTGAAACTGAATGGACGAACGATAGATATACATATATATATATATATACATACGGATTATGTTATACTTTCCGCCATCCGGTGGAAAGTAAAAATCCTCTTTTAAGATCCTTCTTACGTGAAAATTGAATATCGTCGCGCGCATTCTTCGAAGGAACGGAGAATCTTAACTGCCTATCGGTAAGTTTTATTTTTTTTTTTTTTTTGCAAGCTATTTATGGACACTAGTGTAAGAGTCGCGGGGATAAATTGCGCGATGTTTCGATAAAGAGGAGAACAGAGGAGAGTTTTCGGTAAAAGTGAGTAAGTGACACTTGGAGTAAGATATAAAAAGAAGAAAATCGATGGGATATCTGGGCGAGAAAGAGGGATCGATACATGTAGGTACTAATGCAACGTAATGGCTCGTTCGATTGGCCAGATGGAAGAGATGGTATTTAATCGTCTAAATTTTCCAGCGTACGTCATAGACAGTGGTGCGCAAATACCGCGTGCGTCGTATAACGACGGTAACGCGAGTGTGACAAATTGCATTGACCGTTCGCGAGTTGAAAGAAAGAGAGAGAGAGAGAGAGAGAGAGAGAGAGAGATGACGGTGGAGTAGAATGTGAAAATAATGTGAAAATTTCGCGCGAGTTTTTCACGTGAAACGTGCGGCGTACAGCCTCTTGCACGCGAGTCGAGTACGACCACTTTACAATTGGCTCCTAAGTAATTGGTAGCGCGCAGTGGTAGCAATTACTCGCCGCTATTGTGCAACCCTTGTACGTAGGCGCGATTGGTAAAAGCAGTTGTCGATAAGAGCGACGACGATCGGCTTTCGGTTTGGCTGAGCGCGGCCAACAGTCTCTGAGAAGCCGATTTTAAGAAACGATCGTCATCCACCCCCTCCTCCCGGCGATAGGACTCGATCGCTGGTATGATCCCACCACCACCACCACCACCACCACCACCCGGATGTAAATTCCTGAATAAATTTCCTTTCCGGGAGTGTCAGCGGAGTGAGTAATCCGCGTTGGCAATTTTTCTCGGAGTGTTTATCCTGAAATAATTTCTCCAACGTCCCGGGGATAACGAGGCTCGAGAAAAGGGGTTTAACGATGAAAAACGTGGAATTTTTCGAGCGACCGATGAAAAATGTAGCCGTTGCCGTCTTCCTTCCGAGATAGAGCAGCGTGGATTACCCGTTCCGGGCCGTTATACCAGCCGCGTTGTCCCTTAAGATATAGTAACCGAAGTCAAAGGTGTCGTCCACCAGGTCGCTTCGTCGTTGTTAGCGCCGACGGCGATTTATTATTTGACCAACAATTTCGCCTTGTCGGCTGTTTTCCTCGCACTATTTTTCAGCCCGCGATAACTGGCTAGCCGTGACGCTACGGATGATACGAGATGGGGTGAGTCTACCCATCCGATTAAAGCATCGAGATAATTCTCACTGCGAATTGGACCGGATGAGACGAAAGTTTGACGCGGGACCGCGGAAGAGATATTTTCAATTATCGTCGGAGAGAATTGCTCGGCGGATGTCTCGAGATTTGGATAGGGGGTTGCTTGATTTCCTTGACATAAAGTTTGCATCGGAGACTGAGAGCCAGTGAAAATCTCGTTCTGCCCTTGCCGTATCGGCGTCGCCTTAGCAAGGGCGAACAGCCGATAAGAGAGTCGTGCTAGAATTACACCGTAAATAATAAATCGCAGCGATCGATGGTGATAGCAGTCCATCTGCACAATGCGGCATGTTTATTTATTAACGCGTGTCCCACATTACGATCTGGGTCGATCAGCAGCCATGTTTCGTCATATCAACGTTAGACTTTCCAAGTCCATGTGCGCCAGCGGCGCACACCCTCGCGTAAGCCCCTGCTGCCGTCTATCAAGGTCACTCGAGTGCAGTCTATAAGATGGACCTTGAGAGCCCCGACGGCTACCTTCTTCCGTATTTTGACTCCTCCTCGGGGTAGGGAGAAAAATGCCCGCGAGAGAATTCGGAGCACAGCCAAGGACATGACGATCCTGGACTCTCTCTCTCTCTCACTCTCTCTCTCTCTCTTTCTCAGGGACATTTTTCCCAAAGCCTTGGCTCCTACCGGTGAGAAGTTTGAGCGAACGCCTATGGAAAGTGGTTTCGCGCAAATTGAAATAATTGCGAGAAACGGAAGTTCTCGACTCTTTATTCGTCGAGGTAAATTGCATGGTTTGCGTGGTGGTGATGGTGGTGGTGGTGGTGGTGGTTACATTCGTCACGGGGTAGCTCCGAGTGGCATTTGGGGCCGCTGATTGATTCGCCGGGGCGCATTAGCATAACTCGATCATCAGCCTATTTGACGTTCGTGTAAATGCTATTGGGCATCGATTATATCGATCCTGTTTGCGAAGCAGCACTCTCGATTCCCTGCTCGCGAGGGAAAGGGAAGGAGGAGGGGTGGGAGCTAGCTAGGGAGGAGAGTAATTGATCCGCGTAGAGGGAGGATCGTTCCGCGAGTCCTAGGAGGATTTCCTGGAAGTGTCTGGAAAAAAATTCCACGTGGGAATTTGCTTACCTAGTAAAGACAAGGCACAGTAACGTAGCGCTAAGGATCATCAGCTGTTGACTCAAGGCCGATTGGGATTTCTGCATCGCCCTGTGCAAGTCGTTCTGTGAAAGTAAGAAGAAAGAAATTTAATGTAAGGGCAAATCACCCCGGCAGTGCTTACTCTCTCTCTCTCTCTTATATACGTGTTATATATAAATGTGCATGGGGATACTTACGAACATGTTCTCCAGGGAATGCTTGGCCAGCCAACAATTTAAGAACACTGGGATGAAGAGATTCCTCATTGGGGGGTAGAGCAACTGGGCGAATGAAAATTTAATTTTATTAAATCCATGTTATTAAATAGTGAAGCGCTTTTAATTAAACGGATGTTGATAAATCGCGGCGTTGCATTATTTAAATTCATTTATAGGAATAAATTGTTAAATCCCGCTGAATGTTTCATAGGGATTTTCTATTTTGCGACCGTTGTAATAATTGTCAGATTCATGTTTCATGTAATCGAGCCTCGTTCAAAATTGATCACAGCTGCTGCCGGAACTATCGTCCGTTCGCCATTGCGTTTCGTCCGCGCGCGTCCCTGTTCCCACGGTAACTTGCCACGCGTGCTAAGAATCACCGGAGTAGCACCCTTGAATTGCCGATTTGCTCCTCGAAGGGCTCGAAGGGCAATCGTGCTTCGCGCTGGGGGTGAAGGGGGTCGGTTGAAACAGTTTGAGAAACTCGAGAGACGCGTGAGCTGTCGAACTGATGATTCGTTTTGGAGAAAGGGGCGAGAAAAGTGAAAAAGCGGAAAGCCGGAAGGACATCCGCGGAGATTCGGGCAAGATCAAATTGTAGCAAATATCCACTGTATATTCTGCGAATGTCGGGATGCGCGTTTACTAATCCGTTTGCCGTGAGAGGTTAAATTAATTAAATTCCAAAGCACAATACCGACTGCACGTAATATCGTTATATCCCTCTTCGCATTGAGATAAAGGTTAATCCCAGTGGGAACGGGGAGATCGATATATTATCACGATCGCGATACACAGGGACTGCCGTTTATTATATTTCAATGTTGATTTGCGCTAAAGGTATCGGTCGCAGTGGTAATAAAAAAAACTGAAAAAAAAAAATCTAAAAAAAAAAAAAAATAGAAAAAATGGCCAGGTGCAATGACTTCCGCCGTATGTGAAAAATTGTAGAATTGCAGAGATATGAAAATTGCCGATAGATCTTTGCGTAATTGATTTTAGCGATAAATCACTTACCGTAATTGTGAAGGGGATCGTGTTGACGAGTTCCAAGATGAAGTGAAAGGACAGAAGCTGCTGCCAGACATTTCCCTGTGGACAATACAGGGACAGCTCAACATACCCAGCGACAGTTTTAACAATGTATCAGCGGTTAATAGCTGCGTAATAATAAGAGAAGCTGCGCAAATTTCCTCCTGCACTCTTATTCCGCGAGTTCTCTCACGATTATTATGGACTCGAGCGGAATTTCGATCGTTTTGTCCACCCCCCCCCCCCCCCCACGAATCGCTCGCAATTTCGATCAACAGGTGCTTCCTGTTCCGCGAGACTTTTCCTTCGAGGTAAAAATACAAGCAACTCGCGACGATCCGCTCTCGGCGGCGATCGGATGGAGTCTTTTTGGAAAATTGATAAAGCAGCAGCAGCAGCAGCCACTCTAAAATTGCGAGAGCGGAGAGACGCGGAGAGACGCGAGTGACGAGTGCGTGTGGAGGAAGAAATTTCAGGGAAAAGCAAATTGCGGAAATTCAATATTTTCTTGTCATTAAAACGCCTTAAACTTATTACAGTCTTTGAGAGAGGGTCGTCGCCTGTAATATTCTTAGCTTCGCGATTCATATATCACATATTGCTACGCCGGTACAAAAGTGCTCCGGTGGATGAAATCTCCATGGATAAAGGATGTTGTAGAACATTGTGCGCGCGGGTATCCCGGAGTATCACAGAGTACAAGAGGTGCTACGGAAAATTGAATTCTCCTTTCGGGTTGCACGGGGAAAATACTTGAGAATTCTTCTGCAAATCGAACTGCCTGATAAAACATTGTAATATAGAGAGGGATACAATTTTCTCGTCGTACGCGCGCGTCTATCGGGACTCGAGAGTGCGCGGCGAGTCTGAATTTTCCACATTTTTTCCCCTTATGAAAAATGCGCTAATCATCGTTCTCCCCTGATTTTCATCGAATTTTAAAGCTGCGCTCGATCAGGGATCCACGCGATATGGGCGAAAAATTGGATTTGGTTTTGGTTACGAGAACTCGATGAATTTCTATATATATATAATCGAGAGTGTGCAAATGATAACGCCAGCCGTTGCCGCTCTACCGCTGCTGCTATAACGCGCGTTCACCACAAATGAAAACTCCCATCCATTCACCGAATTGATTCGATTTAACGGATAATGGAGGTACTAAACGCGAGATCTGCCATAATTACAGCGAATAAGCAGACAATAAATGATCAGCGATAATTGATTGATTATATCATTTCCCGAGGCTCCGAGTCCCGCCCGGGAATTTCATATTCCGCCTCCTCTTTTCCGTCTGTGCAAATTTTCCAGAAACTTGCAAATGTTCCCAGGAACATCCACTTATTATGGAAATTCGAGCGTGTGCTTAAAGAGATTGGGCAGAAAGTTAATTGAATAATCGCCAAGTTTGTTTTCGCGTGCCTCCCGCGATATTCCCGCGCGTTTTCGGCACTTTCTTGTCTATGGGAAATTGCAAACTGCTGATATATTCGGGGGAAACTAATCTGGAGCTGAAGAGCCCCCAGGGACTTGCCGGAAGTAGACTAGAAATATTATTCGAGTTTGTTGTGTATTTGTATGTGTACGAACGAGTGTGATGCGAACTAACGCAAAGTCCAGACTCGCTAACTTGATTTTCCTGGAAAATTTATCTCGCTGGAAAAATGATTGATGGTTTTACCCTTAAAAAATAAATTAAAATATTAAATAAATCCTGAGCGCTCTCTCTCTCTCTCTCTCTCGGTTACCGCTCAAGTTTTTCCTGTCGCTTCTAAACTAAAACTTTCCGGACTAGTTTCAATCGGTCCGAATGCAAGTGTTTGGTGGTCTCAGGTCCAATGCGGTAGTCCGTATGCGGCAATCCGGTCAACCAATCAGAGTCCTCAGGTATTATGCTGGATACGGGAATGCGTCGTAATGCGTTTACCTGCCACATGCGAAGTGCCAGTTCGCCATAGCGCAAACTCCGAACTTTGACAGACGCTATTATTTCATGGGGCTATTAGACAAGAGCTTGCGCCCGATTCCAATTAAAACTTAAAAAGACAAAAAAATAAAATTCAATTTTTGCCCGCTAAAACCGCGTAGAATAAATGGCGTAGGGAAAATCTTTGGCATTTCCCCTCGCGAGCTCGTCGCGAAAGCTTTTTGACAATCTTGGATGAAAAACTGTGCGCGGAGGTGGAAGCAAGAGAGCGCGAGATGGAAGAGATATGGGAAATCCCGATCCACCCCATTGATCGTAACTCGCTGGGATTTCCTGCGGAAGAATTTGAATTTAGTATCCCGTGGAATTGGCATGTAAAAAACATGCTTTGGAAAGAAGTTAGGAGCAGTGGTCCCTATCCTGAAGGATGCAGGCTGTTACGCAGGGACCTCGAGGATTTGTTGGTTCCACGCAAGATCTACCCGGGGTTCTTTCAGCCATTTTGTGTTTTGACATCGGTAAACATTCATTTATATGCGAAACCGCGCGCGTCCCTTATTCAGATTTTAGGCTGCCCGAATCCCACGCGGCTCCGGAACTTGCGGCCCTTTTGATTAGCAAACGCGTTTGACCTTCCTTAAATGATACTCTCTTCGCGCTAACTACATGAATGTATGTACGTGCGTACGTACGTACGTACGTACGTATCCTTCCAGGATAAAGGGGAGAGAGCGATAATGTTTCATCCTATTAAAGGAATTATCAGATTTCTTTGATCATCGACTGTTCCATGTCGGGGGAGCTTTAGAGGCAAGTGGGGTCTGCGTGCGGAAGATAACCGAATGAATTTTCCCGAGATTTCTATGATTATCAATATCCGCTTTCGAAATCCCAGATGGGCAACCCGCGACGGATGCAATTTGAAAAAATACGCCGGTGAAGTTGAGAGAAGGCGAACGCGACTGGCTTTTTCGAGGGGATCATCAAGGATGGTAACCCGGACCCCGTAAAATTGATCTCGTTAAGCGTTGATGGAATTTTTTTCTTCTTCTTCCCTTTTTTTCTTTTTTTCTTCTCTGCCCCGATGCAAAGCTTTCAGTTAGCTCCGCTATAAAAATATCTTTCCCGTGATTACAATCGTCGTCGTGTGCCGAAGAGTGAAAGTTTCCTTCGAGGATGCCAGAGCGGATCGAGGCGACGAGAGGGGGGGAGGGGGTTGAAACGATCGCGCGGTGATTAGAGAAAACGGGGGGTGAAACGACCCATCGGAATCCGAAAGAATCCCTTCGGAAAGCTGAGCTCCGCGTGTGAATTCCGCTGTGTGTGTGGGTGGTACGTTGCGAAATCAGGTTACGTTTTGGCATGTCCCCCTGGATGCAAATTTCCGGGGGATAAGTGGCATCGGGGATCCGGAGCGAGACACCGTAAATCGCGACCGACAGGTGGCAGAGAACCGTCGAGACATCCGGAAAGATCCACGTCGGTTCCTCGGAGGGCGAAATTCCACGATCATTAGCTGAGAAGCTGGATTAGAGCCTGTCTCGCGGGACATCTATACGATTACACAGTCAAGATGGCATATTCCTAAGAACGTGCAATTTCGGGATAGCGAAACCAATTCGAATCCATCCGCAACCGAGTAAACTCGTAATTAAATTTTTCCCCTTCCTTCCTCTCTCTCTCTCTCTCTCTCTCACTCTCTCTTGTCTTTTCGTTCCTAAGAGTTCGAGCGCCGATCGATTGCCAATCGCTTCTCCTCTCTCTCTCCGCCACCAACCAACAATTATCTCGAGCAATAAAAACACGCGCGGATCTGCCTCGATGAAAACGCGCAACGAGAGACAAGAATCTCTCATCTCCGCGCGTTTAAAGGAAATTCTCCAATTTCAGCGATTCCGCCGATTTAACGAACAAACTGCAGAATCTAGAGTAAGTGTGTGTGTGTGTGTGTGTGGGGGAGGTTTAGCGTTATCACTCGTATATCACTCGGTAGAACGCGATCAGCGGCTCGCAAAATGCTCAATTAGCGAATGGCGTGCCTCGCCCACTACAAACCGTTACAGATCTTATCTGCGGCTCATGTTCCAAGCCACCCACCCATCGGTTAAAATCTGACAGCCCGACGGATAATAAATTTATCGTTACAACGTCCTTTCCTCGCTCTAACGATACATCCACCGTACACTTGTTATCATCGACTCTGCTACGCTCCTCGGGGCTCTGCGGAATTTATGAATGCTGGACGCGGAGCTTTGTCTACTGCTGTATCCCCGGAACAGGAAGCTTCAATTAAAAGGAAAACGTGACAGAACTGCGGAAAGCTAAACTGTGGCCAGCCAACAGCGTAAAATATTCCCAAGCCTGCGGAAAAAGCTGAAATATCTTGAACGTTGAGCACAGAGGGAGAAAACCAAGGCTACAGCTTGTATCTTTTACGTTGTGAAAGAAAGAAAGAAAAAAAAAAAAAAAGAAAAAAGGAAGAAAAACAGCGAGGAAAAACCATGGAAAAAAGAGAAAGAATTGATGGGTCCATTTCGAGGGACCGAGAAACAATTACTCGGAGAGAAAGACCATCGAGTTGAGTTTGGTGCAATCGAAGAAACGAAAAAAGAAACGAAAAGGAAAGAAGAGAGAGCCTGAAGCTAAATATAAAAATCAATGCTCGAGTATATCGAGAATCGAACGTGCATGGGTGTGTGTGTGTGTGTGTGTGCGGTGTATTTTGGGATTTTTCCAAGAGTCGCTGAGCCGAAAGGACACGTACCTTGTAACCGAGATAGGCTAGTAGCAGAGCCTCCGTTAAGGATACCATCGCGAGGATCACCTGAACCACCCACAACTCCAAGGGTCTTCGTACCCAGACGATGGCATCCCAGTTGATGGTCGGGTGTTCCTGGAACTCCTCCTCGGTGAGATTTTGCGACGCCAGGAATTCGGTCTTGTTGCCTGGCGTGCAACCGTAACTGCGAACGGAGAAAAAGAGTACGGGAAGTTAGGCGGGAAACTTGCAGAGATAGAGATAGAGAGATAGAGAGAGGGAGAGGGAGAGGGAGAGACGGGGTAGGTAGAGTTGGAACCAGCGTTGGAAGAGACGCTGCGGCGGCATCGTCCTCGCTCCGCCGATTCCCCGGGGATTTTTCCTTCTGAAATAGCGAAAATGTTTTCGCTCGCCCGGAGCTCTTATCTGCTTTTATTCCCCCCTCGGCGGTTGCGCAACAAACTATCGTAATCGTGCATGAATATTGCCAAAGTGGAGATTCGCTCCGGGTCTTTAAGCTCTCTGCAGCCAATTGGCCCGTGCGCGCCATTTAAGCCGGGCGAATCATCGTGCTTACTACTGCGGTTCGCCGTCTTTCGGCTTGTTATCTCGGCAGCCATTTCTACCAGGTATCGCGAACTACTCTATCGCCCTCCCCCCCTCCGGCTAAAAAGGCCGCGAGCTCTCAAAGGTTAGGCGCGCACCTATCTGCAGGGATCTCTGACAGAATCAAGGACGCGGGAACCAAAATGCTTACCATGCTGCGAAGGTGGGGTCATTGTCCGTGACGACCCGGAATATGTACAGGAAACACGTCAATAGCTTGAAGAAGAGGTTAGCCAGGCGGATCCTCAGACCTGGAAGCAAACGGCCAATATCCCAATGTAAGATCGCTCTCTCCCATCAGCATCGCCATCCCCGACTACCACCACCCTCTCTCTTTAACGTGGGAACTTGAAAAGTGCTGCAAAACCGCTCGGTTCGATAATCCGCGAGGTCATTCTCGAAATTACTTTTAAACGCCTTTTACCGGAGCTTTTACGATGTAAACGTCGTGCGCAGTTTGACAAACGCCGACGCGAAAGTTGTCAGCGCGCGCGAGAACCTCCGGAGATTCTTGACGAGGGTTGAGAAAAAGATGGCGCGACGTCTCATCGTCGGCGCTCACGATCGGGATCGAGAGCAACCGGTGAAACGACCGGGGAATCAAGAATTTCGCGGATTTTCAGAATGGGATTGTCGGAGGAACAGCTGCGAGCAATGGCGGCGTCGGCGGCGGCGGCAGCATCAAAACTGCCGGGGGTTTGTTTCACGCTCCGTAGGACTCCGAGTAAAGTTTATAACGTACGATAAGCTCCACCAGGAGTCTTTGGCGCGTCGCGGCCAGGTGAAAGTTCCGCTCGCGATAGAATTGGCAGTAAAATCGCGCCGGGGTATTACAGCTGGGATCCCGGCATTGAAATCACTGGGAGCGCAGTCCCGGGCTGCGCCATATTGCATAATGCAATAGGGGGTGCACATTAAGCTTAGCAATTGATGTGTGCGCGTAATAATTGCACGCGAGGCTAAAATATTAACAATTGGAGAGCGCGTGTTGGGACGTGGGGGACGGGCGCCAGTATTAAAGGTATTAGCCGAATGCTCTAGGGTTGATTGTATTATTAAATAATAAGCTCACTCGACCGCTGGTTCTTTATGAAGTACAGCTGCAACCTCTCCTTGAATGTGTTCTCGTTCACGTAGTATTCCACCCGAACTCTGAAACAGAAACCAATTGTGTCTCATCAGTCCCCGGCCTTGCTCGACGCTGATAGTTTTGCTGGATATCCGATCATTGTCGGGGAACGTTCTCCGCTTTCCTAATTTTCTCGTTTCCTCATTTTCTCGCTTCCATCCTCAAAGCCCCGCGCGCTTTAAATTGATAATGTTTTTAAGCAGTGTAACAAACGAGCGCTCGGGGCGGCGGAAGAACGGAGGAAGGAAGGACGGAAGGAAAGAAGGGCAAAAGTGGGTTGCGGAGAGTGGAGAACCGAGGAATCTCCGATCCGAGAGATTTCTTTGTTCCCTATCTTCGAGTACGAGCGAGGGATGAAAGGGAGGAAGAGAGGAAGAAGGAGAAGAGGGAGAGAAGGAGAAGGCCCCTCCGGTGGTGAACGGTGGTGGGCACTGCGGGTAAAACTCGACATTATTCTTGCGCATGAACCAATTGCTTCGTGCGACCGCCATTTGTTGGTCGGTCATATGGTTTACGAGTATTTTTAGACGCGGCAATGCGTCGGCGTCGGCATCGCCAAGAATAGCGTCGTCGCGTGACGTCACGATGCCGACGGGCAGTCTGTCGTACGCGTTCGCTTCCAGCGAAACTGGCGATCTGGTTCTTTGACCCACATTGCGCCACAAGTGCCTGACCTACGACACGCGTCCTCGATGAAAATATTATAAAAGCGGCTAATCCCTCGATTTCCCCGACACTGACGGGCCACCGCTTACGTGTACCTTCGAGAGCGACGTGGGGGCATGGGGTGACACAGGTAGAGCAGAGCAGGACCTTCCCCGCTTCGATTTGGAATGGGTAACGCGGGGGAAGGGGGGGGGGGCGAGAGAATAATTGATCGACCAGAGAAACAGCCGGATCTCCTCCTCGGACTTTCGGCGAAACTCGCTAATTGTCCGCCGGACGGTTTACCATCCCACGCCACCCCACCCCAGTGAAATGGAACTCGAACCTCTGGGGTTAGCTTCGAGGAATGAGCGGCCATCGCGAAGAAAAAGCAAGGTTCCAACGGGACTCGAGGGTGCAAGAAGCTAGCAGCGCCCATCGTCGCCACACTCTCGTAATTCGAGCCTCGATGGCTCGACAGGGTCGAAGGTCAAATCGACGACTCAAGTCGCGCGGGGTTTTTTCCAATTGTCAGCCCCTCGGCCAATCGATACTCCGTCCAATCGATATTTCCACCCACACGCGCTTACCTCTCTCGGTACATTCTCCGGTCGAATGACAAAGATGCCTGTGTGTGTGTGTGTCCGTGGGTCGGACTGGTCTGTTCGGTCGGTCACGGGAACGACGGGAGAGAGGGTTGGTGGTGGTAGGATTCGCCGCTTGTATTCTTCCGCGAGGTTTTAATCGGCAATTTTATTTCGCGGCGAGACACAGGGCGCTTGCTCGACTCTTTAATTGAAATTCCTTCACGGAATATGCACTCGAAGTTTTCGGGAAGCCGACGGATTGGAGCCGTGGGGCTTGGAGCATCGAAACCGCGTCATCGGTGCACTGCGGTTAATCTGCACGTGAAAGCCAATCGAGTGAGAGAGGCCTTTCGGACACGGTGATCCAGCTAAATTAACACGTACGAGAGCACCGTTTTGGGGATCCGCCTGATAACCGAGAACACGCTGCGCGCAAAATGCCAAAGAGTGCAGGCTCCGGGCTATCGTCGTATGATGTTCCTGAGGCATCCATAATCCTTTCATTCCATTTCGTCCGACGGACGTTCCGTATAATGCTGATGAACAGCAGCGTTCAGCGAAATTAGCAGGCGCGGGAGTGGCGCTTTGAGAATCCGCCCGATAAGCGCGAAATGCGAAAGGAGGAGGGGGTGGTGGTGGTGGTGGTGGTGGTGGCGATGGCAGCGATGGAGCCCCAACTATAAAAATACCGTATGAAGTTCGTGAGACAACCGTAAGCTTTTCGCTCGAAGTACCCGCGCGGCAGATATTCGCCGTGATAGCTGGTAATGTCCACGAAACATCTGACGACAAAATAAATATTTCACCTGGCATTTTCGCGGTATCGCGCGGTAATAAAGACGGTGGTAGCGAGTGGCGGTGGCGGTGGCGTTCGGTGGTAGCAGAAATAGATTTAGGGGCCATTTTCCCTGACGAATGACAACGAACGAACGAACGAACGAACGAACGAGCGACGTTGAGCTTAGGAATCCAAAGTCGGGCCGCGGTAATGAAGAGCGTGCAAGTAAGAATGGCCGAGTATTAACGGGCTCTGATACACTACCTGTACGTGTACCGACGCCATCTAATACCCTGGGGTAAAAGAACGCTGCTGGGTTACACGTCACGCGAGCGAACGGCACAAGCTGCACCGCAGCAGCAGCAGCAGCAGCAGCGGATAAATGCGATCGTGTTACTCTCCCTCCCCTCCCCCCGAGTCCCCGCGAAGAGCTCATTCGAGAATGTTTCCCTTCGATTAAAAGATCAGTCACGGTCGAATGGCCATTCCTCAATGAGCACCTCTGACCTGTTCCGCCGACCTTTCTTCTTCCTCCAACCCCCGACGACGACGACGACGACGACGTTAACCGGAATCACTTTGTTCTTTCAGCGAACGTTTATCCCGGATTAATGAAACTGATCGGGGTTTAAGCCAGCCGAATGATCCGCTCGCAGAATCATTATGGCCTTATGGTTTTACGGTCTTCCCTCAATGGACCCTTGGCAGGACCGCCGCGGGGGAAACTTAAAATTCTCTCTGCAGAACCGCGCGCGCGCGCGTTTAATAGATTTCGAGGCTCGATCCACTTTATTTGTTCCTTTCCACGTGAAATCAAGTTACTCGAGAGGTCTGCCGCGCGCTAGTATAAATATTAAAGAACGCGACAAGTGTGTACGGTTTGAATATTCATTGTTTAAGGACGATGACGGGGATCGATAAGAGTTTTTTCTGCGACGGGAGTGACGGGAAAATATCGAGCGTTTTAATCTGAGAATAATGGCAGCTTAACGGTATCGTCGACGACTGGGAATAATCCGAGTGTGGCCCGGTCTAAGTGGATCGTGCGATTGGTCAAGGAGCCGGAGGACGAGTTGGGGTGGAAGGAAGGGGTGGTGGTGGTGGTGATGGCGGTGGTGGAAGGAAGCACGTTTGCCCGTGGCGAATCGATGATGATTTTCCATGATGAGCGGAAATGTAAACTGGCACGGCGCGTTTTGGCCCCGGCAGGACGCCGTGACGCAACATCCTGCGCTCCTTCGCATGAATTATGCAACTTCGGGTCCTGCAACTCATTTAGCGTTGATCGTTTCTACCTGCAGCAACATCGATCGCTCAGGTATGACCCACTATGCGACAATTTACCATCGACTGCTGCTGCTGCTGCTGTTGCTGCGTGCACCATCATCGCCTGGCCTGGCTACTATCCGTACACCCTTTCCACCCCCCTTCCCTTTCACGAGGATCTCGACCGAACGGAATAATCCAGAATTTCCCTATGAGAATAACAAGATCGGGATGACCTCTTTCCCTCTTCTTCCTGCCGTTGTTGTCTGCCGAACACCCCGAAGCCACCCCCCCCCCCCTTTGGGAGGGAATAGCGTTTGATTTTAATGACGGAGGGTTGGGGGTCGATTCTCCGTGATTTTAATTCGATCGCGCGCCACCCTCTCGTACATCCTCCCTTTCTCTCTGTACGAGGGGGTGTGCGCCGTTGTCATTAGTCGCTAACTGTATTATATACGCATTTCCAATGAAGCCCTGCAACTCTGTTATCAAGTAGAGAAGGGCCAATATACGGCTGGCACATTGACTACGCGCGCGTCCTCGAAGCGAGTAGTCAATTGCGTTTCCGTCAGGGCCACGCGCGCGGTCTCTATCTCCGTCGACGCGTTGCAAACTTTGCGACGAAAAGTCCATTCAGCCCTACTTAAGGATCCTCACGATTTCAGCAGCCCGTGCGCGCAACTGCAAACTATCCGTGGTGATGATCCGGACCGGGAATACATCCATCCTCCCCCTCCCCCTTTCGCAATCCGTGGATCTCCGAGCGGAATTTACACAGGCAAAGTCCTCTTCCGGTGGAATGGCCAGGTGAGACCCGACGCGCTAAGATTTCCAAAGACTCTCTCCCTCTCTCCCTCCCTCGGCTGATTAAAAGCGACCGAGGAGTTCGCGGTCGCTGAAGAATTCATAAATGTTAAGGCCGATATAGGATGTACGAGCGAGCGACGGATTTTCTCTATGCATCGAGGGTACCACCGTCTGAGATCTAATTATGTTATGATGCCTCCGCTCGCGGCTGGAAATAGATAAGCACCGCGAGTCCGAACGGGGCAAAAATACATCCGGCAACCTTGCGCTGCATTGACCGCTTTACACGACCGATGTGTCATTTCGACCCTATCTAAAAAGCTGGCGCGCGCGCGAACTTATCGTTCAACCCCATCGAGCAATCAGGCGGAGAGTTCCAGCGGGGGGTAGATGTAGGTAGATTCGTCGACTCTTTGCCCGGCCGTCGTCTCTCCCCGGCGAGCGAAAGCTAATCGCCCGGAAAACTCCTGCTGGGCTATCGGAATGCCTTTTGAAGGAAGAATCGCGGCCGGCAAGGGGAAGGCAGTCGTGAAATTCGAGTGATTCGACGATGATCATCGAGTGATCGTTCAATCGAGATTTTGTGGTTTTGCTCGTTGCGAGCCCGGTGGTGATGGTGGTGGTGGTGGCGGTGATGGTAGTCGACCCATCGACCTTCCAACCCTCCGGTTGCTCTTGCTCGGCTCGGAATTGTAATTGATTGGCAGAGGGATTAAATATACACAGGTCTAATTGACCGGTGGATGCGGTTCATTATGAAATGTTCGTTGAACCCGAATCTCCACTTACACTTGGCTTTGTTGGGAACTCCGAGCGGAATTCGTCGCTGGAGCCTTATGGAAAAAGTGGAACGCGAGATTATAATATTCCAATTGGGGATAAGGATTACCGTGCGCCAGAGAGAGAGAGAGAGAGAGAGAGAGAGAGTTACATGCAAATCCACTTTTATCCTGCAAGGGATATTTTTTCAAAGATTTTTATTTGGCTTCTCTCGCCAAGGAATTTTTACGAGTCTGCTTTAATCCCTTTATTTACGTCACGCGCGTCTAAATTTGTTGTTTGTCCAAGAGTTTTCTTCCTGGTCTTTTTATTGAACTGTGTTACTGCTGCTTTTTCTGTTCCTGCTGCTGATGCCGATGTTGCCGCTACTCTGCTGCTGCTGCTGCTCTACTACTGCAACAACTACTACCACTACTGCTACTATTGCTGCTACTACTGCAACTATTACTACCATCACTACTGCTACTGCAAGTATATTGTCCAAGATTTTTTCTTAAATCCTCGGCTTGACTCGCAAGCTCTCTCCCTCTCTCTCTCCCCGAGACTTTTATTTCATTTTATTACCTACGCATTTCACGTGACCTTTAACCTTGGGCGTTTGGCTCGCTCTTTTTAATCCAGGAATCATTTTCCCCAGCTGTATAATATAACACAGCCATGTCCACTTTCTGCAAGTGATAACCTTGACCTCCCTTATCTCGTCCACGCGAACAAAAGCACATGAGGATTATTATCCGTAAAAGCTCGTGTCAAATGAAAAGAATGTCCCACATCAATTCGCGAGATACGGACAATTAAACATATTAAGTATGCTCCGCGTTCGCTTTTTCCTACCGCGATCCGTCAATAATCGCGTATTAATGATATTTTTATGGTTTCCGCCAGTACTTTCCATAAACCATAAACCGGGTCATGTTTTCGCGGGCATCTAATTACGGAAATAGCTATTACGTTTGCTATCTGGTTGCCGGCATCTGTGACGATTGCAAGGAAAAACGTAACAGGCACGATGCGTGCTCGGGAGCTTGCGTGCTCCCAGCCTATCTCCAACTACCAGGATAGATAAATTAAAGGGCTAAAACCCCATACCGCGGGAGAATCCTTCACGCGCGTCCACCCCATCGCGGAGGAGTCGCCATGCGAAAAAAAGGCGTCTGTTCTCTCGAACAACTCTCCGACACGCTCCTCGACTCCTTCGAGGTCGTGTGTCTTTCGCGGAAATGACCCAGAGCTCCGCACTCGCGCCTCCCTTTATTATTTACGCCGGGCTTGGAATGTTCAAGGTCGAACGCGCGTCTAATTGGATTCCGATTCTAACGGGGTTGGTCTCTCCCTCTCTCCGATCGAGGAAATTTAGCGACTTTGGAAAAGCTTCGGAATTGACCGTTTCGAATGAAAATGATGAATCGATCGCGATGGCCGATGCCATTTCAAATGTGCCTCGTGGCTGATAAACTTGGTTAGAAGTTGGACTATAGGCCTGCTGCTGCTGTCATTGCCTTCTTCCCCCTTCTCTCACCGGTTTTCTTCTTCGACCAGCGCTTCGGCTTAAATTCATGGAACAACGTCGTCTCTCCGCAAGGAAGCCTCTCCTCTTCTGGTAGTGGTTGCTTCGCGAATTGCTTATCGCCCGTGTCCTTCCGGCGGCTTCTTCTCGTCGACGAGTTCACCGACATTAATATCAGCGAGCAGACGTTTCAAGTTAGTTAGGTACGAGCTAATTGTACTATAAATTTCTTCTCTCCTTTGCGAGCAACGGCGTGAAATGCAAAGTCACGCTTGCCACCGCGAGACAATGGATAAAAACTGGAATGTCCCTTGCCACGGAGGATTAACGACTGCGAAATATAATAAATTCATTTCTCTGGCGTATCTCTTAATTATCGCTTGATCCAGTCGATACACGGCCAGCCGGGGGAACGGAAACAGTGGGGGGAAGGAAAAACCGGGAGAAAGAAAAAGGGGGAAAAAGCGTGGAACTAACGAGATTCGAGGGTTCTCGCTTCTTTCGCGCGCACGTAAGCGGTGGATTCCTCGTTAAGTTTTTCATGGGCGGCGGAGGGGGGGGGGGGGAAGCCCAATGTGTTCACAAATCAGCCGTAAGCGAGCAATTTATTCGTGCCCATTACAGTTTATCGTTAAACGTCTGGCTCCGTAAAAATCGATCATCGTAATTTCGGAGTGCCTTCTGCTGCTGGCTCGTAATTTCTCAACGACGTCACGTACGCGAATGCTTTATGGCCGCCACAAGGACATCGTAAAGCAAAATTCCGAGATCCATTGAGAACCGAGAGCCGTTGACGTTTAGATAGTCGACGTTTCCCCCAAGCCATTACTTCTGATTTTGTTGCAGCGATCTGAATTTCCCGATAAAACGCCCATTAAATGACCAGTCTGCGAAATATCCTACGGGAGATAGAGAGACGCGACGATAGGAGAGCTCTTTATCGCCCAGTAAAACGCACCCGCGGCAAAGGAACCGAGTCGGAAGAAAGAAAGTAGGAGAGAAGAACGTAGAACGTAAACTTGGAAGGGTTTAGGCTGCGAGTGAAAAAGATTTCGATCTCGAAGAAATCAAAGTGTGATCCAAGTGCGAATTTGGAACCAGGCTCTCCTATTCTCTCTCTCTCTCTCTCTCTCTCTCTCTCTCTCTCTTTGGATCGTGTTTGCGAAAGAACGCTGCTGGAAAATCTGCTCGTCGCGATATCGTGAAATCGTTAAGGAGAAATCAGGGGAAAAAGGTAAGAAAAGTCAGACAAAGTAGGAAATGCGTGAACATTTTTTCCAACGAAATTATCCGAGGCATCATCGGCCCCTTTAAAGCTGCTGCAGCTCATTTATGATTATGATGATGATGATGATGATGGTGGTGGTGGTGGTGGTGGTGGTGGTAGTGGCTCGTCTATGAATCTACAAAGTTACGAGACCGTGAATGCATTTATGGCTTGCTCGAGAACCTCGGGACAATATGCCGGAGGTCTGCTCCATCGATTCATTTAACTACTTATATCAAAAGTGTCGTGATACTGTGAGAACCAGGCGTGTAGCACGACATAGACTAGAGACACGCGAATTTCCTAGCTTGATCGACAGCCAGGAAAGTTCAAATGGGATTTCTTTCAGTTTCGAACTTGCCGGGATTCCCGATTTTCTTGCAATTTCTGCCTTGTTCCGCTTTTCCATCCCGGATCGAGCAATTTTCAAAAGAGGGTGCAGCCAAGAGTGGGGCGGGGGGGAGAGATGGGTACGAAGGTTTCTCGAGTAAAAAGTGTATTTTTTGACTTTTGATTGATTTTCACTCGGATGTAGAAAACAACTTTGTCTTTTGACCCTTTACTTCCGAATGATTGTAAAATCATCTTGAAATTCAGATGAATCTCTCTCTCTCTCTCTCTCTCTCTCTCTCTCTCGCTCATAAATAAATGAGAGGAATTTCCGGTTACAACGGAGTAGAAACAGCAGTGGCTGTGGCAATAGCAGCAGCAGCAACAGCAGTGGCTTCCGTCCTATTATTCCGACTGGTTTCACGTCGAGTTTTAATTCGAGCTCGCCCGGTGCGCTCGGCGAGTGTGAATATTCCTCTTGTGCGTCCATCAAACTCGCTACATCCAATCGGAAAGTTTTACAGGCCAGGTGAACGTGACGCGCAATAAAAGGAGACGCGAATCGGGCAATAAACGTCGATAAACGGCAGTCGCTTTCATTTTTACGGCGGGATATTGTTGTCTGGTCCATCCGATATGCCGGGACGACGATCTATCGCTACTCCGAGCATCCGCCATATTGGGCAAATTCCGGGATACGCCGGGAACGCTGGGAGGGGAGAGGAACTTTTCGCTTCTCGGAAAATCCGAGAACTTTCCTCTTAATTTTCATGTGGAAATTCATCTCGCTCTTCCTCCTCCGGAAATCAACGAGAGAGGAGGCGCCGATTTCGAGAGCGAGGAGACTCTCTCTCTCTCTCTCTCCTGCCAGGGCATAGCCGGAAGCTAGTGGAGGAGTGGGGAGGGGAGGGACCGCCGGAAACCGAGTTGCCGAAGTAGTTGAAGTAGTTTTTGATCAGACAGGTCCAAGGTGGGCGGTGTATGATCCGCCAAAACTTATTTCCCGCGGGAGCCATGATTCGATTCGACGGGGAAGAGCGAGTTACGGAAGGACTCCTTCGTTTTCAGCTTTTTTCTTCCTCGGCATCCTACTCCCGCGAAGAGAAGAGAAGAGAAGAGAAGAGAAGCGAAGCGTCGTCCTGGAAAAGTCCTATAACCCTCCGGAGGGTGGATTCCTGAGAGAGAAGAAAAACTAAGTGCACGGTGGTGGTGGTGGTGGAGGTGGAGCTCCGAGGAGGTGGCGGCGGCGCGCTAGGGGAGGAAAAGTTTTCGATTACAAGGGCTTCGTGCAACCCTTCGTAGCAACAAGTTTTTCCCCTTTACTGGGAAATTAATTAAAAAAAATTACCAACTGCATCGCGAGGGCTCATCGACGTGTTTCGCCGGAGCTTCGAGTCATTGGAAAGCTGCATAGAGGAGTTAGAGAGTTGTTCGAGACGACGACGACGACGACGACGACGACGACGACGACGACGACGATGATAGCGCGAGTAGGGAAACTTCAAGGACAGAAGAAAAAGGTAGTAGCGTCAATTGCTCCTTCTTTTTCTTCTTCTTCTTCTTTTCGTTCTACCAGAGTGCTTCGCTCCATCCCTAAGTGAGTGTCGAAATGTGCGCGCGGCAGAAAGGGGATGACAAATTTCATTGAGCTTTCCTGCTGGCAAAAGCTCCTCGTAGCCCCGGGGATGCCGCCCCACGTACGCGTGTCGGTGAATTTTCAAAGGCAACGAGGAAGAGGAAGAGGAGGACGAGGACGAAGCAAAATATGTCGACTCGCGGGCCTAAAACGGCGTGTAATCGACTTGAAAATATTGTCCCCCCTCCCCCTGCCGAGGGATGGCGCGCGGGGGTGCATCGATTACGCGTTTGGGATACATCCAATGTTCCGAGAGGATAACTCGTCGAGATCCCTTTCATCGCGTGGGAGATAATATTTCAAGTGTCCACTCGCAAAGGTCGGAAGGCCGCTGCGCCGCTTCTTCGAAGAACTCCTGGAGCTCCTGGAGCTCCTGAATCTCGTCCTGGAAACTATTTCCCGCGACGAGCTGAATAAATCAATTGAGAATCGTGGAGAATCTCCTCTCGATGCAACTTTATTCGGATCCTCCGGAGGATCCTTCCGCTCCCTCTTCCCCTCTCCCTCTGGGTTCTGGATGATCCTCGGGCGAGATCCGAGGGATTCGCCGGGGAATCCGCTGAATTTTTGCCCGGTCGACCTTAGGGGCACACGGACACACGGGGACTATCGGGGTCAACCCCACTAACAATCCCACAGAGTGCTGGACGGACAATTAACCGGTGCCTCCTCGTTCATAGCGGGGGTGGAGGCGGCGGAGGTGGTTGCGGACCCTCCCAATCACGCCTTCCCTTCTTGCGGTGAGAAGCCAATTCACCAATTAGAGTGATCGATAGCCCTGTCCTAAGCAGCGATCGCTAACACCCTTCATCCCTCCTCCCCCCGTCCCTCTCGCCAGATCCAGCAACTTCGAAACACACTCGAACACAATGAAAAAGCTCGCTCTGGCGAACTCGAGTTTTCGCACGGCACGAAATGCGATTATCGTTTGACGATAATTTCACCTGCTCCTTACCGCCAGTAACGAGCGAATCTTAATCTTGTTTCCCGCGCCACGCATTTAAATCAATTTTCAGCCCCGACACCTACACACCCTCCAACGCTACCTTCGCATTCTTGATACGCCCAATTAGTCTCGTTAGTGCTTTCGCGGAGGAGGAGGAGGAGGAGGAGGAGGCTTTGGAAAAAGGAAGAAAAGTTTGGTTCTCACGGAAAAGGGGATTTCTCGAGGGATGAGGGTAGGTGCAAACGCTGATTAGGCTTGTCCAAGGAGTGGAACGGAATGATAGAGCAGGTCCTACTGTCAGACTGCTGTTCCACTGACAATTAATCGTGAATCCGCCATCTGGAGAGAGAAGAGGCTCTCCACACACAGCTGCTTTCACGATCAATCTGCAGACTCGCACCGGGACGTTGCAGACTGACATTCGACGTCGTTTCATTAACGAGGATAGAAGGGAGAGAAGGCACGCGAGACGCGGTATGTCGACTTCCGGGGAACGGCGTTGGCTACAGGTATTTGTGGGAACAAGGCATTTCGATTAGTGCCAGCTTTCCAGTCCACCTACGAGTACTTCCTGTCGATTTCGAATCCGTCAGAATTCGCCGGGCATCTTCCGCTTCGCCTCTCCAATTCCAATCGCAACCACGCGCGCGATTGTTCAAACAATTGTTGTTAGTCAAGCGGCGGATTAAGGGATGCAACTTTGCTGCAAGAAGCTTCTACTCGAGTTTACTTATTGAAATTTGTTAGCTCGTGGCTCGTTCAATTTCACTTGACTTGGTTAATTCTTTTCACTCGGTGATTTCAAATCTGTTTAGTCGAGTTACGTTCGTTCGTTCGTTCGTTCGTTCGGTTTCGACTGTTTAATTTGTTTCGTTCTGTCCGTTAAAGTTAGCTCGGCTCCTCCAATTGAATTCACTTAATGGCATTCATTCGATTTCATGCGTGCAATCTGATTGAACTTAATTAACTCCGACCTGCGCCGTCCGACCCCCTCGGAGTGCCGACGGCGGTCCTCGGACATTTTTTATTCAGGGACCAATACCGTGAAATATTTTCTTTCGCGGGAGAGTTATCGACGAGAGTGTCGCCGCCGCTTTTTAATTTCCGGGCAAAAAATTTTCGGGACAGTCAACCGCGCTTATCGATAATAGATCGGTAATATCTTTAATCGCGGCGCGAGGCGCGAGAGGAGACGGAGGTTGGCGGAGGGAGGATCCGGGGGAGAGAGGAAACATTCGATCGTCTTTGACGAATACATTAACGAGGAGGAGAGAAGGTCAACCCCCGCCCCAATTAGGAGAAACTGGCCAAGGGATGAACCGTGTGGTCGGGTCAGCGCGAATTCTCCGGCTTTTGCCTCTCGACAGTTCGTTGAATCTCGAACGACTGCCGATACCCAACGGGGTGTTTGCTTTGCCCTCGGCAATTAAGTCCTCGCCGAGGGCAAAGCGGCTAATTAAAAAGCGAGGAAATCCTCGGCTAACTCTCCCGACTGGCTTCCGGGAGCTTTCGCAAGCTTCGCGCTACCTCCGAAAATATTTAGCGCCTAATGGAATAAACTTGGCCGCGCAGTTTGCTCCCGACTTTTCAAAGGTCGAGCAAATACGGGGTCGCCCACCCCCGACACCTCGGCCCCTCCCCCAAAGTCGCTCATACACCCCGCGATTGTGCGCGATTCCAGGGGTTTTGCGAGAGAGCTCGATCGGCCAGTCGGAGTCACGAGCGATAATTTTCGCAGCTGGTCCAGCGCGTCCGTTTGTCGCGGCTGAGTTCCAGGTCACGTCCCTCGCAAACTTTTCGAACGTGTCGCGTTCGGGTAGAGCGCGGGGGAGGGGACTGGATCGAGATCGATTCGCGGATGTTCGACTGGCTCTCTCGCGGATTTTAACGCGCGATGGTCAGCGCGCGATGCGGTTTTGCTCCTTAAAATTTATTACGCGCAACGACGATGCTCTCTCCGCAACTCCGTCCTGCCTTTGGTCCGCGCCATTCGACCGCGCGGACCAAATTCATGTTTAATAGTCGACACTTTGATATCGGAGCCACGGCGAAGCTCCGCCGCAAGTTCGCACCACGTTCCGCGCGGAACACGCGCGGCTGCGAGATAACGTTCGAACCAAATGCACGAACATCGAAATGCACTTAACATTTGACCGCGCGTATTGACCCAGTGAAATTTTCCCTCGTGTCTTTCGCCGTCGATTCTAAATCGTCAAGATCAAGGGGGAGCGGGAGGTAGGGAGGGGACGGGGGAAGCTCCGCGTTGGCCTTGAAAATGTTTGGCGGGCGAAAAACTTTGGCAGCGGCGATTGATAGGGGGGAGAGACGAGAGAATTTGCGGGCGCGCGTGTTGCCGCTGCGCGGATATTCGGCAGCCCGGATTCAATTACCGGTCATAATCCTTTTGCGATTGCTTTATTCCATCGAGTATTTCCCGTGGCGCGTTACGTAGCTCGAAACAAAAGCTCCAAAGGCCAGAGCCAAGGGCCGCCGGCTAGGTTACCCAGGTGGACGTGGAAAAATCCGGATAATGGATAAACCGGAGAGAGGATCAAAGGACGCGCGGATGACCGAAGAGCGGAGACGAGGAGAAATTTCGACAAAAACTCTATTCGAAAGACGAGAGAGAGAGAGAGAGAGAGAGAGAGAAGGGATTAGATGAAAGAACTCGAAGGATAAGGAGCTTAAACAAAAGCATGAGCCGAAAGTGCGACGACCTTACGAGTTAGCCCTTGTGCTAACTGGGAGGCCAATGGAAAAGCTTTACACGTGCGATAAAGATAGACATAACGCGCGCAAAAATAACCTCCACGAGTCCTCGATAATTCATCGCGTACCTTCGGGAGATTCGCTTTTATTGCTAGCTCCGCTCCCCCAGACTTCTGGCGGTCTCTCCTATCAACATGAATTTCTCTATGGCAATCCATTAATTACAATCGTGGAGAGACGTCAGTTGGACGGAAGGCGCAACGTAAGAGTTGCCAGCACTTACGGAAGCTAACAAGACAGGCACGCGACGAGTGCCTGGTAAATATTTGGGCTTTGGGTCCAGTCTAGCTGAGGCAACTCTAGGCGATGCAGAAGTTGTACGATAAATTTTCCTGGATGAAATATCCACCGCGGAGGAGTTGTCATTGATAGGAACCGTGTTTCCCGTGTGAAGAAATCTCGGTGGAATAACGATCTCTCTCTCTCTCTCTCTCTCTCTCTCTCTCTCTGCTGTATTCGATATTGCTTCCAAATAAAATACAATGGTTCTCTCTCATCTCGGAAGTGAATTTACTCTCTCGTTATTCTCCGGGGCACATTCCCTTCCTGCCTTCCTGCCTCTTCCTCTTTCCACTCTTCTTTTTTCCTCGCCAAGGAAAAGAATATTTTGTCGTTGTTATGCAAGCGATCTCGGAGAATTTGCTAATTCTGGATTCTAAAAATGCTAAATTGGACGTTTATACGGCGCAAAGTGGGTAGGAACGTCGAGTCAGAGTTCATTTTGCTGCTGCGGGGGGACATAATTTCTCACATTACGCCAAGTATTTAAGGGCCCCCGTAAAAAGAGCAAGATAAATATTAATGCTCCCCGCTGGTATCACATTTTCACGTATAAACCAACATTATCGTAGCATTTAACGCGAGCTTCTTTCTCGAACGTGCGGCGGAGACTCTCTCCTCGCTAAGCACGTTACATTTTCCTGATGCACGCTCTCCCTCTCTTTCTCTCTCTCCCATCCCGAAAGTAAGGATCCCACCCCTGCTCCACCCCGATAGCCGTGTAACGCTCATCCCCGTTTCATCGCTATAATGAATTAACTCGCTTCAACAACTACTACTTCCTTAAAACTCGACAGGATTTCCAGAAGAATCCTCGAACGTTGAGATTTTCCGCAAGGATTTCCGCTCGCGTTCCCTATGCGTTCCCCAAAGGAAATCCGGGCAATTTTCTTTCTCTTTTCGGGCAATTTTCAGCGTAAAACTAGAAAAGGGGACGGGGAGAAACCATGTGGTCTTTTTTTTTTATCGTTAAATAAATATTTGCTGCTGCTGTACCTCGGTATTCTGTCATAACTGTCCCAGCTGGTCAGGCAGTTGTAGCTGCTGTACCTGCTGGAGGTTGTCATTGTTAACATGATTGCGAGACGATGAAGCACCTTCGATCACCAGGAATCATAAAAATTCATCACTACGCACACACGCGCACACACCGCGTCTGTCGACCCCTCTCCACTCCGCGGAACTAAACTCTCGATAATTATTATCGAAAATATATAGCACTACGCGCGGTACGAGAGAATTCAACTGCTACCGATCTTATTTGAAATCACACACAGCTTTCGCTCATCGTCGTCGTCACACTGTACTCTATCCGATAACACCGATTTCAGTTCTGGATGACAGACCGATGCTTCTTCGTGATCTATGTATTTGTTTACCAAATAGTACGCGACGTATCGCGTACGCGCGCTGAATATACGTATATGTATGCACGTATACACGTGCACTTGGGAAACGCACGCACACACACACACGCGTATAGAACTCTCTCTCTCTCTCTCTCTCTCTCTCTCTCTCTCTATCTTAAATAAAATTTCGGCGTAAGAGGTTGGTAAAAAATACAGCATTGATACTTTCGCAGGATTGAATCACACTAGAGCTTGGACCATGACGCTACTTCTGAATTTGCTTTTTGGACCACCGTTTTCGTTAGGGTAACATTGATATTAGGTTCTATGTGTTTAATTAGGAGCTTTCTTGACATGACGCACGCGCGCGCATGTGCGATTATTAAAAATACTCTACATTTTTTGGACCCGCCAACCAGCGTGCTCGATAATATCGTAGTAAGTAGGAAGGTGTGTTAATAGGCTCTGGTGAGTCCTCTGAATTTCTTCCCTCCTTCCACTCCTTCGACTCTTCCTTCCATATATGGGGGATAGGATCTCCTGAAACCGCGTAATCTTTCCGCCTCGACGAGGAGATTAGATTCAAGCGAAACTCACTTCAGGCACTATGTCGCGTAAGAAACATTACGGCTAGAACCGAAATTTATGTACAGTCACAATTCGACGAAACGAAACTTGCTTTAATTTCCTCCAAGCTGCTCCTTTAGTTCTTTATGACGTTGTGTCGCACCGTTTGTCGTCATCGTCCTCCTCCCCGTCCCCGTCCCCATCTTCTTCGCCGTCACCGTCACCGTCACCGTCACCGTCACCGTCGTCGTGCTCGAGTACCTGCGCGGAAATTAGTTTCAATTCTCTGGGCAAAAAGCTCAAGAATTCATAGGACGAGCGATGAGAAAAGTACGTCAGCGCCGAACACATGTGGAGAATTTTCCGGATTCTGCTCGAAATTCATTGGATGTACGGGTGAGACAGTGACTGGAAAACGTGTGTCGCGTCGACGAGTTTACACGGCATTAGAAAGCCGAGGGAGAAACGTCGGAAGGAAAATAGGGGAGGGGGAGAGGGAACGCGCGTTTTCCGTGCACGTTGAGATTTTAATAGAGGAATCCTCTTTTTCTCTCCCTCTTTCTCTGTCTCTTCTTTCTCTTTCTCTGTTTCTTTCTCCCCCTCTCTTTCCCTCTCTCTCATTCTCTCTCTGTCGAGGAAGAAATCTGCATTTACCCGAAAGAGTCCTGTTACCACGTTGGAGAGTTCATTTTCGCAAATTGCTTTTTTCCGTGGCAAAGCCGAGTACTTTCTTTGATTCCAAGAGGAATGAAGCTATAATGGAAATTCAGCAGTAAAAAAAGAGTCCTGCGTCCCGTTCGTTTCTTCGTGGCCGCCGGAAGATTATCGCGGGAATTGCAAGAAACTCAATAGGAAAAACTGGAGGGTGGCATGATGACGACGATAACGTTGATGACAACGACGACGACGACGACGACGACGACGACGACGACGACGACGACGAAGATGAAGACGAGGGCGAAGACGAGGGCGAAGACGAAGACGAAGACGAAGACAAAGACAAAGACGAAGACGAGGTCGAAGACGAAGACAAAGTCGAAGACGATGTTGATGACGATGATGAGTTCAGTTTGATGGAGTTTCTTCGGCAACTGTCATTACACCATCACCGGAAATCCCGTTGGGTCCTGCGGTGTATCGGTTATGTTCCTCGGGAACAATTCTCAGCCCGTCCGTGAAATCGGAAAAGTTTCCCGGGGAAGGTGTGTTGCGGATCTTTTCTTCGGGGTTAAAATGTGTTTCTTCTGAGCTGATGAACAGGATCAGCAGCTTTTGTGGTCCCTTCTGTAAGCTCGTCAATCATTCCTGTGTGCTTTCACCGGGAACATTGTCCGTGACCTGGGACTTCCTGTCCCTCCGGAGTCACGAGGTAGGCTTCCGGCCATTCACACACGTCACTCTGCATTGTTTTTCTATGGATCCTCTCTTATTTCTTCTCCCCTAACTACTTACCGGTTTCCTTCCACGGTCTTCCACAGGCCGCGGATGCCTCAGGCAATCAATGCTACCATTACGGGGAGGATTGCAATCGAGTTAGTCGACGCGATAACATTCTTTCTCCCCTTGTACAGCGCCAAATAGCTTCTTCTTTTCCTTCTTCCTGTGACCTCTCTCTCTCTCTCTTTCCCACTTCCACTTCTTTCTCTTCTTCTTCGTCCTCCGCCTCTTCCGCCTCCTCCGCCTCCTCCTCCTCCTCCTCCTCCTCCTTCTTTACCTCTTCCTCTCTCACTCTCTAGAATTTATTCACCTATCTCTTCTGATTTTGATGATTTTATTGTGAAATCATCGAAGAATAGAGAGGGGGTGGCTGATGTTTCTGAATTATTTCACGTTTTTCTCTTTTTTCCTCTCAATCCCATTGAGAGCAACGATCCCTCTGGTTCGTCCGCTTATTCGTTCCTCTCCGTTCCCGCGAACTTTTTCCCGCGAAAAATCGTCACGGAAATCGTAGAATCGTATCGTTGGAGTGTTTGGTACTGAGGCAACGACACTTCCTTTTGAGGTACCGCATTTCTTCGAGAATTGCGCCGGTAGCCAGCAGTCGTGCAGCAGGTGTAAGGTAGAATCGGTGCTTGCTTGCGTTTTAACTGGGTGGTCGGAGTTGGGGGTCCCGCGGTTTCATGGGGGTCGCGCGGTTCACGCGTTTCACCCGGTGTGACCAGGTCCTGGTGCAAGCTCGCAAGCACAAGCCGCTACGCGTGGCCTGGCCCAGCGCCGACTAGCGGATTCTCAAATAACCAAGCACCCGCCACTCGAAGTAAGCTCGCGCAGGATCTACTTGCGCAAGCTCAAAATCCCCCACGAACAACCACCACCACCACCACCACCACCATCACCACCACCCACCACCCACTACCGCCGCCGCCACCGCCGTCAGAATCACCACCTTCGAAGCACCTGCTATGCCAAGCTAATAAACAAGCAGGCCCACCCTAAGCACAGAGCCAGATGAAAAATAATAAATCGCGTACCTCATCCTTACAGGCACGCGTACACCTTTATCTATCCTCTTTACCACCGCCATCCCCTCCTCCCTCCAGCTCCTTTTTCACGAAGCTTCGCTTCCTTCTCTCTTCCATTATACCTTTTATTCTTCCTGCCCGTGCTATGCACCCCTGACCATTTTTCTCCCACATTTTATACCGCATTTACTTCCTATTTTACCTCTTCTTCCGTTTCAAATTTCTTTCCTTCATCGTGTGTACGTGCTTGTAACAAGCTTTTCCCTCTTTCCCTCTCCTCGTTCCCCATCACCGCCATCACCGCCACCTTCTCCTGCGAGATTCGGAACTCTCGGGACTCGAACGAACCCAGCCAGTTCTGGATCTCCGAGCTTGATCTTGCTCTGCATATCTTTCCGTGATGAGCGGCAGTGATTCAGATCGAAATTTCACCGGCGTGAATCAACGTGGAAGTTCTCTGGCCCTGCGCGTTTTTCCGAACGTCAAAGGAAGCATAATTAAATGTTGGCCTTTTTTTTTAAGGAGCGGGTAATTGAATTATGGCACGCTCTTTCGCGGAAACATAGGAAACCTAATTTAATTATGATTTTGCGCCGAGGTCTAAGATAAAATAATTGGATCCTGGGTGTTTTTCAAGAAATAAAGTTATGGGTTCCTTGTCAGGTGTAAAGTGGAAATAATTGAATCTTGCAGTTTTAATTGGAACAACCATCTCCTCGATGTAATTATTCTCGAAAAGTTGTTTAAATTCTTTTTTGAGGAATTTTAATCTCTCCCGCGCTCCGCCCCGCTCAGATTCAGTTTCCACAGTTTGACTTGATCGTAAAAGATTATACGGACTCTATTGTTATCTGGAAATCGAAAGAACAAAAAAATAATAAATCACAATTTAAGCCATAACATCTGACACGTGCAGGCATTATGCGTAAAAGCATTCGCGTTCCGGTTCGATTCTTTCTTTTTTCTGTGAAACGCAATTTCGCAGCTGAATAGTGAATTTTTATACCCACGTGCAAGCTCGAATCCTTTGACGATCGAAAAGCTGGGTCAAAGAAATTAGCCTTTTATCAATTTAAGCGAACTGAAAATTTTCATATTAACTGCGAATGAAATTTTCATCAAGATTTTATAATTATGGAAGAGAGGGGGCGAGAAAAAACCTTTTCTCTCCCCTCGGTATGATCGGTTTACACGTATTCGTAACGAAAGTCCAAAGTATCGAGAAACTTTTATTTCAGTCGAGTGTGATGGAGAATTTACGAGAATGTTGTTTCAACCATAAAAATCGACGTGGCGGAGGTCGTAAACCTTTGGCCACTACCGGGCTTTGCAGAAACGAAGGATTCACTTGTCCGCGGAGATATCATTTTGTTACGAGGCATTCGTGGGAAAAAAGGGATTATTGCTGAATGAAACAAACTGTAATGGCCTGAGAAATCTATATTTTCCCACTATCCAGGCCGAATCCTCATTTTGGAGGAAAAAAAAAACTTTCACCCCTTCCACGGGCGGGGGCGAACGTGAGGGATAGTTTGGCAAACAAATAAATAATTCCCACCTGGTAATTGTGGCCGAATGAAAAACTTTAAGTGCTCCGCTAATCGAAAATCAATGCCGGAAAGGGATAACGATACCCATCCAACAATGCTGAATATAAAATTCAATGGTTATTCGCAGTGGGTCGCACAGATGCACGTATTGTCGGAAATAATGAAATTTCGGAAAATGTCCCGGGTACCCGGGACATTCGAACCTGAATTAAACTTAGCTGCCGCGAGGCGGCGGGTCTCGAGGGGGTGCGCTCGCGACCCAGGGGTTAATTAAAACTTTTATCTTCCTCGGTATTGTCGCACTGCCGCCGCCAACTTTAATCGTAGGCTCAGCATCGGTTTTGCTGCCGCAACATTCGTACTCTCCGCTATCATTTCCATCGAAACTAGTCGTTTCTACTTGGTTCGGAGCGCGGAGGTCAGATTTCGAGGGCAAAACTTCCCTCCGCCACGTACGAGCAGGCGTTGCCGTCGATCGATCAAACTTAATCGTCGAATTACTGGGACGCGCGGGTCACTCGACGCAAACATGTATTTATAACGATAAAAAAGAGTCACCCGTATAGGAATACCCAAAGCCAAAGCCAAAGCCAAAGCCAGAGCCAGAGCCAGAGCCAGAGAGAGCCCCGACACAATCGAGTATATCAATAATAAACAAAAGTGTCAGATGTTGGAGCGGCATCGATCGATCTATCGCGATAAAATTCGTGGGCAGAAAGGATAGTTCCAAATGGCAGCCAACTCACAAATTAGATCGGCTGGAAGATACCGGCGCGTTTCAGTCGCGCCATATTTTTCCTCCTGACAAACATTCCCCTGCGAGACGAGATTTCCTCGGTTTCGAGTGCCATTCGGTGCCGAGTGTGTTTTGCGGTATTTCTGATTCGGTAGAATCTCTCTCACCCCCTTCCGGCAAGGTTAAAGGTTCACGGGGAGGAGAGAACACGGAGGAAGGCTGGCGTTCGAAACCTTTCAAGTGCCGAATTCCAGAAACAGTTTGTCATATCGCACACGGCACTCGCAATCGGACTTGACCCATTTCGACGAGAGAAACGAGAGAGGTTTCAATTGAAGAGAGAGAGAGAGAACGCGGGAATACAGATTCGCGCAAACCCACATCAGTAGAGACATGGTTGTTGCGTGTATTCGCGTATAGAGAATGTTGAGAGTGTGGAGAGTTCGGCTGCAACAGTGTCAAAGGCCACGAGAATAGGTCAGCGGCACTCGGAAGATGGCGCAATAACGAAGGCAGCTCGTAAACCGAGCATCTAGCCCGAAATTACGCGCGGAGCGAGAGCTCGATGCGATTAGGGGTAATATCGTTGAGAGTCCACTTCCGCTGCATTAGCTCGCGGATGCAGGCATCGAAGGAAAAGTGCTACCGACTAAGCTAGGGTGGGGAAAGGGTCAGGACAGAGGAGGGGTCGTCAGGGGAGGGATCTCGAAGAAAGTGGTACGACCACGACGACGATTTTCCGCCGCCACCGCCGGAGATTCCTTCTTCAACCCCTTCGACTTTCCTTCATCCTCTTCTCTCCCCTCCCCTCCTCTCCTCTAGGGGTGAGATGAGCCTCTATCGCTTGCTTACTCACAGCCAGCTTTTTTTTTCTTCCGCTTTCATCCCGGCGCCCGCAATGAGATTACAGCCGCCATGTTCGGGCGTAATACTCTCTCGTTGCCCCGGTGACAGGCGCCGATGTAAAAACTCTCCGGAAAAAATTGCTCCCGACCTCGGATTTATTACACGCGCTTCTCGCGTTTGGAAACTTCGGATACGTGCCTGTGTCGACACCCAGGGATTACGGGAACAACCCTTTCGGCGAGGCGCTCGGGGATGGAACATGTCCGCAATTTCGATAGAATTCGCGAGTTCTCCCCCTCCGACAATCGTTCGCCGCCGTAGATCCACCCTCTGGATCCTGATTAGGATTTTCCCACGCACCCCCGCGCGCGCGCTCGCGACTTTTCCGCTATCGGGAACATCCGACAATTTTCAGAGGTTCTTCGGGGGGTGGTTCGACGAGACCGCGACAAAACTTTGAATCTTCGGCCAATCTTACTTGGCGAGTAGAATCCACGCAAAGTACCATGGGGCTATCTATCTCTGATATTACGATCAAGGGATGATAGGTCACGCGCAAGGGTAGGACGAAGCTCTCCGTTAGTTCTGCGAGACGCCATCACGGCAGCACCGCTCGCGTTGTTCGAGCTTCGAAAACTGGCGCCCCCTGTCCAGCATGCCATGTATCCACTGCCAATGGTAGCTTTACCTACTTGAGCCGAACAATCTTGACAATCTTTCATCGAACAACCGACCACCGCAACGCTCGAGCTCGGTCCGGGTCCACCCTCTTATCGGACCACCACCACCGCCAACAACAACAACGTCATCCCCGTAGCTTCCTCCTTGCCGAGCTTACCACTTCCGCTTGGACGCAACGCGTTCGTCCATTCGATGGCTATTGGATCATTGATAAAAGGGGTGTTGCGTGAGCGCGATAGAGTTTCTCGGGCGTGGTGATGCTCGGTTGAGCGTATAAATTATTTTCTTCGCCTTGCCCCTTGCCCCGAGTCCTCTCTCGAACTCGACTCCGAACCGGAAGCCGAAGAGTCACCACCCCCCTCGTTGCTTCCCGCTGATTTTTCAACGACGAACGCCGAATGGCCATTGAATGATATTACCGGGTATTGTAATGTAGGGACGCGTGCAGCACACGCGCATAATGACTGTTGCCTGTGGAAAGCCTTTCCATGGGTGTTCATTATAGCTCGCATTGAATTCCGATCGGCCATTCAGAGCCCGCATTCGGGCGCATTGAAAACTATCAGGATCCTCGGCGAGAGCAGCGAGTCCTGCGCGCGCTGTTGGAAAACTTGGACGAGATAACGCGGTAACGCGGGGCAGACGAATTGCTAAATTCTCGTTTCGCCGCTCTTTCCATTCGTCATTCCATTGCGCCAAACAGGGGGTTGTTGCACGCTGGAGAATTATTATCCTTTCTCTCGACTCCCCGAGCTCGATGGCGTGGTGGTGGTGGTAGTGGTGCGCCCGCTGCCGTAGTCTCTCGTTAATTAGGTACTTGGTAAACTCCACTGCAAGAACTCGCGCAAGTTGCCGAGGCTCAAACTCCCTCGCTTCGTTAACGCAAGTGCGATCGGTAGAGCTCGAGCTATTATACATAGTTCGCTAGAGCTAGAAGATGTAAAAATGTCCGGTTAGAATCGATAGTTTCAGCCCGTTCTAGGGGGGGGGGGGCGAGCGGAGGGGGTGGGTTTGCTCGTTATTTTCGAGCACGCGTTTACCCCGAGGTCTTAACGAACCTCGCGCTTGTCCCCGCGCCCCTCGCTCCCCGAAAACTACCCTCTGAACATCTTTGCCTCTGACCCTCGCGTGCGCGCGAGCGCACGGTGTCTCGTTGCAATGACGATATCGAGTTCGGCTCGGTTGACGCTTATCCGTTTAGAAATGATTTCTAATGCTCTCGTTAATGGATTCCTGGAGAAAACGCTGAAACGACTAGGAACGCGGCGAAACGAACTGAAACGAAACGAAACGAAAAGAATAGGAGTGTCGGAGGGTGAAACACGTGTGCTGGATATCTAGGAATTATTATCCTCCGGAGCTTTTCGAGCTGTGCTAATTGCTAAGATAACACATTCTTGTGCGTGAGTCGAGAAAAGAAAAGGAAACGTGTGATGGTGGTGGTGGTGTTGGTGGCGAACGGATGTACGCGTTTAACAGCGTGTCATTTCTCGGTTGATCGATAAGAAAACCATAGGAATCTAATCCTGAAGATTTGCAGGGCGTCGTTTTCGCTAATGATAGATTCTCCGCAAGTGTAACGTTATTTTTCTACGAAATGGAATTTCCACGCGGCTCAGGCAATCGTAATCCCATAATGGATCGGGAAGCTGTACGGGTGTCTCGAAGTAGCTGGCAAATCAGAGTGGCGTTTCGGCGCTACATGGAAAAATCTTAAAAGCTCCGAGTGAAAAATAAACAAGTTCCGATAAGTATAAATCGACGAGTCTCTCTCGACGCGGAGTACGCAAAGTAAATGTTTGCAAGTCGGAGCGAAGCAGCAGCGTCGTGGAGCTGGGGTGAAAACGCTGCTGTCGAGGTCAAATCTTTTGGCGATCCATGAAATGAAATCAAGGGGGAGCAAGAGGAGGAGGAGGAGGAGGAGGAGCTTTTATGCCGTCTGTTTTCACGCGAATTAATCTCGAGTGATCGTTTCGTAGTTCGAGATGAAAAGAGCTGTCACGTGATACGCGATAGGTAAAGATAGAGAAATAGTAAGAGAGAGAGAGAGAGAGAGAGAGAGAGAGAGAGAGAGAATCAAAGATAATTTTGGAACATGCTGGAAAAAGTCTTACCTTGGTATTTGAAAGGCAATTTCGTCGAGAGAATCGCTCGGTTGTAGAGGGGCCCTTTCGAAAAGTCTGCTGGGGCCCCGATGTACCCTGTTGCAACACTGCATGGATCCAGCCGTCGGTTGGGGTTGGTCCCCGCAATTGGTCCCGAGTTGCCCACCCTGACCACTCCTGCCGCGTTTCTGCCGTTTTTTTCGTACCTCCTCCGCCTGGCGGCGTAGGTTGTGCAACCGGAAGAAGTACATCGACATTTCTGTTTGGCATGCGAGTAAGAGACTCGTAAAGGTGCCTTTTTCGACTTAAGAACTACTATGGCTACCGGTGCAGGGTGTTGGATCCACCATCGCCCCCCGTTCAACGTACGATCGCGGTCGAGTCGTGCATTGAACTTGCGGGGGAGCGGGTGCATCAGGCACGAGCGGAACACAACGAGAAAAGGTGGAAGAGAGTGGGGGACACAGGAGGCAAAAAAAAAAAAAAGAATGGCCGTGGATTTTTAATTATTGACATGCCAGCCATTAGCGAGCGTGCGAATTAATAAAGTGCAAACGTTTGTCATGCCGTGTGTCACCACGGGACGTGACATAATTTAACACAGAGAGCCATCGAGGTCGCTTAAAGCAGACGTGAAATTTGAGCGTGCGAAAATCCAGCGTTATCGAGTGCCCGTGAGTTTCCTCGTCCAAGAATTGTTCTCCCTACGTACCTTGTTCCAGGCGCGGGGGAGAAATCGACTTTGTTCCGGCCGACGGATTGCCGGCGGATCGCCGCCGGCCCGGAGAGCCTCGAGTGGATCTGCAAAGTTTTATGAAAACAATTTTGCAATCCTCCCACAGCCTCTGTCAAAGGGAGAGTGGATCTCGATTTCCAGGGAACGACATCCTCCTCGAGAGTTTCCTTCCTGGAAAGATTTCCTTTCCATCGCGCAACACTGACCGAACGAACGACCACGAACGGCTTATACTCCTGATTTTGCATAAATCTTAAACCAGCAAAAAGTTTTGCGCTTTTCCATCTGGAAAGTTCGGCGCGCGCGCATTCTTTCTTTGTAAATAAACGTTTTCTACGTGGAGGAGGAGGAGGAGGAGGAGGAGGAGGAGGAGGAGGAGGAGGAGGAGGACCACCACCACTACCGATCTTTCTCTGCGGGAATCGCTCCAGAAATAGATCAGAGTCGAAACTTGTTCCATTCTTATCGCAAGTTTTTTCATGAATAAGTTTGAGCGTCGGCAATAATCGATCGGACGCTTCACGAAGCTCCTGATAATATCCGGCCGACCGATAGCCGCTAAATAAGCTATCACGTAGCTATTGTGTCATATCTCATAATCTCTGGCGCAAACTCCTTCGTAGTTATTCATAGCGTTGGATCTGACAATAGGGATGTTCTTATCTTTGTTGGAAGAATCAGGGCGGGGGTGGGAGAGGTCTTTGACCGGCGTTCTCGATCTTAGCTTTTCCACTTGAAAAAACGACGCTTGTCCCATTCGCTCGTTAATCCCATTGGTTGTCGTGAAAAATTAATGGACGATCTCTCCTGAATTCTCCTGCTGGGGTAAAAGTTATCGGGGGAGGGGGGCTGCGCGAAATTTCAGGGCAAAGTTCCAGGTTTCGCTGGGGCGATCGAGAGACGACGGGGATGAGGATAAAGTTTGCGTGGAAGTGCGGAAGTGCGAAAGTGCGGAGCAAAGTCCAGAATGCGAAGAGTCTCGAGGACTGAGCGACACTGAGGCACCGGATGGTAAACGTCTCGAGAGAGTCGGGATGGCCTGGCAATCAGCACAGTCCTCTGCGGTATTATGCAACCTTAATTAAATCGCCCCAGGCCCTCCACTCCCCACTGCTCTTGTCGGGCTAACAAATGATCGATCTGAATTTTCATCATTTTCCATTACAATTATTTCTTCATCAAGCACACATGGGCGCGCGCGCATACGCGCGTAAGGTGCCCCCCACGACGTACATGGCTAGAAATGTAAAATTGATTTTGCTTGCTTATCGTGTCTGGATCGTTTGCTCGTCCTCTCCCTCCCCCAACTGCACTGCCACCTTTTACCGCTCTACTCGTTCGTTAACAACGACGATAGTCTAATGTCTGATCGTTAATCGTTAATCGCTGGAGATTGATATCTCTCTCGATAGTTTTTCAAGCCGAGTTTTACGAACCTCCTTGGACCGCTATAGCCGGTTTTACTATCAACCCTTAATTAACGTCGTTCGCCTTTCGTACCTTCTTTATGGCTGCACGATCGTAACTCGAGCTGCGCGCTTTGTTTTAGCGATTCGCCAATTAGAACGACGAGATGCAAATTTCTCGAAAGATTTGTCAAACTTGAAGTCGCTGACGATGGATTTTGTTGTTGGGGAAAGCAGATAGAGTGAGAGAGAGAGAGAGAGAGAGAGAGAGAAAGGGGGAGGTGAAGGCTCAGGTAACTATGTCGAAGCGCTGTGCAGATGTGTGTTAAAGTGTTGTGACGGAGAAAGGTGGAAGATTGAAAGCTAATATTGGGATTTATAGAGGCAATCTTCGGAAAAATCTCTTGGTGGTGGAGGAATCGGAGACCCTTGTGAATCGACCCTAATGGCCTTGATAGAGCAGAGGAGCATGGACTGTTCGTAGGAAAAATAGCGTGTCACGTGATCCTCGGAGAGGTTTCGAGTAGATTAAACTGGATGATATGTCCATGTGTTGGAAGAGTATCGTTGATCAATCCTTCCGCTGATTCGTCGATGAATACCGTCGTAAAATAGACAGTGGATTAGCCTTGTCTAGCCTCGAACGATAAATAAATGGAAATCTCCATGGGGAGGAGGGCGGTGGGGTGGTCTTGCCGTAGCTCACCCTTGCCAAACCTTTGCTAAACGAAACAACCCCTATTTCTCTTAATGTTAAATAGTGCCGGGGCAATTGCCTAACCGTAGATAGGTGTCTTCGCAAAAAATATGTCTTCCTGGTCTATGTTTAAATTTCCCACTGAGCTTACCCTGAATCTCCCTCCGGTTGGTTAGGAGGGGTTGGTCTCGAGAGGGCGCTGACCAAGATACATTGCTCCAGGAAACCCTCCGACGTGCCAGATCTACTACGTGCCTCTAAATCGTGCAAAAGATATCAGGCTACCCCGTGAACTTTGCGATTCTTTCGAGGGAAAAGAAGAGAGGAGCGCCCAACTCAGGTGCTCATAAACGGATCTTAAAATATAGGATGCTTTCAGACAAAAATTCTAGATAAAAATGTCAGATAAATATTTTAGACAAAAATCCCTAAGAAAAGTGGGTGGGGGAGAAGGGCGAGAGAGAGAGAGAGAGAGAGAGATAGAGCGAGGGATAAGTGTCGTATAAAAAATCCAGGAAAAAATTACTCCAGAAATTTTAGAGTGAAAAGTCTGAGAAAAGGGATGTCGTAGTAGAAGAAGAAGAACAAGAATAAGAATAAGAAGAAGAAGAAGAAGATGAAGGCGAAAGATGACGAGGAGGGAGGAAGAGACGTTTAAAGCGGGGAGATTTTAGTCTGGAAATAAAAATTCCATCAATACCTCCATAAGTTTAGCCTCGGCAGAAATTCCAGGGAATAAGTCCGAGGAATATTCTAGTGCCTTAAGTTTCGAGATCCGACTTAGCATAATAAACTCGGAGTAAATCGGGCACACATCCGAATATTGCTATCAATAATGGATAATTTCGACATCGGTGAATAATAATGGATGAATTCATCGGCGCAGAATTTGCCGGATCTTTTTCCCCGAGAGTTTGTATTTTTTGGCCGTGGGTTTGGCAGCTGCGTTGTAAATACGCGAGAGTTTCTCGGCGATAAATCGGCGAATGGTGGCAGATCGCCTTGAACATTGCAGAGACCGCGGATAAATTCTCGCAAATTAACTCGCGGCCGCTCTCGGTGAGTCCCCAGAACCGGCAATTGCGCCATAACGCGATCGAGGGTAAAACTCCTGCAATTCTGCCGAGATAGAGAGAAGGAGAGACGGAGAGAGAAAGGTCGGTGCTGGCGGGAGCATAAACGACCGGGCGAGAAATAAAAAGAGAGCGACCGAAGTCGCGCGATTGCAAAAAACGTGAAATCGTCGTAAGATGGACGCGAAGACGAATGAAGCTACATCAGTAAGAACGAGAGTTTTTCCTTCGGGAACTTGCCAAGTGGAGTTGTCGGAGCTGCGGCGAGAATCCGAGGAGCACCTGAAATCCCGCAAATGCCACGAAAGCGAAGGATTTTCCAAATTTCCGAGGAATCCGTGAAGGGAGAGAGGAGGACGACGCGTCGCTTTCGAGCGAGACGATAATTATTTGAACATTCGGGAGGTGCGTGGGAGGAGGAGGAGGTAGCAGGGCTAAAGTCATTAGCCCGGGAAATTCCGTTAAGCTACCAAATGATAACCTGTAAATTTCTCCCAATGCTCGAACGTTAATTGTTTCCAGGCTTGCAAAGTTTTGATAACGAATTTGACGAGGATAACGGGGGCTAAGGTAAGCCGCCGCCGGTATACTCGTCCAATTTGATATCCTAGATTACGGATAAAATTGGAGCGCGAACAAGAAGTCGTGCAGGCTACAGTAGTGGCTGCTGAGCTTGTTAGAGGTTCTCAACCAGCTTGGAGCTCGTTGAACAAATAACTACGAAACTCGACTCTCTTTTTCCTCGAGCACACACACACACACACACACACAGTCGTAGTATTTCACACTCGAATCACGCGTCGAAGATCCACGTCGAAATCTCATCGTTGAACTTTTCGCAAGGCCTACACACACGCACACACATACGCGCGCGCGCGCGCGTTGGAACGGTATTGGAACGAGGTAAATGTCTCTACCCTCCTCGTCTGCTCTCCCGTCGCTGAAAATTACGTTTTCTCCTCTATTTATCCATCTTCCACTCTCCAATTTCTCCGCGAAGCCGAGCCGAGGCTGCTTAATTATCGAAAGAATGGTTGGAGATTCGTTTAATGCTTAGCCAGAAGCTATCGCCTAATCCCTGCGATTATAATAAAAGTCTTAGAGATCCTTCGAGTAGCGCGACGATAGATTTTAGGTAGGGAGAGACGATTATGCGGGCTCTCGAGTAAAAGTTCTTCCAGCGCGTTTCCCAGGAACTCGCGTCGAAGAGCCTTATTAGCCGTCGTAAGGAGAGAGTCGTACTCGTCCAATTAGCAACGATTAACCACGGGACGCATCTGGCCACCGACAACATCGTTTATCCGCCAGGTTTGACTAATCGCATCGTCGAAACTACGCGCGGAAAGGTCTCTTCGGCAATTTCCAATTAATCAAAGTTGCCGAATGCACGCGCCACCAAGTCAGGAGCTCCGTTCCTCCGGAAGCTTTATCACGGGGACGAAGAGAAAAGAAAAGAAAAGAAAGAAAAAAGAAAAAAGAAAAAACAGAAACGGGGGTTGATGGAGAGAAATGATCCATTGCGTCACGTGACCCGACGCTGCGCGTGCACTCTTTGGCCCGGTTCGGATGACGACCACCGATGAGAATCGAAATCCAACTTGATTAGAGATTCGCCTACGCGGGCCCTGCAAATTTTTTTTCTAGGCTCCAGTTCGCTGGCGGCCGTGGACGTTCGAGTCGCGAGTGTCGAAACTGTGGAAATAAATCGAATCGAACCGAATCGACGGACGAAACAACGTAGCGAGCGTTGGAGATCTCACCGTTGAATGATTTCCGTGGGTGTTCGGGAGCATCGACGAGCGCGTTACGTCGACGATGTCGAGTCTCGCAAGCCGCGCGTTTCCAGGGTAATTGGCGTAGGTAATTTTTACCCGGGGATGGTGGCTGGCCGATACGCTGGCTTTACGTTCTGCCGGCGGCAGAACGATTCGTCAGGGTGATGTACGATATCGCGCACAGCTATCGGGTGGTTTGTTGTCTGCGAGGTAGA
The DNA here is from genome assembly GCA_037305995.1 of Sclerodermus sp. 'alternatusi'. NCBI lineage: Eukaryota > Metazoa > Arthropoda > Insecta > Hymenoptera > Bethylidae > Sclerodermus > Sclerodermus sp. 'alternatusi'. The sequence goes on from CM074548.1 coordinate 2,493,334, forward strand.
CATCCACCTATCTTTGTAATCTGACGATTAATCCAGAGGACATCTACGCGCGGCTGGTCCGACTAATTAAAGCACTGCGAATGACATCTCTTGAAGGGCCCCTAACGAGTTTATTCCGAGGAGATCGAGCCTGAGAAGTGGCTCGCTTGAATTTCAGTAATAGCAATATCCACGGCTCGCAATATCCACCATGGCAAATGACCTCCTCCCCTTGGCGCTTCCCACCCCCGCTCCCACCCCGAGCGGGGTAAGTAATTTATGGGCGTGGATTTCCGCCACGCCGAAGGAGGATACACTTTTCTGGAAAGTCCTTGACTATTCGCCGTCGATGGATGCGGAAATATTCCCGGGGTTTTGGTACCTCCGATGGCTTCCGACGTGTACGTGTACCCGAGGTACACGGAAAGCGCGGGGATTCTCTAAACGTTGGTCGGCCAAGTCCATCCCTCACGGACGTACGTAGGTACGTACTCCCCCCCTCCACCCCCTCTTCCCTGCCCAGAGTCCATATTTTTCTTCGTTCTGGATACTGGCGAAACACGATTCCGCTCGGAGGTAAAACATTCGGGCGAAGAAAAACTGGCGAAAGAGCAGAGGGGGAAGTAATAACGAGACGTTGATAGAGAAGAAATCCAATGATGAAGAAGGAGAGTGGCTTTTAATGGGAAAAGTACCAGGAGAGTTTTCGAGCTTGCGTCACTCATGCAATTTGGAGTATTAATAGTTGCGTGAGATAGCCGCGTGAAAAGTGAAATAAGTAGATGAAGAGGGAGACGGAGACGGAGACGGCGGCGGAGGAAGAGGAAGAGGAAGAGGATAGTTACATCCTGGCCACTCTCGCGTGCTCCGTCGCAATGCAGAAAGGCTACCCTTAATTTTCCTTGCAGCAGAAACGCAACGCAACCGAATGCATTTGCATTTCATAGGTCGGCGCAGTCTGCATATTCAAGTATGACTGGCTTTGTCTATTTTTAGCGAAACGCTTCGGCGGTCCTTTTCTCTCCTTCCGACGAGGGCTTGTTCAAAAATTCTTTCAACACTGATCAAACATTTTAACCGAATTAATGAACGCTATCAACGCTGAAATGCGTACCACTGGAACGTAGCTTCTCGCGAAGAGAGAGAGAGAGAGAGAGAGAGAGAGAGATGTCAGGAATTTTATTTAAAAACGAGCCCGGCCAAATCTGGACGGGCATGTGGTTCGCGCCACCAAACGCTTTACATACATTAAACATTCAAGCAATTGCCGAGAGCCAAGCCCCGGGGAACTTTAAAGCTACTCGCGTCAGCTGGAAATTTTTTTCAGGCCGAAGGAAACTCTGCCGAAGGTTTTTCCGCTCCACTTCTCCCGATGGGGAGAAGAACATTTGACATCGCGCGTAGCGTCGAATTCCATAACTCGAGGGCTCGTCGCGTACTATGACGCGCAACTCATGGCGGAACTTCATTTAATTATTCCGCCAGATCGCGTTGACCAAAATAGCGAGTCGCTGTCGCGTTGCGTCGCTGCTAGACACTGACAGGACGAACTTGCGCGCGCGATAAGTTTCCGGAGGATCAATTCCAGTCGGAGTTGAGATCTTCGTCGTAGGCCAATTATCGCCGGAAGGAAAACTGACGGGGAAGGCCTGTATTGCCGTAGTTCCCATTTCCACGGCGCCTATCCGCCGTGCGAGCTTGCGAGCACGTTTCAGGCATTTGGCATTGAAAACGTCAGGATTGAAATGAAGCTATTAAGAAAGTCTTAGGCAATATCGGAGGAAGCTTTACGCGAGAGCCTGTAATGCTAGCGGCTCTCGATGATAAGGCCCGCTGAAACGAGTGCCTGAAACTTTGAAATCAATTCCTCATTGGTAACAATAGGGTTGAAGTAGAAACAGTCGTTTTACGGGAGAAAGCACTTACCGTATTAAAATCCGACTTATCGAGCTATGCCCTTTAATTGTCGGAGACGGATGAGCTTGCGCAAGCTCCGCCAGCCCCGAATGGGATTAGAACTCCGTAACTGCTGGGGTGTCCAACCCCGTGAAAGTAGAAAGCGAGTGGAAAAATTTCGCGTACGTACGAGTGATATAAAAAAGTACGACGGTGAGCGTTCGAGACGAGTTCCGGTATTATTCGAGGAGAACGCGCGCGCGCGCGCGCATACAAAGAGAGAGAGAGAGAGAGACAGAGGGCAAGGGTTTCTGGCGTTTAAGCAGGAGAAGCGCAAACCATTAAATTCGGTACTGGAGGCTGTGTGCTGGGACTCCCCTTACCCTGCGCAATTTTCCACTCTCCCACCAACAGGAATTCCCCATTAGAACTTTGAACTCGGATGCCATTGCAAAGCAGCGGACGGATCGCGTGACGCTACTGGAACGAGAGGGTGGGGAGGGGGGACGAAGAAGAATCGTCCGAATCGGTGAAATTGGTGAGAAATTTGAGTTTCTCGCGAGGAGAAGCAAAATCCCCATAGGCTCTCCAGGCGTTGAGAAAAGAAAAGGAGAAAAAAGCCAAAAAAGTTGTTTTGCGAGTAGAAGGTTGAAAGCTCACGTGCAAACTAGCATGCAATAATCTCCAACGAACAACCGAGACTTACATTCAAGACATTTCGTGCAACAAGTATTAAGACACTTTGTTCGTACTCTGCACAGTACCTGCAGGTAAAACGTATCGGCACTTAACACTCCGAACTGTATTAGGTCCGCGGCTGCGGCTTGTCGAAGAGAGTCACAGCGGCAGGTCGTTTTGGTACCGCTTCAGGTCGATGCTTTAGGACGAGAATGTGGTGGGACCGAAAATGGTGCGTGGATGGAACTTACGGATGTATCGTATAAAGCTTTCGAAAATATGGCATCTCTCTATAATTGACTAAATCCTAAGTTTCTCTTTAAGGAATGGCCCCACTTGTATAGACGTAGGTAGGTCAACAGTCTTTATCTTTGTACGTCGCGACGTGATATCTGCCTGCGCGTTTGGTCCATTTGTCGTACCATCGATTCTCGGAGGAAAGCTCGCGAAGCTCGATCGATATCGGTGCATCAAAAGTCCATTGTGTTGCCTCGTGACACGGCTGCAATTGAAAATCAGCTCTGTGACGAGAGTTCTTTTGCGTCGTCGACGACGACAACGACGACGAGTCGATAGGCCTCGTGCGTTGCGTCTGTCTGCTACTCGACGTTCGGAGTTTAACTTCGTTCCCAGGCAAACCACCCTCTAGGAGACGAGGGGAGAGGGCGCGAGAAGGGAGAACCGTCAAGTTTCGCTTTATCCGACCGACGCGCGTTGCAGCTGATTGCGCGATGCGCGCGGGTCGCAGTCGGGACGTCGCGACGTCGCGTCACAGGGAAAATCCGGGGAAAACATTAACGCCGATTATTGCCCCTCCGCGAATAGAGAGCTTTTTAGATTTCCCTCGCGGTATCTCGAGGAGGCGCTCTCTTCGCGGTACACTCGCTTCAACGTTAGTCGGCGGATTCTCCGAAAGAAATGTTTTACTCGTGGATAAACGGTCGCGCGAGAGAACAAGCGGAAAATCGCGAAGAAATCGTAAAATTCCTCGAACAAATATTTGCCTCTCTCCTGCAGCATGGTACACTTTCGATTCAAAGCACTCGAGGCTCTCTCTCTCCCTCTCTTATGGCAAAGACAATTTTCATATTTGATGAAAGAGACGACGTTCTCCGCTCGCTACCTCCCCCTTCGCCATCGCCAACATCGTCCCCCGCGATTCCCCGTACTTCCACAGAGATCAGAATTCAACGAGTTAATAAACCGGATTACAGGGGGTATCGCTTGTAATGAACCGACTGGAGGACTGGATCTCCTCTCGAGTTCTCCGAGCAAGTTTTTCCCGGGGAAATCGAAGGAAACGCAGCGGAGAGCGCGTCTAACGGGGCGGAGAAAGAGACTCGACGTCGCGGTACGGGACTCGATGAAATTTTCAAACGCATCGCAACGTTTCATCGGTACGTCGAGTTAACCACATGGTTCGACCTCTCCATCAGGGTGTGTTTCAACGCGATACCGGGTGTCCGGAAATTCCCGACGCTCTTCTTGACAAACTTGTTTCTCTCCCCCCGTTGGCATTTTCCAAGTCGGGCTTGCAATTTTCAGTCGTCGATGTTATTCCCGGCAAAATTCTCGAGTAGTGGACGGTAGTGGTGGCTTTAATTGAATAATTAGCCCTTGGAGAGTGAATCGCCAGTTGATTGTGCCAATGCGCTTGCGAGAATTTACGCTCGCACCCCGGTGCTGATGCCAGCCCCGTTATCTCGCACTTGAGAAGATCGTTGACTTTTTATTTTCTCTCGTTAAAATATAATTGGACCTGCGAGAAACTATCCAACGACGACGCCTTCTTAATCGGAAATCGGGAAGAGAGATTGGAAACTGATAGTTATCGGGGGGCTGCGTGGAAAAGAAAAGAAAAGAAAAGGAAAGAAGACGAGACGAGACGAGACGAGGCGACCAATAACTCTGATTAAAATTCAGAATTCGTATCGGCGGAGAGGAGAGGGGAGGAGAGAGGACGAGGAGAGATCCGACAAAAGTGCTTGAATTAGCAATCCGAACACGACGTTCCTCGGAAGAGTTTAATAATTTGAGTCGCGTTCCGATTGCCATAATGCTAATCGGTATTATTCGACTTTCGCCAGGACGTAATTATTGCTTTTTCCTTAATACTCCCCGAGCAGTTCCGCTCGGTAACGGCGATCGAGAGTAATTGCTATCTTGTTTTCTCGGAAAACAATTATTGCTGAATTCTACGGGATCGACGGGACGAGAGGGGTAGTGGAGGATCTTAAATCGGACGCGAGGAAAAATAGAAATACATCGGGTAACCTAATAACATCCCTCTCTATTAGCGATTTCGACCTGTTTTCCAGCTTCGGTGTTGATTACAGAAAGACGGACCACCGGCTCTACAAGGATCAGAAGTTCCGAGCGAGCGAGCGAGCTCCCTATTCAATTTATTATTTTCTTTCCCGTCTCTCCCGTCTGTCTCGTCCGCCTCGTATCTCTCGTGACAGTGGAAGGGCATTACAATTTAACGTAGCCGGGATCACGTTCCGGCTGATTAAAAGGAGCCGCGAACGTGAGAACCATTTTATTGGTGAAAACCAAAGTCCGCGCGCGCGTTGGAGAAGCTGAAAAAAGAGCGAAGCGCGGCAAACCGTTGCCATCGAGTTCCATTAATTAGAAGGAGGAGGAGCCACGCGCGTCTTGATTAAAAGCCCACGGTGATGGGTGGATCCTTGTGATTTCAAAGGGTCTCCCCCTTCGACCATTTCTCGCTCGGTCGAACTCTCTGGACCTTTCCGTTTCTTTTAATCCCGCGCCATCTCTATTAGAGGTCGTCGGCTACTTGCCCCGGTCTCAATGCAGCTCGTTAGGGGGAGACCTCCGCGAGAGCCCAAGTCGAAGCTTTTTGTGAAAGGACCGACCGAGGAAGCGAAGCGAAGGCCTTGCGAGAGTAGTATCTTTCTGCTTTTCTTGGCTGCGACTTGACTTTACTACCCCCGAATGAGATCGTTTCAATTTTTACGTCTCCCCGCATTGCGTGTAGCTATTCATCGAGCCTATTCCTACTCTTCCTCCTCCACCTCCGTCCTCCTCCGTCGCGTTTAGCTCGTGGCTGAGGGAGTAAACAAGCTCATTATCTCGCCGGGGATCATTTGCCAAGTGAAATATCTCGGTTGGCTGTGCCCTCGCGCGCGGTGCCACATAAATAAGCGTGGCTTAAAATAAGGCTTCGTCTCTCCTCCCTTCCCCATAGTCCGCCATGTCGCCCATAAAAAGATCAGAACGATTCACGCATTCCCGCCGAATATTCTCTCTCTTTGTCTCTCTCTCTCTCTCTCTCTCTCTCTGTGGCCCGAGGTTCTTAGGAATTTATTTTCGAACATGGTGGTGGTCCACCTGTTGAATCCATTGTTCCTCACTGAGAGATTCTCGTGGAAGAAAAAAAGAAAAAGCTCCGAACGTCTCGTGGCGCGCGCCGTCGAGATTTTTGGATTCGCGGCTGTGGCCTGGCGGTTTCGCAGGGCGGTGACAGAGGGTGAAGCGACCCGTTGATAATTTCGAGGGAGTAATCAAATGTAAGGAGATCAAGGGATCGCTCGACGTTATTTTTATCGCTTTATCGGGAGCTTCGGAAGCGAGAGAGAGAGAGAGAGAGAGAGAGGACGAACTACAAATGCTATTTGTTTCCCCGATTGGACCGGAGATGAAATAAATTGGCCCAGGCCACTTGGTCGTGGGTCATCTCGAATCAAAGCGGCTTTTGCAAATATTTGCAGCATTTTCTCGGCCGGGAACTGATTCTCGTTTCAGCGCCGCGATTGGTCGTTACCGAAAATGCTCGCTCATCCCCGCGCCGCGCCGCGCGGAAAAAAAAATATATCCTCGTAGCCGCGAATTAACCCACTAACCCATGTAGATGAAATTTCGCCCACGTTCAAATCTATGCGAGTGAGCAACGAGGAACGAGAGAGAGAGAGAGAGAGTGAGAGAATTGGAAGTGATTTCGAGGGAAAATAAAAAGTATCCGGGGCGTTCCTGGGAGCGAGAGACTAAGCGGGCGGGTGGGGGGGGGGGGAGGGATGCTTTGTTTAATAAAGCGACGCCTAATGTCGCGATGAAGTCTGTTGGAAATTTATGATTCCCAGAGCGAGAGGCGGAATGGCCAAATAAATTACCATCGGAGATTTTCCGAGTCTGCCTCCTCGACGCGAGGAGGTAAGGTAAGGTTTGGCTGGGTCGCTTTCGAATGACGAAATTAAGGCGCCGCGGGAAGTCGATGAATTGGCCGAAAATTGCTTCGGAATTGAATTCGTTAACGAAGGGAGTACGAACACATTGTCGCGTGTTCTACCGTAATTGCTGCGAATTCTCCGATTCCCATTAGCTACCGGCTACACGTTTTGTTGAAGCGTTGCTTGCTGCCGTCAACGTCAACAATTTGACTGATTGTCGGCGGACGAAACTTTTCTCAGCTAAATCATCGATTATCGATTAAATACGCCGCTGGAAAACTATACGATCCACCGAGAATAATATGTTTACCGGGGTGAAGAGGGGCTTGCACCCCCTTCCCACACACAACATACACACACACACACACACACATGCTCGCTACACACAAATTGGTTTGGTCCATGACCGAGTCTCAGCGTGCTAATTCGTTTTCCTCTCGACAAGTTTGGCACACGGTTTCGAGATCAACTTATGGTCGGGTCAATTAAAAGACGCTAATTCCCATAATCGAGTTAGAGCGTTCGTAAACGACGTCCGGCGAGTCCTCGTATGCATGTGTGTGCGTATGCGCGCGCGCGCGCGCGCTGGCGAGTAATCCACATACGATGCAACTCTTGTCAGAAAACTGGAGAAGCAGTTTTGCAGAAAGCTTTATTGCAGCCCAGGCCACATCCTTCCTACATATAAATCACGAGAGAAGCTGTGGTGCCCGGGGGACGGGTGGTGGGAGGGAGGAACGATGAAAAATGCCAAGTTCCTTGTATCACGCGAAAATCAAGATGGCGTCGGACACGTGTCGAGGAACAGGCTGAGCTTGACAAGTTGCTAAAGCGCTCGGAAAGTGTTTCTTTGGAATTTCTTAACGAGACCAGAGAGTTTGTCCGTCCCGCGATTTAATTAATCCCCCGGAAGTGATTTTTTTTCAAAATTCTACTTGGAGCGCGATTTTCGAGCTTTTCGAGCCGAGCCGCTTTGGCCACGCACTTTTTAGGCCAGACAGGATTAGGCCGCTGCTTTTCTTTCTTTTTTTGGTGGAAGGGCGAGGGGGGAGGGGTGATAGGCCGTAACGCGATAGGTACTACGAACAACACTGAGAAGGACCTTTATCCCCGAGTGTCCCTTTCTCATCCCGTCATTTCCGCTCTAATCCTCCTTGATACCTTTGCCACATCGGTGTCCCTTTCTTCCTTTTGATACTTTCGAGCTGGCCGCCATTTTACGAATTTCCCCGTTAGTAGCTGCTAATCCCTCTCTGGCTACTGTATCCGATAGTAAAGTCACTGTGCATCGAGGAGACTCCTGATTTCTGTCACTACGTCACTTGGACGACTTCACGAGATTACCGCTTGATCCTAATACCCCGGTACTGGCAGGAAACTAAAAGTCGGTACATCCGGTACATCGTTATCAGGACATCGATCGGAATGCGATAGCCAACCGGCGCTAATCCAATTAGCTCGAGTCAAGTCTCTTTCTCTCTGTCTCTGTCTCCGTTTCTCCCCCTCACCCTCTCCCTCTCCCTCTCCCTCTCTCGGTTACATTAATACCAGGGACTTTCCTGAATCCTCCTTCGAGGATACTTGCATCGATCATTGAAAAAATCCTATCCGAGACTCTTCCTTGACGATACGGTCGCGCGATTCACGCTGGGAAACCGGAGAGAATCGGATGCAATGGGGAATAGGGGATGAACGTGATTTAAATCGGATTGCAGGAAACGAGGGGGAGGGAGAGAGAGAGAGAGAGAGGGAATTGAAATAGCTGAATCAATGGAAGAATTACAGCAATAAAATTAAAGGAGCAATCGCAGCGGCAAAATCACATAAACATCAGGGAGAAAACGGGAGAGGTGAGGGGGAGTGGGAGGGGGAGGGAAGCCCGGATCCGGCAATTAATATCACCACTGGAAAGTCCTACTTGAAAGAGGGTGGGCAGAGAAAAAGAATGAAAATAAGGAGAGTAGTACGAAAGATGGGTGAGGAAATGTCGAGAGAGAGAAAGATAGATAGAGAGAGAGAGAGAGAGAGAGAGAGAGAGAGTTCTCGAGGTTAATTAAGCCATTCGGGAGAGGCATTGGCTCACGTGCTTGGGTTCCTCGGCATGCGGTGCTGGTGGCCTCTGACGCATACCCCGGGGCCAGAGGTCGAGTGAGAGTCGAAGGATCGAGGAAGAGTCGAAAGAGGAGAAGGAGGAGAGGAATCGTGCCGAGGGAATCGATGAATCGGGAGTGAACTGGGAAATTTCGAGTGTCGTCGTGGTGCGCACGAGGTGGAAGTGGCGGAAACGTGCGCGGGTGGCTCGCATCTCAACCGCACGACGGCTCGGAGGCGACTGGCATCCCGAGGGCTCGACGCCTCCTGCCGGCAGGCCGGTCCTCGTCGCTCACTGGGCGCAGACGCCCCAAAACAATCATCCACCACCTTCCGATTTCGTCTTGCCTTCGTTTTTCCAGCCCTTCCTATCGCACCTATCGCCGTCGTTTGATCCTTGACAAAACGTGCGCGCGTGTGTGTGTGTGTGTGTGTGTGTGTATGCGCGTGTGCGTGGATGTTCTCCGATTTCCCAGATTTCCCGGATTTCCGAGTGCATCCTTCCTCGGGCTTCTTGCCATTATCCGAAATAAAGGAAAGCCGACACTACCACTCTAGCCCTAATCTCTCTTGGTTTTGCTCTCCGTCGAATTGCCATGTGGAGAAGCGCAGGGAGCTCGCTCTTCGCGCGGGCCTGATGAAAAATTTACCGAAATCCCTGGCCCGGTGCGCGCCAGTGGTATAAGCCAACGGTGGAGCGGGCCAAGTTGCCTCGTTAAAAGCCAAACGTTAAATGATTCAGCGCTCCATGTAAATCCAATCCAGGGATTATTTCAGATGGATTGGTCAAAATTAGGGTTATTCGCTATCTGTTGGCTTCAGCCTCGAAACAATTGCCGAGGAAGGTGATTCCCCGTACAGCCTCAAGGGTGCAAGGGTGCGCTAGGGTGTCTTGATCTACTTTGCTCGTCCTATTTCTTTTCGTTCTCCCATTCTCCGCGCTTCTCATCTCATCCCATCCCATCCCATTCCATACCGTCTCATCCCCCCCCCCCTCCCCAGATATGACGGGAGTCTTTTCTCGAAGCAAGTTCTTCCGTGTCCCCGAACGTGATAGATAGTTTCTAGGATTCCTCTCCAACATATAGCTCTGCGTGCGCGCGCGCGTGTGTGTGTGTGTGTGTCTATATGTCTTCTCGAATGTTTGCCATCGAGTCTTGGTGGATATTGCTGCGAGACCTCGCGCGACTAAACAAATTAAAGATTCAAGCTAAACTTTGCACGAGACTCCGCTTTCGGTTGAAATCTCACGGCTGACGGCGTGAAAGGAAATACCCTTAGAGTCCCGAAGAGAGCTTACAATGAAAATCAGCGCGAGCTGCGCTGCCACACGCTCCATCAGGAACTGTCGCAGCGTTTCGATGTATTTTCCATTTGAATTTTTTCGCAAGCTGTACCGCGCGGCGACCTATATCGACCCACGTCGTCTCGACTTTTCTATTTACTTCGGGGAAAAGTTCAGAAGCGCTTTCCGCACGTCGCTCCTCGAATCCCCGAGGGGGTTGAGGAGGGCCCAAAAGCCCAAGCCCAAGCCCGAACCCGATGCCGACCCCGATGGTTCCTCGCGCTTAGTTTCGCCACGCTCGAATTTTCCGCCCATTAACAACGGGAAGAAAGCTCGCTCGAAGCATCGATCAACTCATAAATGTCTGAAACCTACGAAACTGAGCTTCTCTCTCGAGTACTTTTCAAGATCAGCTTTATTTCTGCCTGTCCCTGTGTGTGTGTGTGTGTGCGTGGATGTCCCTCTCCCTCGAATAATGGGCGGATCTCCCTCGATACTCTTACTCTTTTGACGACATCGATCGCGACAAAGCTCGTATTGCTGCTTGATTTGTTTTTTCTTTTCTTTTCACCTTCTTTGAAATTTCCGATCTTATCCCTTGTTTATTGTGTTTCTCATTTACTTGGAGAATCCAGCAGCCCATTCTCCAGGTAAAATAGGGTTAAGAGCCAGCACTGGGAGTTAAAGAGTGTCTTATGATGGGCAAGGACATCAATGCCAGTATTGCATCGTTCTAAGATTAAAATCCTTCCAGTCAGTTCCACGGGGAAATTCGCTATCAAAATCCGTCTTTGCTCAGCTCGAAGAGATTAACTATTTCTGATGAAGGGGGAACGAAGCGCGGAAAATTCTTGAATCTGGAGAGTATCTCTAAAGAATAATTCCATCTGTCCGACCACTAAATGCTTAAAATATAAATTCTCTTCTCGAGGTGCTTCTCTCTCTCTCTCTCTCTCTCTCTCTCTCTCTCTCTCTGCTTATTAGGTCGTCGTAACTAAACTTGTTACATTGAACAGTAATCCCATAGAGTGTAATTTCTTCATCACTACCACCATCACCGTTATTACCAAAGTCTTCCAGTGCTTTCAATTTCGATGCAAATAGCCATTAACTTGATTTGTCTATTGTGTCTCTCCTATAGCATCGTGTAAAACTGAAATAAAAGAAATCGGCCTGCGGAGAGAAAACAATAAATAACGAATGATATTGGCACTCGGTATCATCCGGTGGCGTTTACGAAAGACAATTGACAATTCTCCAATAATCGGATATTCATCTAGTTCCACCTTTAATGTCTGGAAAATTGTAGAGCCGGCCCAAATTGGTTCCAGCACCGCTTAGCAACGATTTATCGAAATTATTATTTTTGAATGCAGCTACACGAATTGGACGAGAATAAAGCCTGTCACCTTTCAATTTTGCGCCTCGTACAATTTTCTGCTTTATTAAGAATTCAAGCTAAAATTGCAATAGTCCTTTATCGATTGGACAGATTTAGCTGCAAATTCCAATCTCGATGATCCTTAAATCGGGTTAAGATTCTCCGAGTTTTGCTCAAATTTGCTTTTCGTAGCTTTGAGCCCACTTCGTAACTGCAAGTACAAATTCGAATTTCTACGCGATTACGCATATTTTTCCGCTCGTCTCGAGGAGCACCGTACCATACGCTTTGTCGCGAAAATGATCCGTCGATTTTCGATTTTTGCCCCTCCCCCCTCCAAAAAAGTCCAACTCCTGCGACCACGATGTCGAATAGACGCTTTTAAGAAAGTGCAGGATTGAGAAACGTCAGACGCATTGAATCAATTTAGTGAAATTTTTGGGTCAACGGATGGAATATCTTTTTTCAGGACAAACGCCCAGACATTTCAACGTCTCTCGTTCCATATTCAACGAGTCGCGTGGAGTTTTAATAATTTAATAAAAAACACCCGCAGTTCAATTCAGCCGTAAAATTTGCCTTTGCTTCTTCGTAGTATTAGCTAATTAGTTTGATATTCCGGGAGAGCGTAGCATCGGAAAATCGTTAAGTAAACGAATCATCGTCGTTTCCATCGAAAAATCATTTTACGATCTACCGCTTTAAAAATTCTGAAATTCTGACAATTGATGAAATTTTGTCGAGGATTTTTTCCAAGGGAAAAGCGATAACGATGACAGTATGCAAAACCTGGTCCGTGGACGATCGGTCATTTACCACTCGTCGTCTACTTATTTCATGCACACGCACGCACACTCACGCAGGGCAAAGGATTTCAGAGGCAGCCTCCATTTCCATTTCCTCGCGATTCGTTCCGTTCCCGGCAACTCTGGTCTCTTGTCAATTGTAAAATGTATTACGACTCGCCGGTAGATTAAGTTCAACATTTCCATCTGATAAGGAGATTGCCCCCCGCCATGAATGAAAATTCCCTGGCGTCACGCGAATATCATTCTAATGCAGCGTAGTATTGCATACGGGCTGCGCGAATTTTTGCGATATCGATCGCCATATTGAAAATGACGCTGAAAAATTGTCTGCATGCAAATTGCTTGTGTAAACTATTATACGTTCTATCAGCTGTGTGCTACGGTGTTTTAATTGATAATACCATGACCGGGACGGATAGATTGTAAACTCCGATGCGTTTATTCTGTAAATTATCTTTATTTCCCAGTAGATTTTATCGCGCGTACGACTATAAACGAATTAAAAGAGAGTCTCCCGTTCAATATTTAGCGATGGCTCTGTGCGTTACATGTTCGATAATTTGATAGAAAAGAAAATTTCAACGTAGCGTTAAATTTCATGGCGTGTGCATAACTTATTTGTTATTCGCTGAAAAAAAAAAAAAAACAAAAAAAAGAAAACCATGCGGAAGAATCGATTCTTCATAGTTTTTATCGTTGCAACTCCACAGCTTTTCTATCTAAAGTAAATATCTACGAGTTCTAATTGCGTCGATCCAACGATACGAGTAACAAGGACGCAATCCGATTCTTCATTCTTTATCGGAAATAATCGATGGTTCGCGTTCCGTATGAGCGAATGATTTTTTCTCGCACCTTGTTTTCCTCATTTATTTGTTTATCTATTTGTTCCTTACAAATACTTATAACGAGGAACTGATAATTGGAATGTGGCGACTGTCACCGGAAGCTCCAACGAAAGTAAGAATAATTGAAACGAACCACCATTTTTCTTGATAATACGAGACAGCGGAAGGAAAAGGAAAACGAGAACGACAAGGACAACGACAACGCGCGCGCAGTTGTTTCAAACTTGTATCTCGACCAACGAGAAGCTTTTCTCCGGGGACTTTTTTGCTTATCGACTCCTGCAAGGGTGGGTGGTGGATGGGGACCAAAGGGTTCGTCGCGCGACCAATAGTCACGGGAAATTTTCCATATTTTATGGGGCAAAATAAGTGGTTTTGAACACCTGTGGGATAGTCGAGGAAGTTCCTGTTATCGCGCTCCGTCGATAAGTCGACTGGTGGAGGCGCAAAAGCTCGCAGGTGAAATTTTCGTGGAAAAAGCTCAATGGCGTGTCGCGAGATCTACCTTATCTTCGGAGATAAAGGATCTCTCTTTCTCTCTCTCGGATGCGATACGCGTGGTATCGACTTGGCAGAAGAGAAGGAACGCGGGAGATATTTGCTTCCGTCGGATGATAAATCGCTAGAAAATGGCCATGACGGCCATGACGTTCCCATCGAGGATGAATCCCGCGCTCGCACTTCGTTCCTCTTAAAAGCAAATAAAGAGGGATGCTGCGTGCAGCCTCGCTCTCGATAAATGGAAAAGTAAATTCGGGTCAATTAAATAGACACCGCTGCACGCGTCGCTCCATCAATATTCCTCGACTACTTACTCGCGGTCTCTTGCGTGTTGGAGATGCTTTTACAAGTGGCAGGGCAGAAGTTCATACATGTATATTCCATGTGTGTATATTCTATGCGCATCGAGATATAGTATCAAATGGGATCTCTCCATAGGAGTGTAATAACATCAATTAACGTCCCTCCCGACGAACGATCGGCGAGAATCATTTAACGCTAAACTCAACAGCGCTCGTTGATTGACATGCCGATTTAATATACTCTTGAAAATTTTCCAAGTGCCAGTCACGCGCGTTATATTCATTGGCTGAGATCTGGCAAATATAGTTTCGCGCAAACATTTGCAAAGCTTTTATTCATTTCCTGACAGTTTGAAATAAAACCTCCACCGCCGCACCACCATCACCACCGGCACAGTAGAATGGATTATCTTTGCTCAGACCCCCTTTATGTGGATACGCCTTATAAGGCGAATCTCGCGACGGCCCTTGGAATATTTTGCTTTTAGTTTGTTCGCTTATTGTTTATTTTTCACGGAAATAGAGATAATTATCGTGAGAGAAATCCATTCCTGTTTTTCAGTTAAGAGGATCAGAGCGGGTTTTAGCCATTCGCATCTCCATCAAGTATAATAATAATAATGATACTGACACGAGTCGCAGTGATATGAAAAAATTTTTCTCTCGGACATCCCTCCCCTCTCTCTCTCTCTCTCTCTCTCTCTCTCTCTCTCTCTCTCTCTTTCTCTCTTCCCCGTAAAAAATTATCTATAGTGTATAAATATAACGCGCGTTAGAAAGAGAGAGAGAGATTGAACATCATTAAGAATCGATGTTGCATTCGTGCCAAAAATAAACGAAGGCAAAAAAGAAATCGCGCGCACCATGAGGTACTGGATCGCAGAGATAGGCTGTGTTCGATAGATTAAAATATTATTAGGATTTTTAATGTCCTTCGGGAGAAAAAAAAAGAGTCACCGATAAAACGATCGATAAACGAACGTGGATTTCTTTTGTCGAAGCGCACTGTTTCGGCGAGAGAAAGCAGCAGCAGCAGCAGCAGCAGCAGCAGCAGCAGCAGCAGCAGCAGCAGCAGCAGGCTTATCGTCAAGGATTCGATCAAGAGACAACGGAAATTAGTTACGACCTTCCAGAGTATCCATGACACCCCCGTTAGTATCCATAAGCGACGAGTAATGGCACCCACGTAGTAGTAAACTGCTCTTAACCACCTGGAACGTTGCCCAGAAATTGTTCGCCATGTCTCTTTTCAACTAGTCGCGCACGGTATCGCGGCGTCCCAAAGACGATTTCCCCTCGAAAAATAAAGTTGAAGGGTTCGTCAAGGACGCGTCTGAGGGGTTAACTTGTAACTCGTAAATCGTAATACTTCCCGGGAAGAAATTTTGCAAGTAGGAGAGAGAGAGAGAGAGAGAGAGAGAGAGAGAGAGAGAGAGAGAGAGTTAATCGTTGAAAATAAATGAGAAGCATCGATTGCTGGTCGATGGTGCGCTGGCCGATTTATGGACGTTTTATGGGGGTGGAAGCTCGAAGCTCTTCGGCAGCTGGAGCAGTAGTGGACGGTGAACTTGGACGCATCGCGGCACTGTGCACCGCCATTACGTGTTTTATCGCAATGTTGCCGGGGCTGCGATTACTCACCCCCGTCCGCCATGCTAGAAATTCGAGGCCGGCCACCACTCTCGACTACTCACCTGAAAGAAAGAGAAGAAACAAATTCGTAAACTCTTGTCACGAAACACCTAAAAATGCTGCGCGGGCTCTCTCGCTCGATTGTCCACGGTTTTAATAAACTTCGCTAAATTCTACTAAGAGATTGGGATATTCGACGATGGAGGAAATGGTGGTGGAATTAGAGTTATACGGTTATAACCGAGGGTCGAGAGAGGGGCCAGGGGGTGTCTCCGGAATAGGAGGGGCAATCGTCATTCCCCGGATAATCTATACGATTATCCGGCAAAGACTTTCTTCCACACTGGCTTTTTATTTCAAAGTCCGCATTGACCCAGGGGAAAAATTGTCAATCTACGAAAAAGCCAGCCGCGTCTGCTCCGCTGGCGCGTTGGATTTTAAGAAAATTATTTTCGGACAATTATCACTCGCCGCGTTTTTCCTTCTTGATACCGGAGATAAAATTGTCCGACATTATTCTCGTTACACTGCACCCACAAAAGCGAGCCAAGCTTTTAGCGTTGGCGGGGACGTAAAGAATCGATTAGCGTTAACTATTGTCATTATCAACGGCATCGTTAATAGAGCGGAAACGACAAGAAGGCTGTTATTCAACGAATATCAGCCAGCAGCAGCGGCAGGTGCGGCGACCCATTAAATTATGACAAACTTTCCCCGGGTTTCTTTCTTTCCATGGTGTTTCACCGTGGTATTCAAAGGAGACACAATGGGGTTTGCCGAACCAGTGAGAAGTTTTATGGCCGAGCCAAGTCTGGGCTAACGATGAAGAGCACTCAGGGGCTTTTCTGGATTCGCGTGTGTACTGGAGACCTTGAGGGAATCTCGAGGCCTTGCCTGTGGTCTCTCTCTCTCTCTCTCTCTCTCTCTCTCTCTCTTCCTCCCTGAGTTTCTTTCGTTTGAAAAGTTTTCGGAGCGACTCGTGCACGGAAGAAGAGTCGGTGGAAATTGGGTCATTAGGCACGAACCAGCAGCTTGTCGCTGGGTCCTCGCAATCTTCAGCCGCCTCAAAATTAAACCCCGAGCATTCGAGCAACGTCAGCGCTATGGCGACCCATGGTTTCCTATTCCTTTGTGATTTTAGGCAAATTACACTCCTGGAGCATTGCCTTTGACATCGAGATTGCGTTTTACATTTCTAAAAGACTAATTGCACTCGTGGCAGAATCCAAAATCTAAAATCTCCGCAGGGCTCTCGTGGTGAGGGGGCGGGGGGGTTGTGGTTGGAAAGGTGGGACGATAAGTCGGATTAAATGTAGCATTAAAAATCGCGAGGCGCGGCTTAACTAACCTCCCCGTGCAATTAAAGCTTTGAATATATTGTGTGCAGAGCGCAAGGAGCTCGACGATAATCAAGTTTTGTAATTATACGAGTTCCGGATGCACTCCACTTGGCCGCCTATTCGGCAAATTTTACGCTCGAGAACTTTCGAGACTGCACCGCCGCCTCCGCGTAATTATCATAAGATTCGCGAATTCCCCTTCCGTCCTGGTAGCACTTCGATTGGAATCGCTATCGCAAGGCCGAGTTACGCGTGATAATCGATGGCGAGATAATGGGAGATGCCAGAGGGAAAATTTCCCATGTTCCTTGCGCGCCCTGTATCGTCGGCCTCCGATGATTTCAATAGCGTCGCATCCCCCGCGACGCGACGCGACACGACACGACACGACACGACACGGCGCGATTTCCACCGATAATCGAAGACTCTCTCGCCGTGAGATGGACGTAACGTGATTTTGGGGTCAGATAGGCGCACGAGGGAGAGACCTCGATAATGAGATAAAATTTTTGCGATCGGCGGCTCGTCCATTGACTTTTCTCCTTGAACGGCACACCTGTCAAGTTCTCACGTCCAAATGATACGAGTGTTTTCAAAAGCACATTTCAGACGTCTCCAGGACGTCACCGTCGACACGAACGCTCGGTGTAACGTTATCAGTTTTCTCGTACTTTGCTCCAAATGCGAATTCTCCCGGAGTTCTCTCGGTGAAGACCGAGTAGTTGGTTCGCGTGAATTCGCGAGAGCTATCTCGAGGTGATTGATTTCATGCTGAACGAGAGTCGGACGAGAGAGAGATAGAGAGAAGTTGGTCTGACATTTTTTTACGTTTCTACGACGTATACCTTTCATCCAGTCTGAAGGATGACCTTGACAAGTCGCTCCAGGCACTCATGCTACGACTGCGCCTCCGGGAGGGTTGAGGAGCGAGCAGTCTGGCACTGCTGCGTCTCCTGGTGGACGCCAGGTTCTCCGCTTGGAAGTAGACCCTGGGCGAGTGGCTCTTCTGCTGCTGAGTGTTCGGCGGGGTCGAGGAGGGCGTCACCGCGGTGGAGGTGTTCAGCTCCGGCAGGGCCTCGTAGTCCCATCCTCGAGCTCCCATCTCGAGCAATGGCGCGGACGAGGCGTTTCCGGCCTGCGCCCCTTCCGCGGGCTTCCTCTCCTCGAAGAGGTTCAGCAACCGGCGGATCCTGGACCCGCCAGTGTGCCGCCTCTCCTTCAATCCCGCCGGAAGCCGCACTTCCACCTTTTCCTGCGGCACCTCCGTGGTGAATACTTTGACCTTCAAAATTGTACCAGTTTTCGCGTCACACTTTAGAGGAGCGAACTTCTTCCCCTCGGTCTCTTCGAACCACTATAGTACTACTCTGCTGGTTTTTTACACTACTACCGCCGGTACTACTACTATTGCCACTACTACTACTAACAGTACCGTTCTTCTAGGCTTCGATCGAACTATTTCGACTGGATCGCGAGGGACTTGAACTTGTATCGAGTTCGACATTTCCCTAAACCCAAGAACGTTAACGCTCCCACTTTGCGAGACATTTTCCCGCTCTAAGGGCTAATCGTCGTAGTCGTCGTCGCCGTCGTCGTCGTCGTCGTCCTTTTCCACTGTGGTCCATCCGCCGAGCTCCGCTTCTACTCGTCGCGCGTTCACCGTCCGGCCCTGAATTCCCGCGGGTTTTCATGGGAAATCTTGCAGGCTCGCAGCATCGCTCTCTGCATATTTAAGCTTGTTTCTTGGCGGAGTTACTCATTTGCATTCTGATGGAATTTGCACATCTTGTATGTACGTCCAAACGCGCGCGCGGCCGGAAATTTAAGCAAATCTGTCGCTCGAGAGACGCCGGAACGGCGCGGGAGAATTTATCGCGGGATTTAGCCGGTAAATGCTTTAGCGATGTAATAAGATAAAAAGATATATTTCAGCGAACTGCCTTCCCTCTCCGGTTAAATTCCGGTAGGGTAGTTTCGCTTTCTCGACCGAAGCAGCTCTCGTTTATCCCCGACAACTTCCACGCTCGTATACCGTCGCGACGACGCTGTTTCTCCGGAAGATGCGTCCTTTTTCGATTAACAGGAACAAATTAACAAGAACAAGAGTAACAACGGCGGCAACAGCGGTAGCAGCAGCAGTAGCAACAACAACAACAACAACAACAAGAATAACAAGAGCAACAAGAACAGCCGCTATTCCTTCTTCGAATAACAAATTTCTCCAAATTTCTCGTAGATCGAAAATGGACAATTTTAACAACCAGTCAACAAGCAGAAAATTTTAACCAGTGGTAGCGCCGCGCCACGTTAATTTGTACTATAAGATACGAAATTTTCTCGAAAATCACGTCGAAAACTACTTATTGCTTTAAGCGAGATTGAGCATTTCTCGTGGAAACAAAGAGGATTTGGCGAATTAAGCTCCCGGGATGTATTATTAGCGGTTTCTGGAGTTAAGGCGGTTCTCCGTTATTCCCCTATCGGGGAGCAGCACTTTGAGCGTCCTACTAATTCAACGAGGGATCCGGAGAGCGAGCGAACCGCGCGATAAACTGGAGCGACGACTGTTCTCGAACGTCGTTCCTTGGTTGATTGGTCGATCGTTCGATCGGTCAGCGCAGTTAGAGAGATCAACTGGGATCGCCACGGAACGACCGACCGACTTTTCGCCGTGGTCGCGCGTCGGTTCTCCAATTGCCGGCCAACTTCTTGGCGCGCTCCGCTTACGCGGTCCTCTGCGTGACGTCACACAATGACCACGGCCGAAGGTCACGGCCGGTTCGATCTTCCTTGCACGGAACTGTGCGCGCGGATACCGTCGTCGAGTCCTGAACTCTTGACATTTTAAACGCGCCGCTCGAAAGTCAGCCCGCAGGCAAATTTCAATTTGCCGAAACGACTCGTTCGCGGGTACTTCCGGAGGAAATTTTCACTTTCCGTCCCCTCCTCCTCCAGGTCCTCCTCCCCCGCCTTGCGGCCCTTCCCCGAGTTCGGCAGGAAGTCCTTCATGATCCTCTCCTCGGTATCCACCGACGACGTCGAACACGCGACAACTGTTTCTCGAGAGAATGTGTTCTTTCACGCAAAACAATAGTTCGCCATTTTTGCGGTGATGCGTACGGTTGTCGCTTGATCGAAATACTCGACGACGACGGGAACTCGTTGCACAATTTTCATCAATCTTCGACAGAGCTTCTTCCGTCCGGACTTGAAAAGGGCCAGGCCTCTTGCGCGAGTCTTCGGGGACGATCAGCTGATTCTCCAAGGACGCGTCGCTGCAGTACCGGGACTTTTCGGAGCGACGGAGCGAATCTTCGAATTTTCCAGTTGATTTTCCAAACGAGACTGGCGACGACACCAGACACGACTCTTCTATCGTGTCGTTTTCACGTTGATACTTCTGGCGAAGTGCGAGAATGTGCGTTCATGTGAGCATGAGAGACAGAGAGAGAGAGAGAGAGAGAGAGAGAGAGAGAGAGAGAGAGAGAGAGAGAAAGAGATAGAGAGAGAGAGAGAGAGAGAGAGGGAAACTGCGGTGCATCAGCTTGCACGAGCAGCGCCGCATCGACTGCTGTTTGACGACGACGACGACGATGAGACTACGGCGGCGACGGCGGCGGCGGCGATATGCCACGGTTGTATCACTTGCTACTGGCAACTGTCAGGAAATGGCGGAACGCGAGGAGCCAGAGTGTCGAGCTCTCGGTGCTGCTTCGTAGTGTATATTTGACGTTTGCGAGAGGTCGAGAAGCTTGCCACTTCGTACTGCGGCACATCGTAGCGGTTTTCTCTAGTTTGCCCTTTCGGTCCTCCCCCCTCGTAACCCCGCGCCATCGTCTCTCTCCATCCTTCGGTCTCCATCGCCAACACCTATGCGCCATCCTCGTTCCTCCTAACTCGACCTTGCTTCGTTTCCCCTCTCCATCCTCATCTACCCCTCTCGCTCGAGCAAACTAACCACCCTCTCTCACTCTCTCTCTCTCTCTCTCTCTCTCTACCCCCGCGCGATGTCTCTCTCACTCGAACGGTAGCGCAACTTTGTCCCTCTTGCGTCCTCGTCCAAAGAGAATGTGCGCACACACGCACGTGGCGCCGCCGTTGTCTAGGCGACTGCGCCGCACCGGGATATCATCCCCGAGGTCTGCCACTTCCGACTGGACCGACCACGGAACCCGCTGAACGCGACGGCCTCCTCCAAATCCTCAAATCCACCAGCTCAACCCGCGTACCCCAAGCAATTTCCTGTCACCGCAATAACACCATCACCACCACCACCACCACCACCACTTTTGCTCTCTCGTTTCTCGAATCCCTCCGAGACGATTTTGCCAAATGGCTCGAATTTTGCACTTTCGGTACTCGAGAGTCTCCCGGTATTGCCTTTCCTCGTTTCTTCCCCTTTGTCGCCTGATCCTCAGCCTCGCGACGAGGTCCAAGGAGGAGATTTGATATTTGACCTCCGAACTCTGACAGGCACAGGACACAGGACACAGGACACGAGCCGAGCAGAGCTTCTCCTTGCTCTGCAGCCCTCGCGATTCCGTTCTAGGTTATTCTGGTCGAGATGAATGGACGTCTGGAATACAGCATCGATTCTCGCCGGGACCTAAAGTTGCGTGACGAGCTTGCGCTTTGCCATTCCGCGGAAAGCTCGAATCACCACGTGGTCAGCATAGTAGTCTGGGCCACGTCACGTGCTCTCGCAATTGGAACGACTGCCGCGAATTGACAGAAGCACCTGACGTCCCTTTCGTGCTTGGGAACTCTGACAGGGATCATCCCCCTGCCTTACGAGGGGCGCCGAAAGTTCGAGTGCCACTTTTATCGGCGAGATGCGTTTGGAGTTCCGACTGGATAAACGCGTCTGGAGGGATTAGTGGAGAATCTGCTTATTACGACGCGGATTGGGAAAGTTTCGACGCGAGGGGTGACGGAACTCGAAAAGGAGTGGAAAGTTGACATCGCCTCGGAGGAATTCGTTGATCCTGTCAATAAGGGAGGAGGGGAGAGGAGAGGAGAGGCGAAGGGAAGAAGAGAAGAGACGACAAGGGGAAAGGCATCTCGTTTGCAAGAATGTGGTACTCTCGAGTGCGCCCCGGAGCCGGGGGGTGAGAGAGACTGACATTGAATGGAAACGCGCACAATGAGCAAAGGGAAAGGACGAATATTTTCTCCTTTAGAATTTCATGCGAAAAACGGCGCACTCTGGGGAGCATGGCTGACGTTATGCTTAGAATTCTGTTGGAAATGTGCAGATGCTGTCGCGACGTCGATAAGGCAGAGTCCTCCGCTAAAGCTGCTGACAATTCCTGCACCCCGACATGTCGCGAAGCATCCGCACACTTTGTTGGTCGATGGGAACGCCACGACGACGACGACGACGACGAGCACATGTTGTTGACCTACAAAGTTCACGCTGTAATTTTGCCGAGTGATGAACAAGTTTCACCCGGGGGAATTTTACGAAAGAAACGAGACTTCCACTGTCCTGATTAAAGTCTCCGAGTACACCCGGGGGTGAAGGGGGATGGGGGGCTGTGCATGTGGTTTCCGTCACGTGCACTTCGATAGTGCCGCTCCAGTTATAGAGCTACATTCTAACGCATCCGACGAATAATACGTGGGAAATAATAGTGCGATCGCTAGTACTCACCCCCGCACCGTAATCGATGAACGTAAAACTTTTTCATAGAACACGCTTAAAAATGGCACTTCGTTACTGGAAAACTCTCTCATTCCTTTTATTACTCAATCAAGGGACATGCACGCCGGCTGCTGCGTTCGCTTCTTTTTTTCATCTCTCTCTCTCTCTCTCTCTCTCTGTCTTTTTTTCGTAAAATGAAGAATAGCAATATCCTGTGTAGAACTAAAATGAAATTACTTTGCGATATGTATAACGAGAGAGTGCTTTTAAGTATTCATTAGGGTAATTGTAGTTATGTTAGCAACTTTTAATATGCCGTAAGAGTTCTCCCTATACATGAGAATATCGATAAAGCATTGCTTGAAAGGCGACGATTCCATTAAGCATTTCAAAGGTTAGAGCTACCGTACATAAGAACCCAATAGAGGAGGAACTCCGATAGGTATTTCACCATCAGCCTACTCCTTAATTCGAGGACAGACTCGGCACAGTAGTACAAGTAAATGTTTCATACCTCGCGGTAACTACTTCCAGTCCATAAATGGATAGAAAGTACGACGACGATTGCGCTTTTCCTTTAATAATGGACTATAGTTTTCCAGCTACGAAAGTGATATAGGTTTCGACCAAGTCCAGGTACGCGAATGGTCGCTCGAATTCTATGTGGCGCATTTTAGAAACGCGTAAACTACTGTGAAAAGTGGTAATCTAAGTTATTTCGCGGTGAATTCCTCTCTCGGGAATTCCCGCATAAATTCAAAAGCTCGAGTCTCCAAAATCTTCTCTCACGGGTAGAAGAATGTGAAAACTGTATTATTTTTTGCTAGTCATTAAGGCTCGATTGAAAACCGTGTCCTGGGGGGATCGATATTTTTTCCCCGGCAGAAAATCAAGGTCGAGCGGGTGAAATATGAAAATTCCAGAGCTACCGGCTCTCTTCGTCCACTGTCGTCGTCGTCGTCGTCGTCGTCGTCGTCGTAAACTTTCTCGAAATTCCCCCGTTTCTCGTTTAGGGAAGCTATCAATGATGGCCGTTTGAGATTAAACATAAAGTTTCAAACTAAAAGATATCCAGTTTGTTGAAGCAGTTTCACAGTCGAAAGCGTTGGTAGAGAAGGAAGATTTATACCAGACCTGGTCAGTATCTCGTGTGGTACTCTAATATGAATTTACGAGCAGCACAGGGGTAGAATAGGATGAGATTCCTTCAGGGTTCCGTCTCTCATAAAACAAGGCCATTCGTTAAGTTTTCAAGATATTCAAGGAGTGCGCAAATTGATGTATTTTTTATGCGACCCATCCTAGAGTCCTCGCAGTCTTGATGGATGAAGAAAATTCCTTTTAATGATCTCCTGCCCCTAGAGTCATTAAAGGGTTTGCTCTGCGATGCCCAAACATGTCAAAGCCGAGCGACCTAATTCTCCAATGGGCAGGAGTCAATATCGAGGGAAATGACCGAAGAAGTCGTTATCCAATTTCCAAAAGTCTGGCCTGGAGAATTCGAGATAGGCGGATATAGGAGAATGGGAGAAATCGTGATGACACTAACGCTAATGTTGAGAGACGAAGTTAAAAACAGATGCAGAAGCAGCCCCGTGACGTCCAAGAAGAGAGAGAGAGAGAGAGACAGAGAGAGAGAAACATAGAAAGCATTCAGGAAGCAAAGAGCTGCGGAATATCGACCGGAGAACGATACAGGGTGTTCGGAAAAAAGCGCACATTTTTTTGGGGGGAGTGGTTCCCGACGCTAATTTCATAACTTTTTCTTTCTCCCTGGCATTTTGCAAATTAGGACCCCAATTTTCAATTATCAATGTTTTTCTGTGCGCGCAATTTGCACTCGTTCGCAGACCGGTATCAGAGTCCTAATCGAGTAATTAGCTTAGAATGAATTACCAATGATCGATGCCCTGGTATCTCCGTAAGAATTTTCAATAAAAACCAAAGTGTTTCGAACGTCATTAAATTAAAACGGGAGCTACTACCCAACGCGCTCTCTCTTTCTCTCTCTCTCTCTCTCTCTCTTCCCCTCTCGAATTAGCTTTGTTCCGAGAGAATTATGAGAGGAGAGGAATCGTCAAGCGTAGGAGGACCATTGAATACATAATTTTGGTCCTGAATCGACACGCGCTGGGCCGAACAATGCCACGGATCGTATAAAAGCGGAGGGTGAAAGGGAGGAGAAAAATCGTGCGGCGTTTCCATCCCTCCGCAGACACGAAGAAAAGGGCTTGGTACCCAGTAGCAGTGAAAGAGCATCTCCATGCTATGGGAAATTCGCGAGTGGTTGACTGAGCACATCCGGTGCTCGGGAAATAGCTGATAAGCAATTTCAGTTGCTTCTCACTGCTTCTCCGGCCGGTGAATCCTCCACCCTCCACCCACGCGTGGTCCACTCTGACGGAAATCAGGCAGGAACCGTAAAGACAAAAAAACCGTGAAAAAGGGTAG
Source organism: Sclerodermus sp. 'alternatusi' (assembly GCA_037305995.1). Taxonomy (NCBI): domain Eukaryota; kingdom Metazoa; phylum Arthropoda; class Insecta; order Hymenoptera; family Bethylidae; genus Sclerodermus; species Sclerodermus sp. 'alternatusi'. The sequence continues at coordinate 2,518,358 of CM074548.1, forward strand.
AAAAAAAAAACTGAAAGATGGAAATAGCGACAGCTATGACCGGTCCTAAAGGAAGGTTGGCTTCTGCTTTACGTTCGACGGATTTGGATCTGTGGAAATGCCATCCGTTGTGTTGAACGATCGAGAAATTTGTTCCTGCATACATTTGCATGAATGAAAGTTGATCGTACTATCCTTGGGGGAGGAGGAGGGTGAGGGGGAGGACCTTATCCCGAGCGGATTGCTCGCAGCCTCGTGAAATTGACTTTGAGGCGAATCCGGAAAGAAAGTTGCGTTCGGCGTTTCTTTTTCAGGGGTGTCGAACGTCGATGAATATCTAGAGAGAGAGAGAGAGAGAGAGAGAGAGAGAGTGACAGACGCTCTTTCCGTGGTTAAAGCGAGGGTGCGGGAGAAAATTTGCGTAGGCGCTGCTGCACCATGGTGATAATGAGCTATTTCTGATTACGCTCTGCGAACAACGTCGATTGGACAACACAATAGGAGGTCAGGTGGGTCGAGGAGTGCTCGAATGTAATTGGAGGATCCATCGATAAATTGAAGAGGGAGTGGACGATGTCGGCTGGCATTTTGGAATAAGCAAACGTGCGCGGTAGGACTGACCAAAACTCGCGGTGGCTGGTTATTGCGCGATCGGGATTTTTCTCTCCTTTTCAATTTTTTTTTCTTTTTTTTGCACCATTAATCGCCAGTCGGCTGGATTCTGCTTCCACGGTGAGTTAGAAACGCTCGGATAGCCTGAAATACGTCTACCGTATTCATTATCAAAATTCAGCTGAGCCGCTGAGGCTGTTATGAAAAATTTATCAGGCCTAAAGAGCGCGAGATCTGGATTTATCAGACTTGCGGTAGAAGCGAGATAATAAATTTGCTCTGACCGAGCAAATCGATTATTGCGAGGGATTTCAAATGGATTTCTAAACGATGACACCGATGAGACACGGGGATACGATCTTAAACTATTCTGTTACCTAGCGAAGAGCCGAGAGCCTCGCGAGCGACCTTTTTAATTAGTTTTCCGACAGTCGATTCGTCGTCGAGTTGCTTACTTCAAGACCAATCTCACCACTCGTCCGCCTTCAAAGATCCTTCGCTACTGAAATTCTGAACAGCCCCTGGAAATATGTTCTCGTCGGAGCTAATCTGATGGCACTTTTTTTTCTTTGATTCCCAACTAAATTAAGTAGAGTGGTTTTAATCTTCTAAAAGATATTAATCTTTTTTTTTCATCGAGAGTCACACACACAGTTGGATGGATAGACGGACGGAGAAGGAGAGGAAGGGAAGGAGGGAAGTGAGAAAAGCGTGGCGGTTCTTAAAGTGGTACTTCAGCCGCGTCTCGAACGTTAGAAGTGTCGCGTAGCTTTCATTTTCGTTGGAATGTTATTTTCCTCGAGGGAGGCGAAACCAGCGATTCGCGATCGTTTTTTAAAATTCGTTGGATCAATCGTACGGTGCTTTCTCTTATTCTTCTTTTTTTCTCCATTTTATCAAATGATGTGCAGTCGTAAACGAATATCCGTGCCTCCGACTGTAGAGGCCTGCCCTAGTGATTAGTGCGTGGTTAGCTATGCCGTTTCATACCTCCCTCCCCTCTCTCTCACTCTCCCTCTCACTCTCTGCCATAAATATGAAAACATTTCAAAGTTAGACTCTGCCAGCAGTGACATTCTCCATGGCGTTAATTATGAAAGCGCCTCTTTTTGCTCCGACTAATTTTAGCCAAGTTAACAACGAGTCTATCAGCATTGTGACGGTTCGACGAGACGTCCGTCCGTCCGTCCGTCTCTCCTCGACGAGAGTACCCGAGTCATCGAGCACCCTCGGAGATCTCTGTCGTCTCTCTCCGCAGAGTCCGTATTAGATCGATTTGCGCAAATTGTTCGAGCGGCGCGTTTTTGACGTGGACGATTCGCGAAAAAAAAACTTGTGTTCGTACTCACCGTTCGCCGTCGTCGTTAAAGGCGTAATCCCCGAGGATGAGATCTCGCAGTCGGTATCTCGGGGGCAGGATCAGCGGCAGACAGGGATCCGGCTCGTTCATGATGCTGTCTGGGTCCTCTGCGCTGGGCGATTGTTTAACGTCCGTTTTCTCATTGCTGGACTCCGCACTTCGCCACAGAACACTCGTCAGATACGTGGCAGCCACGTTAGCTCACACGAACTTTGCACGGGCGGCGGCATAGGCAAACCCTCGGAGGTGTTCCTGGGACGTTCTCATGACTGACTCGACTGAGTGGCGGCGGCTGGGCAATTTAGCCTCCTCGGCCTGGAACGCATAATGGAAATTCCGCTTACCCTGGCAAATATTTTTCTCCGGGTAGCACGCGCGCACGAACTTTCCTCGACGTACGATCAATCTCGGGCGAGATAAATCGATAGCCCCGCACCGGCATTGTACTTGTTTACCCCGACGGGAGAAAAACAGGCATCGCTAATTACTCGGTTATAGACACGGAAACGCGATCCACTCGACGGATCCGGTGGAAAATCACTTTTGAGACTACCACGCGCGCGCGGGCGCGCGCACGCACACACACACACACACAGCAACGCTCATATGGCCATTAGCTCCGCTATTAGCCGGACGAGGGATGTTTTCTTTCATTCGACTTGCTCGCGATAAGGGTTGAGAGCGTGAAACGTCAATTCGCAACGGGGTTGGTTTTTTGGCCCCCTCCCCCCGCCCCTCGCCGCGCACCGCCTCCACCGCGTTGCATCTCGCAGGGTTCCGTGGGGAAAAGCGTAAAAAGTGTAAAACGAGGTAAAGCAATTTGGAGCGACTTGTTCTCCGTTCTCCGTCAGTGACAGCAGGCAGGTTTCATTGTGTCCCGAGGTGCAAATAAGTGGCGAATAAGCGGACCAATGGTTGTCGCTTGAATTTTACGTCGACGACCAGTGTCGAGAGTGTTTATCGTCGTTGGAAACTGCACCAATTATACCCTAGACTCTCCTCCCGTCCTCTCTTCGTCCCGCGCGCGCAAACCGATTCCGCGGAGTTTTCCTACGTCTATGCGAGTCTACGTGTGTTTCGAACGACAGCTCTATCTGGATTCAGGGAAAATCCACAGGGGGTGCCTCTCGCACGTCGAAAATAACTCGGAGAAGTCAACCGATATTATTCACCTTCATTATTCATCGAGTCCACCTGCATGTATTCTGGCACTCTCATTTATTTAAATATTATTATTCCCATCTCTCCCATGAGATTATTGTTATTATTGTTGTTATTACGATTATTACGATAATTATTCAGCAGCCCCAATGTGATCGAGGTAATTGACAGGTCGAACTTGGTGAACTTTGACATTAGCCACCGGTGTCCCTGATCAGTCGATGGAATACAGCCGGCGACGTCCAGCCCCCCGCCGTCCCCAATGTCCTTTCTGGTACACGGAGCACAAGGTCCAAAAAGAAGAAGAAGAAGAAGAAGAAGGAGGAGGATAAAGAGGAAAGAGGGAAGGAAGCTCCGACGACGGTTGTGGGGTTGGTAGAGGCACGAGGGTGATTTCCCTACTCCGCCTCGCTCCGATTCGTGGAACTCGCCCGTAAGTCTCGCGGCCGCTGGCTTTTTCTACTTGCGAGCGTCCGATGTATTTTATTGGACGTTCCCTGCCTATCCCTCTCGCGCGTTACTACCTTTCGCGCTTGACTTTTCTTTCTTTGTATTGGCACGAAGAGGCGCGGCGGCGGCGGCGGTGGCACGTAGGGCTACCCGGTTACTTCAAGGTGATTCGATCGCCGACGGATCGAGCCTCGACCGTGCGCGGGGAATTGGATAAATGCCGGGAAAATCAAGTGCAATTTATCGAGACAGACGCGCCTGGCCGGCCGAGAGTTCGACGTTCGATTCCGATTGTAGTGGTGGCCTCGATTATTAATGCTTTTTCGATATTTATTTGAGAGGCGAGAGCCATAAAGGTCTGCGGACATCGTTAAAATCGAACGCGCGCATCATTTCGGCGGCGGCGGCGGCGGCGACATCGTAAAATCCATAATGAAAATACGCGAGCGGGGGAGGCCTCTCGCCGGCAAAATCGAGATCGAGATCGAGCGGAGATTTTCCGCGGCGCGTTCGAGAAGTTTCGCGTGGAAACTCTCGTCGGTCCAGATGCGGAGTCTCGTCCGATTATCATACGCGCGCGATACGCGTATCGGAGGAGATTCCCGTTTGATTCGCAATCGGAGAAAGTTTTCTCGGGGAAATTCAGGGTGAAACTCGGAGAAAACTCGGAACACGCGTCTCGTGTAAACTCGAGGGTGCTTCTCGGGGAATGGCTCCCCCGCTGATGGGGATGAAATTGAATTTCGTCAGGATGCTCCGTGAGATTAGAAATCGATCAGGAATTACGACACTCCGTTTCACGAGCGAGGAGAGTGATTCGCGCGCGCGCGTCTTTCTCTCACCTGAACTTTGTCCGGTTTTCAGCTTTCGACTTTGGGTTATCGAACTTTCTCTCCTTAAAACTTTGATTGGCCTGTCACGACGTTTCCAGGATGCTCGGAGGGTAGGGAAAGAGGGGGGGGGGGTGACTCTGAAAGAAGGAACGCGACTTTCAAGGCTCACTTTTCCGCGGTGGTAACGGAGTAGCAGCAGCGGCGGTGGCGGCGGCGGCAACACGCGCTACATTCGATTATTTCGCGGAAAACGACGTGGATTTCCGTCGCTTGGATATGCAAAACTTTCTTGCGGTGCTTTGCATTCCAATCAATCACAGTTCTCACCGTCGTAGCTAGCGTAAAATGTTGCAGAATGCAGCAATCAATATCGACGCGAGCTCATGAAAAATTTCTTCGACGAGCGGAGACTAAAATCGATCGTTGAAATAAAAGCGTTTCCTCCGTTTCTTCGGCACGACGAGGACGAGGACGAGGACGATGAGGATGACGATGACGATGACGCTCCTTGACAAACGCGCTTAATCGATCATTTCGGAAATGCGATGTTTCTGTAGCAGCGACGATGGCGGCGGCGCGTTTCGACCCTCGCTTGGACTCTTTCAAGCGGAACTCACCATTTCGTAATTTGCGAATCTGTCCGAAGTGGAAAAGGACTAGAAGTGGTACCGATATCCGGATAACGGGGTGGAAGAAGAACGATCCAACTGCCGGCGGTTCCTGTTCTCGAGAATCGCGCGGGATTTCGGCGGAGGATCTCGTTTTTCATGAATTCGAAGGATTCTCGGTGCTTGCCGGTTACTTTCCAGCGGTCGTGCGAGAGAGATGCGAGAAACTCGCTGGACTGGAGTTCGACGGACTTCCGGTCCCGTGGAGAAACGTGCAATAAGCACGTGCGCGGCGAGCACGTTTGTCGTCGACGAGGCTGACTGTTCGCGCGCGTTCGACGCTAACCCGACGGCGTCTCGCGCTTCAATGATGACGCGCTACCGTCGCGACGACGTCGGTGCGCCCGTCGACGACGCCTAGTGCTCGCGCAAGCCGCACCATGCAAAAACTCCCGCCTCTCGATGATTTTTCCAGAGGCTTCCCGGAAAACCTGTCTTAATCGATAAATTAATACATCCCCCAAGTACGCTTTTCTTAAGAATTTTATTTTCTACTTTACCAAAGTACCGCCGAGCGCTTGTTTTCTTCTTCATCGTTCTAATTAGATTCGGTCATGCTCCGCGCGGGAGCCATTTTAAAAATTCTTCTGAAACTTTAATCTTTAACCTGATTCTTATTTTTGAATGGGCCGCTTCGAGTGCCTCCGAGATCTATAAAAGGTTTCTCGCAATGTCGCACGGAGAAAGGGCTCTTCCTTAAAACTCAATGTTTTGGACCTTGAAATAGCTTTTTAATCAATTTAATTGACAGGCGGCATAGGGGCGCTCCACTTTTCGTGAATTAACTGATAAAGAAGGATAATTAATTTCCCATGGGTTACGTATCGTATTTTTCATCGAGCGTACGATGCCACTGTACGATAAACTATGCTGCTTTCGTCAAAATCCTTTTTTTCCGCGGCTTAGCTGAGAGTCGCGGGAAACGCGGAGTTTCCTGACCTGGATAAAAAAGTTGAAATAACTCAATCAATGTAACTTAATTATACACGCTACCCTCTGTCAAGGGAAGTTTTTACATTTTCCGTTGTTTGTTCCATCGCGGAGAGTCCTGAATATTAAAATAAAAAAATTAAACACTCTGCCGGCTTGGAATAAGTTAAAAATCTTTCCAGTCACGTGCCTCTCATCGTTACGATTCTCAGAGAGAGTTTCTGGAAGAACCCCTAAAACCCACAATAGAGTTCAGATTTACTCTTAAAATTGGAGTTTTACCGCGAAACTACCAAAATTCGAAAGCTCGACCCTCTCCCGCCTGCCATCAGGAGGAGAATTATTTGAGAGAGTGGAGAACGCGAGAGATACCGTGGTACCACCAGAGAGAATCCGAGGTCTTACCAATCGTGGATAAGCCCAAGTTGATAAGCGCGGGATCTTCCACCGCGGGTAAGAGAACAGAAGGAGACTCTACATTGGATATCGGTAAGGTTGCGCGAGTAGGAGGAATTGGTAACTGGTAACTGGTAGCTGGTAGCTGGTAGCTGGTTCTGGAGGCACCTGGTGAACGTCAATCGAGTCGGCTCGCGCGTCCAACGCTTCATCTCCTCGGACGGCACGTCGCGACGACAGGGTTGTTCCGACGATTCTGCCTGATTTCGTCGGTAACGCAAGACAAGACGGCACTGCGTTACATAAACGTCAAACGCCGAAGTTTACGTAATTCGTGGTTTGAGGCGTCGGAGAATCGCATAACGCAACGTGTAAACCATTCGCAGTGAGCGAAATATTTACAGGCTCATGTAACCAGAGTTCTTACGTGCGAATGCTTATACGACCCTCTCTTACAAGGTAAGAGTGATTTCGCAAGGCGACAGGCCCGACGATTTCAAAGTCAGTCGCATAAGACGAGAGAGTCGATTCTCCCACGTGGACGCACCCCTCGGGGAAGTTCCCTCGAGCAACCCCTAAGGAACTACGAGAGGATCTCCTGAAAATGGGGGGTGGTCACCCCACCACCTCGGGGATCTTATTCCCCGGAGGTAGACAAAACTCGTCTAACTCGGAGGGATCGTCCGCTGCCTTATCCGCGGTGTCGCAACCCTCTCGGAGCGGACCACCCCCTCGTGGGAGAGACGGGGGTTAAACGGTTCGCTCGCGCGCGGGAATTCCGGAACCGGAAGGCGCCCTCCATTTTTTTTTTTTTTTTTTCCAGCACACGGCCAGGCATGGACGACATATAATTCTTTTTTCTTCTCTCCTCCCCTCCCCCTCTCCTCTCATAATCCTCGTTACGTAATAGCGGGTAATGTAACCAAATGTATGTAACGCTTGCATAAGGCAGCCCCTACCCGTCCTACGCGTGCAGCGACGGCGCAGAGCCGCGGCATAATCTATTGTTTGGTAATAGTTATAGTTCGTTGTGTAACGGACTAGTTAATGGAGACGATCGATAGATATCACGACGTTGCGTCCGACGATGAAATCGCCGGCACAGGGCCAGGGGAGGGAGGAGAGCCATTGGGAAAGCCAATACTCCTGGTGCACAGCCGAATACGCGCAGGATTCGAGCGGATCGTCCCGAATGCCGTTCGATCGTGTCGCAACGACGATCGGATCGGATCGGATCGGATCGGATCGTTATCCCCATTGTATAACCGGCATCTTAACTAGGAAGCCTTCGCCTAACGCAACGCCAGGAATAATGCTTCAATTAGCAGCTTTGTCGAATAAGGGGCACGAAATAGCCGAGGAGGGAGGAGGAGGAGGAGGAGGAGGAGGGCAAACCGCGGGCGGCCAACCTGGAGGAATCGTTTTTCTTTTCCCTTCCCCGCTGGCGAACACCGATCACGTCCATAAAAGAGAGCCGAGAGTAGCAGCGCCAAGTACCAGGAGGATCACGCACCGTTGCCTGGGCAAACCGCGGTATTGTCCATTGTTTGATAATGGACATAATTGATTGTGCAACTCGGTCATTATTGACAACCGCTAACCAGCCAACTCAGTCTGGCCGCGCGATGAAATCGCTGTGGGTGAAAGAGGAGGATGTTAGGAAACGTCTCCTCCTCCTCCTCCTCCTCCGTGGTGTGCACGCGGCGGCTGACACCGTCGTCCCTTCCACCCTGCGCGCTCTCTCGAATAATTACTCGCTGGCCCAAAATGGACAAAGTCCCCCGGCGGCGTTTCGTTTGCGCTAAATAAACGAACAACGAACGAACAAACGATTCGTTGCGCAATGAAATGGTTCACGGAAACGTCCGATGCGTATCGTCGTGGCGCCGCGAGGCACGGCATAATTGTCGCACTTGGGCAACGCGGGTCTTGAAAAAAGTCGCCGTGAGAGAGAAGAAATCCGCGGAGATCTCGCCAAGTTTTGCGCGCAACCATCCATCCATCCATCCACCCTGAAAATCGAGACTGCCGGGAGGAACGTTTCGGCGAATTCGAGAAAAGAGCGGCGCGCTCGCGCGCGCGATGTGGTTTATGTAAAATCCTCGGCGTAACGCGGCCGGTTGTCCGCGCGGAGGTTTTACGTTCCGCGAGACGGAACGTGGAAACGTAACGTGGCGAATTACTCGCGTTTACTCGCGTTTACTCGCGGTTACTCGCTCGTTCGGCGAGCAGCCACAACCGGTGGTGAATCGATAAACGGCGACGGGGTATTTAGCGAAATTTCGCGGCGCGACGAAAATCCTGTTCGATTTCTGCCGATTTCCGATCGAAAGCAGCAGCAGCAGCGTCGCTTCCCTCGTTTCCTTCCAGAAGAGGAGAGAGAATTTCGGCCTGGGAATTATGCGAGGGATCAAAGTAGTATCGCATTCATCGCTTTTGCGATTGCGCAAAATCATTACGTAAAGCACGAAAAAAAAAAAACAAACTAGGACGCCTTCGACGTCACTCCCCGCTAATGTCCTCGATAAGAGTGGAAACGGCACTTTTCCGCGGACGAGCAGTTCCTCGGCGGAGGCAACTGGAAAATCACGGAGGGCTTTTCCGAGTGGTTGGGGCAGTCGCGCGTTATCGGACATAATTAGAGAGACGCGAAGTGTCGCGCGTGCACGCGCGCGCAGGACACAATGAGGATTCTCATTAACGAATCTCTTTTTTAATGAACGTAACGTGCGGCGTTTGCTCGTTTCGAAACGTATAACCGGATGCGTAGGGCGGACTGACATTATCCTCCTCTTCCTCCTCTCGTTCCTCCCGTTCCTCCGTCGGTATTTGTTTGATTTCTCAATTGGCACCTCTCGTGTCGGCGTCGGCGTCGGCGGCGACGGCGGCCATCTTGACGCGAGTTATCACACGGGAGTTTCTGCTGAAAACGTCCGCGGATCTCCTCATCCCCCTCCCCCTCGTTCAGCCGAGAAATCTAGTTTCTCAAATCGATCGACTCGGTTAAATAAGATATTCATTATGCATTATACCTAGGGATCTTTTCGTGTAAAAATAGCTATTACGCAATATCGTTGCCACGGATTTATTCCGTTACGTAAGAGGACGTAGGCAATAATTTCTCTCTAATGTATTATCTACGGCTATTTTGTGGCAGGCCAAACTGCGGTCTTGAAACTGTTGCCGGGGCTACCTCCGAACCGCCGATCATCGACTCTCGTCGTTTCCTCCCCTTCCGACGGCTTCCGACGATCGTTCTTGACGTTTCTCCGGGGGGTGTGCGCGAGCGTCGAACGTCGAACGCCGTCGAGACGATCGGTTCCCGCGATCGGCAGTCGGCTCATTTGTGCGTCGATGCTTTCCCCGCGGGGCTTATCCGAGTCTTTCGGTTAGGCTCTTTACGAGGTTAGCGTTTCCGGCGTAAGAACGTAAAAAACCTTTTTCGATTCGTGTGTCCCCCCAGTTACGTGTCCCTCTTACGCCGCTGGCTACCAACGTAAAGCTCACCTCGTAACGTCTAATTCGAAGGAGCGCGTTACTCAACGTGGCAAAGTTACGTGACTGGTCGTTCTGTAACACAGCGTTACAGAGTCTCTCTCTCTCTCTGTCTCTGTCTCTGTCTCTCTCTCTCTCTCTCTAGTTACAAATTCGTTGGATCAGCCGTGAACCGAAACGACGTGACATAAATATCAGCGATACTTGCGCTCTCGACGGGCCACTGTATTCTCATGGCAGGACAGCTAGTGGATGATACGACTCTCCTGCCAATCATAATCGTGCACATAGGGACCAGGGACCCGTTAATCCGACGACGACGACGACGACGACGACGACGACGACGCTTCTCGTTCCTCGGGAATGAAACTCCTCTGACCCCTCTGGTACATAGGAGGATTTACTGTAACCTAACGGCAATAACTCTGTGGCTGTAGAAACGTTCGCTTCCTTTTTTCCCAATCGACGACGAGTTTCCCCGGCCAATCATTTTCCGCGGCCATTAAAAAGGCCGAGCGCGCAACAATTATCTTTGCCACGGAGAGATACTCTCGCTACTTATTAATGGACGCTGATAAATTTCGCGTGTTTACAACAACTAATCTGAATAACAACGACGCAAATACAATTAATCGAGCACTGCAGGCCGAGGCAGTGGCTTATTAATTATATTCTCCTCTCTGGCCAAGTACCGCGAGAAGCGCAAACAAATATTAATGCGCGGATAAGATAGCAGCGTGAACCGTGCGTGCAAGCGTGTTCGTGAGAAAAGCCAAAGATTGGCTTTTTTTTTTTTTTTTTTTTTTTTACGAAAGGATAAAGATCTCCCCAATGCCCGAGGCTCGTATGCGCGCGCGCGCGCGTGTACGAAACGATGCGAGTGCTCGATTGTCAAGGATAGGAGAAGGATTGCGGGGGAGGCAGCGGCGGGAAAGTTGCTTGCACCGGTGCTAAAATGAGTAGTTACGCCTGAAAATTTATTACCCCATCGGAGAAGAATGCCTCGAGTACAAGGAGACGAGTCATTAGTGAAAGTAGGACATTTTCGCCGTCGGGGGACTCGATGAGGAATCGATCGGGATTTGGGAAGGCCATTTTACTTAGTAGGCGCGTGGAAAATTCCTCACCAATACCACGACGACGACGACGACGCGGATGTATCATAGAGAGAGAGAGAGAGAGACAATCGTCTCTCTCGACCAGGACACAGGACGGTTTCGAAGGTTTTTTCGTCCAGGCAGGAAAGAGTTTGTTCTCGGTAGATTTTATTCTGGTACACGCTTGGAATGAAGGATTCTAGGATTATAACCCATGGTCTCGCGCGAGGCAACGTCCTACGACACCTTACGTAACGCAGCGTCGTAGCAGCCGCTACGACCGTGAATTTATCGATCCTACGGTTATCGTCGTCCGGTACTCTGCTGACGCCTAATCCGTGAACGTCCTCCTCCTCCTCCTCCTCGTCTGAAAATCCAAATCGTCTTCGTTCGAATCGTACAGAGCCTGGTATCATGGTATTGCGATGGTGGTGGTGGTGGTGGTGGTGGTGGTGGTGGTGATGGTGGTACCTCCAGCTCTACGCGAATCTCGGGGGGTTAAAATTCCAATCGCTATCGTTCCCTCCACTTTTCCTGCTATTCTCCGCGCAAACGACGATGAGAAGGAGCGATGTGCAGTTATGGGTAGCTTCGGGGGGTCGTTAAAAATGATCTCTCGGTCTAGCTCGTATGGTTCGTCGGAGCACGATTAATTGGCACTAAATATAGAGCGTGTAATAATAATACTCTCACGCGCGGTTCATCGGCACTCTTGTGTGCAGTCATCCCTGTGTTTATAGCCCAGTTTCTTGTAAAAGCATGGAAATAGAATGATCGTCGACGATGCTGAAGTAGAAAGGGGGAGAAAGCATCGACGTAGGAGCAAAGGCAAAAGCAGAGGCAGAGGCAGAGGCAGAGGCAGAAGCAAAGCAGCCCCAGGGTCAAGCGGTGATTTTCTAGAATTACCGGAGAGACTTCCAGGGATGGCTGCGATAGGGTGACGAAATGGCAGAAACGCTTTATAAAATAGAGGAGAGGCCGAGAAGTGGGAGAAAGGTCTTGTAAAACAGCAATGCCACGCGTTTGGCGAAGCAACCACGCGGAGGGTTGCATAATGCAAGAGCGTGTATGGGAGAGACATCGCGATACATAAACTGACTATCAGAAATCTCCGAGAGCTCATTATGCAACGGAAATAGGTGTAACAAAGGCTGCGCTGAAACTATTACACATCTGTAAAGCCGGATAATTATTTACATAAATAATACAGGGGTTTCGCAAGGCGCTGGCATTGGGAAATGCCGGTCTTTCGGAAATAGCACTCTCGATCCCCCACGGGGATCTATAGAAATCATTTGTCCCAACTGTACGCGCTCGCGCGCGCGCGGTGCAGCAATTTAGCCTGCAGCTATCAGAAACCGCGAGAAGCATAGCACGAACATAATGCGGCTAACAAAGAGCCATTACTTCAAAGTATTATTATTGCTGTATGTGTTAAGCCAGCTGTGTGTGCCGATAAAGTCGCATGAACACCTGCGCTGATTCACTTGCTTTTTCTTTCTAGCTCTTTCTTTTCCGTGGAACCACGCACGGAGAGCAATGCCAAACACCAAAACGTGCAACCTCCGGCGCCGGCGGCCTCGGTGAATCAGTTTCTACGGAAAATGAAATTTGCATTGATTCTATAATGGAGCGTGTGTGTGTGTGTGTGTGTGTGTGTGCGAAACGATGCAGCCTGGATCGAAGAAGCGAATAATGCCAGCGAGTACAGGTGGAAATGTCAAAACCGGAGGAATCTTGAAAGATCGTTGCGGGCTGCGAGAGGAGATCCCGCTCCGCGTATTTCGTAAGTATATGATCGCTTGAGCTTGACTATCCGTTCAACTTAAAGCTACTCGTGGCTAACCTCACGTAAGCCGGCATAATGCGCGCGAGGATTTCGTCACACGTGGATACAATAGAAACGAGCATGAAAGGTTACGATATTCAGCATTATCAGTTATAAAATACGAGTGAGTATTCCAGGCGATGGAAGATTGCGGGCTATTAGCGAAACTGTTTATCTGCTATCTGCAGGGGAGTCACCACCACCACCCCCTTTGATCCTTTTTACCTCCAGAGGCAAAAGCCCCTTTTATTGCGTCGGTTGTTAGAGCGGTAGGATTGATGGCTCGAAAGGGGATTGAATTATTTATTAAAAGAGAGGGAGAGAGAGAGAGAGAGAGAGAGAGAGAGAGAGAGAGAGAGAGGGCAAGATTTTGCGGCTAAATTTGTAATGACTCTGCATTGCAGACAGGCGAAGGTCAGCGAGTGAGAGAAAGGCGAATATATTTTGGATGGCCATGACCCGTTTCGAATTACATAAGGTAACCAAGCATCGAAGGTAGCCTCAAAGTCCTAGCGGGGACCATACGAAACGCCTGGGTACGAATGAACCGGCTCGAGGTGAACACCCAGACAAGGTCAGAACTACCCGATCGAACCGCCTGCACATGCGATGCATGCAGGATGCGCTTGGATTTTTTTCCCGCCCCTTCCACCTTCCGCCGTGCGGTGGTCCACTCCTTTCCTTTGTTCTGGTCGTCTGGTGGAATCGTCTGGCGGGGCAGGTAAGAAAACCAGAGATAGGTAGAGAGACGGACGAGGCTCCCAAACCGCACCAGAGTTATTCGGTGGTGCTCGTCTTGCAAATCCGTCTGGGGTCTAATGGGATTTGGCAAAAAACACTGGGAAAATCCGATTCGTGGGCAAACTCGCGAATTCGCTAGCGGAAGATGGTACACGCACACACACACACACACGGTAGACGCGTAGGAACGGCTGACGGTGTGCAAGTGGACACACGGCGATAATGAATTTAACGATAGAAAAGGAGTTGCGATAATTGCCGTAATAATTGCTATAGAGAATCGTACACAACTCCCGAGGAAATTAATTCCCCTCTGGTGAAAGACTAGTTACGACACTTTACATTCGGGAGATCGGCACACGGAATGCAGCAACACGTAATGCACAAGAAAATTGCAAACGGAGGCAAGAATATGATGAGGTAACCTCCTCGCGGGTGAAAAAGAAAGTGCATCCAGAACATTTGTATAGATACGAGAGATACGTTTACTTCGGACCTCGGCATCGATATTCTTTAGTGAGACGATGGGTGAGGGGAGGGGGAAGGTCTCGCGTTATTCGCGTTATTCCCCTTAATTCGCTCGCGCTCAATTGGACCCTACGCACGGAGTCCACGCACGGATTTGTCCTGGGTTCTTTAATCTCGCGACTTACGTAATTCGATCCAATTTAACCGAACGGTTTGCCAATGATACACGGACACTCGTAGCCCCCCACCAGCACCATGTCGGATGCTGGACGTTTTCGTAATTTCACGGAAAATCGGTCAAGAAATCTCCGCTCTGTGAATCGGAACGAAGTGCAGCTATACCCGTCGAGTGAATAATGTCCCCGGTGGTGTTTTCCAAACTAAACGATTTCTACAAAATCAGGGGAGCTAGGTTAAAGCCCGACGAAAACTATACGCGAGCATTTATCGTCGAGAGAGAGAGAGAGAGAGAGAGATCGCCTATTTCCCGTAAGAAGAGACGCGTGCGTGCACTATCGAACATTATCATCGAGCGCCAATCACGAGCTAAGAACCAGCTGTTAAGATGCACATGCGTTTTGAGGGTGATGCAATTTTATAAACAGGAGCTTCGCGAGAAGTACTCGAAGAGAAGCTTCTGCTTCCGCTTACTCTCATTTCTCCCGGCATACGTTACTCTCTTTTCCCACCTTCTTTTTTTTTGCTTTTTCTCTTTTTGTGCCGTGGATCGAGATCCTCGCAATCTCCAGTGATCCAGAGTAAAGGCAATAGCGATTTAACGCGTCATTCTTAAAAGGCCAATTTTACGTATTCGCTTTTCAAGGTAAGAGATCTCCGAGAGCGATTGTGGTTTTATTTATAAAGTCTGGATCTGAAATCGCGTCGACCTTCTGGATTACGACTTCCCGAACTCCGGTTTCATCGTAAAGCAATCCACGCATCCGCTTACGCACTGCACACGAGTCTCCGCTTCGACTCTCGGCCCACTTCCTTTCCGCTTTTAGAAATAAAAGTCGTGCCGAGATTACCGTCGGTCCTAAATACATAATCAATCTCCAGGCGGAGCCTCGATGTTCGCTCCGATAACCAAAGCTGAAACCTCGCTGACGATCGAACAATTGAAATCCTGCGAATCTCTCTCTCTCTCTCTCCTCCAGCCGAAGTACAAACTTGCCAGAGACTTACGCAATATTTTTGAAGCATTCAATGTTATTCAAAGTTTATTCAACCTTGACGATACTTAAACTCATGCCTCTGCAAACCCATACCTGTACGCGCGGTACATGCACGTACGTGTGCGAGAGATACATAGACCGCGTGTGCACGTAGATATTAACGAGAGAAGTTACGTAACGAGGAGGGAATTTTGGGCGCGCTCGAAAAATCCCACATCTCCCCGCTGTTCTCCGGGAGTGAAATCGTCCGAAGGATTTTCAGGACGGGGATGCAGAGGAGGAGAGCTCGGCCCAAACCGGAAATCGAAAATGGCCATCGCGCGCGCCAAACTATTTCGGAGAATTCGAATCTCGGGCGAGACTCTTCTCTCTTCTCTTCTCTCTCTCTCTCTCTCGATGATGATGATGATGATGATGATCGATCCTGCAGGCACGAAATGCGAGATGCGAGATGCGAGATGCGAAATACGAAAAAACGAAATTGGAAATTTGGCGAAGCACGTGTCAGTCAGGGTTTTCACGTAATCGCACGGGCAGCGCGATTACGTAACGCGCGCCTAACTTGACATAATCAAACAGTCGTTCGTGTTCAATGCTTGCGTTTCGTAGCACCTACGACGACTATTACTTTCGCACACTTATCTTGCACGCAGTCCCCGCAATCCAGCGGAGAGAACCCAGCGGAGGAATATCGGCCAGGCCAACCTATGAAATTTATTTCCAGCCAGGGAATTAATACGTTTAGCATTAACACTTTGCATCGTCGTCGTCGCCGTCGTCGTCGTCGTCGTCGTCGTCGTCGTCGTCGTCGTACATTGCTGCTTATATAAGATCTTTAAGAGCCGTGTAGCGGGCCGCGAATACCATATTGTATTTCTGGAGCACGTCGGCACATTTTGCAGTCCGCTTAATCCGTTCGCTAGTTGCATCACTAATTCAATTGGAATAATGAAATTGCGCCATTAACATTTTTCCTTTTCCTCAAAGATTTGAACAATTTATATTGCCGCGCACGTGCATCCTACCTCCTCGTGCGCTTTATGCTTCCATTATGCAGCAAGAAATTATAGCACCAATTTAATATTGTTTACGTAACTTATTAGCATATTAAGTCAACAACATAAACGCGCGGCATAAACGCGTGCATCGGAAAAAATTCCGCTTAATATTTGCATGAATTGTTCCGCGTGAATTTCGAGAGAATGGCCAGCCACGACGGTACGAGTGATCCAGAGAGGAGGAACCACCGGCTTGGATGAAAAAAGTCTAATAATAATTTTACGAAGGTGCTAGATCATTAAAGATGGCGGCGGCGGCGGCGGCGGCGGATGGCGATGCTGCGGTGCTCGGGCGTGGACATTGCAAGGGGACGAAGAGGACTCCTCGGATGGGTTGTGCCACGAAGATAGGCTTGCTTAAGAAGGCGTAATCACGCCATTTTCGTAATTGCATTATTACGAAAGTAGGTATAGGCACCTACGCGTTGTGCAAGCGCTCGCGGGCTCGTTTCTTACGCCGGTTGCTCGGTTGCTCGGTTGCCGATCGGTCGAGCGACGCGAGCAAATCATTTTTACCGCCGATAGCTGGAAAAAATTGTCGAAATATTTGGCGCGCGAACGCCCAAATTACACGCGCGATTGTGCGGAAGGTCGTTAGGGAAAAAGTTTACGAAGTGTCAGGGTGCCATTACCACTACGCATTTATGTAATGAATTGGCCAATTGGCGGCAATTACATATTCCGGACAAAAAATCTCGGAGTGTTTCATCGGATTCTAAAATGACACGCTTCTAACATAATCCGCGAGAGATTCTTGCAAAATGTTTGCTCGCCACCTATCGTCGCGGCATGAGCCTTTACATAATCGGGCCCGGTGTTCTTTGTTACACAAGTTGATTAAGCGTTCCCGTATCGTAACATTGACATCAATTAACGGCGCGGTGCGACGCGACGCGACGCGGTTCGATGCTGGCGTTAATAAATTCGAATGTAATCCAAGCAAATTTCCTGCGGCAACCACCCTCGCACAATCCTAATTTGCTCGACCAGGTGGTGGTGGTGTCGTTGGTCGTCGGTCGTCGGTCGTCGGCCGTCGGTCGTCGTTCCCCGAGAGTACGAGGAGAGCGACCCACACGAAACGCTCTCTCATAGGCGCGCACACACAAACACGTGCGCGCGCTCTAGGAGCTTGTTGTTTCCGAGCGGTGACATAACCATCTTACGAGAGTGGTACTTGGCTTACACCGTCACGAGCAATGACGATACAAAGCCACACAGCGCTCCTAAAGAAAGGTGATCGCAGTCCACGAACCACAAAGGTTACCACTCGCCGCGAAGATGTCGAGAGATACCCGAGGAGAGTTTGGTTGAACCAGGAGAGGAGCCTACTGGCCAAGCATTTTCCATTTTCGCTCTCTCTCTCTCTCTCTCTCTCTCTCTCTCTCTCTCTCTCTCCAACCCCTATAGAGTTTCTAATTTCGGATTAGAATTTCCCTCTTTTCCAGCGTGAATTTTTCACCCTTGTTTATGAGTCAGCAGCGGTGCTCGTTCCCGTGGGTAGCAATGGCGGGGGCGTGAAGGAGAGCACGGAGAATGGAGAACTCCATTTAACACAATCTCCGATTACATAAACCGTGTGCTCTGATTCCCGAGCGTAGAAGAGCGAGCGAGCAAACGGGCAAACGGGCGAACCGCGTGTCACGTAAACCTCGACGACTTGGTTGGCTCTGCGCTTCGTCGCTTCGTCGCTCCGTCGCTCTGGCTTTGTTCACGTGCGTGCGCGATATAGCCACGACGCTGCTACACTCTCGTGTTATGTAAAGCCGAATCCGACCTAGCTAAGCAGCACGTGGTCGCGCCGCAAAACGTAGATCCGCACCGCGGCACGTGCTTAACCTCTCGTTACTGTCGTTCGCCGTTCGCCACCGCTACCGCGATGTCCTCTCCGATGGGAACCTCCCAGGGTTCCAAGATCTCCTCGCGTGGCAGGATACGTGGCAAGAAGAAAAAGAAAAAAAAAAAAAAAAAGAGAGAAAATATGACCGAAAACTCCCGAGACGAGGTTGAGATCCTCCGACCACCGCATCCGGGCTATTAATCTGTTCGTACCACTTTGAAGGATGTGGGGTGGTCGTCCGATTTATTACGGACCCTGAAACTTGTGGTTGCTCCGTTTCGTTGTCGCGTACTCTTCGCCAAATTGCACCGCTAGCGTCAAGAGTTTGCGCCTCGCAAAATCTCTCTCTCTTTCTTTACCCTGGTCATTCTCGTTTCTTGACGAGAGTGGTGGGGGAGGGGGGCGTCGAATAATTAACGATGACTCGAGTTCTCCCGGGAAAACAATTTGTGCAACGTTCGAGCTCCAGCCAGAGAATCGATGATGGTTTATATAATAGTAGTACGTGCGATACGAGTTACATAGTAGCCTGTCCTTTATTTGTTTATTATAGTTGTATAACGCGGAGGCCTAGAGAGTAATAAATGTCTGGCAAAACGTGATCGATTATCGCCGCGTTTCGTCTTATCCCTCTGTGAGCGATTCCCAGCTACTGCCAGCGATTCGATTGCTGGTGTTGGACGCAGGTTCGGTGGAATCGGAGGTTTTCCTCGAAGAGGACGGTCTCGATGGGGACGATCCTTCTCCTCCTTCCTCTCTTCCCGAGGGTGAATCAGAATGGCCGGCGGTCGATCTCCGTCGTATCTCATTTTACTCGCGGGGGAATTGCTGGTGGAGACGAGCGGAGATACGCGCTCGGCGTGAATCGTATCGTTCGCGATATAGAGGTCCCCACTATCGAGCCAATTCACGCTCATTCATTACATAAAGGTTCCCAGTGTTTACCGAGCGCCCGCTTTATTTTTAGTCCCGATGTTTTATGCGGTGGCCACGATTTGTAAGCCGATGAGAAGTCGTTCTTGCAATGGTCGTCGTCGTCGCCGTCGCCGTCGCCGTCGATATAATTCCTCTTTGCGAAATCATTGAATTCCGCGATCCGGAAACACGGAACTCTTACGCGGTTTATCGAGATACAAAGGGAGGGAGGGAGGGTGAGGGGAGTCGAGCGATATCAGCGGTGCAGCCGGTGAGCAGGCGGCACGTCCACGAATCGATAACCGCATCGAACTATTTTTCACGGCAGATCCCGCACGCGCTTTTGCGTGTAGGATACGTACACCTGGTGCCGCTGCTGCCGTCGCCGTCGCAGCAGCCACCACCACCACCACCACCACCACCACCCAACTCGTTCATTGAGCTATCGCTTTTTCCTCGCGCGCTGAATCCTAATGGAGTGACGTCATTGGAACTCTCCGCAACGATTCCCAGGGATTAAACAAGTTCGCTTAATTCGACGTAATCGCGCTGATGAAAATTTTACTCCGATGTGTAATCGTCTTTTTTAAGAACAGGATGCTAGAATTTTCTTCCATCCTCCTCTGTCGTAGGGAGCATCGGAGTATTTATGTAACGTGCGCCGCCGACGCCGCCGCCGCCAGCGCAGCCCCGCCGACTCTTTTGGCTCCGAAGTGCTTCCAGCTGCATTTTTACGAAAAGTCCCCATGTGCTAGAGCAGCAGCTGCCGCTTCCGAGATCCGCCGACGGAGCGGATTTCAAAATAGCGAGTCTCCCGACTCGCGATAATTCGGCTCGGTAGGTTTAACGGTCCTGCTATATCGGCGACTGCATCGCTCAACGCTCTAATAAACACCAGTTGCAGGGGGAAGGGCGAGGGGGTTTGGGTGGAGTGGGCAATAAACTCTCGAGGCGGACCGCCATTGCGTTTTGACCGATCGCGAGTCGCTGGAAATTCTCGGTGTCCCGGATTTTCCGAGAGTCGTTTCCGCGGAACGATCGGGGGGTTGAGAAATCGGAATGGGGTAATGGGGTGAGCGAGCAACGTCGTCGTCGTCGTCGTCGCCGCCGCCGACGACGGCGACGCATTTCGATTATCGTCGAACGCTCTCCGGCCCGATGCGTGATCGGAATCGAAGAAATCGGCAACGTGGATGGTCGATGAGAGGGGACCGAGGACCGCGAGCGAGAAACCACCCCCTCGATACGGAGGATGACGTCGACGGGTCTCCACTCTGAGTATCATCAAAAACAGTGGGCGTATTCAGAGAATGTTCTTGGCTCCCGTGCGTAAAGCGTTTACGTAACGGCGAGATACGCCGTATTTCGATGATTAACAATTTGTTTTGCGATTGGCAAAGGTGACTCTTTGTACTGCACAAATACCTTACGTAAGTCAACAGATAAATGCGTGTGTATGCAGGCGGATAGCGAGTACTCCGTTTCGCGAAATTCAGCAGCGCGGTGGGTTTCGGTCACCTGACCTACCGCCACAGGAGTCGCTGATTCGCCTTTTAGTCTTCCTCGCGCGTCACTTCCGCGGGGATGCGGAAAACGGAATTGCCATAGGGGTGCGCGCCCCCTCCCCCCGCTGCGGTCCAGCGCGTGAAAATCCGCGAGCGAAGAAAAATGCGTCTCTCCGAATGCAGCGTTGCGCCGGCGAGCGACGGGGATATTCTCAGGAGGGGGTGGGTGGGGGTTGTTCGGGGTGAATCGCACCCCCGGCTACCACCCCGCTGCTCGGCGATCGCGATCGCGATCGATCTCCCGGACGGACCATCGACACCCCGGAGGCCCAGCCTAGAGGGTTGCCTACCACCCCCTGGACGGGGGGGTCCCCCGGGAAGTCGAGTCGAGCGGCGCAGCCGCGCCTGGACGCGTCTGCGTGCGAAAGCTGCGGGGGGTTGAGCTCGGGAACTCGCGTGTCCACGCACCCGGGGTTGCCGGCGGTCGACCGACCGACCAACCAACCGGGCCAACCCCCGAACTACCCCACTGCTCATGCGTCACCCTCGCTCCGTGGAGCTTCCGCGAAAAAATTGATCGCGCCCGGAGGACGCGGACGCGTCTCGATCCGCGGCGAAGTTTGCTCCTCGCGAGCGGTCGGGTGACTCGCGGAAAACTGCCCTCCCCCTCCCGCTTGCCGGCAACCGGAAGTCTCTTCTGAGCGTTGACCACGCTCGCACGTGGGAGGACGGCGGCGCGCGTAGGAGCAGAAGACGGGAGTAGCAGCAGGATGAAGGAGCGCGCGAGTTCCCCAGGCCTACTCCTCCCCGCGCAGTTGCTAAGAGCCGAGAACTAGGAGTCGGGAGTCGGGAGCCGGTGCGTCGAAACGGGAGGAGGGATGGAGACGAAGAGGGATGAAGGGGCAAGGGAGCGTGGAACCCGGCAAAGTTGGTCGCAAGCGTGGGTGAAGGAGAAAGGCCGCGAGCGCAAAGTTTGTACGCTATAGAGCGAGTTCCGTCGGACAGTCGAGTGGAGGCGCTGCGACGGTCTGGCGCCGTCGCCGAGCGGGCCGGCAGGGCAGAGTGCCGGCAGCACCTCCACCACTTCCACCATACTGGCGAGCTATGACAGAGAGCGAGCGTGCGGTGACAGCTGAGACGCCAGTCGTCAGTGTACCGCCGCGCGGCACGAACGTCCGCTGGACACCGTCCGAAGGAAAAAACGCGTGACGCTGATTCCGTCGTTGCGGGGGTGGCGTCGTCGTCGTCGTCGTAGTCCTAGTGAACGCGTCCAAAACCTCGGGAACTCCTGGAGAGGAGCAAGTGAATTCGCAGCCATCCTTGGCCGAGGTGTTGTTGTTCTTCGGGCGTCGAGAGATCGATAGAGAGAGAGAGAGAGAGAGAGAGAGAGAGAGAGAGAGAGAGAGAGAGAGAGGGAGAGAGAGAGAGAGAGAGAGGGAGATCGGGAGAGAGGGAGAGAGAAGGAGATACAGAGCGAGAGGCAAAAACAAGCTTCGGTTTAGGCCAATGTCTCGAGGGTGTTAAGATGCGCAGTATCTTCAGCATCCTGAAATCGGCGTCGAGCGGCTTCTACTGCGCGGTCCATTCGGCGATTGATGCGAGCACGTAGTATCGTCATCTCCCGTGGGACAGCTGCGGATATTACGGAGAGACATGACGGAGTTGGCCAAGGAGGCGTTCGCCTCTAGGAATTACAGGTTGGCCGTGGAGATGTACGAGCGTTGCCTGAAGCAACAACCGGCGAGCTTCGAGCTGTTGCTCGGCTACGGGGATTCCCTGGCGAAGTGCGGGAGGCTCCGGGAGTCCATCGGGATCTACTCGAGATGCCTGTCCGTGGCGTCCCTGCCGGTGGAGAGACTGAAGCACCTGGCCGGAGCCCTCCTGGAGGACCTGGCCGGAGCAACCCCCGCCGCCTCCAGAAGAAGGGCCGAGTTGAGCTTCTCCTGTCCGAGCTGCGAGGGGACCCTCTGTCAGCCGGTGACCACCAGCTGCGGACACACCTACTGCAGGAATTGCGTGGACCCTGCGAAGAACTGCCGCGTGTGTGCTCAGAAGATTGCCTCTGTGGGTGAAACGAACGTGTTGGTGCAGAGACTCGTGGAAAAGTGGTGGCCCCGGGAGGCGGAGGCCAGCAGGGCGAGGCACGAGGGTGACCTCCTCATGAAGGAGGGTCACCTGGGCCAGGCGCTCGAGAGGTACAACCTCGCCGTTCATCTCGGTAAGTGAGTCCACCACCCTCTCCTCCCACGAGCGCTCCGTCGACGACCAAACCAACCCTCGTCGCATCATCCCCCTGGTCGCGCGATCGCGAGGAGCGTTCCCCGCTAATCTATTTCTCACTCGAGTATCGTTCTCCTTGTTTACCGCGCGCGTGCACTCCGTCGATAATGTTATCTTCCTGGTGCAGCTGTCCTCGGCTGCAAAATATTTACCAGGCAGCTGGGGGGCTACCAAGGCTACCAAGGTTTGCCCGGTGGTTGCCATTGAGAAGCGACCGCGCGCGCGCTTCGATTCCCGAAGAAATCGCGCGGGAATCGTCGTCGTCTTCGTCGGAGGAGGAGGAGGAGGAGGAGGAGGCTCAGAGTTCGCGCACGTGCGTCTCTTTGTTTTCGATGTCGATTCCGCCGCCGCAGCCGCAGCCGCAGCCGCCAATGCCGCTGATAATCGGCCCGAGTCTCTCGCGGTGGCTCTGGTCCACGACCTCCCGATTGACGCGTTCAAGAGCCTCGTCCGGATTCCCAGACGACCAACGCATTTTCAGACCTGCCTTCGTCGTCGTCTCCCTCCACCCTCTTCTTCTCGTCGTCGTCGTCGTCGACGTTGCTGCTGCGTCCCGGCGTTTTTTCTCTCGCGCGCCACCGCATCGTCACGTTCGAAGAATTCCACGTTGGATGTAAAAGATTCGCTTAGCATCCGCCTCATCTCCATGATGCGCCTATCGCCATACCACTGGACAGCGTGACTCACGCACGCTAGAGATAGCGCTGCGCTGCTGCAAGCCAGGATGATCGCGTTTATCGCGAATCGCGCGCGATCGCGTTCTCCGGCGAGTGCGCTCGTTGTTCTCGAGCCTGAAGGCCTTGGGCCCCCACGACCCGGCGATAACCGATTCGTCTCTCTCTCTCTCTCTCCATCGGATCTCGCTGGTGTACCTATGCATATGGTGTCTAGAGAAATTGAGCGAAAATTTTTGCATAATCCTCTTGTTATTCGCTGGCGCGACTTCTCGCGCCTTCTTCCTCCAGGTCTCCTCCGCGGGCAATGGCGGCGAACTTGCCAATGGCACGAGCAATATCGCGAGATGGGTCGACGCTCGATGCACATGGCCGGTCGTCCGTGTGCGTGCGTGCGTGTGCGCTTGATAACCGAACGGTTCGCAGATGCTATTTATACTTTGCCTAAGGTGGACGCGCCGCGGCGCACCGCCCTGCCTTGAAGGAGAATCCTTTTTTCTCTCTTTCTTTCTTTCTTTCTTTCTTTCTTTCTTGTTTCTCTCGTTTCTATCCACTTTTTTCTCCTTCTCCTCTTTTCCCTTTTTTTCTCCTCGACGCTCCCGCGATCGGTATTCGCATTTTCATCGCCGGGAGCGCCTCCTCCTTCCTCTCTATCTCTCTGAGCGCGGTCGCTCGTCCTTCGGATAAATCTTATCGTTTAATACCACGGCCGGACGATAAATCGTCGAACGCCTACACCAGAATACAACGTCTGCGTGGTGCGTTTGAGAGTTTGCTCGATCAATTTACGCTCGAGTGAAACGATCGATATTGCAACGACGGCACCGCGCGGAGGTGGTAGCTGCCATCGATGGACCTTTTGCGGTAACGAGTGCCGCAGAGGAGAGTGGATGATCCTTTCTCACCTACCATCTACTCCTCTCTCTCTCTCTCTCTCTCTCTCTCTCTCTCTCTCTCTACGAGCTTTCGTCCTGTCTACTTTCGCGAAAAACAGTTTAGGACAATTGGTCCGCCGGCTTTTTCGCTAGATTTGCTGGAATCTTTCATGTTTCCAAGCTCTGCCATTGGCGAGAGCGAGTTATTTTCGTTGTGGAGGCCACCGAAGGCATTCTCCACGAGGTAACATTCTGCGCCCTCGAGCGGATCGGGGCGAGTGCAGCGAACGAGCGCCGCTTGAAAAAGGACGTCGTGGCTGCGTGCGACTGCTACTACGACTTTAAGTTCACGGCCAGTCTGAGCTGACTCTCTTATATAACGGTCCAATGTAGCCTCGAACGGAGAGAAGAAGAAGAGAGAGAGAGAGAGGAGAGAGAGAAAAGAATCTCTCGAAACCTACCAGACAAAGAGTGACACTGAAAATTCACTCCAAACACTTGTTTAATCCTGGTGCTTAAACGCGGAGGAAGTGGTTTCCTTTATTTACCGACGGCGACCAATGGCGAACATGAAACAGTCGAAACGATTAGCGCGCGATCATCCAGAAGCTACGTGCTATCTCTCACGTGCAAAGCCGACGCGACGAGTCATTGTTCCTGCTAATCGTTTATGCGCCCGCGATAATTCTCTCGCCCGGCAGCCCCCTCGATATCGCAGTTTCCAATTTCTCTCCGCTCGCCAGATTCCAAATCTTCCAGCAGCGTCGGAGCAATTGGGAGAATTCCCTGTTACTTGCCTCCCCCCCCCCCCTCCTCCGTGAGATTATTTCGAGCGAACGCCTCGAAAGCCTCGAACGTCTCTCCTGGGACACCGACCACCGATCGATAATCCCTCGCGTTTATTTCAGGGAATTTGCGGCCGCGACGGTGTGGTCCGGAATTTTTCATAAAAAATTTCGATAAATTTTATCGCGGCGAATTCGGTGTGAAGAAGAGGCCGTGGAACGTACGGTGGTGAGAGCGCGCGTTGATAATTAGTTATCTGCGAATGATTTGGATTATTTTGGTTTCCAGCCAGCGTCAGCGGGCGGCTATCGGTGCGCGCAAAGTGAAAACGATATGCAAGTGACCGAATGTCGAAGCTTGCATAAGTTTTCACGTTGAAGCACGGAGAGGAGGATCTCTCTCTCTCTCTCTCTCTCTCTCTCTGTCTCTCTCCGTCTGTCTCTCTGCTTGGAAGATCACGACGAGAGGCCGACCGGGGGAAAAAGCGACTGGCGTAATACCGAAGCGGGCCATCTGCAGGTTCGCGTTGTACGGACTGCACCTGCGTCGGCCACCTGGTCTTTTGCGGGTAAACACCGCATAGTTCTTTCCCACCTTTGGTATTACCAAATATGGCCCCGGGGCAAAAACTGGTAGGTCGTCGTCAAATTTCTCAGCTGGAACAAAAAGCTGCGCGCGCGCGCGATTGAATCATGAGAAATTTCAAGCGGGGATTTTGAGCGAGCGAGCGAGCGCGAGAGAGAGAGAGAGAATATTCACTTTCCGAACTCATAGATTTATGAAGGAGCAAATCGAGTTATCGCGATGGACCATCGAGGAAATCGCTGGAACGCTGATCGGCCGATCGACGACGCGTAAGAAATTCTGAGAGTCGCGCGAATCGAGAGCAAACGACAAGTTTGATAGATGACCACCCACTCTCCTGTAGCGAGCGTTTGCTCGACACCACTTCCACTTCCAAGTATTCTCGAATCATCGAGTCTCCTCTCTCTCTCTCTCTCTCGTTTCTCTAAAGGCAGCTCTAGCTACTACTATAATTAAATCGGTTGCGACGCTCTTGCGACTCTGTACTCCACATTGCACGCGCCGCTGCAACGTGTTTCCCCTCGAGCGGATCGCTCGGGAAAGCGCGGGATTTCCGCCGATTTGGACGATCTAGAGAAGACTCCCGACGATCGGAGATTTCGCGAATTGATTCGGGCCAACGCGTGGAACTCGCTGCTCCATCTCGAATGAACCGTAAAAATTTCCTTTTCGTTAATCGACACACTTTTCTTGGGAAATTCCCGCGCGCGCGCGCGCGCGCGTGTAAAGCGTCGCTCGACGAGAGTGTTTTTCAGCGCTTCTTCTCCACCCCCTCTCTCTCTCTCTCTCTCTCTCTCTCTCTGTCTCTGTCTCTCTCTCTTTCTCTCGAGTTCGTCGTACGTATATGGATCACTGCCAAAATCGGGAGATCCGTCGGTGGATGCATACGCGTGCGTTTCCGTATGATCGACCACTCGAGACTGGGGAGGGGAGGGCTGAGAATTCGCGGGGAAACCTTTCAGGAATTCCTACGAGTCTTAGGGATCGAGGACGCGCGCGCTCGTATTATTCGTGAGATTCCTCGAGGGTTCCCGTCGTCGGTACCTCGCGACTGTGTCAAGGTTAACGCTGTTAACAGGAACAGGAACAATCGCCGCTACAGTCGCGAATGTAATTCGCGTGCTCGGGAACTCGGGCGAAAGAGAGAGAGAGAGAGAGAGGAGATTCGATAGCGGACGTCGTTCAGTTTCCTCGGAATGTGGGTCGCGTCCTCGATCCTGCCGGGGTATCCAGCGGTTATTGAATTCTCCAATTTTCCTCGTCTCTTCCACGGATAATGTTACGACCCACCCGGAACACTCGAGCGACCGAGGGTCGTCGTCGTCATCGATCTCACCCTCGACGCGAATTTCCCCCAGGTTCTCGTCGATCGTGTCGATCCTTCCGAACGGCGCTTCCACCGTCAAGTTTTCCATTCCGGAGAATCGGCAGAGGCTAAAGATCGAAAAGGAGAAGAAAAGGCGGCCCACCACGATTCCACGTGGAGTCGCGCGTGGAAGCATGGGTTTTGGAGCACGGTGCGAGCGCTGAAAGCACGCGCGGGTACAGGGACAGTCTTTCGGGCTTTCCGCTCCGGCGAGCTCGCGGTATTGCAATTGAACGAGCACGTTTTCGTTATGTAATTGTTCCGTTCGAAATTAATCTGCCGCACGACGTGGGATCGGGAGGGAGGAGGGAGCGGCGGGACACAGCGGGCGATATGTGTCAAGGCGAGGGCGCCGCGATACTTTGAAATCTGAAATCTCGCGTGCGGAAAGAAAATGCCGTTGCATCTCGACGATGATATCGCGCGCGCGAGGGCCTTTCCGGATTTAGCGCCACGCACACTCTCGTGGGAAAGAAGAGACGAGACGAGACGCGACGCGACGCGACGCAACGCCGAGCTTCTTCCTCCCTCCCGCGATAAAATTGACCTCCCGCGAGGTTGACCGGTCTAAAACGATCTTTGGCCAATCGCGGGCGGAAGCGAGGATTAGCCGCGCATCGCAAATTCCGCGGATCGAGCCGAATTTAAATGTGTCCCAAGAGTGCGGCGCGTGTCGCCCACTCTCTCTCTCTCTCTCTCTCTCTCTCTCTCTCTCTGCCATCGGCGCGTTGCTGCCGATCCAAGCAATTACGTAAGTTGTGCGCGACCGCCGATGTTGGGTCTTACTCATTCGCCGTCGGCTTACGGATAGTGCACGTCAATATCGTGATTCACCGTTTAATCCGGCGGAAGGTCTCGTTTCCCGGCAGCCAATAACGGAACATAAGGAAGAAAGACGATAGGCTCTCTCGCGCGACATCGTCATCATCGTCATCTCGAGTGACCGACGCGAGTTCGCTCGTTCGTAAAAGTACGGACCTTTTTCTCTTATCGAGGTAAAACGCGATCTCTCCGCTCGTCGATGATCGCCTTCTCTCCGAATTTCAGCGATAAACGGCGCATTTCGAATAGCTTCGACGTTGGGAAATCTCTCGTTGCCTGTGAGGTCACGTGACCCCCTCACCAAGAATCCATTCCAAGCTCTTAGGAAAATGCGAGGGGAAAACTGGGACGGCGCATTTGCTAATTCGCCGCCGCCGCCGCAGCTCGTTTTTTACTCTCCTCCACCTTTTCCACCACCACCACCACCACCACCACCACCACCGCCTCCTCCTCCTCCTCCCTATTTGGCTAGCCGTAACGGGTCTTGCAAGAACCAGAACTCTCAAGACCATTAAGTTTTTCCTAATCGCCGTTCTAATGCTATGCGTTTACGTTCACGCACGGCCTAACCTACTTCTGCTGCGGTTTTCGGTATATTCCCCGCAGCGTTCACCACCTTTCCGTGTGAACTAGATTGCGATACTCGACTGGCGCGCTATCTCGTTTTATCCCGAGTCGCGCGCGTTTTTCTACGCGATGAACTGGATTTAGCAGCTCGCGCTTATGTATCAGCCGCGGAATAGAATGTAGCGTCGTTACTTTTTGGCGATAGCTGTACGCGCGCCGCTTGCAATATTGTGCAATGGGAAACTTTGCGCTACCTTGCGACACTTTCCACGAAACGCGCGGAGAATACGGTCTCCTCGCCGCGGGATTCTCCCGACCTTTTCTTGGACGGGGGTGAAAAGACGACGAGGTCGTTTCGCGGATAAGCGACCCGGCGAAATTCACGATTGGAAATGAGCCACGTGTCTTACGTAATCGGCCAAGGGAAGCGCGCGCGATCGATATTCCTCCATCTGATACTCGACTTTGGGATCTCTCGCATTGGCGCAGAATTACTCTCTCTCTCTCTCTCTCTCTCTCTCTCTCTCTCTATCTCTTTTTCGTCCTGACGTATCGCCCGTCCTATTTTCATGGTACTCCTCCTTTTTTTCGCACACGCCGAATTTTCCTCTTATCGACCGTGTTTTTGCATAATCGAGATTTCTCCGGGGATGCGTCCGCCGTCTCTCCTAAGAAAAACCTGTTACGATTCTCCGGATCTCCTCGTGTGATAAGTGTTGGAAGAGTGGTAGCCGCTGGTGGTAGGCGACGAGTGTGGCACGGTGCCCGCCAATACGATTCGTAGGAGCGCGTTACAAATATCAATAATGGTTTTGTATCTCTCGATTTACTCGGAGAGCGAGACTTTATCTGGGTTATATAATAGTTCTTTTCTCGTGTATTTAATGTGTCTATGTAGCCTCGGCTAGAGATACGAGGATGATAGTCAAAGATAGTAAGTTGTATAACGCATCGAACAAACAGCGAATTCTTAACTAGTCTTTGCAGCACGTGTACGACCCCACTTTTGCCTGCTATCACACGCGACCGTATCCTTTATCTTCAGCGCAAAGTAACGCGCGTGCCGAATTACAAGCGGAATTCTTATCGGAATTCTTACGTAAGTTTCCTGTGTTCGCCACAACCTGGCGAGGCCCAGGAAAAAGGAGCGACGATTATAAGGGTGTGGGAGGGGGGAGAGACGGGGGAAGTAGGAGGATCCGAGACGACCGAAAACGGCCGCTGGCCTCCGGTCCCCTCCGTTTGTCGTTCGATCGTAATCAAAGTAATTGCGTAAGGAGGATAATAAGAAAGCCGTGTGTGCATGGGAAGGAGGCATATTTGTCGAGATAAGATAGAGACCGGTGGTGGTGGTGGTGGTGGTGGTGGTGGTACCGACAGCCTGGCGGCCCGGTGGTCACGTGCTCTTCGTACTGTCAAACTCTCTGTTATGTAAACTTTGCGCTTTCCTGGCAAGAGGCCATTTGCCGTCCTCGGTACACCCCACGGCCCGCAGGGAGCCAGCAGGGCGAGGGGGACGGGGGAGGTATACGTGGATTTATTTTTGGTAGGACGCGCAATGCTTGCCATGCATAACTATCATCTCCAGTATTTCGTTTTTTTATCGCGCTGCACCCAGAATCCACCGTGGGATGGAGTAGCCTAGGAAGTTTCCTAACTTTCAAACTGTCAATGGGACGGGGATCGTTTTCTCCTCTTCCTCTTCTTCTTCTTGTTTGGCCGCCGCAGGACTCGAAGAATCCCCAGATCTCGAGTGCTCTTCTCGATCACCGAGATTCTATCTCAGAGCGAGAGGCAAATGGGCAAGTGGTATACTTTGCGACGGAACATCCGCGACATCCGGTCTGGATGATGTCGCTCTCATCTTATCCGGTTCGACTCGCGAGAAAGCGAAGCTTCGATCGAGCCGTACGCGTAAACATCGTCGCCTCGCCTAGCCTAAAACCCGGACTACGGGGTGAGAGGATCGTTGATTAAATGGCGACTGGAACGATCGACGATCTCGATCTCGCAATTCCAAGAGTGACCTGCGGACGAGGAGGGAGGGGACGGTACCTGTGATGAGAAGACGCGGGAGCGAATCGACGAGTGGCGAGTCGTCGGTCCGCTTACGCCATTCCGCCGTTGCTCCTTGATCATATTTTTCGAGTTACGTAAAAGCTCGTCAGGATAAATCCTATAAATTCCAGGTCAGGATCAATACTCGGCAACAATAAAGCTCTCTCGCCACTTGCTCAAATAGAGCTGCCGCTGCTGCTATCGCCGTAATTTCAGCAGCTTTGCAATTACGCAATTATTAATTTAGAATAACAGACTCTGTTAATTTCGATTACGTGACTATTTACACTGTAGTCGGTTATAATTAACTTTATCGCTGGCCGCGTAGAGTGTACATCGATACAGTTCCTAGCGTTATGCAGTTTTCCGCGATGAGTTATCGATAAAAGGAGAGAAAGAAAATGCGCGCGCGCGCGCGAGAGAGAGAGAGAGAGAGAGAGAGAGGGGAAACGAAGGGAACGAAGGAGAGTAGACGGAGATGAAGAATAATGGATGTTAATTGCCGAAAGACCATGGTGCTCCGTGGCGCACGTGGTGACTGTGCCGGTACTTTATAACGGGGGCCGAATCTATCTGGTCTGATCGGCCGAGCGATTACGTAACGATAGATTTATATAAATGGTTACGTTGACACGAGAGCCCCAGCCGAGGCGGTAGCTACCTCGAAGCATCGTTATATTATCTAACGAGCCTGGCCGAGCCTAATGCCGGAGCTTGATGCTCCCAACCGCAACCTCCTCCCCCTCCTCCGCGACTACTACCAACTACCATTCCTCCAACTGGAACCTCTTTCGCAGTGGCGTGTCTCTCTCGTCTTGGAAACCGGGAGAGCAAAACGGACGGCTCTTCCTCGAGAGTCGCTCCAACGTTGACCCGATCTCTGGAGTCGAATTTTGAGGATTTTACCGCTCTGCGACGCTTTCGCCGGTTCACGCAAGCGCGCGTCGAACCGCTGCCCGTCGTTTCTGTCAATTACATAATAAAAAGCGTTATGTAAGGACGAACGCGGCGTATAAACGTAGCCAGAGCTCGGCTTCTGTTTTCTGTCGCTTGCGAATCAGCCCCGCTGGATTTGGCCAACGACGACGACGACGACGACGACGACGACGGCCACTACCACCACCACCACCACCATCGCCTAGAAACAAATAGCTCAGTTTTTTCCAACTATGAAACTTCATCGATCGATATCGTCGCCGGAAGCTGCGTCGACGCCGCGCAGTAGGTCAGAGACGGCGAGGAAACTCGATCGAACGGAAGCTTCGTCGTCGGGGGGGCACTTGACCGTGAAAAGCACCTCGGCTGGCTCTACGTGTTCGCGTGCGTACACGTACGTGTGCGCAAAGCCACGAGGTGGACTATCACCTGTCCGAGAACGAGTTGTCGGTGGCCAAGAGAAAGTTACGCGTGCCATCGTCGAGGCGCAACGCGCGACTCCTCCTCCTCCTCCGAAATCGGATACACCGGGATGCATCCGCGACACCATTGTTCTCGTCATTATCGTTATTGCGGAAGGCTGCTGTGGAATTTTGCCACGCGCAAAATGGACGATTAAGATTTATCCGCTGACTCGTGGAACGCGGCTTTACGTAACTCGGCAGTGGGTTAGAGGCAGAAACCGAAGGTAGACAAGGATCTTCCCGGTACTCTCGACGAGGACCCGCTGCCAAATGGAGACATTCGCCATAAACGTCGCCGTCGGCTCCGCGGAATCGTCTCGCATTATCGTCGCCTGCATCTTTTGTCAGGTCGCGTTTAACGACGCACGCATCGGACGACTGCACGATCGGCGCGATATCTTCGCAACACGGTGTTGCGTAAGGAGCCTACTACTGCGTGGGCCTCCCCTGCGATCCCCTGCGATCCCCTGCTATCGCGTCCCCGGCGTTGCATGATTTTGGTCCGCTGATTTCCCGCGAAAACATTTCACCGGTGACGTCACCGCTGATAAACGAGCAAGACGCCGTGGACGCCCACGATGGTGACCGATCGCCTTGGTTTACTTGGTAACCTGCGCGCCTCGAGCAGCTCGATGGAGCGAGAAGAGACCACGGGGACAACACCTGGTTCGTCGGCGGGGGGATGGATGCTCTTGGCTCTAGAGCCGGAGCTAGAGCGGCGGCGGAACTCCGTGGAGTGTTCGGATCTCCACAATTCCACGGCGGTGCCTGTACTCCAACTCGCGCGCGTTGGATTATTGATCGAACTGTGGCGGAACAACGGCAAAAGTATTACAAGCATCAAGCGTGTGCACTCGATTGGTCGTCGGTGTTCTCCGTTCCCTCCACCCCCCCCCCCTCTTTTGGCGCGGTGGAAAAGCTCAAGAGGAAAACTGCAGCAGCTACCGCGCGCGGTTGCACCCTGTCGAGTTGCTGCCCTCGAGAGCGTTTCGTCGCGCGTATGGTGTTCCCATGGTACGAAATCGTTCGTTCGGTAGCCGAAGGAGCTTCGCTAGCTTCTCGATGCGTCAAGCTGAAATGCAGAAAAATCGTAAGCGGCATGCGCCTCCTTCGACGCGTTGCCAACGTCGCTTGTAAAACACTCGAACGGGATCTGTGCGAGATACCACCACCACCACCACCACCACCACCACGACGACGACGACGCGCGCGTTGCTGGTATCGCGTAACAGATGCGCGGTGATATAAAATGAGCAGCGGCGGTAATTGGAATCTTGTTTATAACCTATCTGTATGTAGGTAATTTCCAATCCCATGGCGCGTTATGCGATTACCAATAATTGCCGCTAAAGTCATCGATCTTCTTTTATTACTCCACGGCGGGTTAACCGTGGAGCGACAATGTCCATAAAACTCTTAGGTTCTCCCACAGCCCTATGACTACCCTATTAAAAGATTGCTTATCGTAAAACGTCAGTCGTAAATAGCCTTCCAAAGAAAAGCAATTAATTATCATCTAATCGGGAGTCGAGAGACATTTTTTCACGAGGAAACAAGGAAATCGCTCAATAAGTTGTTTATTTCATGATCTCATGCGTGTTTTTCCTCGCTGGAAAATATTTATTTGTTTATCCAGTTGTGGCTCCTCCGCGAGTCGGCGTTCTTCATTCGCCGAATGATTTTGTGGGTCGGGAAGAAAGATCGGTGGGAAGATGGGAAGAGACGGGAAGAGACGGAGGGTGGAGGGGAAGAAGGAAACAGGCAGGCAGGCAGGCAGGCAGCAGGCACATTCTGTGGATGTTTTCCAGTGGTTTCGCTCGCTCGATGGGTGTTGTCCTGGATGACGAGGCGCGCGGGGTGTTTCGGTATATTTGCTAAATGTAGCGGATACGTCGCGTATGATGCTGTACGGGAACTGCAGCTGCGTCGTCGTCGAGTTCTCACCAGACGTCACCGTCCCGGCGGCACAAACAGCCAGGCGTTACGTAAAGGTCGGTCACCCGGCCACGTACTTCTCCGCCTGCCGCGTCTCGAGCTTCTCCACGATTCGCCGCGCCGGCCCGTTAACTCGGTTCTCGAACTCGCCGCCGCTCCTCTCTCGCTCTCCTCCGTTGCTGCTTTGCTCTCCTCTTCTCCGACGAAGGTCACCGGCTCGCGCTATCCACTGCACCCGGTCGCGCCCAGCGAAAACCCCATCCGCGCGCACCTTGCGACATCTTTTCTT
This sequence comes from Sclerodermus sp. 'alternatusi', assembly GCA_037305995.1. Lineage (NCBI taxonomy): Eukaryota > Metazoa > Arthropoda > Insecta > Hymenoptera > Bethylidae > Sclerodermus > Sclerodermus sp. 'alternatusi'. The sequence goes on from CM074548.1 coordinate 2,552,503, forward strand.
CGACGCCTCGTTGCCATCGTCTGCGAAAACGCCTAGGAGTTTTCCAGCGATGAGATTTTTCCACGCGCGGACGCGAAACCGAGGACGGCAATTTTCTCCGGACATGCGAGGAGACACCGGACATTTTCTTCATTATCGATCCCGCTGACATCGCTGCTGCTACCACCACCACCATCGGCGGTAGCAGCGGCGGCGGCGGTTCGTAGTACCCTGACCATATTACTATGTAAAATTTGTCGATCCGACGAATGTGCTACCTACCGTCCGTGATTTACAACGGTAAAAACATCGATTGGCTCGAAGAAGCCGTTACCGGGGAGCTTGCAACAAAGTTACCCACGTAACTTTATCGTTCGTGTCATCGCACTATTGGCGCTTTGGTATCTCTAGCCTGGCACGGGACTCGTCGTAAAAACCACTTGGCTCGGTTACGCAGACTTTTTCCGAGAAGCGGTAGAAGCCGACTCCTGGATTTTACTGCATTGCGATTAGTTGCATTATTATTGCAATATGCGCTCGCGGTACACGCACCGCCGTAAATGGTAACGCGTCGGCCTATGACGATGACGCGCGCGATCGCTCGTCGATACCGCCAAACTCTTTTGACGAGGCCAACAGAACTCTTCTCGAGAAATTCCTGCATTATCATTGTTTATAATATCGATAACTCGATACTGTATCCGCAGGCTTTACCTGGATATGCGTTCGAGCGATTATTCGATAGGAACGTGCGATAGCGATACAGAGGGGGACTTTGTGCAATCGCAGCGGAACGCTGTCAGAGTCACTCCGAATGATGATTATTCGACGAGGCAAGCCGGAGATCGATCATCCAGGGCCGGGCCTTGGCATTCGATCGTCCCAGGAAAAGCCGAGCCCGTTGCGTGCGCGCGCGCGCGCGCGCGATGCATCGCCCTGATGAATGAACGAGTTCACCTTTCCGCGTGCCTCGACGTTGCATCGACGGAACTCTCTATTTTTCAGCGCGTCGTTCGCGTAATTGTGTGCGTGTGTACGAGTAGTCGTCTCTCTCTCTCTCTCTCTGTCACTGGGGAAAGATCGAGAGAGATCCACCACGAAACTCAAGAAACGTCAAAAAGTGACAGAAACGCGAACTCTCTGGAGGAGCATTGACGTTTTTACCCTGGACTTTGATATCCACGGTGTTTGTTGAAGAGAGAGGGAGAGAGAGAAAAGGCGAGCGCCTTCGCATCGTTGAACGTTGAGCGGTCGAAGAACCGGAAACTCGCGCGCGACCGAGCAAGGGAGCCCTGGCTGCACTGACGGAGGCAATGACATTGCTCACAATGCCAGGATGCAATCCCGCCTATGTCGGCCGATGCCACCGGCACTTCGCCGAATCGCGCACTTTACGCTTCGCGAATCCCGACGATGCGTGCGTATAGTTGACGCGCGCCTTTCGCTACTACCATGCTTCTCTCGAGCCATCTCCATCCTGCGCGCCTACCATGCGCCATCGCTAGGTCCCGAGGAAGACCACTTTGTACTTTTGGAGCATCGTCGGGCTCGATCAACCCCGCCGAGGTTGAAGATCGCTCCGACGCACGAGCAGCGACTCTCGTGTCGCGCGACGACGTATGGGACGCATTATTCTAAATTAGAATTGGCATGTCGCTCCGAAGGTCGTATCACTAAAAAAAATGATAGGACACTCGCTGAAAGTAATGTTTCTCGCTTATCGCACCGCTGGAATTAATTGCATAATCATTATTTTAAAAGTGGCCTGAGAAACGACAGGAAACGGGGGAAGCGAGGATTCAATGATCTCTCTTACGTAACGCTAAGATCATTGTCCAGGGCCATACACCCTGAGAATTTACGCTTCGCGCTTGCCATTGTGCCTCGTCGCGTACTCTCCTTGGTCGAAGGAAAATCACGAGTCTGCGATTCTCCTCTCCCCTTCGTCCTCGGGCCGTGAAGAGAACTCGGATTTGCAACTTTCGACTTTTCTTGTTTCAGCCCCGAACAGTCCGCTGCACCTAAGCAACAGAGCTCAAATTTTGTTGTTGCTGAACAGGCCGCAGGCAGCCCTGACGGATGCCGACCATGCCGTGAGACTTCGTCCGGACTGGGGCAAGGTAATTATCGAGGATCTCCCGCGCGATGTGGCACTGCCGAAACTAATGGCTCTCATTGCGATTTCAGGGTCATTACAGGAGAGGGGTAGCGCTCTCCGCTCTGGGCAGGCACGAGGAAGCATTTTTCGCTCTGTGCATTAGCGTGGCTATCGATAAAAATCCGCAGGTCGTACGACACGAACTCACCAGGGTATGCTTCCATTTTTTTTCTTTCCTTTTCACCAAACAATGAAAACGACGTTTGCAAATTGGACGCGTCTCGCAACGTCGGACGTTAGAAATCCCAGAGACCTTTCACTGTACCACACGCGCGCGCACACACACAAACACACATAGTCACGTCCACTCTATTGAGACTTGGAATTGTTCGCATTGTTCGTAGATATTGCATCGAGTGCTTTCGCTTGGTCTTCGTCGGCAGAGTGCAGTTTCTTCACGTACGCCGTATAATTTGATGGAGGGTGCGTCACGCTTGAGGAGTCGCCATCATCATCATCATCATCATCATCAACTGGTGAAGCCCAAACGCAGCAGACGATCCTGCCTCAACAGTTCCGATTACGAGGATAACAGCAGCGGAGGGGAGGACGAGTTCATACAGGTAATTAAAAATCACCATTGGATTATGGATGGATGGATGGAAGGAGAGGCGGGGAGGGGGGGGGGTTACCTCGAAAGTCGGAGATTGATCGAAATGTTTTGCCGCTTCGCAGACGATAAGTAGGAGACTGTTGAATAGCGCAGCTCCGCAGAACAATGCCAAGCTACAATCAACCCTGGACCGAGTTTATCAGGAAGTTGAGAAACTGAAACGTGAGTATCGATCTGTCTCGTCCGTTGCAACGGTAGAGCAGAGTGGATCGAGGACTAACGTGAGAATCTCGTTAAAATTCACGACAGGAGTGGAAACGAGACCCGCGGAACATCTTTTGCCGCCATTATCGGGAGGAACTTCCGGTGAACTAGACTGTATCCTGTGCTGTCGCTTGCTGTGGAAACCCGTGACCACGCCATGCGGGCACACGTACTGCTGGATGTGCCTTGATCGTTGTTTAGATTATTCCTCGGCTTGCCCACTTTGCGTCACTTCCCTGATCGATGTAAGTTTAATCTCTTCAGCTTCAATTTCAATGTGAGAACAGAACTCGATTTGTCGTCGTATCTCATCATTAGTCACGAATTATTAATTTCAAGTTGAACGGGGTAATGAAAGTTCTCGTAATACCCGGTTGTAAATGAAATGTAATACCGGTGTAGCAGTGGTTATAACGATGCTGTTGCTGCTGCCGCCGCTGCTTGAAATTATTGTTTGCGGTCGAAGCTGCACAGTTCGAAGCTTCCGCGTTCATAGTTCCATCGCTAATTCACTCTGTGAGAAGAGACTGTTGTTGCTGATAAGTACATCGGCCGGTGCAGGTAGAATGCTCGTTTTGTGGACTCCCTTTACCACTTTCCCCCAACCCTTCGTTATGTCATCATTCCTAGTCCACGAGTAATTGGATGGTGCTGCAGCGCGAGGAATCTCCAACGTGTTACGTCCATAGTCTTTCCTTTAGCTGTGCTACCGCGAGAAAGGGACTGTAAAAGTTTTCCCGGATCTTTTACTCGGGCCTATTGTGTCCTGCGTAGACAATGGACTTTCCTGTTTTTAGTATCTGGCCAGTAGTCAAAAGACGGTGACGGACTTTGTCGAGAGAGCCTTGAAGATCGTAGTGCCAGCGGAATATGCATCTAGAGCAAAGAGTTATCGTCTGGAACTGGTTCAAGGACTCGGTCTTCTGGGTAGCGAACAGATCGCAGTTTTTGTCTGTACTACGGCCTTCCCATGCGTCGCCTGTCCTCTTTTCGTCTACGAGCCGAGGTACAGGCTGATGGTGAGGAGATGCGTGGAGAGTGGAGTCCGTCAGTTTGGTATCGCTGCCTGCCTCAACAAGGAAGCCACTGGTACCAAAAGGTGAGTGGAGATACGATCGGGGGAGAGATACGCTCGTGGAGAGAGAGAGAGAGAGCTCGTTCTGAGAAGAGGAAAATCTTGAAATTTTCCAGATACGCGGAGTACGGGACGATGCTAGAGATCAGAGACAGAGTCTTGCTGAAAGATGGTTGCAGTATTCTGAGTACGATGGGCGGCAGAAGATTCAGAGTACTCTCGGGAGGCGAGAGGGACGGTTATGACACGGCTCAAGTTGAATTCTTAAGGGACACCGTGGTGCAGGACGAGCACCTGTTGAATCTCCTGGAACTTCACGATAAGGTGAATACAATCTCATGCGAAAGCTTCTCCTCCTCGCGCGTTTCGAGCGAGACTTAACGACGATTTCACGATCGCACACAGGTACGGATGAAGGGGAAAAGGTGGTGGGACACGGTAGCTTCGTCTCAGCAATCGGAGATCCAGCGAGTATTTGGAAGAATGCCCGATACCGAAGAGGACTGGCCTCGTTTGCCCGATGGCCCATCGTGGACCTGGTGGTTATTGGCAATTCTACCTTTAGGGCCCCAACTGCAAGTAGGAATTCTAGGCACTACCAGCCTGGAGAAGAGGCTGAGAGCAATCGAGAAGACTCTGGATCACATGGAGCAGAGGCAATTGACCGTGACACCGGCACCTTCCGAAGAGACCACGACTTCCTCGAGTATTTGTAGAAATGGCGGAGTCATAGCGGAAACAACCATGTCTGTTGTTCAACAATCATAGGTTATAGGAACCAAGGAAAATTCGATGCGAACGATTCTCTATCGGTGCATCAATGACGCAGAAATGAACGATAAGTGATGTTTTCGGGCCCGTTTGATCATCAGCCTCCATCCTTCTGGTTACACACCCATCGTTAGTCATTTCAAGTCATTCGATTCGAGCCAGTGCGATTGGCATTCGCTGACATTACTCATTTTGTCAATACTATGGGTGTTTCTTTTCTTTTTATATTATTGACGCTTTGACATCTAAGCTATTTTGGAGAAGACATATCCCGAAGTAGAGACTCTCGATAAGACGATTCAATCTTCTTTCCGATATGCAATATGCAAATCTGTTCTTCCACGATATTATATATCTATATATATATATATATATATATATATGTATACACAGACATTTATGTATACACTTACATACACATATACGTTATAATCAAAACTAAGATTTTATTCACGCGTACAGCTTAAGAATTTGCAGCATCTCGAGATCTTATAACTAGAATTAAATTGATCTGGGTTAGCTGGATTCAGCATTATTTTCTTATACGAAAACGTGATCGATATGTATTTCATGTCGGCTAAAGAATTTTCGACTTTTCTCAATTCTTACTAGGATATAATATACATATATTATAATATTGTCATCTGTGCAGTTACGGATTTACTGCATATAATACATTTTTTTATTCTAAGATTATAACAATGTGTTATTGTGAGACGAACAATTTATAGACGAGCGAGCGAGCGAGAGAGAGAGAGAGAGAGAGAGAGAGAGAGAGTAAAAGGGAACAGGAGAACAAGAGAACAGATGAAATATTTTAATGCCATCTTAGCAAGTGGAAGATAAAGGTGACTTTCCTACGATTTTTTAAATATTTACTATAAACTTTCAAATATATAGACATATACTCTCAGTAGAAATATGGATTAAGAGGATATTATACTTGCCACCTTTATCTCCCAATTATTTACAAGAAATAGAACAGCACAAAGTATGATCAAACTGTACGATAGTACAAAAATTAGGGTTATTTCGAGTAGCATTCGTTATTTCTTTTTTTTTTTTTTCACTACATACGATCGTGCAGTCCTCTCTTTTTTATTTTCTTAATAGATTATTTTATATAATTGAATTTTTGATATATATATAATTGATTGATAATTAAATTTGTAAGCCTTCACGAAGCAACATTATACCCGAATTTTTCGTACTATTTAAGTTTATTCCGTCAATGATAAGACTTCAACTAGCACATAGTAATTTATTTTCATGTGGACTCTTTGAAAATTATTGAGACTTAGCAATTGTCTAAAGAGCTAGGGACGTCATATCAATAATGCAATCAAGTATTTACAAGATATCTAGATGTATATTGTCGTTATAATTATCATTATAATATACACGAGTTTCTACTAAATTATTACTATGGACTCTTACTGTTACTGGATAAATATTTCATTTACGTAATACTAATAACGATTCCTATGAATATTGGTATTACCGAATATTTCCACTTTGAGAATATGTAGGGGCAAAGTTTTTCGCCATTTTCTATAAGTACCTAAATTTACAAAAAAGGAACACTCCGTTTATCTTTACGACAATTCAAACTATTCTCTAGTTAAATTTATATTCTATTCTCTAGAATTATAAAGTTGTGAATCATGCATTGTGATATTACTGTATAGCCTATCTTGTATATTGTTATAATTATATTACAAATACTGAATAATGCCACACGACTTTCCATTTTTACTTCGACATTTCTATATTTATCTTCATCTCTTCATATGGAAATATTGTAATAAAATATCGTCAAATCAAAATCTTTTCTTTTGTCCATCCTGAATTTTGCAATAAGTCGAATAAATAAGAACTTCAAGTGAAACTAGAAACCATGACAAACAAGATTGAGTATTTGGAAAAATATACGACAGCACCTTCGCCCAGCAGAGATTACTATGGGCTCAAAGTTATAGACGAGAAGGTGAGAGAGGCTAAGAGTGATAAGACAGGGTGTCCGGAAATTGTCGTATTCTTTTTTTTTTTTTTTTGTCAATTTCCGGACATCGCGTAGACGAAATGAAAATGATCTTTCTCAAGTTCTTCGCACATACTTTTCAGGTAATAGTTTACGTGTGGAGAGTTTCTCATGGACCTCATAAATTACCAGTAACACACACCATTAATTTTTCCGATTTTCAAAAAAATAAGAATGTTCAAGACGAAATTTTTCGTGGTTTCGGTATAAGAGATTATTACGTTTGAAGAGGAATCATTAAGAAACACTTAAAGTAAATCTTATTTTAGGTGAATTATATCTGGAGTACGTGAAAAATATTACTAATGGAAATCGAAATCTTCTCACACTTCCCAAATCATTAATTGGCAAGATAGCTAGATACCTGCAGCCCCATGATATTATCAATCTATCGGAACTGTCTCCCATTGCTAAAGAGGTACCAAAAAAGTGTAAGATCGAACGCGTTAGTTTAAAATCTACTAAATCAACGATATAAATTTTTAGCTGTTTAACAATAAAACGATCTGGGAATCTATCTCCACTTGTAACGTAAGAAAACCACATTATTCTAAAAATAAAAGTCCAACGGGCCAAAAAACAAGCGCAACCATTCCGAGGAACAATGTAAAATTGGTATCTTCAGTATTGAATAAAGACTTTAAGAAACCCGTGATATTGCCTTTGGAAAAGCCATTTACATTCTCCTCCGTTGAAGCAATAATCAGCAATTATAAGAGAAATGCGTCTGAGAAAAAGTCAGATAATATAAATGATCTGTCAGTCAAAAAACTTAGTTATCCCCAACCAATAAAAGTTACTGATGGAAAAACCAGTTATAAACAAAAATCTGAAGACAAAGATAAGATACATGACGTAACGGCACCGAATAAACCACAAAAGAGCAGAACACCTGCAAAACAGTCGGATGCAAAACAGAAAATTATTTCCACCGCCAATAAGACTAACACGCCGTCGACTGCAAGTTCTAAAAACATACAGCAAACGCCAGTAAAATCGTCAGTAAAGAAACAAGATAGGACATTTGGCGAAAGAAATGAGAAATTAAAAAAAGAACCGCCTCGAAAATCGACCTCTAAAAAGATTCTGAGCAAATCCGCCAAATAAAAGAAATTCTTCAGTTTTTCAGAAAAGTTTATTGGCAATTTTAATGATGGCATTACAACAACATCGGGAATCCTGACATATTGAAAATAAATGAAGGAGCATTAATTTGATTATTGATATGTGTTCAAATATAAAAGCTTCGTGTGATTTTATACCTCTTTTCCTTAAAAAAATACTTGCGCAATTTTCGCAAAAACATTTAATTAATGCTTGTTATCTTATAACTACAATGCAGGCTTTTGATAATTAATATTTTTAATACCATCGGGAAGAAGGGGAAACTGTCAAGTCAACTATAATTATGTAATATGTTTTACATAACAGTTATATATCAGTCACTACATTTTCTAATAACAACTTAACAAAAGTTCACAACTAGTTTGTAAAACTTGGATATAATACCGATTCGGTTATGTATTCAGTCAGTTTACCAATTACACGCTTTCTTAAATCATTTATTGTCAATGTTTCACTCAGGATTGCTAAGCCGGCAAACCCAATTTTCTCACGCATCAATGGAAACATATGCCTCTCGCATAAGACCTTTGCAACATGTATTATTTTTGTTCAATACCTCCATATAGCATAAATAAAATTAATATTTGTTTGTAGAATTTTTGTCCTTTCCTCGGCTAACGATAGAAGGATCGAGTCGAGATTCTCATTTGGTATTAAAAATATTATAATCTTGACAGAAAATGCTCAGGCATATAAGAGCTCCTTTGCTTTAAACAGTACCAGGAATTAAGCGGTCCGTCTGCCAATTTCTTATCTCTCGTAAGAAGCAGCTGAAGCAATTTTGAAACTGATTTGGAATCTCGTTCGAACGAAGAAAAGCCAAAATTTCAACTACTCGTTCAGTAATATAAAATTCTACAACATCGCATCATAGACAATTTATAGATAATCTTTTCACTCCTCTCAACAAATATCGAACGATACTTTTTCTGTGCCCGATAATTTTGTTATATTCTTCGATTTTAATAAAACTTTTAATTGACTTTCCCCAGTTTATAAGTGCACTCTCTTGGATTAATTTTAATAGAGAATTAAATGTTTATTTAATATTATTGTTGTTATTATTATTATTATTTCATAGGAAGCAATTTGTGTACTTTGTGTGTAGTTTCGTATTTAATATTTCTCATGAAAACAAAACTACCGCCATGGTTCGGTTTCATCGAACATTCTCTCGATGTTATCTCGCAGCATTTTTTCCTGCTCTAAAAGTAGAAGAATTTTATTTTTAAGAATACTCGTATCTCTCGAGTGACTAAACGTAAGATCGTCCATATTATACCTTTGGTTAAATTTGCAATAACGCACTGCTTTCTTAGGAACTCCAGACATAATTGGCGAGAAAGGCCAAACGCATGCATGTTACATGTAAAAGTTCTGAAAAATAAGGATGATGGAAAAGTTTGGAGGAAGACGCATCATGAGAGAAGAAAAATATTGATTGGAAAGAGATATTCTTCCACCACTATTGCTACCACTACTACTACTACTTCTTCCTCCTCCTCTCTTTCTTCTTCTTACCCTAATTGTCCGAAAACAATATTCGCTTGGAACTTCCGATCTTCGGTGGCTATAGCTTGCTGGTCCAAGGATTTTGGTCTTGGCGGAACTGGCCTGGATGCTCTTTCGCACTGAACAGCATCGAAGAAAGCCGCGGTCCAGAATCTCATGGACGTCCAAATTGGTTGAACACGTAAATGTGTGTATAAGTATTCCCTGTAAGGCTCTAGACCAGGAACCTCCACTGAAACGAACATTGCCTCGTTACGATTTTATAGGAGATCCATAAAAAGAAAGACCGAGCGTTATTCAAATTACCTGCATGATAAAATGTGAAGCACATATTCATGAGGCTCTTAGCTGGCGCAAAGTCGTCAGCTTCGTGGCATTCGAAAAGACCAACGGCGAAATGTTGCGCCAAGGAATAAAACGAGGCTTCGGAGACACAGGCTCGAGCTCTTCTCGCATTGACCACTCGGGCAAACCATATTCTACCTGATTCGGTCTGAAAATTCCAATTGGGAGGCTTAGGCTCGCTAATGGAACAAACGGGTGGTGGTCTACCATCGAGAAGACAGGAGAACTAGCGTATCTATCGGCATACCAGAACCATTTGTCCGAAATTAGCTTTTTGCTCCTGGTCTATGGTATCCGGTGCATCGAATAACAATGGAACGAAGAATTTCATAAATTCCGCAGCTGCTTCTTCCGATTGGCTATCCGCCGACAGGCTCGATGCCCATGACTGAACAGATCCTGAAGAGCCTAAATGAAAATTCAATAATATTTTCACGTTTTCATCGCGATAAGAGGCGATGGTCGCTCGGAGCTAATAATCTTTATCGGGGGAGATAACTTGACTTTTAGCAGCGCTAATACCGTTAATAAGGTAATTTTAACAAATCGGAAGAGAACAATTAAATTACGCGATTGGTTGCGTGTTCCGCAGTCCTGGTGAAAACAATTTCTAAAAGCGTCTCTCGAAAGAGTACCTGATCTATGCCAAATTCGGCGACCATCCATATTAGAATCTAAGCTCGTGCTGGGTCCATAGCCATCTTGGTCGCTGGTGGAATCACTGCTGCAGGGCATGTCTGTAAAAAATCCTCAAATCACCAAGCTACCAAGTCCGCTTCGTCCGGCATACGCATGTATTAATCAGTGTAATAGCCGTAATTAAAATATATTCTTATCGAGGATCATTATTCTAATATATGTATATATATATATATATGTATAGAGAGAGAGAGAGAGAGAGAGAGAGAGAGAAAGGTACCTTTGTCAACATTCAAAAAAATAACTAACGAAAGGTCACTATTACAAGTTTTCGGTCAGTCTACGTCTGCATACCATGACCGACTAGTCCAGTTTCGATCAATACACGACGTTATATGTAACTCTAAGCATTAGTCGACTACCGGCTATCTACGACCTCGGTGATTAGATGCCAAGTCACACATGTTAATAAACAACACATGAATATATATAGCGAAGTTAAACAATCATGATATATATGTGCTAATAGGAAATGAACAATTAAGGCAATATATCGAGCGTTTTATGAAGCTGCAGATGTAGGAGGAACATGTATCATGAGACCTTCTGGTAAAGTTCACACTGACGTCTATTTACCTAAACGGAAAAGTACCATCTGATAGCGGGTCGGCGCCCTTGCTTTGATGGAAAAAAAATTATGTTATTTACAGCTCTTTTCTCTATTTATAGAAGCTGATATCAGCTAGAGAACGATAAAGTTGTCGACGTACCTGTTTTGTAATTTAATTTCTCGTAGGGATCTGGTCCTGTCGCTTTGATGTCCTGTTCTTGGAGAGGTTCTATACTTTCCTGACTGTCCTGGTCCTGATCGCGATCCCGATCCTGATCCTGGTCTCGGTCGTGGTCCTGGTCCTGATCCTGGTCCTGGTCCTGGTCCGAGCTGCTCTCCCTATCCTCTTCGGGTTTTGCCTCCTGGATCTTGTGGGTCGGTGATCTGGAGGCCGTTATCTCCTCGTAGGTCATTCCCGGAGGATACTTTCTGTTTCTCGAAAAGTTTGCGCTGCCCTGACGCTCCAATTTGTGTCTGGCTATCGCTTCGTAATCTTCGTAGGACAATGCCGGACCAAACCTAACAATATCACCGGATGACTCAGAAGCGAACATTCTCGCCTCTTCCACCCTCTTCTTCGTCCTACACTACCTTGGAAGCCTCAATTTTCGAGGGCCCAGAGTCTCCTCGACTTTCGGTATCTGCGCCGCTGATTCCAATGGAGAAGATGCATGAGAGGAGGGGGTGGTCGTGGTTAAGTCACTCTCCTCCAAGCTGTTGCTCAGGGCTGAACCTATTCTATTCCCGAGATCCTGAAGGTCCCCGAGAGCGGACCTCATTGACCTGAGTGCTCCTCTGGTTCGGCCAATTAACGAACCTCCACTGCTTGGCAATGCCGACGTCACGTCCACCATGTTCTTTGGAGATCAGTCGTAAACAGCGAAGAATTCACTCTTTTAAATCTTGTAGCACTTAAAGCTCTCTGATTAAAGCATCGCGCGAGTTATTTCGGTGGGTAGTACGAGGGCCCCCCTGTATGTGACTCCCCAACAACATCGGAACGAATAGGTAGGAGGAGAAGGAGGAGGAGGAGGAGGTACTCTCAGATAAGAAATACGCACCGCATTGCGAATGTATATGGGTCAACGTGGGCGACGAGCGATATAGCAAACAGGAAAAAATGAATAGGGTATTTTGAATAATTTCACTCGATAAACCTTCGAGGGACCGTTATTGCCCTGTGTTTGTTCATCGGTGCTGGTTCGTATCGCGGGGGGAAATCTTAACTAAAATTAAACGCCTATAATCACTCGTAGATAAATTACCGCAGAGGATATCCCGTTTGATTATTTGAGAAAAAAGAAGCGAACCGAGTCTTGGTATAATTTTCTCCGACGACGATCGCGCAATTGACTCGGTGATAAAAATAAGATTTCCTTGACGAATAAAGCGAATATTTCAAAAGGGACTCTACGGTAAAACAATTTCCCGTAGAGTTTCGCAAGCCCCTTCGATAGAAGCGCGATAAAAACAAATTAAACTCCGAGCTTCCTAAGAGTGTCTAAAAATAGAGCATCGATTACATTCACATGCCTATTGTGAGCCACCCAACACTGCGTGAATTCTAAATCACTGAGGCCATGCGGGGGTGGGTAACGCAATATCGTTTAAGCGCCTGTGTCCCTCTCGGAGAAAAATTCTAAATCGGTTAAAAAGCGCCTTTTGCGTTGTTTTTTCTTTTCTGTTTTTCGCTTTTCTACCGAATTCGGTTGATTGAGAGTTATGCGAAACTGTAAGAAAATATTTTAAGAAATTGCGCGTACTACAGCATTTTCCATCAGAACGTATATTAAGGGGAAAATTTATGGCTCGTTGTCAATATATTTTAATCTTGAGAGGAATTTTTATCGAGGCTGCAAACTTTTAAATACAAGCATGTGGGTGAGTATCTTGAGTGCAGCTGCAATGCAGTTTTTATCGTTGCACCATTGCACCACGCGGATACTGGCATCGTTTCTGCCGACACTTAAAACTTAATCTTTAATAATGAATTAAGATCGAAACAATGGGTCCACCTTGCCGGAGTGTCCGGAGAGAAAGAATTAATAAAATTTCAACCTACCATTTTATATTTAACCCTTAAAATTTGATCCCTCTTTAGACTGTGGCATTTGCACGACTTGACATCTTTCAACCCCGAACTATCTACACTTTCGCCCTTGGTTGTTAATTTTTAGCAAGAGTCGAATTCTTCGAAATAAGGCTTGAGGCACTTGAAAGCTCGATCGCGATAATCTCGGAAAGGATGAGATAAAAGTTACATAGAATTTACGGGCGAGGGTGAAAGTGTTTGATCAGGAATATTTAATGGCTGAATTAATCACTTAAAACACGTGCTTTAATGAGCTTCGTGGCTCAAGCTGTCAAGTCTGACAAGCATTGCAACGTTGACTTTTCCCCTCCAAGCTGCATTCTCCTCCCACATGTGATCGGATTATAAAAAGCGCATGCGTTGCAACAAATCAATACGTGCGCGGTGTTATCGGAGAGCTGATAAGTCAGGAACGGAACTTTTTACTAAACGGCAAGCCTGACCGTCGGTAATCATTCGACTGCCAATAATGACAGCGTATCGCGTAGGAAACCCTTGGGAGATCTGACCGAAGATAAAAAGGTAATGACACGAGTTTTTTCAATGAATCTTATTTCACTCGATAAATAATTCCGATGCACACGGTGCTCGATTTACCTTTCATTTTTCATTTCCTGTCACAGTGCACAGTACAAAATGATGCAAGAGACCTTACGTAATTGATAAACTTTCCGGATGCTCTAATTACGCAAATATCAAAGCAATGACTTAATATGGAAATCGAGCGCGATACGACGTACCGCTAATTGTTTCTCGCTCTTTAATAACAACGTTGCTTTTTCGGCCGATATATCGTCTCCCCGGAAGGATCCTACTTTGCTGCCGAAATTTTCAGCGAATTTTTTAATCAAACGAGCAACGTTGATTCATGCAAATCGGACGAATTAATTTACCCCTGCATAGACAGAACCCGCCAGTAGAAACTACTGCAGAGCAAAAGTTTCGTAGAATTTTGCATGCTCGGAGTGAAATCCACAATCTGATTAGAATCATTAGAGAAATTGATGCTTGGTACAAACAACCGTTTGCTTATCAGCGTCTCGAATCACTGCGAGAAATTTTAAGCGAATCATCCCTCGAGGGATTCGAGGACTTTTTTTAATTTTGCCAACAGCCCGATGGACGTTCTAATGAGATTCAGGGAAGGGAGGGAGGGGAGTAGTAGATTTTGCTTTGCCAAATTAAGATCCTTATAATTACTGTTGACTAGCAGCCATGTTCTAGCTGCATTATTGAAGAAGCCTGGCAAAGTTACAAGAAATTACAGAGTACTGCCACCCCCGGTGTAAATTACCAACATTTACCCCAGTATCATCCCTTGGGGGGAGGGGGAGGGTGTGAGATTAGGATCACGCGTTAAGCTTTGATACTGTTCTATCGCGGCAAGACAAGCTGCGGGTGTCTTGTACATCCTGGCAGCTTATATCTCTTTTGTCCAGCATTCCAATTTCATCGCCATAACGTGTTACCACCACGCCTATAGCAAGACCATAGAGAGCATTGTCATTCGATCAGCTCTACCACCCGGATATTGCGAAGCAATTCTACCACGATCATGATTTCCCACCTATACAAGTTTGCCGATCCATATCGGTGCGTTCGAATGATTCGTGCGCGATGCTATCACGATTTACAGGAAAAATTGATATTTCTCTTACCGCTCGATTAGGAACAGCATTATCTGGTGAGAGTCTTCACCAGTGATCCATGACCGATCGATTACTCTTTTAAAATCTTTATCCTGACAAGGAGAATATTTTTAGTAGACTATCGCGCAACGTTACGAAGAGGAATAAGACAGGAATAGGGGAAGAATCGCGCGCACGCACTTATTGGTGCTAGGCGAGGCAAGGTGTTTATCAATGAGATGGATAAGAATTAGCGATTCGCAGAGATGCCACGGGGTAGAGGTGGAGTTGCTGGAATAACAAAGATCAAACGGCGAGGTAACAGCTGTCTGACTGCGAGCCAACTTCCCTGACGGAACAAGAAATCATGTAACTAAACGAGTATTTTTATTTCTTTGTAGAGTTATGCACAGTATACAGTACTATAATTATATTTGCGACATAGTATATTCATTTCTCTCGTTATCCTTTCTTTAAAATTAATTACATCACACATCGAGTGGACACCGTGCTGAAGTTTACTGATTATTTACACACGATTCTCAGTAAGTTTGTGCTGAAAAGTAAGAACGAAAAATGTACACTTACAGAAATGGTCAATTTCAGCATATTAATATGCTAAATACAGAATACTAAGGTCGTAATGTTTATTAATGGTATTTTGCAGTAACATGTTGAATAAAAGTAAAGGTGCCTCTCTCCTTGGGAAGAGAGGGAGAAATAGAGGAATAGCTTGGTTGCGTCTTACGTTAGTTTAAGTTAACATTATTGGTCGAAAATGCCTGAAGTCTCTTTGTTTGTTTTTCTTGCTTTTTCCTTGAATTTTGCGTTCTTACCAATAATGCGCGTCAGAAGACCGATCTGAAAAAGGTTTTCCTTCCTCCGTGTATTCTTCGGAATGGAAACAGGGCATGCACGAGATTTGCTAGTTTCTCAAGCAGATCGCAGATAGAATTTTGTATTGGAACGCGATTAGAGAGCAAAGAGAGCTTTAGACGATTAGAATAGTGGTTTTTTTGTTTTTTTTTTTAGTACATACAATTCTAATTTAATTTATTCTATCACGCGTTTTGGCCCCTCGTCCGCTGCAGGAAGAAAATAGAACTTTGTGCTCCGCTTTTGGCAAGAAAATAATGAATTCTCTCAAAGCGTCTAACTCGATTATCATCTGTCTTATTGCCAAAAAAAAGAAAGGAAGAAAAAAAAAAAGAAAGAAATCGTACCTGTACCAAAGTTATGCGCTAATCGCAATTGCACTTTAACCCCGCGTTGCATAGACTAATCGAAGAAACAATTGGACCCAATTTTTGTCAAATTCAAGAACCACTTCCCTCGTCTGCCGTCCCGCTCAATCTCAAGGGCATTATAAAAATAAATCAATACTGTTGGACCCCACTATGCATCACTGGGCTAATTGCAATTCCCTCCCGAACTTTTTCTCGACCCTTTTTACGAAACACCGAAATATATCGAGAGAAAAAAAAAACGTTCCATTTACGTGCACAGTACTCATGGCAATTAATATTCAAATAGGAAAAACTCTTGAATATTCTATCGCAATAAACGAATCTACAGATAAGGAGAGGAGCAAAACAAATATAGGACGGATATGTTTAACTTCAGAATTATACGTGCTACTCCTATACACTTTTTTTTTCTTTAATGATATTACAACATTCTCCGAGGACTAATGTGCTTCGCGAAATCTTTCTCTCGTGCCAATTCCCCCTTTAGAATGTCAACTAATATACTCGAACATAAACCCAGAGACACCTGCGGATATACATTCAAGTACGCGATGTACGCAAGGACATGCATATATCTTATTTAAATGCCACTCCGGCCTTGATTAAAAAAAATGTCGAATTGCTTTGTTCAAAAGCTGGAGTAACATGAAAATTGTACCCCCTCGAGTTTCTTTTAAAATAGTCGCTTCTCTTTCTCCACAGATTTATATGTACACGAAATATACGTCGAGTAAACGCTAGTGATAATCCTTTTACATTACACATGCATGTGTTAAAGCTGCACTTTTACGTGTATACATACCCATGTACACCTAACGTAAATTTATTTACAAGGATTTCTTTTAGTCCTACGATCAATTTCATGTATTAATAGTATGTATAAAGATTAGGATTCTGGAGACTTCTATATGTATATGCTACACGAGTTAGGAATTTGTAAAAGAGATAGACTTATTTTACAAAATCCGCGCCTATATATAGTGTACATTTGTTCAGGGTCCACGGAAAGAGAAAGAAGAGAGAGAGAGAGAGAGATAGACAGGATGGAGTTCAGAAGGCTTTCAGAAGAGAGAAACAAACGTTGTGCGATAGCTGACGACGAATATATGAATTATCCTCGAAAGAAAGTTTCATGACACTTGAAACGAGTGTCAGCGCCATACAGGTAAAAGAAGCTTGTACTTTCGCAGCAAATGTACATGGTATTTACTTATCAATCGTAGGAAAAAGCAGGTACGGATGAAAATAGCACTTCTAAGCATTTAGAAAATGTGCTCGTAGCGCCTACGTTATATAAAAATTCATCTCAATCATTGAATTCCATTTTTCGTGTATGTACGTGTGTGTCTGTGTGTTTGTGTGTGTGCTACGAGCACGAGTACATCTTTTTAAAACGTCGCGTGCTTTCTTTCGCAGTTCATCCATCATTCAAGGTTATTAAAACTACACCGAACGTTTTTCACCGATGAAAACTTTTTCGCGAAATATCTTTCTGCGTAGTTCCGGTTCGTCGGAAAATTTTGATTTGCACAGTTTGATTTCTTTTTTTTTTTTTCTGTTTTTATTTTTCCTCTTCTTCCTTCGACCCTGCAAAATAGTTTTACAGTCCGCAAGTGGAAAGTGCACGAAACTCGCTAACAGATGCTGCCGTCGCTGCAATGCGCTACCACGTATCTCGTTGTTACCACCAGAGCATTCGGTGTAGTAGTTGTCGATCGGAGCGATCTGTGAAATTTCACATTGCAGATACTAATCGCGACGATCCTCCAGAATGTGGAAACTCCTATTCCTCCGCTCCTGTTTCCGCTTTTTGCTCTTGCTCCTTCTGTGCCTTCGCTTCTGCATCTGAAGGGAAGAAACGAATCGGTCGAATTAGCACGACTAATCGCAATTCGGTCATCCACCACCCGCCACTTAAACATTTTCAAGTTCGCGCTACCTCTGACAGCTTGTTCCTTCCAAATCTTTTTGTTTTCGGCAAGGCACTGGATCCACGGCTTTCCAATTTTGAATCTTCTAGTTTCGCTCCCGGAATCTGCGAAGAAGAACGGAAACAGAAGACCAATGTCAGGCAAATCTCGATGGATGACTCTGGTGTGGACCCTGTGAGAAAAACCATTACCATTGTTCGGCTCTTCCACGGGTTCCTTTACGTTGAGTGGTCCCAGAACGGTCTCCAGCATGTCGCTGCAAACTTGCATGCTGGGTTCGACGATGAACTCGATGAAGCCTATCTGCGATTCTGCCACGAGCGTGTTGTTGCGATCGCAGAGGGGGGAGAACGGCAGGCCCAGTGCCTTTTCCTTGTCTCCCTGCCTAAAAAATTCCTCGAGAAGCTGCATGGTCCACCTGTGGTGAAGGTCCCACCTTTTCGCAGGGTGCGAAATGTCGCAGCAGTGCAGCACGAGACTGACTGCTTTACTCTTGTCGACGCTTGGCTCCGCCAAACTCAACAAGTTCTTCATGTTCTTCAACTGTTGGAAGTGAAAACTCATATCAGTCGCCAGGACCATGTCGATGACCAGCGATCGGAACTCTCGGTATTCCTCCCTCGACAGATTCTGCAGGATGTTACACTCGTCCTCTCTCAATATTCTGCCGACACACAGACGAATATTCGATAAATTTCGGGAAGTGATCGATCGAAGCCGAAAAAACTTGGAAGCCGGAGGGAGAGAAATGAGATACGTACCGAAAACTCGCGGAAATGTGATGATTTTCCAAGACGGCCCGATCGTTGTAGAGCAAGGCCGTATCACTGCCGGACATTACGTGAAAATTGTTAGTGGTCCCAGTGTGCTCGTAATCGTGAATGATGGCCGCCACGAGGGTCGCGAAAATTTCCAGATCGGTCAGCCAATTCTGTAAGAGAAACATCGTCCAGGTTCGGAGAAAAGACTTTGACGGTAGGTAGGTAGGTGCACACACGCACGACCAACAAGTTCCCTCTGCTCACCATGAGTCCCGTTTGGCAGAGGATGTAATGCATGGTTTGCGCAACATCGGCTGCATGGAGGTTGTTGTGATACGGATTCCGATGTCTGCAGTAGCCCTCCTCCACTCTGCTGAGGAAGCTCTCGAGAACAGCGGGGGGCACTTTAAATTTGTGGATCATACCGTATCGATTCAGTAGGTCGTAACCCAAATATTTCACAGGTGCGCCCAGCGCGGCGTCGCTCAAGGAAAACACGTCGAAGGACCAGTCGTCCAGGGTCTTGAACAATGCAAAGGCAAACGCACCATTTTCCTGATCACTCTCCTCCTCTCATTTTCGCTCTCGTCGCTTCTCTCGCTGAACGAGCGTCGCTAAAATTCGCGTTGGCACGCGCCGCCGCTCGCCTGTATGAAATTCCTCCGACAATGCGCGGGATTACGAATTTCGAGCGAAAACTTTCCACGGTACTTTCCCCCAAGGCCGTCGTCTCCGAGACCCTACGACGAAATATGGGGAGAACGTGGGCGGAAGAGGCCTCGAACACCCACTTATGCAAATCGGCCGACACCCGGAAGTCGGTGAAATCTTGAGATTGATACTGCTTACGCGAGTCCCGCAGGTAAGAGAAATAAAAAGAAATCCTCGACACGGCGGCGGGGTCCAGGTGATTTTTTACCGGACTTATATTCGGGGAGGAGGAGCCCATTCAATTTATTTCGCCATTAAATTTTATTCTATCGCCCCGCGAGACTTTAATGTCGGTTCCTGCTACGTAATTGTTATTACTGGGCTTGATTTATTCGTCGATTAAATCTGATTCGGTGGTTACTCGAAGATTTTCGGCGCAACGGGAGGCGACACCGCGGAGGAGGCAAGAGGTCGAAATCTACGACGGATTCCGCGCGATTCGACAAAATCCTTGCCGACTTTGGAAGAACCCGCTCGCGCGCTCTTTCCTCGGAATTTCTGGCCGGAGAGACGAGGAATTTCCTAGTTTACCTTGAGGACTTTGACGACTTCCGGCGGGAACTGCATGAGCGCTGTATTAGTGACCCTCCTATAAATCCGGTCAACGAAAATACCAGCCCTGATGGCGTGAGCGACGGATCGGAATTTCGGTTTCTCGTCCGCCTTCCGCCTGGTCGTGGCCAGCTGCCTCGTAAAGGTGGACGCCAGCCACTCTCGTACTTCCGGTGGCACGGCATCCGGCTGGACCTCCGACAACTCGTCATCTTCATCCGCCAATCGCCTAAGGAAATGTTGAAGGAAGGCCCGTTATTACCTTCGCGTGGTCCACGAACGCGAAATTACCCCTAGTACATCTCGATAGTCTCCGATCGAAAGTTTTCATCTTCACGAGTATCTTGTAAATCTCTACTACGCCTAATTGAATTCTCTAAATGTCGAAATGATGAACTCTAGCAATTGAATACTATGCGAGGGCAGGCTATGAGTGTTTTTATGGTGATCTGTGATGGGCTAGCTAATCGTTTCTTGCCTAATGGGTATCGCGTCAATCTAATGTCCTCTGCTTCTACTGCGTATATGGTAATGACGATGACGATGACGATGACGATGATGTTCCAATCGTGTGTGCTGTGCGCGTGTGTCAGTACACGGTTCTAATTTACATCTTTACGTGGAAATTCAAATGGGATGTATGCTTTGAAAATGTACCTTCTCGAAAATGAAGGCTGCGATACGCGTACTCTAATTTCAAGTGAGTTCTGTTAAATTGTTTCTGTGTGTGTGTGTGTGTGTGTGTGTGTGTGTGTCTATGCGTGCGTGTGTTTGTTCTCATTCGCAAAGGTGTCCATGGGCTCTCGTATAACACACGTATCACGAGTAAAATTCATTTTTCATATACACGTTTAAGGTAGCCAAAATAATGAGATTTTTGTGCGAGACACGTAACACGAATTCAATCCATTTTTCACTTACTACTCAATGGATCGAAAAAGGAAAAATCATTGCAAAATGATATTGATGTATGAACATCGAACGACACCGCTAAGCACTGAGAAACGTTACAGTAAAATGCAGAGAGCGCAGGGTCCTTTCAAGAGGATCTTTTTCATCGATCACACACACACCTCTTTTCGCTTTTTCTATTTTTACAGCAAATTCATTTTGGTAACAAAATATAGAGCTGTTATCACAGTTACCAGGGAACATTGAAGCAACATTTACACATAATACGATCATACAAAATTTGCATGAAGGAGTTTCCCCGGATTATTTCGCGTGGGCTCTAGTAATTTAGCGAGGAAATAAAAAAAAAAAGAAAATAAGAGATTTCGTTTGACAGAGTTTCACGGATGACGTTAAGAAATGTGTGTCATGCAGAGATAAGAGAGAAGAAAGAAAGAAAGAAAAAAAAAAAAGGAAGAAGAGAAATGAAAAGAAAGGTGTTAGAGAGAGAGATAGAGAGATAGAGAGTGTATCATCAAAGAAAGAAGAGTGTGTTAACGTGATTTTCTCAAGGCAAACTTTGAACAAACCTACGGCGTACGCCTTGACAGCAAGTAGTGGCCGACTCCGTACGCTCGGCATCTCTATAATAAATATTAAACATCAAGAAAAAACATATAAAATGTAAGGGACTTGGATGTGGAATTATTTCTCGCTAAAGCAAACCCCCGCCCACCCATCCCCTTTCGCTTAGGGGTGACTTGAAAATTACGCATTCTCCGTTTTCCCAATGGAGAGGAGAGTCGTTCTAAATGAAACTTTCGAGTCACTCCTACATTTTTTTCACACACAAACAACAGGCACATTGTACGAATTTGTCACTCGGAGCCTTGCACTTTTTAATAGTTACATGCATAATTTGAGGAAGGAGAGAGAGAGAGAGAGAGAGAGAGAGAGAGAGAGACACGTTGTAAGGACGATGCAAGTATTATCAGGCAGATACCTAAAAAGTGAAGAGGTTACACCTAGAGAAATTGGTCTAAGTTTCTGAGGCTAGTAGTAGAAGTAGCGCAAGCAGGCAAATAGAATTGAAAGTTGCCATGCTGTGTTTTCCAGTGTTTGCACATTCAAATTTACTTCAAGAGAGATAAATGGAAATAGAAGAGAGAGACAGAGAGAGAGAGAGAGAGAGAGAGAGAAAGAGAGAGAGAGAGAGAGAAAGGCAGAGAGATAGATAAAGAGAGAGAGAGAGAGAGAGATAAAGAGAAAAACTTTGTTCTCGAGTTCCAAAGAAAATCATCTGAAAACTCGTAGGATAAAAATTCCATATATCTACTTGATAATTGATAGTTTTGTGAAAATTCCCTCGGGAGTGTCCAGTTTTCATAAGATTTTTCAAGTTTATTGCTTGCCTACGCACTCATGCACAGCTATTCCCTACAGAGAATACACATTATCCTCGAACGAGTACGAAATTACATAATAGATATAATTATCGGGTCAATATTGGGACAATCGACAATATATATGCATATATATTGATATCGACTACTTCGAGAACAACTTTGATCATTCCTGTGCACAAGAACTCTATCGTGATCCTATCGTAAAGGTTCAAGGACAAACGATTGGTTCTGTGTGACTTGTGTGTCGATCTCTCGAGACATTAGTGAGTAATTATTGACTGTATTGAAAGGGTTGGAAATGTGAATGTTCGCAACCTTGCCCACACGGGGGTGCGAAGCTTCCGTTTCTGGGTTACCACCGCGTGGCTCTGAGGTCCATCCGGGTCCAATGTGCCCCCTAGGGATGTAGATGTCAGGCCCGCCCCCCTACGTGATGACCGAGAGCACTCAAGCCCGCCTGAACTCACCCTGCGGTAGTGCTTGTTAGTTCATGTATAGAAAAGAATAAAATAGTACAAGATTACAGAATTTCTCATTATTGCATCTCTCAGCCGAAAACCTTATTCTCGCTCGACAAAACGAGTGCACGGAACATCCACGTGTATTGGATGTCCTCTCTCCGATGTGGCACAAGTGACAAAAGCACATTCACGGAACATCCATGTCTACTGGATGTCCCGTGGATACCGTACTGTACTACTGCCAGCCTGAACTTACTCTTTTGTTACTTTATCAATAGGAAAGAATAGGATAATACAAATTACACAACTTTTTCTTATTGCTGCATCTTTACGTCCACGACCGTGTTTTCGACGTCACTGGTAGAATCGCAAAGAAGAGAAAGAGAAAGAGAGAGAAAGAAAGAGAGAGAAAGAAAGAGAGAGAGAGAGAGAGAGAGAATGAAAGAGAAAGAGAAACAGAGAAAAACAGAGAGAGAGAGAGAGAGAGAGAGAGAGAGAGAGAGAGTGAAAGAGACAATAAATAAATAAATAAATAAAGAGAATCATTCACAAAACATCCATTGCACAATCTGAGAAGCAGAAGGTGGACTGGATGATGTTTTGTAGATATCACGTGCCGTTTGGCCTTTCACTCCGACGTCATCTTGCCCTCTCGAATTCGCGCAGCCTCAATCTCTCTTCTCTCTGAATATTTCGAGACCTGTACGGGAAAAAGAATGTTTGCAGGGAAACGGGATTATTCAATTCACGAGATTAATCGACGAACGCTCCCCGGAGCCTCTGCTCTGCTGATAAGGCTAGCTGGAACGATGCACTTTGTTACAGAAATTGCTCGTTTATCGAATCAACTGACTTGTCCTTTTAAAGAAAATAAAGAGAGGGATGGGGGAGGGGGCGGATGGGAATCGAGGGTAATCAGGATATCAGGAGGAGAGAGGGAGAGAGAAAAAGAGAGAGAGAAGGAAGAAATTTTTTCTTTGTTTTTTTTTTTTTGCTTTTTTTTGTGCAAATTTTGAGAAATCTTTCGAGAACAGTCACTCTGTCTCTTTCAGTCGAGATCTAAAGTGAGACTTACTTGGTTTCATCAATGAAAACGGCTTCTAGTACACGCGCTGCGTAATGCAGATTTCGTTGGAGAAGTTCGGCGGAAATCTCGCCATGTTGAAGCTGCCTCAGCAAGCATCGCAATCTGCAAGGGAAAAGAGAGCAAGGTAGGTGGTAATCGATCGATCCGTCCCGACGAAACTGATTAACCGACCGAAGGTTTTCCACGAATCCCTTTACGATGGAAGAGAGGAGGTTTCATGATTACCTGAGGGCAGCTTTGTCGCAAGCGTCTGGGGTGTCAACGGCAGGAAGCGAATCTGTCGTTAGATCGATATTATCGAGAACTTCATCGAGATCTACGGACTGGCCTGATAAAAATGTGTCGGGACTGTGCGGAGGTGGAGAACTCTCGAAACTTCCACTACCCAGTCTGGACTTGCCGGAACTTCGACGTACTATCGTCAGTGTACCTTGTTCTGAAAAGTACACGAATTATTCACCACCACCACCGCTCGTCTCCTCGGAAGAGAAAGAGAAAGAGCGCGAGCGAGAGGAAGTGTTTGCTTCCTCTCTTAACTTTTACATAAATCAGCGCTAATCGCGTGCTTTCGATATACTTTCAAAACGATCCCCCCCGCCTTAATATTTAATCCTCGATTATCGCGTTGTTACGCTCTTTTCTTTCTCGCTTTTTAGCCAGCCTCTGGTTGCTCTTGTCAAATGAAAAAGTTACGGATGATTTGCAATTATTAGCCGAGCGATTGTCAAAGTCGCGTCGCTCTGGTTCGTAGCATTAAACTCGTTTACCATTCCAGGCCATTTTGCCCAGTAAATACACCGTTGTACTTTGCAAGTTCGAACTATTCAATTAAATGCAAGTTCTTGTCCGACAGTGGAAATCGATTAAACGAAAACATTTGTTCCACGTGGTGGTGGTATTGAAAATATTGCAGCAAAGCAGAACGTTCTAATGAAACAATCTAGTAATGATATTCCCCGAAGTATAATGAAGGAACACTCTTATTGCTGAAAGCAGTAAAAATGTCATGTGCCAATAAAGGATGTTTATGGCAGGAGAGTCGACGGAAATTTCAAGTCCTCTAAAACTCAATGGACTTGTAAATTATATTAGTCATTATATAACAAGATGGCCGATAGAAGCATATACAGTTCAATAATTATATAGCAATATCAGGTTTAATCAGAAATGTTTGGTAACCATTGCAATGATACTCCAACCCTCGAGATATTAATCAAGTTTTCTATCAAATTTAATGACGCGTTATATTATATATATATATATATATATACATATGCGCGCGCGCGTGTGTAAGTATATATTAATTGCACACACGATAAAATAAATTACACGTGAAATTAATTATACCTATTTTAAGGTGTGGGAGCTGTGATCGATAGAAAACTATCAGCTTTCGATATAATTTCTGTATTTGCATTAAAATGATACGAGAGAACGAGGAGTAAAAGAGGAAGATGGAGGAGGGGGAGGGAAAAAACTTACTTGACAACTGTCCATTTCGGCCAGGTGATGAAGGATTGTGCAATCGAGACCCTGCTACACCAGTGGTGCAGCTGGTAGTTGCATTCACGTTAGCAGCTGCACCGGGTGAGGCCACTCCAATGTCGTCTCTCGTGACTCTTCTGTCCGGCGGAGATGCAACTGTAATTATAGGAAAAACTAATTGGTCCAAAATTTAATACTTCCCCAATTCCAACGAAATCCTATCCAATTAATCCTCAACCCCGACTCTCAACTCCGGCAATGAATTATAAAGGTAAGCAGCAGCAGCAGCAGCAGTAGCAGCAGCGGCGGCGGCGGCGTTCAACTCCTTACCTCGTTTTATCACATTTATTTCACTTAATTAATTTTATCCCGCTCCTCCTGAACTCCACTCCATTAATCTAACTCAATTGATTGTATTTGTAAATTCACGCGCATCGCCATAAAACATTTGCCGTGCTAAATTCATTAGGTTTCATCAACAATGCGAGGCTCCGCTTTACTCGAGTGATATTCTGAAATTCTTTTTCATTAAACTTATTCCGCTAAACAGAATCTTCCAATTTCGCTGAAACGCAACATTTCACCGAAACACTCGATTCTACGTACTGCTTTCATGAAATATCCTACGCATTCTATTTACCCCGCGCGGTTATTCCTTATCGGGGGAAAAAAATCTCCCCCGGTGTTAAGGAGCTTCGCTACATGGAGCTTTCGCGCATTCATTTTTTTCACCAATACATTTCCGAAGTGCATGATAGATGCGTCTGTCAATAAAGTCACAGCACCATTTCTAATTTTGATCGATACCCGTGTGTGTGTGTGTGTGTGTGCCGCCTCGATTAAATGTTGGCGAGTCCACGCAGTCGTTGCTTGCTTTTACATCGGCTGTGCGGAGGTCGAAAAGAAGAAAAAAAAAAGCGTAAAAAAGCAGTAGGAAAGTTTTATCATTGGATGAGCTTGCCATTAGTTAAATGTATGATTACTCGCCGCAATGGGACCGCGGTAGAAGGGTTATCGATCTGTAGTAGTACCTGCCTCGTCTGCAAATTAGATTCATACTCGATCGATTGCACTCAGACAACGAATACATCGTATTATGTTGATTAACTCGTTCGTCAGAGTGCAAACGCCATTGTTATAATGTATTTAAACTTGCGCCATTTGCAAAATCCTAAACTTCATCTTTTCCCACTAACCCACCGATTGAATTTATGATTTAGCTTTTTTATTAAATTAAATCCCACCTCGCAAGATGAAATTTCACTGGCTGGTATTAAAAGAGAGAGAGAGAGAGAGAGGGAGAGATAAGCCTCTTACGAATTGCATAATGAACGCGATCATGCAGAAAAATATGAGCTTGGAAATTTTGCGGATACGCCGTGAAAGTTTTTCGTGTTATGTCAATGCGGAAAATTATATAATGATTTTTGGTACCTTGGTGGTGCCGCGCTGTTGCGAAAAAGGTTTAGGTGCAAGTATGAATTATTCATGTTGGACTTGGAACGAGAGAAAGAGTTGCTCATTATTTTTCGAGCATCGTTAGCGATTTAACGAGCCTTCCTCTCCGCGCTCTTATTTGCCAGCTCAATCAGAAAATATGGGCGGTTTTCATCAAGTTTTTACTTCCCAATTCATAGAAGAGTAGCCCGCTTAGTCCCGCGCGCTACATGTTTTTCTCTCCGTTATTCCATGACTATCAAGTTATTCCGATCCGAGTCCCCGATGTTTTCCAGAAAGAAGCGAGAAAAGAGAAAAGAGAAAGAAGAAAGAAAGAAAGAATTTTAAGTCCCTGTAATTCTAATGGTTTAGCAAAGCATTCACCTTAAAGCAAATCTGGACTGAATCGAAATAAAATGAGGAATCCTCGAATAGCGAGCGCTAAATTGGCATCGATTTCCCATTTTCCACGGGGTTCGGGCTTTTTTTTTCGGCCTGCCAGGATATTCCCAGGCGGTGCATTAAAATAGGACGTTCTCACCTTGGCTCAGCCACGAAATTTAATTAATCGGATACAATGTCTTCAAGTGGAAGGATGAGTATACGCGGATCAACTTGAGTGGATTCACTTTAAGTGATAAAAGGCAACGTGTAACCTAGTTATGTAGAGAGAAGTGCACGCGTTGACGGAACACGGATCGTTTAATAGTCGCATGTCGTTCGCGCGGAGCACTTGATAATTTCCTTATCTTGGCCTGGCACCAGCAGGAACAGTCTCTCCCCACAGACTCTACGAACAAGAAAGTCAACTATGAATTCTCAGGCAAGCTTAGTCGTAAGCTCGACGCAGACGTCTCCAGAATTTTTCATCCTATATACTTTTCTTCTTCCACCCTCTTCTTAGCCTCACGCACACCCCCCTTCCACCCCGATGGATATACTTTTATTCGGACCTTCGTTTTGGAAGTTTTCGCTCGTTTCGCAGTTCACCCGTGGATTTTTTCCAGATATTCTCTACGAGGATATTATCGTTTCAGGGGAGGAGTTTTCTCTCTCTCTCTCTCTCTCTACTGAAATAATTCCAGTAACTTGCTGGAAGCATGCGAGAGTCCAGTCTGTCGCGTATATGATCATAAGGGAGAGAGCGCTATACGTAACGAGCGCTACACTACGGGGAAGCAATTGAAGACGTAATGGATCGAGAAATTAGCTCGAGAGAGCTCCACACTGTTTTACTACCGACGCAAAACGACGATGTGCACGACGGCGCCTTGTCGTCATTCACGAACGCCTCAGAATCCCCTTTGCACGATAAACAATATCCGATTAACAACCATCCTCGCGAACAATTATCCTGCAGCACCTGCCAGTGCCTAAAGCTAGCTTACCTAAAAGCCAAATAAGGATAATTAACTGGGGAAATATCGATTAACGCTAAAGGAGCGACCCGTTCTTGATTCCGCCGCCGTCGTCGTCGTCGCCGCTACCTCAAGTTTTCCATCATTAGATAAATTAACGAGATACCGCGCGAATAGAGAGATACGCGCGGCGGCTCACTCTATTAATTCGTCCTCTGATCCGTTAAAGAAAAAATTAATTGGGAATAAATCGATGGAGCGGGAACGGGAGCTACCGAATTGATGGAATCCAATAAAGCGCGAGAGCTGTTTGTGAAAATTATTTGCGCGACGAGTAATTTCACAGGCATTCTCTGTATTTTCCGCTATAATCAATATGGCGGCAAAAAGGATGTACTCGTGTGTAGAGAGAGAGAGAGAGAGAGGAACTTCGGCTAAAATATGGAAGAATGGAGTTATCGGACTTTTTGGAGATAATATTCGTAGAATAAATAATTCTCTCTCTCTCTCTCTCTCTCTCCTCTCTTGTAGAGCGACGGCGTATCATGCATTTTCCGGAAAAATCAATATGGCGTATAGAAAGGGAAGCTAATTGTTTGCAGGTAAAGGCAGCGCGTATGCACCTGGATTATTGATCATCGGGCCTCGGAGCTCTAGAGAGCCCCGTACCGGTGCGCAAAGCATTACCTGGGCAAAATCCTGTACACGAATACCCGGTGGTACCTTCGATTCACCACCACCGACTTCCACGGATATCTGCGGATATTTTCCCTTGCAATATTATTGCTGGAAATTCCACGAGAGTTTCCAGAGAATATCTGGAGGGTAATTGTGCCATTGTCAATCCGGCGGATGACTGGAAACGCTGGAAACGTTAGAATCGTTCGGAAGTCATTCGGGAAATAAAGTTGAACGAGCCGGGTCTCTCCCTCGTACGGACGGCGGAATCGTTCGCGCGCGGCCTTTTCCATCAGCGTAGAAAACCTCGGGGAGAACCTACGAGATTTCTGACCTTTAAAAATGCGTGGCCCTTTTTTAAGGGCAAACGACACATTCCTACGTGTCTCTGCTGCGTTAATATTGCGCTTGCACCTGCGAGCAAACTGATTACGCAATACGCGCGCGCGCGTACGTCGTGCGCACATTCGGATACCTTTGCACACATACACGAACGAACGCACGCACACACTCGCGAGACTGACTCGTCGTCGACTGGACGAGTAAACAGTGGGATTCTTAATGAATGAAAAGTAATCCAATTATTTTCTGCTCGCTAGAGTTATTTTTCTGGCAAACAATATGCTGGATAAGCAGCATAATTTCCAATAATCCGTTTTGCTAAGGGAGAACGTGAAATACGATTACAGTGCTTGATTAAATAAACGGAGCTGGCAACACGTTGCCGTGGCAGTAACAAGTACATCCGGGGCCCAAATATTAATTCTCGTATCTCTTCCCCGCCGAGGGTAATTGAGTAAAGAGCTTTCCCTCGAATAAGAACGCGAACCCTCCGCATGGCTGTTCTCATATTTACTTTAATGCAGGACTTAATGGAGTTAGCTGACAGTTCAATAGGCGGTGAACCGCCAAGTTTGGCACAACTTGACTCGGAAGCCCACCACCACCACCACTACCACCACCTTTCATTGGCAAACCATCGAATTAAAGCGCGTGTATCGATCGACGGCTTCATGTGACTCAGCTTACAATTTTTATAATTAGAGATCTTATAAATAGAGAGAGAGAGAGAGAGAGAGAGACGATCGAATCTTCAATTTCATCGGCAGATGTTATCTGCGCGCTTGCCTAGTGTTTATTCCACTATCATCGATGAGTTATCGAAGGAACGAGTGCTTTGTCCGAGTCAGGGAATTTCATCGAAACGATTAGAATATCCAGCACCGAGTGTTGGATAAACGTTGAAATCTACAGTTCCATCGCAGATAGTATCTCGCGGATGTTCCAAGTTTATTGGAGCCCCATCGAGGAAGGAGACAAGCATTAATCGATTATCCACAGTCCAATAATAGAGCATCATCGACCTTTTTCCTCATCGTCGTTGCGTTTCGATACTCGCAATTAATCAATTCGTTTCGATATTCTCGTAATATTTGTCTTCCCTAGCCTACCCGGTCCTGTCTCCGTTTAATTCGATTTTTCACGATGAAATCGCGCTAGTGACAAAAAGATAAAGCGGAGGAAGAAAATGATAGAGAATAGCCTTGCCAAAGCATCCCCCCACACGTATTTAGGTAGAAGCTCTTGCGTTACTATCCAGAAAACACGTGCCGCTAGAAGATATGATTCCATGTAAGAGATCCTCAAATGTGCGACCACTTTCAGTTCATTATCCATCAGATCCACAGCGATAAGATCGACTCGATACCAAAATCCGAATTGAACATCCGTGATAAAAAAGACGAGGCTACCAATAAGTAACCTGCACTTGCGGTATTAACCGTATCAAAATAGAAACCCTACTCCATTGACCTTACATAACAAGCATATAAAAGAGAGGCGTTATTTGATTCTCTCGCCAGTGGTTATTGCACAAAGAGAGAAAAAGCTTTACAGCACGGCAGGAATACATTGGTAATAAAGTTTCCGCGGATCTGGTAAATATTATGTAACAGAAAAATCAATTATTAAGAATTCGATATTGAATCAAACGTTCCCCGAATCAAAGGAAATTATTATTTCGCATAACAGAGTGAAAATGACGAAAGTGGTGATGCCGCTGCTGCTCGCGGTGATACTCTCGATATCCTCCTGCTCCTTTGGGCTTAGCGAGAATGCGGAAGAATGGTGGCAAACCATGTCACTTTACCAAATCTATCCGAGGAGCTTCAAAGACAGCAATGGAGACGGTGTGGGAGATTTGAAAGGTTGGATCATTTATCGTCATTCGTAACTCGACGTTATTTTTTTTTTCTTTCTTTCTTTCTTTTCTCGCAATTCTCTCTCCTTCGATTCGCTTATAAAATTGTATTTACCGACGACGACGACGACGACGACGACGACGACGACGAGGAGGAGGAGGAGGTCTTGAAATTATTTGTCTTGTTCCTCGTCGCCGCGATGTATTTCTTTATTTTCTTCGGCTCTCCTTAGACGCACGCGACAATTTAATTATCTATTTCCCTCGATTCTTCTCGCCTCCTTTTCTCGCGATCACCCATTTGTACTGCATTGCGTAACAAAAGTTGCAGATGACAACAAGATTATTGTTGCCGCCGCGACTGGACTATTAAAAAGAAATCACACGGTGGCACGAAACGCGAAGATTAATATGCTTTAATAAGGTTTTTACTCCTTATCGCAGCATTAATCTTCGTTCGCTTCTAATTTTTATTCTCACAGCGCGGGAGTGGCCGATAAATGTTGTTCGAGAAACCATCGTCGCGGTACTCTTCGCACCACGAGCGACGTCTAAGAGGACTGTTTTTCTCTGATTTTAGGTATTACCAGTAAAATAGGACACCTGGTAGAATCGAACGTGGATGCATTCTGGGTGTCTCCCATTTATCCGAGTCCTATGGTAGACTTTGGTTACGATATATCCGATTTTCGAGGCATCGATCCCGTTTTCGGTACCATGGACGACTTTGAGGATCTTGTTAGCGCCGCACACAACGCTTCTATAAAAGTCATCATGGACTTTGTTCCGAATCATTCTTCCGACAAACACGAATGGTTCGAGAAGAGCTTACGGAACATCCAGCCTTACTCGAACTATTACGTTTGGCACGAGGGAAAAGTTCTTGACAATGGCACCGTCACGGTTCCTAATAATTGGGTACGTTAACAACCTTTTTAAGATCGCGCCGGGGGAAAAAGGCGCCGATATTGAAAAAATATGCAACAACGTCGATACGACAGTTTCGTCAGAAACGATTTTTATTTTATTTCTACGCTGGAACACGGGGAGCGGGAGGAAATTCTCTTCTGTCATCCTCCTCGAAATAAAGTCAAGTTTTTCCCCCGAAACAAAATCTCGAGTGACTCTCGTTCGAGAACACGCACACACGCACACACGCACGCACGCACGCACGCACACACACACACCCACCTACACACGACTAAGCAAAGAGAATTTTGAGACCGGGGTCGCGTCGATTTTTTTCAT
The DNA here is from genome assembly GCA_037305995.1 of Sclerodermus sp. 'alternatusi'. Classification (NCBI taxonomy): domain Eukaryota; kingdom Metazoa; phylum Arthropoda; class Insecta; order Hymenoptera; family Bethylidae; genus Sclerodermus; species Sclerodermus sp. 'alternatusi'. The sequence continues at coordinate 2,584,748 of CM074548.1, forward strand.
CTGCAAATCTCGCGTGAAAATTTGCAATGGCTGATCTCACAATTAAAACACGAGAAAATTTACTCTTGGGGCAGGGGAATCAGTTTTTCAGACTGTACAAGCAGGGATTTTAATTTAGCAAAAAATTCGTTTGGCAAACCAGACGTGCGTGTGGAGATATCAAAGGAAGGTAAATGGAATTGAGCGCACGTAACATTATTTTAATGAAAAAGCAAGCGATTCCCATGTTCGAAGGCAGCGTTTGAAACAATTCCCTGGCTACGTAAATAGAATGATAGAAGAATCGTGTGCGTAGGTGAGCGTATTCGGTGGGCCAGCCTGGACATGGAGAAAGGAGAGACAGGCGTACTATCTTCATCAATTTGCGGTTGAGCAGCCAGACCTCAACTTTAACAGCGAGGACGTCATACGAGAAATGAAGGCACGTATCTCATCTCGCTTAAAGTATGTACGACTAGAATCGTGATTGTACAGCGCAATAGAAATCGCATTATCGCTTTATCGCCGATTCCAGAACCGACGCTGATTACCGTAAGAGCGTCAGCGGATAGTTGTTGACGGACGCAGTTAGTTACGTCGAGAATCCAATTCACTGGACCATATTATTCATGGAACGCAAACGAGTGTTTTACCAAATATTTTCACTGCCCCCCACATCCCCAATTGTCACGGCCGGAAACACGGAAAATCTTCGGATTTCGCTCGATTAATGATGCTCCTTCTCTCTCTCTCTCTCTCTCTCTTTTCAAACGAAAAGGAACGAGACGAGGCTTTCACTTCGGAAGATTATAATGGGAATCCGTCCAATTCCGATACCGAATTCCATTCGCTTGGCAAAAACCGCAATACCGGATAATCCAGTTATCTCGTAGTCTCGGATAATCGTAGCGCCGGAATTACAGAGGTGAGGAGGAGGAGGAGGTGGATTCCTCTCGGAGGAGGGTCTGGAAATGAAAATCCATGTACAATTCGCGATGTTGAAGCATTCTTTTTCAAAGTTTCCCCGAGGAAGCGTTTGTTCGAAAGGTAGAGTTAGCGAACGCGGAAGGCAACGGGACGTTCGCAAATCTCGAGTGTCCCACAGGTCAACGCGGAATATTCTATCGGTGGTGGTGGTGGCGGCGGCGGGGGGCGAGGGAGAGATCCCGAAAGTTTGTCCCGTAGTTAGAGAGCGGCAGAGAAGCAAAGTCTCGGTGAGATTCTTCCGTGCAATAGGTCGGTCGCGGGTGATATTAATTCGCGGAGAGGAGAGGCAGAGATGCAAATACGAGATTGGCCCTCGAGGAAAATTTAGGATTCTGTTATCTCCTCGTGTCGTTAAACGCCTGGCTCTCGGTTCCTCTGAAATCCTCCCAGGCTTAGAGGCGATTTGGATGATCCGGGCCACGAGAACAATCTCTTATTATCGAATTCCACTTGGTTTCCGCAGAACGTCCTTCGTTTCTGGTTGAATAAAGGCGTGGATGGTTTCCGCGTCGATGCGATCCCTCACCTTTTCGAGGACGACAGATTCCTGAACGAGCCCCTGTCAGGAATAACCAACGACCCAAACAACTACGGATACACGGAGAAGGTGTACACAAAGGATCAACTTGCCACTTACGACATGGTTCACGCGTGGAGGGACGTCCTTGATGAATTCTCTGCCAAGGATGGAACCCCGAGGATCATGATGACCGAGGCCTACACGAGCACCGAGATGACAATGAAATACTACGAGTCGGGCTCTCACTTTCCCTTCAACTTTTGGCTGATCAATAGCCTGAATAAGAACTCGAAAGCTTCGGACCTGAAGAACCTGATCGATACGTGGATGTCAAACATGCCTCAGGGAGCCACTGCCAACTGGGTGGTGAGTCACGCGAGACGATCATTTTCATTTTTCAGGAAAATCCAGCCGGCGATTAGCCGGTTTTTCTCTCTCCCACTCTTCCCCGGACACGGGCCGAACGCAAAAGCTCGTCGTCGGGGAATCCTGAGACTTGGAGAATCGGCAGATCGCGGAGAGCGTCGGACCCGAAATCGAACCTTCGAAAAACAAGTTCGATCGGCCCGTGACGGTTCCTCTCCGGATATTTGCACCGAGACTCGATAATTTATAAGCAATGAATTTATTGATTCGATAATTGCGCCCGTTCAACTGCGGGGTTAGTTCTCTGCAATTAGTTTATTAATTTGTCACTCGCCCATTGGATTGGCCGAATCGACAAATGGTCGCTACTTGTTGCGAACTATAGCGAGCGTCGCCCGGAGTTAAACGCGTTCCCCGAACTGCGGGGGGTTCTCGTTTCTGATAGATTTCGATTGAATTCTATGTGTATTGGAAATTGCAGGCAGGAAATCACGATAATCATCGTTTGGCTAGTCGATTGGGCCAGCAGAAAGCAAGGTTAATTACCGTGTTAACTTTATTGTTGCCTGGCGTAAGTGTAACTTACTGTGGCGAGGAAATTGGGATGGAAGACACGTGGATATCCTGGGAGGAGACCAAGGATCCTCAAGCATGCAATGCTGGCAGGGATGCTTACGAATCTGCGTCGAGGGATCCCGAGAGGTCCCCGTTCCAATGGGACAGTTCGACCTCGGCTGGTGAGAGTTTGCCCGATAACAAATTTCCGCCTTCTATTCTATTCGCACACACACACACACGCGCGCGCGCATATATATATATATAGATATATGCGCGCGCGCGTTCAATACTGGCACAGGAAACATATGCCCTTCCATATTAATGCTCACTAAAAATTCAGGTTGCATAAAATATCAATTATAGTTTTAATCAAATTCATGCGACTGATCTAATTCAAATTAATTCATTTACTTGATTTATCTCATTTAGCGGAATAATGCAATTTACCTAATTCGCTTATTAAACATGAATTAAATACCTCTCGTTGCTGTTTAGTTTTTCCGTACACTTGATTTGGAATGACGCAATGTGATTCGATTAAATAATTCAATTGGATCGATTCACTCTTTTTTTCCCCCCAATCGGTTAAAGTGTTGGATATGTTTACAATAGGGAAGTACCTCAAAAATACATTCTACGAGATTAGAGTCCATTATCTATCGATCGCGTTAAGATACGTTCACTTGGCCAGCACTTGTTACGGGATAAAGTCAAACTTTCAGAGATACCATCTAGAAAATTTAGTGGGCGTTTACACGAATCTTTGAAACTCGGAAACTTTTGAAGGAGAAGAATCTTCGAGATTAAAATATTTTCAATTTTCGTTGCGCAGGGTTCTCCACAAATTCAAGAACTTGGCTGCCAGTTAACAAAAATTATAAAACGCTAAATCTGGAGGCACAGAAAAGGCAAGAAGGATCTTACTATAAATTGTATCAAGCTACCTCGACGTTAAGAAAAGCACCCGTAATCCAAAAAGGAACCTTATCGACTAGAGTCATCAACGATAATGTTTTTGCATTTTCCAGGTAACGATTTGGATATTCGTTTCAGCGATTGCACCCAAGTATTCTCATTTTTCTATCCACGATTCGTCCCTTCACCCGTTCATAGCAATTATTATACGAATCCAGATGAAAAATGCGCATCCTTGAATTTAGAGATAACGATTACGATTAAGTAGTTCAATTTTTTCGAGCGCTCTATCTAGAGTTTATAGAAACTATTTGTTTGTTACGATTATCGATAAATATTGTCGCAATAATGATACTGCTTGCGCAATGAACTTGCGTTTGCTCTAAACTAATATTAACAAATTACCACACACAGACAATTGGAAGGCGATGGAGTTGTTTACGTCATAATAAATTTTGGTAATCGAGAAGAACAGGTTGATTTAACAGTGTTCGGTAACTCGCCACAACAGTCGCAGCTCTATTATGCAACTCAAGTCAACTCAGTACCCGAGTTAGTATATTAATAAACGCGAGTAACAATTTATTTTTAAGAAAATTTCAACGTCTAATGGATCCGATTTTTTTTTTTTTTAGGCTACTCATCGACAATAAAGTGAAATTACCAGCATTGATGACTGCCATTTATATCAACAAATTCTAAGCCAACGATAAGGCATAACCAAGGGCTATATTTTATTAAACACTTCTACTTGCACTTGGGTTTCAACTGTTAAAAGATAAAAATGCACTGTCCTTGTTTTGTAATGTATCTCCTTATTATGAAATTTTGGTAATAAATATCGATTGTAAGAAAACTTTGCGCTTCCTTTCTTGCGACTCTAAAGAAGCTTTAAATATTCATGGGAACTCGTGGCTGTAATTTTTACAGCAAAACTTTGATTGATTGAACAGGCACCAGAGGCTTAGATTGACAATGCGACAAGCACGTCATTCTTGTCACCAATTACAAGCGTCACCGACACACCGTGTCTATACCAGATTTGACGTATTCATGTAGGCATGAATATTTTCATCGAGTTAAATTCGGAATTAAGAGCAGATTTTTAATTTACGTGAAAAGAGTTTCTCAGGCGCAAATATTAAAGTTACAACAATTTTATAGAAAGCTCGAACGCCGAGAAAATTGTTAAGATTCATAATATCATCACAAAGAAAGCGAAGCTCTGTTGAATTCTTGAAAATGATAAACACGCGCGCGCTGCAGAAACTGCAGAGCTTTGGATAATGATATTAAAAATCGTTGAAAGAGCGGATGAATAATTTGTGTGTAAGAACAAAATTATTTCATAATCTCTCATAACTGAGTAATTTTATCTATTCCGCGAAAGAAAAAGTTAGCGATAGATTGCGAGAAAAGTGAATTGTTGAGAATCGTAATGTGCGTGGAAAAAATCTCTTGATAAAATATGTAAAAATGCGAATCACGTAGCGTCGATAGGCTTTCTTACTTAATGACACGTAATTTAGTGACGTCAGGACTCGAAACATCGAACCAGTTCACTTTGGCTTATCTCTCCATAGTACACCTCCATAGACTTGATTGATAATATATCCTTTTTTTCCCCACTCGGCTGTTTACATATAATCCTTGCATCAACTCCCTTCTAACAGAGTCGCAATAATGCTCGGAGCAAAGCATTGTCTCGTGTTCTTGGTGATCGCTGTCAGCTATTCGGTTGGCACAATACTCGAAAGAGGATGGTGGAAGAATACGGTGTTCTACCAGGTTTACCCGAGAAGTTTCAAAGACAGCGATAAGGATGGAATTGGTGATATCAAGGGTAAGTTATCGTAGAATATTCCTTGCTTATTCATACGGCTTATTCGAGGCAAAGTGTTACACATAAGGGATGAAACCAAATGATATAGCAGACTACAGAATTATAGTGCACGATTGCTCTAGAGATGTAGGAACGAGTGTGCAAGGTGTCGGGAAATTGACGAATCCCTGCGTTCTTTCGTGGAACAGTGGTGAGAAAGAAAGCGCCTCTTGAAAAAAAGATTCGCTTTTTTTTCCGAACACCCCGAGTACGTACCCGCGCGTACATTGAGCGACGCGAGTCGAGTAAGAAATAATTTTCAGCTGTGTGTAAAGTATTGATTCATCGCGTGTGTCGTCATTTTGCACAATCACGAATCACGTATGGGCTGTTTGTAATTTGGTACAGGCATTATCGAGAAATTGGCGCATTTCAATGAGTCGGGTATAGGGGCAATCTGGCTATCACCCATTAACAAAAGTCCAATGCTAGACGCCGGATACGATGTGTCGGATTTCAAAGATATCGACCCGCTATTTGGGAAATTGTCCGATTTTGAGGAATTGATAAAGCAAGCGAAAAAGCACGGATTGAAAGTAAGCTCCTCGTTGCAAGCTTTGCAAAAAGTTTCGGTGCTTTTGTCCTTGACGGAAGGATTATAATCGGCAGGTAATTCTGGACCTCGTTCCCAATCACACGTCGAACATGCACGCGTGGTTCGAGAAGAGTGTTAAGAGAGAGGGCAAATACACGGATTACTATATATGGAGAGATGGCAAAGATGGAAAACCACCCAACAATTGGGTTAGTGTCTTCAATGGGCCAGCCTGGACGTACAGCGACCAAAGGAAACAATGGTATTTCCATCAATTTCTGCCAGAACAACCGGATTTGAACTATAGGAATTCCGACGTCCAAATAGAGATGCAGGTAAGGATTTCATCGAGTATTTCGTAGGTGGCGCGCAATTTTATTTCGCAGATTTAATCGTTGAATTAAAAATTGACGCGCGCAGCAAGTTATCGAGTACTGGCTGAGGAAAGGAGTCGAGGGTTTCAGAGTGGACGCCGTTCCGCATTTGTACGAGGACGCAAAGCTGACCAACGAGAAGCAGTACGCGAATTGTCAGAATGCTACCGAGTACGCTTGTTTCAATCACGAGTTGACGAAGGATCAGCCAGAAACCTATCGACTGGTGCGGAGCTGGAGAAAAATTATGGATGACTACGCCAATTTGCACGACCAAAGTGAAAAGGTAGCGCGCGCGCGCGCGCGCGATAGAATAGTTTCACGAGACGAGACGGACGAGGTCGCGATGAAAGGCGACGTTGGTTGTCGCGAATCTCATTGCTTCTCATCGCGTGTGAATTTAGGTGATGATGACCGAGGCTTACACGACTCTGGAGAACACGACGAAGTATTACGATTACGGATCTCACGTCCCGTTTAACTTCCAATTCATCGTGAATCTCGATAGAGGCTCGACGGCCAAGGATTTCAAGGACATCATAGATAACTGGATGAAAAGTATGCCAGCCGGTGGTGTGGCGAATTGGGTGGTGAGTGAAGAAAGCGGAGAAAAGTCGGAGGAGCTTCTCTCACGAATGAGATGCTTATTGAAAGCTCGATGTCTTCTCGCAGATGGGAAACCACGATAGGAATAGAACAGCTTCTCGTTATCCTGGCAGAGGTGATCAGATGACAATGCTAGCTATGATTTTGCCTGGAGTCGCGGTGACATATTACGGTGAGGAAATAGGAATGGAGAATTATGATGACATCTCGTGGGAAGATACCCAGGATCCCCAGGGTTGCAGCGTTGGTAAAGAATTGTACAAATCCCGATCACGTGACCCAGCCAGAACACCCTTCCAATGGGATAATACTGCTTTAGGTGAATAATAGTAATCGTTTGTCCGAATGCATTCGAAAATTCAAGATCGTGTTCAGATGTGTGCGTGTGCTTGAACTAAATCTATTTTTTTCCGACAATGCGAACAAACCAGCTGGCTTCAGTACTGGCAAGGTAACTTGGCTGCCAGTTCATCCCGAGTACAAAAATTTGAATCTGGAGAAACAAAGGAGCGAGGGCAACTCTCGCTACAAGATATACAAGTCACTGACGGCTCTTAGAAAGTCAAACACTCTGAGAGAGGGTTCGTTGCAGACGTTATTACTGAATGACGGCACGGTTTTGGGAGTTGTACGAAAGGTCTCTAATGAAACCATCACCCTTCTTATAAACTTTTCCGACTCCAAGAGCCAAACGGTGAATTTAGCCTCTCACGTGACAGGAGAGACCAAAGCATACGTGGCCAATTTGGAATCTAATATTAATTTAAGGTAACGCAGGCAACGATGATTTATGGGAAACATAAAACGAACCATTTCCTGCATTTTTTTTTTCTCTTCTTTTTCCTTTTCTTTGCTCTTCTACGCGAGGAGAGGCAGACTATAAAACTTGTTAACGAATCATTACAAATTATGTTTGCAGCAGTTCGATAAATCTGGAGAAAATAGAAATGCCTGCAGCAGCTTCCATCGTTCTTCTTACCAATGGTGGTGCAACGACGGCGGGATTATTTATATCGTTGAAATTGATGTTATTCGTAGTCATTGCAGTATTGCTGAAGCCATGAAGTCCAATAATCGCATAGAAATGAATCTGCATGATCTTTTAGTAGGTTATAGGCTAGACTGTACAATAGATTCGTATTTATTGAGATTGTGGAGAAAAATGAAATGATATTCTCCTTTCTCGACATTTTTTCAAGCACTCCCTCGTATCAGCCAGCGTCGCGCCAGAATAATTTTGATCTCGGGACACAAGAATTTCTCGTCTCCAGCCTCAATAACAAGTTTCCTATAATGCTGATAAATTGATGGAAAATCTAGCAGAACTCGCGCACAATGCCTTCTTTCTCTCGAGGGAAGATAAGGGGAAGAAGTGCGAGGCTGTTGAATTTTCTCTTATAGTGGAGTTGTATTACCGAGTTACATAAAAACGAATAAAGCCAATAAGCTCCAATCTAGGGGCCAATGATCGTTGAGCCATATCGTTTACAGTTTTCCCTTCTAATCCCGCAGGGAGTCTCAGGGAAAAGTGCTCCCAGCCCCAGCAGGATCAGATATTGCAAATTCCTTTTCTCCCTGGCAAAAGTTCAGCTGCGCATTGTGAAATATTCGCGAGCAAACAAGAGCGTCTTTCAGTTGTTGGAGATCAAACGATTGTAACGCGCTGAAATTTATTGCGCCTCCAAGTATTTTGCAGGATTTTATTTGTTTACGCTGATTCCGCCGCTACGAAAGGGTATGCGAAAGTATATTTACCTGCTGTTTCCTCATTGAAGGATTCAGCTCTTTCAGGTCATCGAGAGCGCAGACTGAATGCATTTGCTGCTGCATTCAGCTGCATTACACGCAACCTTGCACAAGATTTTTGCGCATCGCTTCTCGCACAACGTCAGTAGTTGACGCGCTTATTAGACTACTTTTTAGATTTTGCTCCTTTCAAATTTCCTTCTCGTTCCATTTCACTCGTCTCCATTCATTCCGCATTGTAGGGACCTGTGTGTGCATGTGTGTGCGCGCACGCGCCACAAGTCTTTCTCGATACGATATTAAACAATAAATTATGGACGTGAAAATAAGGTCTCGAGTCTCATGCGGTGTTCTCGCAGGAGAGAACGGAAAAGTGTTTACAATTGTTATACACATTTTACACAAATATATCGCTCTCGGGTATTTTTAATATTTTTAGGGTTCAATTTCATCGTGATACTTGAAAACGCGCGGGGGGTGGGAGTGTACACCCTTAACGGTTTTCAATAAAAATAATAATAACCGCACAGTAGCATGATAAAAATAAAAATGAAATATCGGCTCGCACGAATTTAAGGGGGAAAAAAAATTGAAAAAGGAAAATAATGAAATACTGAAATAGCAAAAAGTGAAATAAAATCACAGCGCGTTGGTGCTTCTCCCCCGTGCTTCGTGCCTGAATGAAGTATGTCTTCCGGAGCAGAGTTAGCGATCTTGAAAAGGAAATGCGCGAACCGGTAGATTTTCCTCAAACTATCCACTTTTTTACATTTATATAAAATAAAAGTATACGGTATAAAGCTTCTTATATTTTTATCTTTATTTGTCTTTCGCGCGAGTATCGAATATCTTCATTTTTCTGGTGGTGGTGGTGATGGTGGTGGTTTAATGATATTTATAAACCTTTCAATGACACAAGAACGCGGAAAAGTTACCACGCGATCGATTACCCGTGTAATGCATGAACGCTTTTTCCTTGTTACTTTAGAAGCTAGTACAATGCAAGAGTTTCAGAACACCGTCCATATAATTCTTTCTGTTCGCACATATCCCTTAGTTTCGTATCGCGTCCATTGACGTGTTCTCAGTTTTGACAAAGTTTTAGATGAACGATAAAAGTGTCTGGATACGAAAATAGGCTCGTTGCCTGGTGTGAAACTGAACTCTCAAAGCTGCCAGCGATTCAGAGCTCGGCGGGGCCCATGCTAATGACAGCCTGGAGGCATTAAATCCTACATCAATATGAATAACGTGTTTTGAATAAGACCGAGCGCCTACGACATATTTTAGTAACACATATCATAACACATTTTTGACATTTCCGACACCATTACTACACGGTTAAAAATTTCTATTTGACTTAACGAGCGGTGCATGACATTTTTAATGGCACGTGTCACAAAGCTTTTTTGCCACTTTTCGGATATTACGACAGTTTAAAACAATTCGGTCGGTGGAAAATAGCGAGAAAATTGAAAGCTTTCGTTTTTCCATCAGGTCACAGGTACATAGAGAGAGAGAGAGAGAGAGAGAGAGAGATTCAAAGCCGTCGCGCGTTAATGAGCGTTTCCGCGGAAAACACCGCGGGGGGTAGTGGCCAAAGGCACATACCAACAAAGAAGACATTGACTACCGTCAATGGACGCGTAGACAAATGTTTTAACCAGAGAGAGAGAACATTCGAAAGAACCCGACGACGCGTCCTTTCGGCGAGAAAATCTCAATGTCCGCCAAGTATCTCCGCTTCGAGACAATGAACGAGGAAAGGCTCGAGACGTTCTTCTTCTTCTCGTATTTACCGATCTTCATTCGGCAGCTCTCGTTATCTCCGAGAGTGCTTTCGAGAGAGTCCAAGCAACTTTCTACCGTGCGAACGAACGAGAAAGTGTAGCGGACGTAAAAGAGATACCAAAAGCACCAAAGTGGAGCGGCACTCTAAGATTATCGTAAACATTGCTTGATATAAAGAAAGGGGAAGGGGAGAAGGGAAACGAGAATGAGAATGAGAATGAGAATGAAAATGAAAATGAAAATGAATTCTACCATTAAAAAACATATTTACAGCGCGACGCGAACAAGAGGAGATTTTGAAGAGCGAGAGGATTATCGGAAGGTTAGAATCGCATTGAAATAAAACGAAGATCAGGAAGATTTTACTTTGTACGAGATTCTAGCAGCTCTACTATATCACTCGATATTACCCAATTAAAAGGATAGCTATTAGAGAGGAGCTGGACGAGGTGGCGGCGGTACTATTCCGAACAATAGCTCCGCTAAACCGACGAAGGTTTTATTCGGAAAATAATGAAAAGTCATCGAGCCGATTACTAGAATGGAGGTTTGTCATATTAATACTTGCACAGCAGCACCCTCGGGTGCAGTGTAGCATCCGATCGGGGTCAAGCAATCTCGGCGGCGCACATACTCTCGTTAAAGCAAATTGCTTATGTATACGCTATTTTAGGATTGTGCAAAATAAACCAAAGACCCGACCTTAGTACAAGATCCGCTGTTTGTTATTCCACTTATGTGTAACTGCAGGTCCAAGTTGAACATCTGTTTCAAGATTACGTTCTGGATCCATATCCTGTTAGAGGAAGAGAGAGAGAGACCGGTCGGTCGGCGGGCCCTATTTCAATCAAATGTGACTTTAACTAGCAAAAAGGTCACCCTGGCGAAACGCCTTGGTATCGCAATGAAATCCAAAATTGAACTCGCGAGGAAATGGAGCTCCCTAATCGGATAAAACATTCAATGGAGAGATGAAAATGTCCATCCAGTTACTTTGCCAGTAGAACCTTTTACTTTTAAGGCGAACGAGAGAGAGATAGATAGATAGATAGAGAGAGAGAGAGAGAGAGAGAGAGAGAGACAGAGACAGAGAAGTTACCGTTTCACGCGCATCTATACATATAGGCCAAATAGGCATTCTCGAAGAAGATTGCAATTGTCTCTGTCCTTTTCTAGCTCGGTCACACATTACACTCGGAGGTTTCCTTCTCCCAACGTTGTTTTCCTCGCGACTTTTCCAGCAGCTTCTTCCGTCATTACTCGCAACTTCCCAGCATCGTTCGAAAAGTACAAAGCTTTTCAGCTTTCCGGCCCTTCGTCATAATTGACCCATATCGCGTAATTCGATCGTCGTGCACTCGCACTCCGTGCAGCGAAAGCAATCGAGTTCCGATAATCGGTGATCGGTGGACACGCGAGGCAGGAAGGAAATTACCGAGATACCGATACCGATGCATCGACGATGCCAAAACTTCTTTCCTCCTCCGTACTTTTTTCCTCTCCCTTTTTCCCGACAATTTTCCTCTCTTTTTATCGAGATCCGTTCACATCCGGCGCATGTAAACAGCCGGTTTTATTGTCATTATAATACTTGCGTAACGCGCGCGAAGAAGCGGTGATCTATGATCGAGGCTCTAGCTCGTGATTCAAGCTGCACTTATCGGACGTGCGCGCTGGCTTATAAATTAAATGATCAAGATTGATTTAAGGACTTCGACTGGTCGCGGCGGCAGACAATGCGCAGTGGTCGTCGTCGTCGTCGTCGTCGCGACGCGGAGAGCGCTACCGTGGAAAATTCCTAGGAATTCGCAGAATCAACCTTGCGCTTCTCGAGCAAGGAGGCAGCGGGAGGAGCTGGTCGGGAAACCTGCCAAGAGGTCAGCTCGCGTGAATTTAGAAAGGAATCAAGCGTAACGCCGTTCTTAATGATCTTTCGGTTGCGGGGAGGGGGGGGGGGGGGGAGGTGGCCGCGCGCAACGGAGCACGAGCTTTATTTCGCCAAGATGTATTATCCATTATAGTTGACGTGACGGATGAAGTTTTATTGCACGGTAAGATGAATCACTCGAGCGGGCTTTTCCCTGCCCCGTTAAATCAAATTAACTCCACACTCGCGCGTATGCGCGAAAATACGCGCCATCCTTTCCATCTGCCCCGGAGAGACCGGACAGGGTAAAATTTCGGTGTCCCCTCGCGATCGGTCCAGCCGATCTCGATCGAATCGAGAGCGACGCAAAATTCTCCAGCGATACGCGTTGCGCAACGCTTTTGATCGGTTCAATCGACGTGGAATCACGCGAGGGATAATTTCTTTTCGCCCGCGGGAAGAAACCACCCCCAACACCGTCGCTAATGATATAATAGCAATGGTAATGAGAATTTCCACTCGGAAAGCGTGCTCTTCCTCCCATTGAGAAATCCGACAAATTGAATATTTTCCACCGAACCTCTCTCTCCTCCTCCTCCTCCTCCTCCTCCTCCTCCTCCTCCCCCCGTAGCTGTGCGGGACTAATTTTATTTGCCGAGCCAAGCCTTATTAACGCGATAAACGAAGGCTAACTATATTGGATTGCGGCGGAAGACCCGCGAATGAAAATATCGAGGGAAAATTGCCCGGAGCTAATAATCGCGGGAGATTTTCATTTCGCGAAGAGATACGAGGTAGGTAGGTAGGTAGGTAGGTGGTAGATAAGGCGGTTTTTTTTTTACCGGTTCCGTAGAATTACGAGAGATTCGCGAGGGTGAATGGCGACGGAGATACGGAGCTCGTTATCGCGCGGGGGCCTGTGAAACTTACCAATCACGTAGCTGTATCCGTCCAAGGTGAGGACACATTTGCGTGTGTTGGGCGAGCTAGGAATTCCCGGCACTTGTCTGCGGGAAATTCGCTTGCCAGGGCTGTAAGAAGTGCCCGGGTTACTGGTCCCCGCCCCCGCCCCCGCACCCGCACCCGCACCCGCACCCGGGTCCGAGTGGCACTTTTGCACGGGGTCTTTGCTTTGTCTAGACATCTTCTTGCTCTCGACTACTTTAAGCCAGCGAGCACGCTCCGTCGGTCTCTCGAAGGAACTTTTCGAAGGAAAGTCTCGTGCGTCTCATCTCATGCCTCGCACGCTTCGGATACCTCATCGGCAATATCGGATCCCCTCGATCCGGGAACTTGGGAACTTTGTTCGACCGTTCTTCCTTTTCCACTTGCAAGTCCTAGCGATCCATTGCTTTTGTCCAGATTCGAGGTATGCTCGGCCATTGGGAAAGCACTGTTTGCTTTGGCTCCATTCTACTCTTGTGCTTCGCGCACGACTGTGTTGTTGCGGAGCGAAGGGAGGAAACGAAGAAGAGAGAGAGAGAGAGAGAGAGAGAGAGAGAGAGAAAGATCACGTTTCCCCAAGGCGGTGGTAACCCATTCCCGAGGCCGCTCCACCAGTTGGGACACTTTGCAGATGCACGCTAGTCATTTGGCTAATGTCCGCTAGTCCCGGCCCGACTGCGAATTCGCTTTGCTCGATTCATTTTCACGAAAGCTGCGAGTCTTGTTCAGTCTTGGCATTGAGAGGGGATTCGCTCGTGTAGTCGTCGCGCGTTTATCGTCTCGCACCAGGGTCTTGGCTGATTTCGGGTTTAACCACCTTTCAAAGAGCGAGCTGCCAGACTCGGTTATAAATACGCCGAAGCAAATAGACTCGCTGTACTTCCTGGCTACCACCGTACCATTTCATTTCACCGCTAATCTTCCTCAAGATGCGCTGCTCTCTATACCATGTTCCGAATTCCACTTAAAACGGGATATCCTATCCTCCGCGTCTGCTCCTGCTCCTGCTCCTGCTCCTGCTCCTCCTGCGATGCCGATGCTGCTTCTCCTCCTCCTCCTCTTCCTCCTTCCCCTCTCCCCCCTACTCCTACCACTCCCACTGCCTTCTCCCACTTCAATGGGGATTCACTGAAATTTATGAGCATTGACCTCGGTAGCCTAACGAGGAGTTTGCGATATTCCACCGCTGCGTCCGTCCCACCACGGAACCCTCTCTTCTCTCTTTCTCCCTCCTCTGTATATTCCGTGGGGTATTCTATGGAAATTTGTCACCAAACGCGTTCACCCTGCGAGGTAACGGAGAAGAGGCCAGTAGTGGCTGTTCCACTTTCGATCGACTCGCCAGTCTCGATCACCGCCAAGAGCATCTTCCCGCGAAATCCTCGCGAACGGATCGAAGGACGGACGGACGGACGAACGAACGAACCAACCAATTAACGAACTAACGAAGAAAATTTCCCAGTTAGCTCATTGAAACAGCGATAGTTTATTTCCACGCTTATATCCGTCTCTCGGTCTTCCGGGATTTTCCCGGATTGCTTCGAGAGGAAACTCTCGGGATAACAAGCGTTGGAGGAAAAAGCGTCCGAGCAGACTGTGGTCATCGACGACGATCATGGATGAAAGTTCTGGTCCATCCTTGGCAAAGGTGCGGTGGTGGTGTGGTGATGGCGATGGTGGTGGTGGTGGTCCTTTGACGGAGCGTTCGTGGAAGTACACCCGCGTTAGGATTCAGCTTAGTGCAGGATCGACCAGTTGAAATTCAACAGATGCGACAAAGCATCCGTGTGTCGCGATAGGACGCGACGCGACGCGACGCGACGCGTGACTGCCGTAACGTCGGACTCAATTGATCCTCGGACAGATAGTTTGCATCGTCATTGTCGGTTGTTGCATCGGCTAGTCCAGGTTAGCTCCGGTGGCCGTTAATTACGGCGTTGGCAGCCGCTAATCTCGCGCCGTCAGCTCCGTTCGGCCCGCTCATTTTTCACGCAACGCAACGCAACGCAACGCGACGCGATGCGACGCACTCGCCGTTGTGGTACACACGTGTGTCGTCACGCCCACGAACCTATTGCGACGATACACACGAGTCCTCTTATCGCAGAATCGATCGGGTTCTCATCCCATTCGAGGAGGACTGGTCCTGCTGGACCCGCTCGACGACCACAACTCCTCCTTTCTCCTCCTCCACCTCCACCTCCACCTTCTCCTTCTCCTCCTCCTCCTCCTCCACCTCCCGATGCTGCCACTGACACCGATGTTTACATCGGATCTTTACCGATACACGATCAGCAGAACCAGCGGGAGAAATCAAGTACTGCTGGGGAACGCACCATGCTTGACCTTGCTCCACATCGAACTCTTTTACTCCTTCCCAAGTGGCTGCTCCCCGCCGGGTTCCAGCAGTGGGTTCCAGTCGGTTCCAGTCGGTTCCACTCGGGTCCAGTGGGACCACTCTTCGTTTCTCACGAACACACGGTCCGTCCGATGTTTGCCAATAGCCTGGTGGGAGGTGTCGACTCCGGAGACCAAGTGTCTCCCAAAAGTCATCGGGGAATGTCGGAAAATTTTATCCCTGTCAATCCGGGGGTCCAACGAGATCCACTCGGCTGGCTGGATGGATGCGATCCTCCACTTCTCTCTCTCTCTCTCTCTCTCTCTCTCTCTCTCTCTCTCTCTCTCTCTTGTCAATGACACTAAGGTTCACCGTCGGGGGAGAGGGTTGATAAGGGGTTGCAGTTGTCGTTGTCGTTGCGTCGCGTTGTCCAGTGCGTGTGGCAGCCGACACTAGTCCGTCGGATGAAGCACTACTTTGTCCCAAAGTCCCAAAGTCCCAAAGTCTCGTGATCTCCCGAGGAGATCCCGAATTCTCGACGACGACGACGAGGAGCCTTCGAATCGGAGAGCAAACGCCGTTTTCTCGAGAGTCGAGAGTAGTTTCAGAAAACGGTGCTTATCGCTGGCAAATGGTCCATGCGTTTCCCGTAAAATCTTGGTCCAATCGAGCGCACTCCGTCTAGACCGTTATCGAAGATGCTGCTGTGGCGCGGGATGATTTTTATTTCCACCCGCGCTTCAAACTGCGCGTTTTACGGGCTTGTTGTGTTCCGCTGTCTCGCGTTCCCCACCCCACCATCCCCGCCTGAATACTCTCGCGCAGAGCAAGAAAAGGGGAAACATCCCCCGAGAGGATCTCCCTAATGGAGTCCTTGGACTTTCCGCGGAGGTTTCAGCCGGTTTCAGAAACGTGACGTTAATTGATTCATCGCGAGCAGAGACTGGATTATCGTGTGCAAATGTAGCATGCAAACCCCTTGACTATCGATGCCAAGCGATTAGTGGAAATGGAAACTGCTGCCAGTGAAAAGTAGTTGGTTTTTATAAAACGTCTGCTAGGGTCGTGACAAATGATGCGAGCGTCTCCCGTTAAATTATCGTCTCGATCGACTATTCTTTTTCTTCGACTTTTCTCTGCTCTGTCCCCCCCTCTCTCTCTCTCTCTCTCTCTCTCCCTCCCTCCCTATCTCGAAGCGCAAGCTCTCGAGATCTATGCTCCTTATGGATTATATCCCAGCGTTCGCATTATCGTGAGCTCCTCTATCGTGGGGAGATGTACAGCGGCGGCAGCAGCAGCATCAGGATCGTTAGTCTCCGATTTGTCACAGGCCCGCAATCTTTTCCATCCATTCGCGAGAGAGCGTCGTCGAACCTTTGGCGTCCACTCGAGTAATAGCAGGTGGTAGCGACGAGGTCCGTGCAGGCATCAGAAAATGTCGAGTTCTCCCTCGAGACTTTCGGAGACATGACGAATGACGAGCGGCATCCGCTGGCCCAATTTCTCCAAATCCCTTTAGCAGTTGCACTTTGACCGATGAGCATCAACGGCGGAAGCAAAGTTTCCCGTCGGGAGTTTCCCAAAGAAAAGGGACGACGGACGACGGAGCAAGAGAGAGCAAGGGAGGGTCCTCTCTCTCTCTCCCTCCCTCTCTCGATTATTCATAGAGAGGAGGAAGCGTGAATTCGGAGGAGAGGCGCATTATCGTTGAGTGGCCGTGTGGCCACCACCGGAAGGTGAGCAGAAGTCGACGAAAATTACGAGTGGACGCGCCAAGGTGACGACGTTGAGGATCTCCGGGAGAATTCTGAATCTGTTTCACTTCAGCCGCAGGAGCGGCAGCGGCGGCGGCACTCGACCACTTGATTTAGCCGGTGTTCGCTTGTCCGTCGATAATCCACATTTTTATTGGCCTCCCGAGGTTCGATAAGTTCGGCCGGCCAATTAAACTGGACTTCGGTTCATTGACTTTGTAGATCGATAGTTCGCTGCATTTCGGTCACGATCACCCGGGAAGCAATCAACCAGTTGTCTTTGAGCAAAACTACACGAGCACAGATCCAATTACAGTTTCATCCGACGACGACGACGACGACGACGATGACGACACACGCTGGGTTATCGAAAGCCTCCCTGGACTTCCGGTTTAAGGGATAGGAGGGTGTCTTTCCTCTTCTTTCTTCGCTTTCCGAAGAGGATGAAGCGAATCGACCGGAAGTGATTGGACTGATTTGCTTGTTAGCTGATCGCGAAGGGAAGGACTTTATCGAGGGGAGAAGGGGAGGAAGGTAAGCGGAATTGTGGGTGAACTTCTCACCTATGGCGCACGACCTTCATAAATCGGCTCCTTATTGGATCGTAAATTTGTCTGATCTCTCTCTCTCTCTCTCTCTCTCACTCGCTCACCGCTCTCACGAAGCTTTCTCTCCGTTTGCTTTGTACTCGCGGAGCACGGAGACTTATCTCTGTACCGGAAGTAGTTTTCCAACCCCCGAGGATTGGACCGGATTGGAGGCGATCGAAGCTCGAGGAGAGGCGGAGGAACTGCAGTTGCTGCATTTATTTTGCGAGAAGGCGGAAGCGCTTGTTCCACTTGGAGCCTACATCGGTTTTAGGGGTTGGCTGGCTGCCGGTCGAAGCGTAAGGGCAAGGGACCGAAGCTGCAGTGCAGTTCAGCGAATTCGTGGGTAATCGGGCCAATTGGTAGGCAAGGAACTCTGACCTTTCGGCCGAAGCAGCGGCTTCCGGAAGTTTTGCATCACGAGTAGTGAGAAGCGAGCACGAGGAAGCGGGCAGGCGCAGTGCGTTCGCAAGTGGAAGAACCGCGTGTCTGGTCGGACGGGGGTGCGGATGACGAGAGGGAGAGGGGATAGGGGAGAACGAGAGACGGAAACGGAGACACGCACGTTCTCCCGCGAGTCACGCGAGGTAGAGACACGTGCGTCCTGAACCGCGGTACCGCTACAACTGAACCATTCGAAACCTCCACCTCGCTCTGACATCCCCCTCTTCCTCTGCTCAAGCTCGCCCTCTCTTCCTCCAACTGCCCTCTTTCCTCTCTCCCTCTCTCTTCCCGATGCTCCTCCCTCGCTTCTCTCTTTCTGTCGTTCTCTAAATTGCTGTGTCTCACTTTACTCTCATTACTCTTTCATTCGCCTCTCGTCTCTCTTTCAATGCTTTCTCTCTCTCTCTCTCTCTTCCCCTTTTTCTCTCCCTCCCTCTCTCGTTTCCTCCCGCTTTTCTCGCCAAACTGTCTCACTTGCTCCGCTGCAGAAGCTTTCTGTCACCCAGTGGTTCGCCTCCCTCTCATGTTCGTCGATCTCTCTCAGTCGGTTACTGCCCTCTCACTCGCCCTTGCAAACCCTCCACCCGAGTCTCTTGCTCCGTCCTACTCTGTCACTCCCTTTCCAATTCTCCTCTCTTTCCTTCCTCTTCTTCTCCTACCACCACCTACCTTCTCGATGCACTGCTTATTCTTTCCCTCCCCACATCCCCTAACCCCTTATCATTCATGCTGCTTCCTCCTCCCCAACCCCCTTTCGTTCTTTCTCTCTTTGCCGGTGGAGTTTCCGCGTTCCTTGTCTGCCGCCCTGTCGTCCAAACGCTACTCCACCTAATACTCCGCTCATCTCCGCAACGACTAGAACGTAGTATTCCCAAGTGAATAGAGAAATGGTGTAATAAAAGTGACAAATTTTCAAACTTGCTTACACGTACTTGCCAATTGTTTGTCGGTTTTAGCAGCGAAAATACAATCCGCGCTTCACCGGGAAGCGCCAAAAATATCGAGGGAAATGATTTTTCCAGGGGTTTTCGCTCAACGGAGGCCCGCGCATTGCATTAGTTAAGCATTAATCTGTTTTTTGCCACTTTTCCAATAATAATTGGGGTGTACGCGTCGAAAAATATCCCGGATTTCAGGGATTTCGCACGGTCAATTTTTCAAAGGGAGGAGCATGCAAAATTACACAGCTGTTGGGAGCGGTAAATCATATTTTGCTACACTTGGGACGCGCGAAGCCTTGTCCCTCCACAGACGTTCGCAATCAGGTTTGTCTGTTCATTGTTTCTTCCACCCTCGGGGTATTGAGGCTCCCCACGCAGTTTCAGCGGGTTCCACCCTCTCTCGCCCATATCGCCCCATAACTCTTTGGTCCCTCCGAATGTCTTGCGACACGTGAACTTGACGCGATTAGCCCCTTTCCCGGGCAATCGGTTAATCAGTCGGCGTATCTAAACGCTTACCGGGGTGTTTGAATTCTGCCACCGAATCCAACGACCGAGTCTCTCAACCCCGCTGATTTCGAACGACGAGGAGAAATTGTCGGAAACACCGTCTCTTTGCCTTCTTTCTTCTCTTTTGTCCTTTTTTTTTTTTTTTTTTTTTTCTTTTTGATCGTCTTGGCGTCCGGTTCGAGTAAACGGCAGTAGTCGAGCTTTTCAGTATTACGAGAATAATTAAAACGAGGCTGCTGAAAAATCTGAGAGAATCGCGGAAATTGGGTTACCTCATTTTGCCGGGCTAGAAAAAATTCTGCATTATGATATCGGATATTAATTACCGGG
Organism: Sclerodermus sp. 'alternatusi'; assembly: GCA_037305995.1. Taxonomy (NCBI): domain Eukaryota; kingdom Metazoa; phylum Arthropoda; class Insecta; order Hymenoptera; family Bethylidae; genus Sclerodermus; species Sclerodermus sp. 'alternatusi'. Next base: position 2,604,723 of record CM074548.1, read on the forward strand.
GGTGTGATTAAATCACGAAGCTCTAGTAGAGGCATCCTTTATTGGAAAGAGTAAAGGTTATTCAGGATAGAGAAATATGACGGAGATATTTGAATTTTCTTTATAATGGGGTGTATTTTGTATTCGAGAGCCGTCGCCCTCGCGAAGAAAAGATAAAGTCTGAGGAGCGTTTTCAGCAAACTGGTCCTCCACCCCCTTTCATCTCTCCTGGCCTCGTCATGCTCCTCGAACCCTTATTGGACCATAGGAGATTTCTTACTCTTCTCCACTATTCTCTTCTTCGGCGGATCCCTTCATTCACCACTCTATATGTATAATACGCTGCTTCTACCGGATGCTCTCTTTAAATCCGCTTAAAATAACCATAAAAAGGCCGCGGTACTAAATTAATCACCGAAAAGTTCCCCACAACTCGCGCAACTCTGGCTTTTTCCTGAAAAAAAAAAAAAGAAAGAAAGAAAGAAAAAGCTCGGTGGCAAAGGATTTGGCAGAAAAGCATATGGAAAAATTCATCGTGCTTAAATCCACGTTAAAACGAAACGTCCAGTTAAACGCGGAATTCTTTCAGGCCGATGTTCCTCCCCCACCTCCATGAGAAACGAACGGTGGAGAGTTCAGTTAATTCCACCGCCGGAGATCTTCACTCGTCTCTTTTGCTCGCGTCTCTCTCATTATAAATTGTTGCTTGACTTTTGCTATTTTCTCGAGTATCGAGCGAACGAGCGAATCCTAGAGAGACTCCGCCGTCACAGATTTAAGCGAGAGCGTTTTTCTTCCAGACTGTGAAGCGCGACGATTCTATCGGTCGCTACTTTTAATCAAGCGATATCGCATTTCGCGGTGTATTCGCGCAAACGATTTTCCATCGATTTCTCTCGCGCGCATTTGAGAATTTGTCTACTATTAAGTGCAGGTTACACATCTACGTGGCGTAAGTGACTCTAATATAATTTTCGAAGAATCAGCTGGCGCTTATTTGCATAGTTTTCATTGAGGAGGGGCGTTGGGGAAAACAAGCGTTGCCTAACAAGCTCGCTTTCTCTCTCTCTCTCTCTCTCTGGTCGTCAGTGGAGTAAAATAGTTTTGACCGTATGCGGATTCTCAAAATGGAAAATGGCTCTAAATGTGCCCCAATAGGAGCGTATCACGAGGCGAGCGTGTTTGATGTCGATAAAGTGACGAAGGATCGGATAAAAATGAGGTATTAAAGCGGCGATGGGCAACTGGCGAACGTCGAAGCTGGAACCGACCGTAAAACTGCACAAAACCGGTAAAACGCATTCCTCAGGAGTCCTAAATCCCCGAGGCATTAAGTTTCCTGGTGATGGCTGGGCGAGTTTGGCACCGGTATATAATAGGGATACGATTCGCGATAACCGAGCCTCTCTCCCCGCCCGCCTCGCTCTTTAACCTTTTTTTATTTCGTTTTTCAGTTGAACTTATGTTTCATTTTTCTCTTTTTCTCCACTTTTTCCATTTTCTAATATCAGAGTAGTTTATTACCACGCGGGAGAACCGCGCGTTACGTTACGTTAAGGTAATAGACGATGATGGAACAACGTATATATACCGGTGGAGGGTGGGGAGGGGGGAGGCGTTTTTAGCTTCACCAGGGTAACGGACAAGAATCGTGATAATGCGGTGTACATCCGTTTATCACGGTCCACTTAATGGAAATTCGCGCCGTGTGTACCTATCAATTAATTCGTGTATACTCGTTAAACAGTCGACGCGAGCAGTAACGATCCTCCGTCGGTGCATCCATATTTCGAGAGAGGAGAGACGACGCCATTTCACTCTCCTTGTAACCATTCGTTACTTCGTTTCGCGGATCTCGCCGTAAACGTCGAATGATGCGATAATTATTACCACCTTCTATTTACTCCAACGACCAAAGCACACCGTGAAACGACTGAAACTGGGAGTACAAACTCATTACTCCGTTAATGCAAATTACGTTGAAAATCTAATTTTCTGATGCACGCACGCTTCTCCTCGTCGCTGTATCTTAAAAAAATATACCAGCAGCCAAAGCTCCGCTTTGTTTTCTCAGGAGAAATTGCGTTCACCTTTTGCGAACTCTGTGAAACGCGCGTTCCGCTCTACTTCGTTGTTAAGTTTTCCGGAATTTCTGGCGGTTAATTACAAAGTTCGATATATATTTAAATAAATTGTGGCGGAACGGTATAAAGTTCAACGTAACGAATTGCATCGGAATGACATGCAGAGAGTTGGTTTTCGTTTATTGTTAGGTATTACATTACATTACATTGAAAAAAGTACCCGGCTGTATTAAATTACGAGCTCTTTGATATAATAATTCCAGTGCATAGAATTGTTCCAGTGCTTTCAGCGGAATTTTATCATTTGCCCGGAGCCAGCAGACTTTTCATTTTAATTTACAGGGACCATTTTTGGCGAGCAAACTAACCGCGTGCGTTATACACGCGGCGTGTATTTCTCTGCTTGTGAATACATGTGCATGCATACATGCATACATGCATACATCTCCAGTCGTATCAAGGACTTGAAAAGTTTCTTCGAGGGAAGCTGGGGGAAATTCAAAAACGCCGTCGTCCTCTTTAATGTCGTACGCGCGACTTGCTTTGAAAAGAATAATTAATCAGCCCGAGGGAAGGAAAGTTTAAAAAAGAGTACAATAAAATGTAAATTATATCGCCGTATTATCATATCAATTACAGTACCGCAGGGACATCAAACTAAGGCCATTTTACAAAGACCAAGGAGGAATAACGAAATTTATGCTAATTAACTTTTGCCGGAGCACGAACCAACCGACACTTTGTAAACATTAAGAACTTTCAATCTTTTTCTACATTTTCGAATCGTCCTTCCTTCCTTCCTTCCTCTCCTGGATCACCTATGAAAAGTGACGAGTCGCAATCTGAAGCAGCAATCTAACCGAGGGACTCTCGACCCAGTCTAATTTTCCCCGTGCTAATTTAACCAAAATTTAGTAATCCTCTTGTTACCATTTCAATTTAGGATTACCTGCCTTGAATACCATTAAAGTAAGCCAGCTTGAAACACTATACAGAGTCTATCTTCGTACTAAGGAAAGAGACGCAATTAGCAAGGGCGCGGAGCATGTTCTCGACTCGAATAATCTTTGCATCGAAAATCTACGCAAAATCCAAAAATTCACGGGTGGAAGCTTCTTCCGGAGGAAGGAGACCAGTTTCGAGGGCATTGCGAGGTAACGAATTACCATCGCGATTCTACAGTTCCCTGTATTATCGTTGAGGTGTGTATTTTCGCTGCAGTTTCGTCTCATGCTACGATAAGAATGGAGTGAGAAAATTCCTCGGATAGTTTCTACCTTACCAGCCTCGACCGAATATCCCTGCCCGGGACTTTCGACGATCGATCCAATCGCCTCGTTTTCACACACTCACATACCCATACACATGTATAAATAAATAGAAAGGCAAAGGATATTGGTATTTCGATGCAATCAAAATCCTTGCACTGCTCGATTCTCATCAACTTTCGATTTTTAGGCAAATAAAATGAACAGTTTTTGAAACGCAATCAAACTCCATTTGTACGCGGTAATTAGTGAAAACACAGCTCGATAAAGGGTAAATGCAGTTGCGATGTAATTTCAATTTATTCCCCTAATTGGCGCGCGAGCTAAAATCGAGACAATTATTCGGGGAAATTCGCTATCTTATTCTGTTTCAGCGGCGGCGAATCCGGCCGTAGCGACGACGATTCAACCCGCTTATCCCGAAACTAAGGCATAATAAAGCTTAACGTCATTAACTGACCGTACCTATAACTAGAATGTGAGCAACAACGGTGCAGATAGAATATTAAATGTCCATAGTTCATACCAGTCAACCTCGATATTTATGTGACTTAGCTTTACTAGAATTATTACGCAACTATCAAATCGCTCCAGATATCGCTCGGGTTATAAGCTTTAAAAACCGGCTCACCACATTCCCCCGTATTTATGGAAGGTATCAAAAATATGGACGAATAACGCGAGATTTTTGCGCGAGAGTTTTTATCGGCTCTTCGATCAATCAGCGTGTTAATTTTTGCTAATAGCTTACATCATTTACGAGACCCTAATGAAGTGGAATGTAATTTGCACAGTGTTTGAGGTGGTTCTACCACGATTCTCTCTGACCAATGCTTCCTCCTACGTTGAGGAGAAGCTACTGCAGAAAAGGAGAAGGAGAAGTAAAGAGAGAGGGAACGATGGAAATATATAGATAAATGTATACGTATAGAGAGAGAGAGAGAGAGAGAGAAAGACGAAAGAATATGGGAGGTTCCAATTAATTCTTTTGATCCAAATAGCGCTCCCTCGGTTAATGTTCGATGGTGTCATGACTGGCGGTGCCAGGTAACCCCATATTATGGAGGACCTAGAGAATTCACTGTCTAGTATCGATTGAGCACGATGGGGTTAGAGAAACCCCACTACTCCGTCTGACTTGGCAAACAGCCAACTCCTTTTGCAGACTAAGGTCCTTATGTGTGTTAACCTAAACAAAAACGTGAACCACCCCCAATCTTATCTGATCACTTCGACCAATTCAGTAAATCCAGAACTGAAAACGCAATTATCCCATTTCTCAGAAAGATATCTCTGAAGATGTTCAAAGGATTTTCTTCATATGGCGTGATGAAAAAATATATCCACGGTTAATCACCTCTGTGTGTGATTGGAGTAAGATTGCGGACTCGCAGGGTAAAATCTGCATATCGCATAGCGTGCATTTAGTATCTGAAACGGAACAGGAAAGTGTAAATAGAAACATTCATTTTTTTTTTAATCTACCACGATAATCGTTCTTATTTTACATTCTCAGACGGCGGGCATTAATTAACTTTGCGACGATATAAATCTGCTGAAAGAGGTAATAATTTTTTAAGGGTGAATAAACTCTCCTTTTACGCATGTGGGGAATAAGAATCAGAAGGCGAGGGAGGGACGCAAAAGGAATCTTTAGCACGTTTCTATCGCGCTAAGAGTCGAAAGCTCGGTATGTGTTAACTGGAATGTAAATACGATCGTAAAACATCTTCTACCTTTCACACCGACACATCACTGATTTGCGAAAATCCCTAACGACTACTCCGTGAAAATTGAAGTTTGTACACTTTGCTCCGTATCCTAGTTGGGTTGACTTACGTTGAGAGAGAAGTCAACATTTGCCGAGAATTCAAAAGATACGCCAGTTTCAAGGGTTAATTAAAAAATGGTAGACTGCAAGAGAGAGAGAGAGAGAGAGAGAGAGGGATACAAGTGTTTTTGGGGCACACAATTTTGTCAAGAATTAACCTTCGCTCTTTGGACAGCTGATTTTTGCTTGGAACACGGCCAGAATTATCTTGACTATATTTTATGGAATTCATTGTGAGTAGCCAAGACTTTCGGAAAGAACTGGCATCGAATCTCGTACGTAGTTCAAGTTAGGAATATGCCATTTCCAGCAATACCCTCATTTCCTTTTTGATTCCTGGCTCAGCCACCTTTTTCCTATGATTTAAGTTCGCAGTATAAAACCTAAATGGCGCATTGATGTAAAGAAAGTTTGCATCCTCGTAATATAGGACGTTTCAAAAATGAGAGCGGAAAAAAGAGAACTTGTAAAAAAAACAGGCCAACGAAATATTCAATAAAACGAAAAGTGATAAAGAAATATAATATCCCGGTATTCCTGCACTTTTAAGGAAATGATGCATTTCATTTTAAAAGGTCTTGTATATTGAGTGTGGATCTGCATTCTGTTCCCCCGAGAGATAGAGAGAGAGAGAGAGAGAGAGAGAGAGAGTCTTCGCGTGGAATCAATTTACCTCGAATTGTAGGATACATTAAATCGCAAGGGAGATAACAAAATTATTTAGTCACAAAACATATATTTTTTTCTAGATTTTATTTTCTACACAAACTTGAACTTTGATACATTTCTGAAGAGAGAATTACACAAATATATATATATATATATATATAGTACACGTATATCATACACGTGAGAGCACATATATCTGGAAACCTGCTCTGCAGTATAATAAAAGTGTTCGTCTTTATATTGATGTTTCGAAGCTTCCCCGTAACTTCAAGGACCGGTTGAGGATAATCATCTTTATCAGGTGAATGTCAGCGGCTTGAATAAATGCTCGTAACTTTGAACTAACGCGATCTGAAAGTGACTACCCGAAGAGTGATTTGAATTGTTAAGAAGCATCGTAAAGGAGAACGGCACATGTGAATTTTTCACACTTCAATCTATGCGCGCTTTATACCCGGCGCGACGGCTTTACGAAGCTCGAAGCTCGTTTGAGCATGGAGAAAAAAAAATGAGAGAGAAAGAGAGAGAGAGAGAGAGAGAGAGCCCGTGGATGCAATGCATAAAAAAGGGAGAGGAAGAACTTTATAAAAATAGCTTTTGAATAATGGCGAAGGGTTCGGGCTCGATGGGGGAGGGAGGGGTAACGCGAGACCGGGGAATAATAAAATTCTGTAATTTCCACAGCTACCCCGTAGAGATTTCGTCCCGTTGTCTCGTCACGATAGCACCATCTGTTTCAATAAGTGGATCGAGCACGTTTTTCTCATCGCAGATTTATCTCGGGCCAAGTCGAGCCAAGTTACGCGTTCGATCTCCAAGCGAGAGCGCAGCTCGCTACGTCCAAAATTATAAGTACAAACGGAACTCGCAGGTAAATCCATCCTCGCTCGCCAGGGCTAACCAGCTTGAATGCGAAATTTCAACTTTATGTGGCATGAATCACCAATGCAGCTGCGGCTGCAAGTTTGAATACCGCAGCGCGCATATGGTTTCATTGTGACTAAGCGTCTGCATCCCCGAGAGCAGTTCACTCGGGTTCTTGCGATAGCTCTCTCTCTCTCTCTCTTTCTCTCTCTCTCCGTCTCTCTAGAGATGAATGGCGATTACGAAAAAAGAAAAGAAAAAATATTCGATCTATAACGAGAAGATTTCTTGGCGCTCTTTGGACTCGTAAAAATACTTTTTCTCAGTCCCGCGCGATATTTTGAGGTTCCGGCAGCTTCCGAGAATCGATAGAAAGCAGTTTAATGACTGTCGCAACTACACCAATTTCCCGGGAGAAAAATTCGCTTACGCCAGACATAAAGCAACGTTCGATCGTTTGGCTCGGGGCTATTGCGAGGGAAACGTGCAAAGCCAACCCCCGGCACTGGTTGCGGGGTAGCTGGAAGCGTGCCTTGCACTCGTATCTACGGGGTTCTCGCGTGCACGTTCCTTGCTTCCATTCTCATTTATAGCAACGTCGGATATAACCATGTAACGAAGTTACTGCGTGTAACCGCACATTAGCTGGCTGTGATAACTTATAGAGAAGTTAGGAGAGAATGGACTGTAACGATACATGCATTGTGCAATTGGCCAGGGAATATCTCCAAAGACACGAGACACGATTCTCTCTCTCTTTCTCTCCTTCAACCTTTCAATTACATTAGCAACCTCATTGAAAATAATCGACTCCGGAGTTGAAAAATAATTCACTCTTTCGGGCCATGGAAAATTCACTGACATATTTTCTTACACGTGTCCAGGACACTCGCCGTGGAGAGAAAATTCCCTAATAATTTACGAGAGGAAGAAGCCTTACTACGGCACAGGTAAAAAGTACCGCTGTAAATCAATGTCCTTTCATGATTTATGAATTATCCTAAAGACCGTTGGAGGAAAAACTCCCATTGAGGAAATCAATGAAAAGGTGGTTGTCGCGTGTCGAGTCGTTCTCGCGTGTATTCCTTTTGTTTTCATTAATTTCATTAGTAGCGACGTCGACCGAACAGCGAATAAAAACTAGCGCCGAAACAAGCGTGGAAACGGTTCTTGTAAAATTAACTAAATGATCGTCCGGCTATACACTGCCCCTCTCTCTCCCTCAATCTCTCTGAATCTCTCTCTCTCTCTCTCTCTCTCTCCCCACGTGGAGTTGACGTGGGTAGTCAACCCGTTGTGGCTCTCGACGTATATAAATATAAAAATATCCTGACATTTGCAAAAAGAAATCGGCCTGTTGGAATAATTGTCATGGTTGGTCTAGGTTCTCCAGATCCAAGCGTAGCGCGACTCTTTTTATTTTTCAAGTATAAAAAAGAATGTGCGTAGTCCCCCGGTGGTGATAATTTACGGAGGGCTCTACCCGATAGAATCGGCCGTTGGTAGAAAAGCCGCTAGCTATCGGTCTATCGGCGAAAAAGATACGATCGCCTATAAAGCATTCCGTATAATATGGCATAGTGTGCGGTCCCAGTTGATCCCACCGCATGATTTACGCACCATATCCTGAGGAAAGCTCAAAGCCCATTTTTCCTCGCCTCACGAAAAGCGCACAATTTCAAGACCGCGCCGGCCCTTCTCCGACGCTTCTCACCGAGCAGTCAACGGTAAAAGTAAACGAACGTCCTCCAGCGCTTTCTTTTTACAAATGGCGACTTTAGTATCTCATTCGTGTCACATGATCGAGGATATAAATAACTTTCCAATGAAGCATCGCACACCTGCCGCGCGCTGAAAGGCCGTGGGTTTTCGATGGAAAACAAACCTTGGTGGAAAGAAAAAGGCTTCGGACTAATTACGGAAATTATTTAATAGCCGAGAGTCGTTACATCGAAGAACCCTCTGTGAAATTGTCCAGCTGAGGACCGAGTGCTTATATCCAGGCCGCCAGAAAGCTCTGAATAAATCACCGATATTGTTAACAAAGACGACGCGGGGGGTTAAAAGTATGGAGGAGCAGCGCGACATAATTTCTGCAGCGGAACAGGATTTTCCAGGGATGCGCGCTGCCAATAATTATTCGTTAATGAATTATGCGCATTACGGCTGGAGGATCGTATCGCATCTAATTATTGTTCGAGCAATTGCGAGAGAGAGAGAGAGAGAGAGAAAGACGTTCACGGAGCTTAAGCTCGCTTATTACCAAATGAGCAACAACGCGCGTGACACGGGCTGATGGTCGTCGAACGGGATATAGACACCCCCATTGATTCGCGTTAACTTAGGGCTTCATCAACGTGCATTGATCTAGGATACAAAATGCATTCTCGTTTACGCGCTCTAAGCATCGACCAAGCATAACCGAAGGTCCAACATTAATTTAGATTAGTCGTTGGACTCCCCGCCGGTTAAACTCGTACTCCGCATCATTCTCGAGTCAGATTAAAAACGTTCGTTATATGCAACTTGCACACCACCCATGGTCGATGACTCGAGCAATTTTTACCTTCCGATCAGTTTCCGAGGATTCATCCTCAAGTTTGTTTGCTCGCGTTGATACGAGCCAAGGGATGATTATAATGAAACGTGCTCCCGAAGCTGGATCGATATTCAATCGTGCGAAATGATGCTATTTTTAACACTGCGTATTTCTGAAGGCGATATCCGGTGAAAACCGTGATACGGGTATAGGGATAATTTGGGAAAAGCGGCGATAAGAGGGAAAGAGACAGAGACAGGCTGAGAATGAATTTATCGCGGATCGATTTCTGAATATTGGTGGCAATCCATGAAGAAAGAAAGAGAGAGAGAGAGAGAGAGAGATGATTGGAAATTATGGTATGTAAATGATTGAGGAGATTCTATCAACACAGGAAATACAAGGCGATTTTTTTGCTTCCTAAGGCGGTAGTACACAAGAAATTGGAAATCAATATTTAAATTCATTCTCGAGATGTCGTGACCAGGTTATATTTGCATGCACACTCGAGTACATAAGGATAGCAGAAGACTAAAATAATTCTATGTACTTTCTATCGTAAATTTTATAGTCCAACTAAAGCACAGAGACTTATTCAGATTTTTATGTTTCAAAGGGAGACTCGCTCTCTCTCTCTCTCTCTTCCTCTGTTAAGGGCTTTGGCACTGCTCTAAATTTAGAGATAAGATTGAAACGCTTCCCTGACAAATATTTCTTTACGATTAATCTCACGTGAGTCATTCTCGCTCACGGGGAACTCAATTGAGCGAGTGTAATGCACGGGGTGATTCAGATCGATCCGTAAAAATGTGGTTCGAAGGCTTAATTAGCCCCCTGCCTTTTCGAGTGGAAGACATTGTCGAGTTTGAAATAGCCGGGGCTGACTAAAACCTCCCAATGACTACTGCAGCCATTACTTTGTCGGACTCGCTGGCACGCAACTCTACTGATTGAAACACACAGGATCCGATTTCTACCAAAGCCGAAGTACTGCTTCGGATCCGTCGTGACTGCTGCACAAACATCACCTGATTAGGTCATTTAATTATCGCTGCACGGAAAATGATCGTAAAGGAGGAAGAAAAAAAAGTGGAAATAATCGAATCAATCCAAAAGTGGATCACTGACACCATCTACGAATAAATTAGGAATATTTATTATGCTAAACCGTCAGCAATTTCACGCAAACTAATGAATTGTTGATTAACGAGCAGATGCATTAACTATGAAATTCCCAGGTAAATGTATGAACCACAAGCAATATTCAGTGCAAGTTTAATGCGGTTGAATAATTTTCACTTCAATTTCCATTTGACCGAAAGTTAAAAGTAGATCGTTTAAAAATTTGTTAGGGTCAAAACCCAGGAGATCTTCTTACGGAGAGCGACATTTGCCGAAACAAAAATACTGCCTTTTTTTTCTTTTTTTAGAAAAAAAAAAAAAAAAAAGATTAATTTTTTTTTTTCGCCTTTTTTTAACACAGCATGTTTGTGCGATTGAGCAGCTCAGTATTTTTAACGGACGAGAGGAAAGAATTAACGTTAGCTGATAAAATATTATTTTCATTTCCCAAGTGCGATTTGCATTTTTCCCTTCGAAGCGCGAATTTTGTTTGCATAGCAACAATATTGTATCTCTTGATAAAAATCCCAAGGGAACTTGGTCGCGAGGAGCTACATCTGTTATGCCGTTCTTTATTGGCTCGATAATACGCTTGAAAAGCTAAGTCTGTGCTTCGCTTTTACGGCAGAACTTTTACAATACGACAGATGCAGCAATTCTCTTTGGAAATTTGCTGCTCTTCTCTCCTTTCTTACTTGATGGATTTAATAAATGAACGTCTCTATATTATATATATATAATGAGAGAGAGAGAGAGAGAGAGAGAGAGAGCAAAGGATGAACAGAGAATGAAAGAACAATAGTAGATTTACCTATGGTGTAGGTTGCACCATCAAGCTGAAAGGTGGCACTCTTGCATTTTTTAAATAGCTTCTGGTGAGGATAAGCTGGAGGAGGCGGTGGCGGGGGTGGCCCTTTAGCACTTTGCTTGTTAGGTGTGCTTTTTGTACTCTCACTCATCTTTCAACCCTCAGTACTTTGCTATCACTGAGTCGACACCCCAGGCGAGTATCTCAACGCTCACATTTTACCACCATCAGTCACCACTTTTCACTGCACCATAAATTATTATCTTCATTAAAATATCCTTATTACCACGTACGCATGCATACACGCATACTACGCACGCAACAGCCGCATCAAGTGTAATTAGTAAAGTGAAAATAAACAGCTTCCCTCTCTCTTGGCATTAATTTCCACGCGGTAGTTGTCGAAATGCGGATTGGAGCGTGAACGGGATTGGAGTAAATATTAATTTCATTAGAACAGAGGAGGCTCGGTGTTCTCTCGATGAGAATATTTTTGCCGGATATCGCGGATTAAATTACGCTTGGAGTGATGGTGGTGGTGGTGGTGTAATCGGAAACGAGGCTAGAACGTTTAACGCTCGGCTTAAATAAAAAATAGTGCCGTCTCGCGAAGAGAATTCATTGAATCGATATTGGATATAAAGTCCCCGCATTTTTCACGTCGCAAAGCCAATCGGTGGTGAAAATCTCGTAAAACGCACGACTGACATGTTGTCAGACTGCCGGGGAGAAACTTGTTTCGAGGCCGGGGGACGCTTTCCAAGAGCGGGGAGGAAGCTCGAAGTTTCAAGTTGAAATCCATCGAGGGATTTCTGGCGATTTCTCAGTGGCGAGAGTGCCACTGATTGGAAAATAAAATCTGACGACGATTATGATCGGGCTTCGAAGTCTCGAGGCCATCGTTTCGCTTTTCATATTCTCTCTGTACAGCGGGACTGGAGAGTCGGGGCTGCTGGAAAATTGAAGCTTTGGCCGCCTTCCCTCCATGTACTGGTAAATCGCGCGCGATGGCCTGTCACCGAACGCGCGCGTTCAGCGAAACGTCGCGAAACGCAAATTTCCCGTTCTTGCAATCATCGATCAATCGCGATTACCATGGGGAATAATTGCTTCGCCGTGTATAGAATTCTCCCGATAAATTCCAAATCGGCCGATATTACCCGTACCGCCGCCACAGTCGGCGGCACCCTCTCGCTTTTCATTTTCCTCTCGCATTTCATCTCCCTCTCCCATTTCCCTAATAAGCCATTCCAATTTACAGAAAAATCGCATCTGCCTGAATTCTCGCGAATATTACAACACCTGCTTCGAATTCCAGGGAATCTCCTTTCATCCATCCTTCCTTCCTTCCTCAATTTTTATTGAATCCCCGGTGTTTTCTCTCGCTCAGTTATTACGTGGCAAAAATTACATTTCATTGTTTGAGTCGATTCTGCGCGAAGGGCTTCGAGCTTCGAGCTTCCGGGCTTCGAGCTTCGGGCTTCGGGCTTCGGGCTTCGGGCTTCGGGCTCCGAGCTCCGGGCTCAGGATTCAGGATTCAGGATTCTCAGGGTTCCAGGTTCCAGGCTCCGGATTCCGTCTCGAATTTCCCCGAGATTTTTCCATCCGAGTGATTTTCTAACGAGGCGTCGCCGCGGCATCCTCCCTTCCCCTCGCCGAGATCGAATCTCTGCAAATTGACTCGGTGGATTAAGATTTAGCAATATTATTTCTGAAAACAGGAAGTGGCTCGAACTAATCGATCGCGTGGCCTCCATCGAGGAGAATACGACCGTGGCGCAAAACTCGGCCGATGTATCTTTTCATTTGGAGCACGTTCCCACGTCGAAAGAAAGCGGAAACCCTCTCTGGCAAAAAGGAAGGAGAAAATGAATCTCCGTTAATTTTCGCGTTAGGGACGTCTCGAATAATATTTATTCCACTCAGCGAACTCATTTATGAGGTTCTCGTCGAAGCTATCTCACGTGACTACCGAGGGGGGAGAAAAAGCGGATATTTGATTGAAAGCCTTTTTCAAACGATTCAATCGTGGCGTGTGAAAAGTTTAGAAATCCGGAGTCCGGGTAATAAAGAAAATTTTGCTTCATGCAAAATGGTATTACTGCAAAGTAAAATTTAACGGATGCATGTACGTCGAAGCTCTTATATGCAAGTACGTGACTTTTCGACTGGAATGCATTAAATTGAATTTACTTCCGTGCTTAGAGCGCTGCAAGAACATCGCGTCGACGCGCTCGAGAAAGTTAAGTGCTCCTGGGAGCGAAGTGAATTTTTTTTTCCAAGATAAAGAGGGAACGCACAAAGAGGTGAAGAGAGAGAGAGACTTCTCGCTTTTATTTTCGCGCTTCCGCATCGGCCTCTGCAACCTCCAGAGCCAGCAAATTGCGAATTCGCGTTATCAGCCGCGGGAATCTGTCGTCATCTTGTTCTCGTTTATGCTGAACTAATATCAGCGTGGCCCCATCCCTTGTGCCCAATCCCCCGCTGCCTCTAAATTCAAATATGCCAATTGGAATTATCCTCGCGAATAAGTAAACACGGAAATCCAAGCAGATTAGCGACTGAAAGCTTAATGAATAAACAATAGAAACCAACCTCCCGGCTCCGGCTTTACCGCGATCCCTACCTTATGGATTTGCATTGGAAATTTTCGAGTGGACGTGCTCGAAAAGATGAGAGAAACTTTCCAATACTTTCCGATGCATCGAGGACCCTTGTACCTTTTTTTCAAAGGCGTTCAAAAAAGAATTACAACGCTGCGATTCACGGAGTACGGTTCCCCGATGGTGAAAACGCTTAATGAAGTAAAAAAAGAAAAAAAAAAAAAAAAAAAAAAAATGAAAGAAAGAAAAAGAAATCGATTGTTCAGAGAGTGAATCGTGCGAGAGAAACTCATTATGGACGATTGATTCAAGAAAACGTGATTCCTGGGAGCAGAAAACGATATATCCGCATTTCAGCTGTGAGCTCGTTACGTAATAAGCTTTATATATGAAATTATCGATGCTCCAGTAAATAAACACTTGTACATTACAGGGAAGATATTTACTTTCACCCTCACTGAGATTAATTTTTACTCTTTTTTTTTCGATATTAAATAGCCAACGCACAAGCCTGTAAGATAAAAAAGAATAAAAAATTGATAGATACTTGAACTTGGCGTAATCACGCGTCACGCTGACGAATTAAAGTTAACATTGCACTTTTGGATAAAGCAGAAATCGCAATTCAAACTATTCGTGTCATATCATCGATCGATGCATCTCCCAATTCTTTGATGCATTTATGCATTTTTCATATTCTTCCTGAAACAACGATTAGCATCCGTATCTCGCGTGTGGATCTTAAGGAATATTTAGAATAAAGTTATAACTTTTGTGCGAAGGATCGTGCACCGTGTTGTTGTTACACATCACACATTATTATACGGTTGACGTGGATGGTGGAAAGAGGTCATCGAAGAACTTGGATTCGCACAGAATTTACTCCACGTCGCGTTGAACTGGTGGAAAAATTTCATGAGAAGAGAAGTCACGACCGCGATGTTTTTCGCGGAAGGATCGGAGTGACGGAAGCTCGGCGGAACTTCTTGCCAGACGATACGCGACTCCACGTGTCTTAGCTGACGGTGCGACTCGAAAGCTCAAAAGCTCGGCAACCACAGCCGCGCAAGCGTGCACCAGGGAGTAGCTACATGGAATCCAATCCGCAAAACTTGTAGCGGCCTGGCGTGGAAAAGCTTCAACCCCTCGGGAACCCCCCTACGATCGCTGACCAAAAACAGACTGACCCTTTTCTTCCATCCTTCCTCCTCCTTCTGTACTTTTTCCCTTTTCACCCACATCCCTCTCTCTTCTCACTTGACATTTTGATTCTACGATCGCTCTTCTATTTCGAAATTTTGACTCGATCGAGAAAAATTGGGAAAACAGTCGTGTCTCTATTGGTTAATGCTCCAATTAAGAAAAGAAGAGGTTATTGCAGTTATGAAGCTAAATGAGTAGGAAAGTCAGACAGAATGTATGCAAATTTCGAAGTGGTTAAAAGTATCAAGACCTCCGTCGTCCCCTCCTCTCTGGATGAATATTCTTTGCAAGTTTTAAAGAGAACCGGATACCCTTTGTGAGCTTAATCTCGCAGTGGCCGGAATAATCCAAGTGGCAGCTTGTTCTCGTGTGTTTGTAGTGAAGTTTTTCTTTTAAAATAATACGAGTCTTTTTCTCCTCATGCAAGTTTGCATGAGTTTAAATCGTAAGAGCTATGACCCTTTTATTTTACTGTGTTGCATAATACTGCCATTATCGGTGAAGTAGAAAAATCTTTACCCTACAGATATTCAAAGAAAAAAATCGCAAAAAAAAAAAACAATACACCTACCTCCGCAGCGTTGAATCTAAGAAATTATGGAGTATCTGTCTCTCTGTGTGTGCGTGTACATAAATTATGCATATTATCGAGGATGAATTATTCGGAAGTCTCGCTCTTCTCCCTAATATCTGAATTCTATCGGTAACAAAATGCACTTTTCCTAATAAATTCTGCATAGAAGAATCTGCGTATAAAAATATGATAATAAATCCACAGGAAAAATATTCGAAGAAAAATATGATTTTTAATGTATTCGGGATAGATTCTAAGAGATGTGTAAGACTGCATATATAAAATATATTATATTCCGGATGTTTCCCGAAGCATATAGAATGAATGTAAGCATCGCAGCTATAATTCATGAATAAATCATCGATCCATCGTCTCCTGCCTTATAACAACATTTAGCTTATCTGCCATCTTCTTTATCGATCTCTCTTACCTCACCATAAATAGGCCTAGCAAGCTTTCACAGGGATTTGTAGTAAAATTTCACTGGATCTTGGTGGAGGATTATTAAATAATGAGGAAAAGCAAAAGTTTTTCGACGATGTATTAGGTAATGCGCTGTACTTACTGTATCAAGGGCAGGAATGGAAAAAGGGGCGAGCTGATAGGGTGGAAGAGCCTCTAAGAGCAGTCGAGCGTACTTCTCACAGCTCAGGGAACACCGTGTTCCTTATAAAACGTCGAGAGGCATAGTTGGACACTTTAGAGTCTCTCGTAAAAATGACACCACCCTCTAATTTAATAAAATTTAATGGCGCTCCACGGCGCACCATACTCCAACCTCGATTCCCATGGGTTTCGGAAAATAACGGTATCTCTCAGTAGGTTCGTTACCAGACAAGATTTATGAAAGCGAATCCGTCTTTTTGGTGCACTATCGAAGGAAGCGAAGTAAAAAAGAGGAAAGTTGTTTTTTTTTTTTCGAGGGAAATTGCAAATTGTGGATTTCCCTCCTACAACGGGAATACGGCAGATTTCCTTGTTGAGGAAACGAGAGATTTTATTCCATCGCCCTGTCGCCATCCCCTCCTTCCCGGACAGAGGTATTGTTTGAAAAACATACGTTTTTCCAGACAGAGGATTTGAGAAAGAAGACACGATACCCGGAACGATCCAATTTGACACGACGACAGCCCGTGGAAGCTTTTACCAGGATTTACAAAACATTTCACGAGACTCTTCGATCGATCCCATGAATTTTGATAAAACACTCGAATATTCATCGAGCTCCCTGGAGCATTTAATTGACCCGGAGTTCCCGCACGATTGAATCGCAGATCGCTTGAAAATGTAATAACAGACGGAAAAGTTTTGCGAAAGTACTCCGCGCGCCGCGGTGATAAGTTAAAGTTTCTTCGTGCGGGGTTGAAGAAGAAGAAGAAGAAGAAGAAGTCGGAAACCCTGGAATGTTTCCTGATGAAAAGCTTACTTAGTTCTTGTAGAGAGAGAGAGAGAGAGAGAGAGAGAGCGGAGAGTGGAATCGAAGTGAGCAAGTTCCGTTCCTCGAGAGGAGTTTTCCCGGGTTCAAGTGGAAAGTATCCCCGGAGTTTAATTAGGCCTCTATATTTAGGCGATTAATCAGTAGTGAGTTTGTGAAAATCAAAAGTACAGGGTGAACGAGCAGAGGAGAGAAGCAGTAGTGGTGGCGGTGGTGGCGGCGGTGATCTACACCACTGCGTCTAGTAGTATAGAGAGAAATTGTGAGAGCCGTGAGAGGTGTAGTAGGTAGTAGTGATGTAGGTCCATCGGCAGTTGGCGTGAAATTACGAGGACAGAGGGGGCCCGTACGGAATGAACGAGTGTCCCTGTTGCGGTGGAGAGTGTCGGGGCTATAGCAGGAGGGCTGCGGCAGAGTCACCCAACCTCCTGGGCGTAATTTAATTCAAGGGTCGGATGAGCAAAGACAGATATAGGTGCAGCACCGCCACTAACGTAGGGGACGGAATCTCTGAAGTCGCTCCGGAGAAGTGTAAGGAGGGTGTGCATTAAGTGACCGCCGCCGCGCGACGCCCAAGAGAAAAAGAAAAAGCCAAAGCCAAAGCCAAAGCCAAAGCCAACGACGACGACGACGTCAGAGAGATCGCAACAAGATACAGCGACGGAAAGGAAAAAGCTCGGAAGGTCGAGGGGAGAAAAACATTTTGACCATTTGCCCCTTCGCAGTATCGCCAAATGATTTCCTACGAGATTATTCCTATTTGCCACAATTGCAGATTTGCCTGTTTCTCTCGAGTGACCTTGGAGAGGTCAGGCGCTTCATCCATTTTCCATTCCCTCCTCTCCTATCTCGCTTTTTCCCACAGTTCTAGGATGAAGATGTTTGGGGAGAGAGCGAGAGAGAAAGAGGGGATCCGATGAGTTATGCCCAGAAGCAGTGGTCGAAGTTCTTCCGCTCATCATTTTCCTTATCACCTATCGGCGGGGGTCACCGGGCGCCCATAGCTTTTAGTGGATCGGCCAAAAATCGATGGCAATGCTTCCTCGGGGATCAAACGTAAATAAACTGCAGGGGAAGTATACGTTTCCTCGAAGTTTTCCGACAGTGATTCATCGGACGACACGCGATACGATGACACACGAGGACGGGGATGAGTTTGTGATTAGATTTCGCGACGATCGCGCTCCAGGTTCATCCGCGAGCAAGCGCGAGATTCGCGGTTCACGGGTCACGGGTCACGGGTCACGGGTCACGAGAATTGACAGAAGGGGCGTGGTTGCATCACGGATTAACTGCGTGTTCCCGAAACGTCTGTCTCCCTGCCAAGATCCAGCGGGGAAAGCAACGCGCGCTAATTCATTCCACTTCGGAAGGTTTCCGGCTAACTCTGGAAACTCTCCCCCATGAGAAAATATTAGAGGAAAATTTAGCGAGAGAAACCATTATTGCCCATAGTTTTCGAATGGAATGCCCGTCGCGTGGATCCTCTCTCTCTCCATCGACTTTCATTGACTTTCATCGACTTTCATCCACTTTCATCCACTTCTCTCTCTCTCTCTCTCTCCACCTCCTTCCCCATTGATGAAGTAGGAAATTGTTCCAGCGGAGGAAAGTCCATAAGTTATGGCAATACTCTCGGGGTAAGCAGCAATGCCACGGCCCGTTACGGACTCTATAGCTATAGATTTGTCATCGATGCGCACACACCGAGGAGAGGGGTTGATATTCAGCGCAAATGCGCGGAATGTCGATGGCCATCGGGTTTTGTGCCGGAGGAATATAAAATAAAGGCCAGAGAGAGGATCTTTATGTATATCCGGCGCATGTCTCTATCTTGTCAGGTGTCAAAAATCGATAAGCCCTCCCGTCAATAATCAACTGTGTGCCGTTCCGCCAACTAGAACTCGTTTTCCCTCCTCTTCTTTTTGTCGGGTTTTTCTCTTTTTTTCTTTTTCTTTTTTTCTCAATCCTCTTTGCCGTGTGTTACATTCTTGGCAGCGCCGAGACACCACCACCACCACTCCCTCTCTCTCTCTCTCTCTCTCTCTCTCTGGTCACACGCGTGTCTTATACTCGGCACATTTATTACCTTCGCGCGAGACACCACGACGACGGCATCAGGAATCATAAACGCGCGCGAAACACGACGCATCGCCTCTAGTTTAAAGCGAGCTCTTTAAAATTGAAATACGAAGAGATACACGGGGGACTCTCGTTATTCATTCTCGCCGACCGTGCGAGGGTGGAATTGAGAAACGACTAATGAAATCTCGACGCTTCTTACCACACGGCGCATCCACCAAATCTGTGTCCTCTCGACCTTTTTGCGTGCGTGCGTGCGCGTGGTGCACGTCGCTGCAATTCTGGCGGTGCAATCGTAAAGTTGCGGGACGCAGATGTTCCCGGTAACGATGGAAAATGACCTGATTTCGATCACGATTTAAACTCTTCCGGTTCGATGGAGAATTGCAGCAGTTATATTCCGTGGTCCTGTTTCAATCGGTGGAGCGTATTATTGCCTGTTGAACGAAATTCGCGCGTTTTATGGGAGCGGATCGATGAGAATTGTGGAAAATTGTGGAAAATTGTCGAAAATTCGGAGTGGTCTTTCGGCGAGATGATTTCCCGGTTGTCGTCATTCGCGCCAGCTCTCGGGAGAGGGGCAGGATTTGTAATTTATGCCGAATTAGCCGGAACTGTCAAAGGCAGGAGGAAAAAGAGGTCCGGTAACAATGCGTAGGGTGAAAGCGGCACTCTGACGCACTCTCCTGTCAAATGTCAAAGGATGAGTTCGAGTCTCTGTGTTTTTCATCGACAAACCCCCCATCGTCCCCCGTTGAGCCTTTACACCCTTTTCTTAAACACCTCGGCATCCGCTCGCACTTTCCACGCATGGAACTCGAGAGTTTCTCCATAAATGCGAGAAGATGACTTTGCTCTCTCTCTCTCTCTCTCTCTCTGTCATTACTCCTCTATAATGCTGGATTTCTAGAAATTAAATTGCAGCAGCCGCAACTCGAAGCAAAATAATGGAATTGTTTAATGGACCGTTCGAAGATCGGTGAGTTGCGTGGGTGTCCAACGGGTGATGCATTTCTCAGGAAGTACATCCCCTCGAAGTATGGCGTCTGTACGTACGTGTGTATCCCGTATTCATGCATGAGTGAGCTCGTAAGAGGTGGTAGAGTCGTCCCAAGAATCTGATTATTGCAGCCTTGGTTATGTCAAGGCTTACAACTACGAAACTCCTGCTGACTCGAATACTTGAAAATTTTATCGCGAAGACGAGATCTGGCTTTTATTAAAATTTTTCCTTCCCTCATTGTGTGTGTGTGTGTGTGGTGTGCACGCGCGCCCGCGCGCTCTCCTCTACGTGTATCGGTGTTGCTTCGCGTCGTCGATTCTCTCTTCCCTCGTCGAACTCGATTCAGCTCTCGGGCTTGCAAACTTCCCTTTTTCCTTTTTGCCTTATCTACTCCTGCTCTTGCACTCCCGCTCTTTTTAGCTGCTTAATAGATAAATGAAGCTCCTTTGTAAATATAACATTTTTTCACCCAAGCCTTATCAAGTTTTTTAATTAAAATTTTGTCAAGTTCGATATTCCCGTAGGACTGCCTATGCCCGCCTGCCTGCCGAACGAACGTAGAAATTTTTGAAGGTACGATTCGTGGTTTTTATTTGGTTCGAGGCATATCTCGCTATCGGTAGGATTATTTCAGTAACTTATCTTACCAGAAGTTTACCAGAAGAAATGCGAAGCTCTTTACACGGCAGAGGGTAATTTACCGACATGAGCTACAAGGCTGAAAGCTCTCTTCGGGATTGAAAGCTTCAAAGGCTTACTGGCGCCAGCTAGGCTACGAGAATTGAAAGCAATAAGAAGATTATTGATTTCTAAATAATAAATAGAGATGCATTGATAATAATTATACGGCCATTTTATTAATACCCCCAGCCTGGAAACAATTCATTATATTAACCGCAAATGTGGGATGAATGATATAGTTGGATGCTTTCTATTATTGTCTCGTTAAAATGGACCATTTGCGGGGGCGAATGCTGACAGGAACAAATATCATGCCGGCGAGTGTTGGCAGAAAAATCCCCTGTTTTTCGTGAGTCAGTACAATGAGAGAGCAAAGTTGAAGGAGATTCCCAAGTAAAAGCATCTCGAGCAACTTCCGCCCGGACACTTGGAGCAAAGGCGCAAATTTTACATATTTGCATGTGTCGCTTAGGGAAATTTCATTGGAAGAACGATGTTGTCAACCGAGGTGGAACTTCAGGATGAAACTCGATAGATTAAGTGAAGTTCGCGCAACTATGCGAGTCTATCGAAGACGTGAGTGAAATGTATCAATCGTCGATCCCAAAAGGGTGGAGAGACGGAAGAAGCGTGGCGGCACAAAAGGAAATAAGCTCCCTTTTTTTTCTTGAAAATGATTAATACCAAGAGCAAAGAAGTTCTCTCTCGATCGAATAAATGTCTCGAGCCGAAAAACTCTTCGAATGGCGTGGACCGAATTTTTTTGTAAATAATGAAGAAAGCAGCGAGGACCCATCTCGGGGAAGCACCTCTAACCCAGATTCTTGAATGGGAAGCTGACGGGTTTAGCTAGGCTAGCTAGAGCTTCGAGATAAGCTCTTTTGCAAAGAATGCAGATTACCGACTGATAGATACGCTACCGCTGTAACGATCCAACTTTCGACAAAATAAAATGTAAAAAGGCTACCGGGAAAGTTTCTCGTGTAAAATGTTCATATTTCGTCGTGCGAAAAGGGAGCTTTTCGCCCGAAAAGGAGCCCCCGACACCTCGTATCTCACTGGCGTAATATGTCCAAAACACCGGAATATGTAAAACGGGACAGAGCAATTCGTAAGGCCGTACATCGTTTTCGGATCTTCGACACACACGCACACCACAATGCATAACTTGTCCGGTGAGTTTCGCAGTTTTATGACCGAGCGGACCCGTGTACCACACATACGTATATACAAGATATATTTCACGAAGATGAAATTTATAGGACTCACCTGCCTCGACAGGGGCCAATAAAAATATAGTCGAACTACTTTTCTCTCTCGTGCAGACGGCTACGAGAAAAGTTTTGGTAAACCTCGCGCGAACAATCTAGAAATAGCAATTTCAACTTGAGAATAGGCCACGATTCCAGAAGCCTTGAAGCGCGCAAGGGTCCATTGTCAAAGGATGAAGTATTAGCGATCCTATTATCAAATTCAACAAGCCTAATACTCAATAACGCCAAGCTGCTCCGATTTCGACATGGAGGAGATACGGGGATTAGAATAACTAATAGTGGTTCACGGTTCGGTAAGCTTTTGGCGGTAGGCAAAAGTATACGACGGTAGGGAACATATATCTGGTAAGTTTAGTCGGCGAGGTAATGACAGAAAACATCGTGCAGCTCGAATAACTTGACTCGGCTATCAAGCTGATACATTTAAGATCGTCTCGCGTTAGACAAGAACTCTCGCCTCTCGCCTCTCGCCTCTCGGTACATGACGAAGTAAAAAAAAAGAAAAAAAAGAACTAGGTCTTGACTTTTTAACAAGATCGTCCGCCGCGCCATCGAAGAATCCGTCCCAGGGTTCTTTGGCCAAACCTTTTCAGCGGACCCTTTGCCAAAACCTGTTGCTCAGCTTTTTGCCAGGCTAATTCATTCGGATTTTCTTGTTCCGCGCTTTGAAATTTGGGAGTTGTCGGAACTAAATTAGCTTCGTTTCGTCGTGTTCATGAATGTCGAGTGAGAAATTTAGGAAAGACCAGCAACGACGGCGGCGGCGGCGGCGGCAACTCCCAGAGTGGTAGAAAACAGGCGGATAGAGCAAAAGTTAATGAAACACAATTATCGCTCGTGCATTAGCGCGGATTGCACATAGCGGAGGATCCCTTGGTCGTTAAGTGGAAACAAACTACAGCAGTGCGCGGTGCGTAAATACTAATTTCCCGACTATTTGCGAAGGCTGCTCAGATATTAACATTAACGATATTTACAGCTCGGTATCGAGCCATTGAACGAATAATATGTAATCCAATCGTGCCAGCCGCAGCGATGTTTACTGGCAATTTTTGCCGCCATTCCGCGTACGAGGCGCAATCGATATCGGGGTGCTTTCGAGCAAAAATGCAGAGCCTAAACGCGGAGAAACCGTGGAAAAGGCGAGAGCCACGCGCGAAGCTGGATAGACCGAAAATGGGAGAAAAAAGAGAGCGAGCGCGAGGCGAGTGCGAAGGTTGCTCGGTGAATGATGTTTAACCCAGATCGAATTCCCACCAATCAATACATGCATAAACGGTAGCGTTGGTGTAGCGGAGCAAGAGCGATTTGGCAATTGCCCAGGAGTTCCGCGATGCGGAAAGAGAAGCTGTTTTTGAAAATTGATAGTTCGGGGTTAATCGACGACGAGTCGACGAGTCGACGAGCGCCGCGACGTTAGCACTGTGTTATCGGGGGCTAGAAATTACTCGAGGAGAATAAGAGGAAGAGGGAGATCCTTCAGTCGAGCGTAAACCGCTTTGTCTCGTCGCCATAAAATGCTCAATGAAAGTGGCTGAGATCGGTGAAAGATGTCCATGAGCGATGCACAACTTCGACTACTGTACTCTCGGCTCTGAAATGCAACGAGTAATCCAATAACAATGTAAGAATGAAGCCATGATTTTTAAGAGGCTTAGCCGAAGCTCGAAAGTGCTTCCATCTCAATAATCTTTGCGCACGTGTCATTTTCATTCATGGAAATTTCGTTGAAAACCTCCTCTATTTCTCCGGTATTTCGCGAGGGCTGAAAAATGGATTAATGCGCTAATGGAAAGGAGCGGATGCAAAATTTCTCTCTTTGAGAGAGAGAGCTCTCGGAGAGATACGATCGATCGATGGGTAGTACACCGTATCCACTCTTATCCACTATTTTCTTCGACTTTCTCGCGGTTTCTTCGAATAGAATCGCTTCGATTCGTTCTTTCGAATCCTCGTGAATCAACTCCGAGACCAGCAACGAGTTTTGTTCCCAATTTCAGCGAGTCGTCTACAACGTTAGAGACAATGGGTTTGGGCTTATCGACTGGTGCTAAAAGCGCTGACTATCCGATAATCTTCCGGGCCTCCTCCGGAACTCTGCACCCTCCCTCGCTACACCCCTCTTTTAACTCCCATCTAATCTGCAAGTCTGAAATCTCCGTGAACTCGACACCAGCTACCTCGACAATTTCTAAATGAAAAGATTTAAATTCCATTCACACCTACTCATGAATTTCGGATGTAGCCCCGAATAAAATGTTTCTGGGGAACATTCGCTATCCAAATACGGGCAAACTAATTACTTGAGTGGAGAAAAGAAGGAAGAGTGTGAGAGAGAGAGAGAGAAAAGGGAGAAACATTAGAGATTTGTCGAAGACTAATTATTTATTCAGCGATATTATGGCGGATGTCTTGAGGAGCCATTAAATTGAATACAGGTAGATAAAGTAACCCCATTATGGGGCAAGCAGCTAGGGACAGCTGGAATTGAGTGGACAGATTAATTAAATATCAAGGGAGGATATATCACCTGCAAAATCTTAGCTATTCTCCAGCCACACCACACCTTCCTTCTCTCTCTCTCTCTCTCTCTCCTTTTCTCTTTCTCTTTCTCTCTATATTTCTCTACTTTTCTCTTTTGGTACTACCACCACCACCATCTTACTCCTTCCGTCTCCATCCTATTGCACAACAGAGCCATTGATATGAGTAACGCAGTTTACTACTTCAATCCACGGTATTGATACTTTTCGATGTGCTTGGAGACAAGAGGAGAGTATGTCGATCGAAGGAAACCGCTAAGAAGTAAAGTTGGCGAAGAAAAGAAGGTCATCCACCAAATGGCGGCTGGTGCAACACGTTCAGTAATATTTTAAATTGAGCTTCTCGCCGGAGATGTTCGATACTTTAAAGTAGTCGGTTTCCTTTCGGAATAAAGTCACGTGAGAGAGTGCAGAGCCTTTGCTCAATTACGACAATTCGCGTGAGATTTATGAATAAAAATGAAGCACGCGACACCCGCCGGTGGTACACGTATGGATGTACAGAAGATGTAGCTTTCTCGCTCTCGCTCTCTATTTGTTTTCGTTAGTCGCATCAAGACAATTCTTAAGAGTCCGAGTAAGTTTTCGAATGCGAAACGAATATAAATTTTCCAAGAGCGACATTCATGAATTTTCATCGGCCCTCCCATCCCCCAACCACTCTCCCTTCTTTTCTCGACAACACACTTTTTAGCCGAAGAGATTGAAAATCCAGAAGTGGCTGAAAATCGAAAGAGGCCACGAAAGACATCCCTGTATTGAATTTCCACGATACTTTCTTTTCATTTCGAGATTCTTTTATTTGATTTTGCCCGTGAAACCAGAGATATCAGTCAAGTAAACTATTTCGGGCAGGTCGAGAATCGGCAGGGGAGTGGAACGTAATTATTTTATTTTAGACCCACGCCGTCCTGTAGAAAAGAAATATATAGATCCCCTAACCGGCGGCGGTGGAGAGACGTTATTTGTGGTAGATCTCGCATTAAGTTTTTAGTAATTAAGTTGCTTCGGGTTTTACTTGGGACACTTGGACGAAAGCGGAGCCTCTCGACGTATCGGAAATAAACTCTCCTCAAAGAGAGAGAGAGAGAGGGAGGCTATGCCGGAAAAAGTTTTCCCACGAGGAATTAAAAAGGGAACTGCAGGCAATGACGCTATTGCGGAATGAGAAATTATTCCCCGCTAAGAAAAAAATGATTTTCCGTCAAGCACCTGTAGAAAAATATAATCTCGCGGAATTGCAATTTTTCTCTCCGATATACATGAACCTTTTTGCCGCTAGAGTCCTCAAAGTATATTTAACCGTATTAAGCGCGTTTAGCTGCAGAGCGCGACATTTCGTAAAAATCTCTTTTCTTTTCGAGTATTACAAAATTTTTCATTTTAATCACGGCGACTCCAATATTTCCTTCCTCTCTCCTCGTCGCTTATTTGCTTTGCATTTGTCGTACTTTTTTTTTTTTTTTTTTTTAGGCGGAGACTCGATAATGTTATACGGCTAGAGAGAACCTCTTACCTTGAGCATGCCTATCCTTGTCCATTTCCACACGAGAGAGACCAATGCGAGAACACTTCCTTTCCCCGGGATCACTGCATCTCGTACTTCCGGTCTTTGGCTTGGCTATTCTCACACACCGAATTCAACGGAACGTCACATCACCGTCGAACGAGAGAGTCTTGAAAAAGGGGAATTGTTTTAATGGAGAAAAAGCAGAATGCTTTTCTCCGGATTGGAGAGAGCGAACGAGAGGAACTTACTTATAAATGTTTCATCGCCGCTACTTCGTATCATTCATATGGAATCTCACGAAATCTCTCCTGACAAATGAATAACGAGAGTTGGCAGAATGTAATAAGCTGAACACCGGAGTTCAATTGGAGAGAGCTCTCTCTCTCTCTCCCTCGCTCGCCAAGGTACTATATGCAGCAGCGATCGCTCTACGATTTCGTACAAAACCGCGTAAGCATTTCTGGAATCTACCGAAATATATTTCATCGTTATTATATAATTCTCGAATAAATCTGACCGAACGCTTAATAAACGGCATGGTCAAAGCGTCTCGATCCTTTGAGCTCGCTAATTGCCACCAAATGCCATTTTTCATCCCCCCTACATCTACCACCGCTCATTTACCATCCCCTGCGCGGTTCGGAAAAACTCCAAATGTCAGCGGATCTCTTCGAGGCTGTACGGGGCGGTCAATTGCACGAAATGAAGAAACCACATTAGACCATCGCTAATGAGAAATCGAGGGTCAGTCATTAAACGCAACTTCGAAGCAGCGAATTTTTACGAAATTTCATCATAAAGTATATCATTAGAGAGATAAAGAGAGAGAGAGAGAGAGAGAGAGAGAAAGAAATAGAGAGAGAGAGAGAGAAATAGAGAAATAAAAAGAGAGAGAAACGCGCGAAATGCCCGTTTGCATTATGGATTTCTTGGATTTTAATTCCAGGCTAAATAATTCAGTATCCGGTGACGCCGGTCGGACAAATTCAGGACTAAATGTTTGAAATGGCTTAGCGTGTAAAATCCAAACGCAGAATTGCAAGGTTCTCGCGATTCAGTTGAAATAAATAACGCGGGATAATTTGGAGCACACCCAAAGCCACTGTGGAGTGCGAAAGAATCGTGTGTCTTTGGATCGTGGAGACACTCTATACTCCACTCCGCGTTTCTCGTCGTCATCGTCGAATTTTAATCCTCGTTGCCGGGATCACGATTGCGATCGCTAACGCGTGACACGCCAGCCACTTTAATTTCAACGATGCACCGGATCGTTGACGCATTCGTGACATAACGTAGAACCCGCCCGAGCGATGTGTGACGTTGGTCGGTTCATGCACCGTTTCCCGTCCGTGAATTTCCAATTCCACATTACGTGCCCCGCGTGCCCCCCGAGACCCCCGCGACTTCATCCCTCGAGCTGGCCGAATTCCTCGGACTTCCGCTTTCTCGAGTCCCCTCTCGCTCATGTCGAGTAAAATTCAATTTTTAACTCGCCGCGTTCCGGCTCGCTGGCTCTTCTCGTCGTGCTTTATCGCAATTAATCGTTAAACCTATGCTTTTTGATAAATGATCTTATTTTTTCAATTAATCACTCGGACGACTTAATCTAGGGTGTTGTTTCTTCATTTGCTTAATTGAACCGACTTGACGCCGACGACTCGCTCATTTGATTAATGACTTTATTTATGTTTTCCGTCAGTTCGC
Organism: Sclerodermus sp. 'alternatusi'; assembly: GCA_037305995.1. Classification (NCBI taxonomy): domain Eukaryota; kingdom Metazoa; phylum Arthropoda; class Insecta; order Hymenoptera; family Bethylidae; genus Sclerodermus; species Sclerodermus sp. 'alternatusi'. Next base: position 2,632,499 of record CM074548.1, read on the forward strand.
GTCGATTCTCTACCGCCGTGTTCACTTAATTAGATTGACTCGCGAGAAAAAAGCTCGCGATAGTTTGGAGCATCGGCAGGTGTCGTCGTCACTCGACGGGCGATTGATATTCAAGTGGAATTCGTGCGTGCGCGCGCGTTAATCTATCAGCGCGACATCAATATCTTTTTGGTACCACCATTAAAATTTCACTAACCAATCGACACCACCGAAGAACGTATATCCATTTATCGTGCACCAAACGCATACATCTGTGCTTACACGGGAGCTTTCAAGCACGAAATCCGCACATGCAGCAGCTGGAAATGCTGACATGCCGATATTAACGGCAAACCGAACAAATTCAGCTCCTAATCAGACCAGAAATTTACTTGGAGATTTCGATAGCTCGAAAATTCTAGTGAAATTTTTCGCCCGCTTTTCGGGGCGACGCGTGTATTTAGTTAGTTATTGGTGCCAAGCAAACTCGGGCATCGATTGGAACTCGCAAAGTTAAATTGACACGCTGGAAATTCAAATGGCGAACCGCGAAGGGATGCAAAACTAGTGGTGAGATGTAATGGGATGCCAAAGTGCATAGCGTTGTATGTCTGGCAGCTGATCAATTGGTAATGAATAATATGTAGGGTGATGCGATGATGCTTTTTATTGAAACAATGACAAAGATGGGGCTGTTTTTTTCTGGGTTTTTTTTTCTCTCTTCTCTTTTTTAATAAAAAGGAAATAAAGAGCAGGATGGAGAGAAGTGGCAAGGGGATGAATAATTTTCCCCCGCTGAGCATGGATTTGTTTCAAAAATCGTGACGATGGTAACCATGATGAAAGTGCTTGTTTGAATAATAGTTTCATTTAAACGAAAAGCATCGAGTCGGTGAGAGAGAGAGAGAGAGAGAAAGAGGGTGGGAGGTAGATAGAGAGAGGAAGAGTAATAAAAAAAAGCTCGATCAATCAATAGAAAATTTTTTTTGCAACAAAAAAGTTACACAGAATATTTTTATCAAATATTTCAAAGCAAAATGTTATGAAAAAGAATGAAATTAAACTAAGAGCACACGATGACTCGATAAAGCACAAACTGATAACCGGTCCAATTAACGATCAACAAATTTTTATATGAAAACTAATAATAGAACCGAGGAATTCAATTAGCAATAGATAATTTCTGCCATCGCGCAGAAAAGATTAATGATCCGGAGAGAAGGGCAATTATGCGGAGCTCGTTTTATCCCGGGCACTCGAGCTGTGTTGATTGAAAAATTTTCTTATGAAATGGAATAAGAAAGAGAGAAAGGGAGAGAGAGAGAGGAGGAGAGCGCAAAGATAAGGGGGTAAAGAATAAAGTTGTAACTCCGACACTTCAGTCAGTAAGAGGAGAATGGAAGTAGCATTGCTTATCAAGTAGAATCAAGTAACGAGGGCAGGGAGAGACAATCGTGCCATGCACTTTTCAGTGAGAACTTTTTCTCGCGTCAAATATATTTGTGTGAGCGATGGAAACTGAGAGCGGCAACTTGCATGGGAGTGAGGGGGGAGGAAAGAAGGAAAGGAAGGAGGAAGGAGGAAAAAAGAGAAGAAAGGTCCAGGGGTGAGCGCTGAGATGCGAAATGGGCAAAAAGGGGACGATGAGATGAGAGGAGGGAAGGTTTGTGAATAAACGCGCACGTTTCAAAGACTTGTTCCTCTGAGCGAAAGAGAGATATATATAGAGAGAGAGAATGGAAGAGAGAAAGAGAGAGAGGAGAGAGAAAGCCCGCGGACGAGGTGCGCGTTGGCAAACAGGCGGTGAGCTACTGCCGGCGGTTCGTAGAAGGTTCGCCGACACGCTGGACCCGCGAAAATTCCACTGTGCGTGCGCAAGTCGCGTGCTCCCTCAACGCGAGAACTCTCTCTTTTCTACTCTTTTCTCCTCTCCTCTCCTCTCCTCTTCTTTCCGCCACTCTACTCCATACTTACTCCCCTGCCTTCCATTAATTATTTTCCATTTAGTTTTATCATCATTTATTTTTCTTCAACTTCATTCACCCTAAACTTTCCTTCGGTTGTTAGATTTCACTTCTTCTCTTTTATTAATTTTCGGCTTTACTCCATTTTTTTCCTCTTTTTTTCTTCACTATCATTTCCTCCCGCTTTCTCCTTCTCCTCCCATCAACTTATCTCAATTCTTTCCCGTAATTAATTTGTTACTTTTCTTGTCTACTTTTTTCCTAGGATACGTCATCCTTTCCTCGTATTTCTTCTTTTTCCATCTTGGTTGTTCTTCTGGGTAAATTTTATCGATTACGTTACCCGTGATTACATTACGCTGCTTTAATTCCGCGTTTCTGTTATTTTTAATTTTTACCTTAATTCTCCGACTCTGCCGAGCGTGAACGCACATGAATTGTGAATTAAACGTAAAAGCTTTTAGATTTCAACGTACTCGATAAATTTCATTTTCCCAATTTGTTTATCTCGATCGAGACTGCACAGTGCTGAATCTCACGGATTCGTGAAAATATTGTCGCAGGTTTATTTTTCCGTTCTCATCATGTTAAGGACAATTATAAACGATTATAAAGCGCACGCTAGGCAAAGGATACAAACGTTACAGGATTTAATTGTTCTCACATTACATAAACTGATTCCCCTACACTCGTATACGTGCACTAAATTCATGCTTGAAAAAGTCTTTTTGAAGAGAACTGGAGACAGGAGAAAGAGGACGGTGGGAAGAGAGAGGGGGGAGGAGAGAGAGAGAGAGAACTACGATGAATTTGAGAACCACGGAAACTTGCAGTGTTGTTGAATTTACACGAACATTACTGGAGAAACTTTGTAATAAACTGCTTTGCAAGGCTATTATTGTTCGAAACAAATATATTGCAGCAATCCAAATTGTACTGGAACGCTTTTGTAATCAGTTCCATTAGTGGACAGTTACGTTCCAATTTTCTAAGGTGGATTATAATGGGCGAGGTATTTCAAAATGTTTCCACCAAAATCTATCGTAAGAACACGGATACGAACAAGCGGGCAAGAAAAGGGAACGAAAAATCATCCTACGTATTATCCTGACCAATTCGCCTAGGCTCTTTTATCGTCGAGAGTAATAATTTTCCAATTTTTCTCGCGGAAATCTTTCAAGAAAATTAGACGATTTGCAAAGTATGCCAGGAGTCTAAAATTTTATCCTAGAATCTCGTAGGCTGCCCTCCACCCGAATTTTCGTACGATATAGGCCCTTTGCCCCATCCCACCCCCTTCCCTCCCTCCGGGATTCTTCGAGCCCGAATCATTTTCCATAAATTTTTACCCACTTTGTAGGATTTATTTCCTTTCTTCGGTGATATTCACACATGTCGCAAGAAGCCTCCGGAGATTTTTCCGTGGTGAGATTTTTGCGAGAAAATTGCCGACGCGGCGCGTGATTTATGGTTCTTCCACACTTGAACACGCACCACGAATAAACGAACACGGGGACCATTACTAAAACTGCGAATTTCACAACGCGTACGGTCGAGGTTTCTTCTCGAAATTTTTTGCCCATCTCAAATCGTACGTTAAGAGATGTCAAAGCACGTTGATGAAATATTGATTTAATTTCGAGAGGAATTTTTAAACCACCGCTTCGATAAAACACGTTACGATCGTGTTTCGTTTTACCGAGAGAGGTGGTGATGGTGGTGGTGGTGGTGGTAGTGGAAAAGCGAAAAAAAAGAGAGAGAGAGAGAGAGAGAAACGACTATCCTAGTAATTTACGATGAAAAATCATGTCAAAACGAAAGGAACCTTTCGATGCGTTAAAAGTATCCGATAAAGCTCTCTCCGAAGAAAATTAGCGAAAGGGCAAAAAGAAATTTTGTAAAATAGCCCGTGACGGCGGAATCTCGGCGCGAGTCTCCGGAGACTCGACGAGGAGAGACCTTGGAAGAATCGGCAAACTCTCGAGAGCTCGACCGGGAAGCTCGAGGAACTTGTTGGAAATCGTTGAATTGGCGAGCGTGTCAGCACGGCGTACGGCAATGATACGTGATTTATCGCAAATTGGCAAACGAGAGGAGGTTTAAAAATGAGAGTGGTAAATTGCGCGCGTGTTGGATAAAGTGTTGGCTCGTTTACGAATGTATATACACGCACACACACAGGATAAATGTGTGAATTTTCCATTGGTCTCGGTACATTGAAGATTCTGAACGTCAGAACGGGCAAGCGGGGCGAGAGATAAGAGAAGGGCGGGCGAGGGGGTGTGACGGTGACAGACATGGACCCTAGATATTAATACGTACACCGATGTCGGTTCACTTTGTCGAGCAGCGACGTGTAAGATCGAATCCAGCGAAGCTACACTCACCAGCACACACCGGGACGATACTTTGTCCCTGTTGCAAGGTGAAATGCTAACTAAAGGGGATGTTTTAATGGCGCAGATAATAATATGCTTCGCGTTGCGATAGCTATTCCTAGCAGGCCATCGTCTTCGTCATCGTCATCATCATCATCATCATCATCGGCAGATCGCAAAATTTACCGGGAGATTTTTGCCCGATTCTCGCGTGGCTTCATGAATATTCGAGGAAAATAGTTTTGTCAAGCTCGACAAAAAGCTGCTTGGTTACATTCACCGGATGAAAAGCTCCTTTTGCCTGCACGCTTCTCCCTTGATCCAACACCGGTGATGGTGGTGGTGGTGGTGGTGCCTGTCACTAATGCCAAAGGTGACTCGTGAATTCTAACCGAGGAGCGCGTCTCCCCTATTTATCTTACCGAGCGAAAGCTGCCATGATCTTTAAGCGCGAATGCCGAATTAGCGCCAGCCTGCCTGCCTTTCCACTTTTCCACTTTTCCACTTTTTTCCACTTTTCCACTTGGCAGAATGGAAGTGCTAAAAATACCTTGATGCGCGAGACATTCATCATAGACAGGGAGGAGTTTGATAGAATTTCCAATGAGCGTGTGTAGTGGCTCTGATTCGATTACATATCATCTCGTTAACAGCCTCCATTAAGCGAGAAATAATGGTTAAAGTGATATAATCGCTCTTATCCATAAAATTCCAAGGGTGGATTAGCCTGAGCTAGAAGAGAGCGTTGTAACGGATACAGATGCACGCGCGTGTGTGTATGCACTTAATTATAGGATTGCATCGAGACGAGAAGCAATCTCGCAGAGTCTTTTTCACCGACACCGAAAGTAAATGTTAGACGTTTCATCGTCGAATCGAACAAGATTGAAGTGACGCAAAACGCGAGAAACAGCTGGTCCACCACCCGTGGCAACATTTTTTCTTTTTTTCTTTTTTCTCTCGTTTCTTTTCTTCGGGACAAGAGTGTGTGTGTGTGTGTGTGTGTGTGTGCAGTGAAAAGCGAGTAGAGAAAAGCTCGAGAGCTCGAAAGCTCGATTAGAGGGACGGTTTCGCGAGTCGACTATTCGGTTTGCTCATGGAAATGGAAAGGAAAGGAAGGGAAACGACAGCCATTTTTTGTTTGTTTGCCAACCCTTGCTATCGTTGCTTATTATCTGGTTCTGCCTGAACTGGAGCAGCAACAGCTGGAAATAATGAGCAATATTTATCAGGAACACTTCCAATCGGAAATTTCGTGTATCTTTTTATGCTTCACCTAGCGAACGTTACAGTTACTGACACACGTCCATCTTTCCCCACAGCAAATTCCTCTCGCGGTTAATACAGTCCTTATCTCTGATAAACGTCCGGCTCTCGCTCCATCGATGAAATATTCATGCGATACGCGTTGCAACGATCATTAGATTGAAATATTCCGAGGGTTTTCTTACACCCTCCAGTGGTTCTCATGCATAATTGCTCGATCTCCGCGAGAGACATAAAAATAAAAGCATTAACCGGAATAAAATCCGGGACTCTATGGGGAATCGCCATTGGTTGGAAATGGCTGGAAATGGCCCGGAAAGAGGACAAATTGCCCTGAATTTGCTTGGCCATTTCGCTCCGTGCTGCTGAAATTTCCAACTTGGAATAAAATGATCTTGGTGAGAAGGGGGGCGGGGGTCGGGTGGAGATGTATGAAAATCAAGAGAACTCGCGCGATATAGCCGTGGTGGTGTCTTTAGGCGGTATTTAGAAAGTTTGGTGGGTAGAATCGATGAAAGAGGAGGCGCTCCGTGGTCAAAGGTAAGATAAAAGGGACAGCGTGTACTTAATTTCCCAACACCCTTCTCACAGTTCACTTCATATCCTTACCCCCGAGGTAGCAGGAGCTTGGATAGACGAAGCTGAAGCTTTTTGTCAATTGAATTGCCGCTATGTGTGTAACCTTTTGCCGAACACAGTCTCTGAAAACCTTGCTGTACCTTGCGAACTAATCCGTGGGGCTTTCAGAAGCAGCCAGCCAGAGCTTAATCTGTTGTCTACAATGCTGCTCGGCTTTCAAGATGATGGCTCACTTACATTCGTGTCTTAATATCTCTTTGGTAATGACTAGAGCTCTGGAATATCAGGAAGCATCATCCCCTCATCGCTCGTGTCTCTCGGCCCCTCTCACCCCGTCCTCCTCTCCTTCTTCGTTGACATCTATCCATGATATGTATTTTTATACGCACGCACGTACTTTGGCTCTAGATGGGTTATCGATTTTAATTCCGGAGAAAAAACGTGCCATCCGACAGAATTTATCGGCGATATTAATTTCGGTCTATAATGAAATGTGACATTGTTCGGGAACTCGCTGTAAACATTGCTAGTGGGACGAAAATATGTTGAGGCACGAGCAAGTTAGGGTTATTTCTAGAGGCAGCCCTCCCTTAAAAGAGTTCGATAGTCGATAAACCTATATCCATCCTTGCCGCCGGCATCTCCACGGCAATTTCTGCCGTGGTTATGTGGAAGTGCATTGGCTAATTTTGCGCCGTGCCTCTTTTCCACGTCTTACGCTATTTCCTTCAAGACGCACCACCTTGGAACTTGGGGAAATCGAGCCTATTCCACGTATCTGGGTCGGGATTTTAGTGCCGGATGATAGAAAGTCGAGGAATTGCGTTTCTTGCGAATGCGCATGATCCATGGATCTCATTAGGGTGGAATGCTTGACCTCGTATTGTTAATTACTCGAGCCCGAAGGCCTGGAGAGACGGAACTCGACTCGAAAGTGAAAATGGCTCACTTGTGCACGTCCTTTCGTCGAGCACCGACGTATCTACAGGTTATATACGATTTCAACGAGCTGAACCCTCACCTTTTTGTTTTTTTGTTTTTTTTTTTTTTCGTTTTTTTCTTCTTTCCACTCAAAATCCGCCCGTTGGAAAAATCCAAGCAACGCACCAACCACATCCCTGAACCCCTCTTTGAACTTTGTTCACTGGTCGGAGAAGAATTACGAGAAATGTACTACGTATGTGTCACGCGATGATAAGCCTCTTACGTCTCCTATCTCGATTTTTTCGCGACGGTAATTATTTAGAGGCTAAGCGAAGTGATGAGACGACAAAACGACGAAACGAGAGTCTTCCTTCCCACCGGAGGAGACTTCCATTGACGAGGAGATTCCCGAGAAGAGATCTGTTCTCGTCCGTCCGTCCCCTTTTTATCAGACCTCAATTAGAGTAATGCGAGAGAAATCTTGATCATTTTTACCAAGAGATCAGAGAACTTTTTCCTTTGGTCTCAATGTCCACCGATGGGTCTGGCTCTGTGGAGGAGGTCGCAAGAACCCGGAGATTCTATGAAATTAATATTGTCGGGAGATGATCGAGCGATTTGACGTAAAAATATTCGATGGGATGCTCGCTATAAGAATTGCTCATTATTCTCCCCTATATTAAAGATTCCTGCACTCCGATTACCGAATACCTTCCTGAGAGGTTGATCCTATCCCTGCTCTGCGTCCCCAGCTGCTCTCTCCTTTGAGTTGCGTCACCCTTGTCTCTCCCGCGCTTCTCTCCCCGTTCTCTTGCCATCTCATTCAGCATCGTTCCTCCTCCACTGATATTACATCCTCGCGGTGTTCGATCATGCATCTCCATTTCTAGTATTTCTAATGGTGGAAGAAAAGACGATCGAGAAATCGATCCTTACCTCCTCTGGCGAAAATGCGGAAATTCTGCCGGCAAAAACGTTTCTTTACGGCGTGTCGCGCACACTCTTCGGCGTCTCTGTCGAGACTCTAAAATCTCATCAACGCTTCCATTTTCGATTCCATAAGCGGAAACACCGGCAGCGCAACGAATTATTCCATTCTGCCGACAAGCTACAAGTGTCGATGGGACGATGGGACGATGGGACGATGGGAACGTCGCAATTAGCGCCATGCTGTAATTCGCAAACGAGATTCCACTGGCGCACTGATTAAATTCTAACAATCTTGCTTGCCTGGGATAGATTTTACGAGCCTCCCTTATTGCTCGCTCTTCCCGAACCTTTCGAAATCTCCATTGTCTATCCGCCGATTAATCGCAAATTCGTCATCGGTGATCCAATAGCGCGCGAGCAATTTTCCAACTGCTAACTGAAACGTGTTTCAAGTTTATTAGAAGAATAAAAATGTTTACGCGAATGTCTCAGGAGGAGGAGGAGGAGGAGGAAGAGATGTGCGAGGATCTCTCGCGTCTCTTGCCTCTTGTCTCTCGTTGTTGGAAAACTTCCTCTAAGAAGCTAAATTCTATTCAATTATAGCCCGCTGAAACATTGATTGCTCACTCGGATATCGATTACGCGCCCGCTTTAATTTTGGCACGAAACATTGTACGCTCCAGGAAGTTTGGACAAGCGTTAATCAAGCTACGAGGAGTAATTTAGTTTTCTTCCAAATTCATAGAGGGGAGACAGCAGGTGCCGCTAACGAAATCACAGGCCTTAATGGCCGTTGCTGCAATTTCAGGAAAACTTTCGTAAATAATAGTGCGGGATCGATATCAGGAGCGAAGTCGGCGGGGGCGTGGAGTACTTAAGAATTAAAGCTGCGAGAAAGAGAAAGGGAAGCTCTCCGCCGAGTACAAGGGTAAATTCAATAATATCAGCGGCAACATCGAGGCTCTCATGAATAAATATGAGAATTATCCGAAGATACCGTGCGGGACATCCCTGTCCCTTCCGCTCGCAAAGCCGTATCGTTCGAAAATTATAATCGAACAACGGAGAGACGTCTCTTATTTTTGGGGCAGACCGAGAAGAAAACGATCGGTCGGCCGATGAAAATTTGCCACATTCGTTCGATCGGTCCGAGCAGTCGACGAGCACCGCCAAAGAGACTCTGACACGATTAAATCATCGTGTCATTAAGCTCTCCGCGTACGATAGAAATTTGATTGTTATCGCATTGAAGCGTGGATGCTAGAAATTCAAGCTTTCCAAGTGCTGTTGGTACTCGAATGCTACTTGCACTTCGTTAATGGTCGCCACATTACTGACAATGAGAGGATTTCGAGTTTAATGTTGCACACGACCGGCAGCCACCGCAGATGGTTACTTCGAGTTAATCCAGTATAACATTAATTGAATTGAATGCTAATCTTGCTTAGAGAACCTACGAAGATCTTAACGTTAATGAAACTAAATAAACCTCGCCTGTACCCGCAAGTTACCACATAATTCCAACAGTTTACGGGACTTGCACAGATGGCGAGCCAAGATTAACCAGAAATAGGACTTGTTGGTTTAACACACTTATGTATGAGCAAACAACTAAATAAACCAGCCGAATGAATGTCCAACACAGTTAATTTCAAGGATCGTGCTCGCTGTGCCAGAGACAGTCGGTCGGTCGTCGGTCCTCTCTCTCTCCCTTGGAATTTCGATTAATTTAGACGATACCCCGTATAATCATATCGCGTACCGATGAAACATCGCTTTGCATTATCGAGCAAAACTGATAGCGTGCATTCAACGTGAATTAGACCTCAAGGCATCAGTGATGTATCACTGCTGAGAATCTCTGCGCCAATTCCATCTAGCTCGACGCATATTATTTATGATGGCAAACAGAATACAGAGATAGGTTTCACGAGCGCACAATCAGTTATTGATAACCCCTCCTGCGAATGCAAATGCACACATTTCAGCCAGATTCTTATTTTATTCGCGTAGTTGGCAAACATTCGGGTTTCTCCCTTAACTATTCCTCTTATCTTCCTTCATCGATTAGCTTGCGAGTGCGAGCGAGCGATCAATCATTTCGGAAGGTGTCTCTGAATGGCTGGTGAAAAAAAGATGAGAGGTATAAAACCCAAGAACTTTTCTGTTTGACCGATCCTTTATAGCTACGGTGGAAAGTCCGCAAACTTTTCGGTAACTCTGAATTCCATTAGAGTTTGTGCTAGCACAGTCGATTCCTTTCTGCCATTTTGGTTTCGAAGTCGAGGCGCTTTTATGCAGGCTCCCCCTAAAAAGTATATAATCTTTCCATTGAAACATTTGACTCGGTCAATGCAAATATAATGGATGATCCTCCTTAAGGGCGTTGCTTTTTCCGCTGGAACTTTTCCCACTCAAATTTTCAGCTTATTCTATTTTTATAATTATATAAAGTTACAACCGAGGTAGGAGGGGGAGGCTCGCCCATTGTCTAGGCAGAACGCCTATAGAATGGTTCGGCTTACTTTCCTCCATTTAGAAAATTGCACACCTCGAGTAATCCGTGTCTGAATGCTTCTTCCGAGTAATTAACGCTAGTCCCGTGCTAAGCCCCATTGTACGACGAAGAAATTGAAGCAGGTGAATCCGATGCTTGACGCGAATCTTCGAGTGAAAAGCACTTGGAATTAAAGTCGAGACTGAAACAGCAGTGGGATCAAAAGTTTTTGCGAGTAGATACAGCTCCTCGCTATTATCCACCCACTCCGCCCTCTCTGCGCGCAACTCTGTCAAGTACAGATTATTGATACATCGATTACGAAGGCCATCGACTTTCCTAACGATAAGTAACCACGAGCCCTGTGGCTGAACTGTACGAGAGTGAGTTTCGCGAAAATGGAATCTTTCCATTATTCGAGCATTTCGGAGGTCCTGCGAAATCGCGAGAGAGAACAATTCGAAGAGACGATAAAGCTTTAAGGTGACGATGTTAAGAGATCGGTACGAGAGATAACTGTTGGTATTTTCTATTTTCTCATCCATTATGAATCATATTGTAACTTATCTATGGTACATTACAAACGTGCTTGAGAAATTTTGCCCGATAAGAGTTATACAGTAGTTATCAATGTAAGGTCAGACTTTTTTTAATGCCCAAGGCTGTTTTGGAAATATAATCGAGTTGACCTAGTCATCTGAAATGCCCTCGTTTATTGATTGAATCAGGTTGTTGAGTTAGCAGCTCGCTCTTAACTTGATCAAGTTTCCGGAAACACCAACGTTCTAGGAAAATGGTCAGTTTAGTCCGACGTCGTCTTAAGATTCGACTGTAAAAAATTTCAGGGAAAATTCTCCGTGGAGGCTCCAATTACCAAAAAGCTGAGCTCGTATCGCTTAAATAATCCTATACGTTTAACGTGGAATAATTATGTTCCAACATAATTATTGAGAAGAAAGATAAGAATAAATCCAGTAATGACGGACGCTAGTTGCAAAATGCCGGCGATTCGACGTGAATTTCTGTGCCACCTTGCTCGTTCCCTCGGCAGAACTTCGCTCACCGTCACGTACAACAAAGTTCCCCCTGCCAAACCCTGAAGAACTGGTAGAACTATATTTGTCCATTCTTCGTTCACCTGCAGTTAAAAATTATGTTAAGTTCTTTCCACAAGTTCTCTCCTCTCTCTCTCTCTCTCTCTCTCTCTCTCTCTTCTTAACTGGCATGACGCACAACATACCCTGAAAGTCAACATTCCAATTCCTATTCCTAAAGATGATCCACCCGAGAATACGAAAATTGCAGCTACCAACTTGGAAACGGCGCTTCCAACTCCAGCTAGTTCAAGTCCGAGACAAAATCCTACGACAAATTTATGGGAAGCTACGGCACAGACCAGAAGGACTACCTAAAAGTATAGAACAATGAGACAAATGATGAGATGCGCCTTTGGAGATGGATTTCCTCGAGTCTTCTCCGCGTACTTCGCCAACTTCCTTTTGCAAGCCAATCGCAAGACCCTCTAGAATCGCGTGGACGGTGAGTGCGACCAAAAGACCGACGATCCCCGTGTTGGAGTCGGAACAGGGCTCGCTATGATTTCCATGGCAAATGTACGTTGCTTCGTTCACGTTCGGCGCCGAATGCGTAAATTGAAGCGCACCGTAATCGTATGGTTTTCGACTGCTGGACGGTGCGCTCGGCGAAAAATTAGTTTGATATTGAAATTTCGTTCTGTCCGGCACGCAGACGCTTCTAACATTCTGCGTGATAACGCTATAGCCTACGTGGTGAGAATGGTCCCGGCAACGTCTGCAAGGAGAAATCATCTCATGTAGAAGGGTATTCATCAAACTACCTACGTATCTATCGAATATCTCGTGGATGTCAACAGTACATTCGCTCCTTTGATATTTAATCGATATTCGATGGATGTCTTTTGAAAATCTATAGGACTGCTTGCCCTTCGATATCCAATAAATGTACAACGGATGACTTTTAGATATTTGTGCTGTACGCGGGATGGGATCCATTCCTGAAAAGCCTCTTAGGAAGTTTCCCGTGTTGTATTTAGAAAGAGAAAAGAAAGAAAAAAAAAAATTTTGTTGTATATATTTGATAAAGAAATCTCTTATCTAGACACCGTGTTATCCGGATTAATGTTACATCAATGTATGTGCAAGACTTTCATTTGGGTTAAACGAATCGTTTGTTACGTCTGTATCGAAGCATTTGTTAAAGATAAGTACCGGTGTGTTAGCTGCTATTGGACATTGATGATATAAAAATACATAATCTCTGTTTGTTCTAATATATCGAGAGAGAGAGAGAGAGAGAGAGAGCTGCCAGTAAATTAGTATCTGAAAAATGTAAATTCCCATTGTCTCAATTGAACGAAGCTAATGAAGTCATATTTGCAAACATTCGAGGCTGCTATCGCTGTTATCATTATCATTAGCGGATATAAACATACTACTAATAGTCACATGAGGATGTAAAAGAGATACTCGAGTTCTTCGAGTTCTTTCGGACACAGATTCAAATGAGAAAATACAAACCCGAGGAAAAAGTCTCTATCTCCTGTTGTCGGAGTATTCTGCTCGTTATTGTGTTCGACATCGGTACCCCAAAAGTAGTGAACAGCCTCATCGATCAGATACAATAAAATGTAGCCGCAGGAGAAGACGAGCTCCGCGTACTTCGGTAAAGAGCTCCTTACTTCCGGTAGCATGTGTAAAAGGGAAGTGGCTAATAGGACACCTCCTCCGAAACACAGTGTGCAAGAGAGTAAGAGTTTTTGTTGAAGATCCTGAACACGCGATACAAAACATGCTGGAGCCACTCCGACGATGAAACTACCAACACCGACCGCCACCATGGACACCAATTTCGCCTGGATCGCGGTCACTACCATTTTTAAGAATTTCTTTCAATTTTCAACAACTTCGATACACCCTACGCTAAGCGATTATTGAATGCGGCAGGAACACTCAACGAGTGATATATCGCTGCTAATCTGTGGCTATGATAAGGTCAATTCTTCAAAGATACCAAGAATATACAGTCTTTGGCCTCTGAATAACACAGTTTCAATTTCTTAAAATTACTTGGTTCCTTCGATATCTTCGGAGAACCTTCAATGCTTCTGGAATGGAGCAGACTGAATCACAGTCAACATTTTCTCTTTGATTAAATAGGGTGATAATTTGTTGTAGTAGAAAAATTCAATAATCTCTTGCAGTCTATTATACGCGTTTCGAATCAACTGTGCTATGTTTATTCGACGAGAAATAAAAGGGATGAGCTTTAAAAAATCAAATTATTTTTCCCTCTTTATTTTATCAAAATTATATAATATTCAATTTCATTATAGCTTCCCAGAGTAAAAGATAGATAAAGCTGTTCTTCAAACGAGCCGGATCACATATTCTGCTTCACAGCATAATTCATTAAATATTGCTTTCCTTGTATTAAAATTTTTTTAAAAACGAAAAATAAAAAATAGAACTCCAAGTGTCGACTGCGAACTACTTTACCAGAAAAGATACAAAAGTTCCTGTAAATTAATTGAACAACCAGCTCGAAGAGATGTCACCATTTCCCAATAACTTACCTCAGTTCGATAAGTTAGAATTTCCTCTTATTTTATAGCAATGCAGTGTTTGTTATGCTGCTTTTTAAACTTTAAATGCCCAGCATTGCAAAAGCTATTGAACTGATTTTTAAATGCACAGAAATAGTAATTATAGTGAATAAAAATATATTTCATATATATATTTAAAATTAATAGTGTTATAAGGAAGAAAAAATGATGTTTTAGATCTGATGCAGCAACTTTGGAGAAACATAATGATCAAGTATAGAAGAACAGAGACTTTGTAGAACCGATTGGTCATGATATGCTTTGTAGTCTGATAAGACACAGCAGGAAACTAATTATTGATCCAGATAGAATTATTCTCAGTAATTTAAACGTATCATGTATAAAGAAAGAGATAAAGTATTTTGGTTTGCTGTAATCACTCGATTGATAATTATATTCCTGCAAATATTTTTTAATTTAATATGTCCTGATCATAAAGCAGATGCATTTGTAACTCCCGAAGATCCTTTTGATAACAATTCAACGAGCAATAAAATAGTAACATTTTTATTTAATGGTCTTACTAGATGGGATGGTCAGTATTTCCTTCACATCGCAAAATATGGGTACACGTATGAAAATACTTTAGCTTTCTATCCATTGTTTCCAATAATAATTGGATTCTTTTCTTTGGTATTAAAGCAAATTTTCTATGGATTAAATAGTTACAATACTTTAGTTCTTTCTGGTGTTATAATCAATTTCTTCTGTTTCATCAAATCTGCTGTGATCTTATATGATCTTAGTGAATATGTACTCAAGAAAAAAGGACTAGCTTATAAAGCTGCGATTCTTTATTGTATTAATCCCGCCAGTATATTTTTTTCTGCTGTTTATTCTGAGTCTATGTTTGCTTACTTAACATTTTATATAATGTTAATATCTATAAAAAATAAGTCATACGTATTCATTCCATTAGGTTTATCCAATATTGTCAGATCAAATGGTCTAGTAAATATTGGTTTTCTATTATATTACAAGGTAAAATATGCCTTAACAAATGTCCAGCTTACACATTATACATTCAAAAATGTATTAATTAAGATTTTTAGGAATACCACCATTAAATTTTACTTAAAACTATTAAGACTAATCATCTTATCGTTTGTGCCTTTAATTTTAGCACAAGTTTATAATTATGCTATATTTTGTAGTAATTATGATTTTCAAATATCAATGCCTAATCATGTTAAACAATTTGGTATTGTAAATAATTTAGTTTTTCCTGGCAATGGAAGTGTTTGGTGTGAAACTAAAATTCCAATTGCCTATACGCATATTCAAAGTAAATATTGGAATGTTGGATTCATGAAATATTATGAATTTAAACAAATTCCTAATTTTATTTTGGCATTTCCCATAATACTTATAACTATAAAATGTATACAAGAATTCTTATACGAATATAAAAATGTGATTCTTACATTAGGGTTATTCAATCTTTCTAATCTAAAGCAAACAAATAAGTTTCCATTTGAAATTTTTGTGTTCATCATACATGGATTGTTCTTACTGCTAACTTGCATATTTCTTATTCATATTCAAGTTAGTACTAGGTTCTTATGTTCTTCGAGTCCTTTAATCTATTGGTATTGTGCAAAATTACTTTCATATGAACAACGTTCGATAGATGATTATGAAATTGAAGATAATGCGTATTCTAAATGGAAAGTGTTTTTTATGAAACAGAAAAAGTATACAGTATATGACAAATTAGTATTATCCTATTTTATAGGGTTTTATATAATAGGATGTTTTATGTTTTCAAATTTTTTACCATGGACTTAATTCTAAGTGAAAAAAACAAATTATGTATTTTAAAATGTTTATATTTTATGTAAAATATACAATATTCAAATAATTCAAGATACAGCGTGTTGTTTTTTATGTCTAAGGATCTCGATGGGTGTTAAATATAAAATTTCATTACATTCAGGGCAATCGAATGCTAGACTATTTGGTTTTCGTATTACAACTTTTTCCTTATTTTTAGATTCTTGGGTTTCGGCTTCAGTACAATTTATTTGATGCTGCAATCTTTCGATAGCATTCAAAATAGCCGTTGTGTTACAACTTGGACAACTCCACTCAGTTTTCATCATTTCTACTAATAATTTTTCACTCCATTCAGAATTTCTTAAGCTGAAATATAATTGATGAAACATGAATTTATTAAATTGCAATAATTATTTATATTAAAAACTTACCAATTATATGTAATGTTATTTGTTAAAAAAATGCCTCCTTTTTTTTCATTTGGCTTACTTTCAAAATCTGATTGAAATGGATTGAAATCTAAAGGAGAAACATTTTCTCCTCTACCTACATAAATTGATTTTAGATCTGCTGGTAAAAGTCTTTTTATTGTGTAAGGTACTGTTGTGTGCATGTATTGTATAAGATCCTGTGTTAATTCTTGTTCAATATTATCAAAATTTTCTAACTTTTCGATTGAATTTTCTGCATCTATAAACATTCATTCTTAATTTTATACAAAGAATAAATAAAAGTAAATTGCTTACCATGTAAACGCTTATTCAATAAGAGATCCCATTTTTGCCTTAACTTAGCTGCTTTTAATAATAAATTGGCCCCATTGCCTAGAGTAGGAAACTCCAATATTTGCCAAGAGTCACAAACAATTCTATGAAATATTTTATTATTAGGGTTAAATAATGAATTGATTAATAAAATAATTATTCTTACGCTGAGAATGTTGAATTAGTATCGATCTCATGAGAAAATAAAAGTAATGTTTGTGCAGCTGGCATTCTAAGTGTATTGACTAAATATGGTTTTGTTGTTTCTAATAAGGACCTACGATTGAAAATAGTCAATTAAAAAACTGTTTTTGGACTACAGAAATGTATAAATAAAATATCTTACAAATATAAAAGTAACTGATGCTTAGCACTTATCGCAACTTTACTTTTGAAACCTGGAATTGATATAATGTCTGACTCCTCTAATTGCAGAACTTGTGGATGATTCCCAAAAAAACTCATTGGATGTAAACTAACATAAGGTTTTGCTTTTGTATGAAACAATTGTTCTGTACTTGGCTAAAAATATCATATTTATATTATGCAGAAATGTATTTTATCAATTAATTAAAATTTTTTGTTTAAGAGTTACCTTGCAATAATTAAATTCGTCAGAAAAAGCAAATTGGGGATATAGTCCACTGCACAAAATTAACTTTAACATTGTTAAATCTTTGTAGCTACAAGCAGTAGACGCTTCCAATAAATTTTGCACTTGATTTTGATCATTTCTCATACGAAATTCTACATCCTTAATATCGATTTCCTTATCATTAGTATCATCTTCTAATTGTATTTCAAATGTATCTGGCTTTAATTGTTTCCTTTTTCTTGGCTCAGTTTGTTTGTATGTTCGTTTTAAAGATTTTAATAATTTTAATTCTCCGTGTCTCATAGCACGTTCCGCGCTAGACACAGAGGTACTTGGCTCCGGTAAACTTTTTAATAATTTGCAATCCTTTTTGAATGAATAGTTATAATTTTTTAAATATTAAATATTATAGATCATCGATTAAATTTAAATATCTGGTACTGACTTGAAGTAAATCTTTAAATTGAGTTCTCAATTTAGTCATTTCATAAAATCTTTGTTCTTCCAATCCTCTTCTTCGACACCACTTTTTACTTGAAGATCCACTTCTTCGTGATTCACGAGCGCTTTCTTGTTTTACTTCTAGCCATTCTCTATATGCATTTAATAATGTTATCGGATCTCCATGATCAGATTCTAATTTTTTTCTCGAAGTCTATAAAATTAATTAAATTAATGATAATTTTATTAAATACTTATTTATAATTATAAGTACCTCGCACTCTACATCTCGATACGCCCTATTCGTAAATGGATTCTGTATACTTAGAGCTGCAGCAAGTGATAAAACTGGTTCAACCTGATGAAAAACTGATCCCATTATCAACATTTTTCCTATGATAATATCTACCGGAAGTTTAGCTAAGGCTTTTCCGATACTTGTGATTTTTTCATTTTCTGTTAATGCTCCCTGAAAAATTATTCAAATTTGTGCAAGAAGATTGCAAATATTGTAATATGTTTAATTTCACGAAATAATTACATGTTCTTTTAACGAGAGAATAGAGATTTCTATTCGTTCTATCAATGGTGGTTCGATAAACGGAAATTTTCGAGCATCTGGTAGTCCCATCGAAATCATTTGTAACAGAAGTGAATCTAGGGGTACGCGTTGCAATTCTGAAGTAGAGTATTTTTCCAAAGCTGTATATTCTTCCTCGGAATAAAGTCTATAACAAACTCCTGGCCCTGTTCTACCGGCCCTTCCTTTTCTTTGCTCAGCGCTTGCTTTGCTTATCCAAAATTCTTTTAATCGTTGCATTTTACAAGAAGGATCGTAACTCATTTCCTTAACTTTACCACTATCGATAACAAATCTAATTCCATCTATGGTAATGGAAGTCTCTGCGATATTAGTTGATACAATACATTTACGCATTCCATCAGGAGCATAGTCGAACACCTAAAATATTATTAATTATACTACACTCTCTAATTGATGTGCTTTTACTAATTTAATTTACCTTATCTTGTTCGGCTATAGATAATGTACTATGCAATGGTAAAACGATCCAATTATTTTTTTTCTTACTATATTCTTTTGCTGCATCTACGACTGCATTGATTTCACTCATACCACTTAAAAAAATTAATAGATCACCTTTTTCATCAACTATTCAATTAGAAAATATTCATTATTATTTCTATGTGGTACACATATATAATATGTTTATTTGTAAAATAAGAAATTATTACCTGAATATTTATGATCTATCATTTGCATAATTTGTATATATGGACTTGGATTAAATCGACTGTTCTTGTATGTGAGATCTTCTATAGTAACTGGATGATATATTAATTGAATAGGATATAATCTTCCTGGTACCTAAATGTTTTATTTATTTATCAATGTACTTCTATATGACTATTGGATAATTCCATTAAATTAGTCCTTACCTGTATTACTTTAACATCTTCTTTGGCAAAGTAATTACTGAAAAGTTGTATATTAATTGTAGCAGACATAAGCACTAATTTTAAATCAGGTTGTTGATGAATCAAACACTTCATGACACCCAATAAAAAATCACCACTTAGGTGTCTCTCATGGACTTCATCTAAAACTACAACATCATAAGGCAATGAAGCAGAATCTCCAGATACCTAAAATGAAACAAAAATATATTTTATACAGAACTAATTGTTATTCCTTTTCTTAAGAATGTATTAAATGTATAATATTAATTACTTGTCTCAATAAAAGGCCTTCCGTTAAAAAAGTGACTTTAGTTTCCTGATTCTTTTGTTTTTCAAAACGAATTTGATATCCTACTTCATTATAATTTTCAGTAAGAGTTTCAAATGCTACTCGCTTTGCTAAAGATATACATGCTATTCGTCGTGGTTGGGTACAAGCTATAAACAATTGCAATTAGCACACAGTTTATAATTTTTATTTCATTAATTTTCACCAAAACAAATTTACCAATTTTTTGAAATCCTGCTTGAAGCAAATATTGTGGTACCTGTGTGGATTTTCCACAACCAGTATCACCAGCAATTATAACTACTCTTTCTATTTTTATTTTATCAATTATTTCTTGCTTATATGCATAAACTGGTAAATTAGCTTGTGTTTCTCTAAGCTTTTTTAATTTATTAAATTTTTCTTTTTGCTTAAAATCAAGGTACAAAATAATGATATCTTTAAATTTTAGAAGTTGTTTCTCGGGTAAATCTCTATTAGGAACACGCATAAATAATTCATTATACTTTAGATTTAATTTAAAATTTATTGAATGCATTTTGTGATACACTTTAGGTATGCCAATTTCATTTAAATCATAAATAGGAGGGTCATTGGCATGGCTGGGTAACTTTTTTTGAACAGTTTCAAACTTCTTGACAAATATCCAAAAATCTTCAGTATCATTTATTAAATTTGTATTAGCAGAAAAAACTTTATTCAATTCATGCCTATAATTCAAAAATGAAAAATTCTCTAAATCAGGAACTTTGCTTGCATAATTATAATCGTGATCCCTCTTTCTCTGCTTGCTACGTTTATAATCATCTTCTGTATTATATCTACGATCATGTTTTTTGGATTTCTTTTCAAAATTCATAGTGTAAATATTCTTATTTAACTAATAAACTGCATACTGCACCTATCACCGATTAGGTGTGACCTAAAAATGTTATAATAAAAAATAATGAATATTTTTATTAATCAATTATAGGAATAATTGCTTACATTAGCTTTGTTATTATTTAGAACTTCTGTCAAAGACACAACAATAACCTCAAAATTTTATATAGTTGATCGAAGCGTAACTAGTGCCTGTTTCAAGAATTAAATATTTCTAGTAGTATGATGTGTCGGTAAATTAATGGATGGTAATTTAAGAGGTCGATACCGTAGGTGGTGATCTTTTCAATTCTTCATTTACATTTCATAAATCTAGCATATCGACTGATTAAAATTATCATATTTTAAATTTACCAACATTACGTTACTAGAAATTTGTAATACCTGTAATAGACACTAGTAGTGCCTCAATCAACTCCGTATAATCTTGAGGGGATTGCTGCGCCTTAATTTATATTTTGTGGTAAAATTAATCACGATTGCTAAATAACTTTTTTTTTACAAAAAGTATCAATGTCAAATAAAAATAAATATGGTTTTAACTAAATAAGAAATATTAACAATATGTTTGAACTTATATTTATATTACTTAAAATATCATCACAAAAATTATAAAATTATCAATAAAGCCGCTTCTTAGGTTATGAATAATATTTTTTAATAAGAAACTGATATACAGCTTAAATTTCTAATCTTATCAAATTTATGTCCAAATCGTCGAATTCGTGGTACGCCTTGTAAGTTGAGAAATGTATTATCTTTAAAAAGTACCTGTTCTCAAAGTTTTATTGTAATGCAGTCTTGTTACTTAAAGTTAATTTAATTTAAAGTAACTATTTCATTCTACGAGTATGTATATAGTTATTCATTCATGTCAAAAATGACAATATGAAAAGTAGCTGTAACAAAGAGGCTGATATAAAAAATAGTAATGCCTTTTTCTGTAATCCTGAAAACGTCAAACAAGTTAAAAACTCTATTTCAGTAATTATACTTTCAATTTTTACATAATCATCATTTAAGATTACATTAAAATTTTAATGTTTCACATTACTATTTTATTACAGAAAAAACATGTTAGTGAATCAGATCAGTTAGAGGTGAATGAAAGTTTAAATGATCCTTGGTATTCTGGCAAGAAATCACATGAATTACCGATTAAATTGGATTCAAAAAACTTAGAAAATTCATTACCTTATTATCATGTTAAACCATGTCCATTTTCATTTATCAATGCAGTAAAGCATAAGCTTTTATTAGCAAATTGTACAGATTTGTGGAATAGTGTACAAAATTCTAATTGTACTAAAAAGCCAATTAATCCAAAGAGCATGTCTTCTGTAAAACTAGAAAATTTATCAAAAAATGCAGCATCTGATGCAAGCAGAGCTGATAAGCAACATAAAAGTTTTGAAAAAGTTCATAGAAAGCTTGATTTTTCCTTGTCAGACATACCATCTAGTATTAGTTGTGAGAATATTGAACCTTTAAAAATACCTAATGTTTCTATTTTATCAAATTTGTCAAAGAGCAAAGAACATAGTAGAGATAATACCAAGGAAAAAGAAAATCGAATCAAAAAAATAAAGAATGATGAAGCAGTACATACGAAAAGCAGTGAAGCACAACAAGACTTATTGAAAAGATCTAAAAATCCAAAACATATACCTAAAAAGAATACAGACAATGCTATTATAATTCATTCTGGAAAAGTGAAACATGACCCAGTATTTCCAATTAAGATAAAAGAAAGCGAATTTCTTTATTCACAATCTAAACCTAAACCTCTTTTAACATCAACAACAAAAAAAGATAACTGTAAACAAGGACATAGATCATTCCCCATGAGAATGGTAAAAACTGCAACTGATACCTTGATTCAATCTAGAAATAAAACAGGGAGCAGTAATTCATTTTCTGAACATTCCTCAAGACTGACAGAAAAACTACCATCAAATGGAAATTTGAAGAGTTCTGTCTATGATTATACAGACTGTAAACATAAAAATTATTTCCAGACATCGAAATATATGAATAAAAATTGCACATTAATTATGGATGGTGAATATAATAAGCCACATACAAAAACGCTGAATCATTCATTAACTAAATTGATACCACAAATAACTAAAGAAGAGCTTAGAAAAATAACAGATAATTCAAACACTTTAAGCGAGACGGAATTATTACAGTATAATAATTTTAGTTTGTCTCAAGAGACTGAAGATGTATCTGATTCAAGCGAATGCATGCTAAATTTTAGTACTTATTCAGACATACAATCAGAAAAGAGTGTGAAAGACTCAAAACATATGGAAAGTTCTGTATCGCAAGAAATAAGTATGAGTAATAAAGAAACTGAGAAACCATATTCTCAAAATATTAATTCAAGTGCAAAATCTACAAGTATTTGTAGTAATTCAAAAGATTCGACTGAGAACATACTTTCAAAATCATTGTATGATCCAAGAAGAATTTCTTTTAGAGAACATAATCAAATGGTGCCAGACGAATTTTATGACTTGGTAACACCAGATATGAACCTTATTTTTCGTAAGAAAAGAATGAAAGACAATACGCAAAGTATTAAATCAAATAAAGGAGTTCATTCTCCAAAATATAAAATGATTGCTCAGAATGATACCATACAAGAAAACATTCCATTAGTAAGTTTATATATTTATATGCATATATATATTCTTTATATATAAAATTGTTCCAAATATTATAAGTGTTATTTATTTATAGGTACATCCAGCAGCTTTGCATATGCAATTTCAAGCAGAATTGCATCTCTTAGATTCCTTTAATGAATCTTTAAGGCAAGTAATGGATGTTGAGAAATGCTTAAGCAATGTAGAACGTAAAACACCTAATGATTTAGTAGAACAACTAGATCAGCCATCAAATGAGTTAAAATGGATTTCATCCATTACTACAAATAATAATGCGGGTGTTTCAAATGAATATCCATTAAAAAAAGATAGTGTAATGAGAAATAGCGAAGAGATAAAGCAACAGAATTATTCTCATAGTTATGAAAATGCACCTAAAATCGTCCACGATTCTACAAAAGTGGTCGAAGTACAAACACAAACTGTAAATGATATTGCAACTCAAACAGAGGCGCAATCAGAAAGCTATGAGAGAGAAATGCCTTGTACAACATATGATCATGATTATAATTCTTTATTAGGACTTCATAAGTTCTCATTCAAATCAATGGAGCAACCTGAAGATTTGAGTAAAGTAGATGATATTTCACTACCTAATAAAATGAGAACAATGTCAGAAATAAGCTTGCATGAAACAACGTCATCTATTAAAACAGAAACTGGTACAGAAATAAGTATTTCTACTAGAGACTTAACATATTCTTTTAATCAATACTTAGATTTAGAGGTAAATAGAAATATACAAATATATATGCAGGGTATTACAGTGAAATATGTCTAAATTTTAAGAGATTGTAAAGAGGATGATTTTAAGACGATTTTTCATTCACTTCAACTAGCTAACTGTTACTGTCTCGCTAGTAGTGTCTTTATTGTTAAATGTCTTTAAATCTAAGCTACAAATCGAAATATGATAAATGAAAAATCATTATAGAATCACCCTCTCTATAACCCTTTAAAATTTAACTATACTTCATTAAAGCACCCTGTGAGTGTGTGTAGCTATTATATGATCAAAAAAAAAGGTGTAATATATTTTTAATTATTTTTTGAATAGATAGCACAATTAATAAAGGATGAGAAACAAAGATATGATAAGATAGAAATGTTGTTTAAATCACGCGAAAAAACGCTTAATGATCGAACAAAGAAATTAGTTAAATTAGAAGAACAAAAACGTGCATTGAGAGATACTGGACAAGACAGTCGAATTAGTTCGGTTAAAAAAAAACAACGAGCTTTACTCTTAAAGCTACAACAAGAAAAGGATGAAATGAATAGGTAAAGTGTATACTTAAAATGATTATTTATTTTTTTAATTTTCAATTGAATATCACATTTTTGTAATCATTCCAATTTGTGTCACTAGGACTAGATAATCTTGATACAATATACAATGTACATTGTACAATATCAAGATCATCTAGCTCTATTAAAAGAGAGTGAAAATTGAGTTGGATATTACTAATGATATATATGAAATCTTTTTACTTGTTTCCTTCCCTTAATAGATTGAAAGAACTCCATAAAATCGCAAGTCAAGAACGTAAACTTATGTTACAAAAGCAAAGAAATATGTTTAATCCTCAAATGTCTACTAAAAATATATTAAATAAATTAAAAAGAAGCGCTGATAGTCAATCCCCTCGAAGATTATCTGGTCCAATGAAAGGTTATGATATACGGAGTAATAGCTCTATGAGTTCTTTAATAGATTCTGATAAATCTCAACATGATCAGTCACAGATTGATGGGAATATGCAACTTTGCGAGGATGATGTGCAGCCTGAAAAATGTGTTTATAAAAGTACAGGTAAATATGTTGTTAATCCACCTGTAGAATCTAACACATCATCGTCAAAATGTGATACATTGTATGAAGCGAGAAAAAATACAGTAATAGAAGATAAACATCATTTGGCATTACAAGATGTCAATTCTAGATATGAATTAAAGTCTTATAAGTTTGAAGAGAAAATGCCTAGAGCAGATAATTTTCGATTAAAATCACATCAATTTGATAACGAATCAAAATTACTTCAAAGTCACTCTATGAATGTAAGTGGGTCGTATCATTTTGAGACGCAAAAATCACCTGATGCAACAGAGCTTTCGTTAAACAAGAATTCGGATAATTATGTTTCGGAACGTATAAAATTTAAATCTGACGCTTTACCAAAAGAAATGACAAGAGAAACTAAAATATCTGAAATCGCTGATAACAGTTTTAGGACTTTGATTCCTAAAGCAAAGGATTTCAACTTGAAACAAATTCCAACTTTAGGAGACATTCGAGAATTAACAAATGTTAATTATCAAGAGTCAATAGATACTAGTAAAACTTCTCAAAATTCTGATGAAATTATACTTACGGATTTGAAAACATCCAAGAAACAAGATAAATTAATAAATGATATAGAAATTGGTCATTTGAAGGAAGTACAACATAATGATTTAAAAACGAACTTTAAACGCAAAAATTCTAAATGTCAAAAAACAAAATCACCTAGTTTACTGATGGAAAATGTCTTTAAGTCTAAAATAAGTTCTCTCGAATCGGAAGAATTCGTTCAACACGATAATAAAAGAACAAAAGTAGAGCAAGATTGTATTAAATCTCGACAAAATTTTGAAAAAATAATTCTAAATGACTTTGATTTTAATGAAAGCCAAAACTCACTTCAAGCATTGATAAAACATTCAAAATCAGTGCAAGAAGGAAACTCCAGATTATTTAATGATGTAGCAAATCAATATAAAACCAAGGAAAATATATTACAAAATGTATCTGGAACAATGGAAATGCCAAATTTGGGTAATGCGTCGAACAAATCACATTTGAATGCATTTGAAATATCGCAACATACTTCGGACGACAGCGAGAAAGATTGTTTAAAATCAATTATTATTAAACCTCGTCATTCTGATTTCAAAGCAGCGAAGAAATTTGAACAGTAAGTTAGACAAAATTAATAATTCTATTTGTACATAAATTGTAATATGAATATAGCGTAGTATAAATTATATGTATAAAAATACATTATTAGTAATTATTAATATTATCATCTATATTTGGTTATTTTATGAGAATAATTAATATAAAATCAGCATTAAAGAACTTCAGAGTTAAAATTACGTACCTTCGTTACCTACCATATACACTGATTCTAAGAATAAACGCAAAACCTCCTGGCAAACCATTGCAAAAATAGATTTTCAACAACGGTTAACTTCACCCTAGTAATTCAGCAGTGTATTTAGCTCTTCATCCTATGTTAGTTATAAATTCAATCTCGTTAAATAATATTAAACTATTAACAGAAATGTTATGCTTAAAAGTAAAAATAATTTTACCAAAACTATTCTCTTTTCTGTAGAATCTTAAGTGCACGTGAAGCAGCTCTTACTTCACGAAAAAATTGTGTAGAAGAATGGATGGCATGGCATGCGCGATTAAGAGCCGAAGAAAATCATGTAGCAGAAATGGAACAAACCGCACTAAGACTTGTCAATGCAACTTCAAACGTTTTGTCTTTTCATGGTAATGCACGCATAAAGCATTTTATTTAACTTAATAATAATTGTATAATGTATATAATAGGAAGAATAGTAAAGATGACGATAAATAATGGTGATAATGTAGTCGCGTATCCTATATCCATAGTATACATATTTTTAATAAATTATTCTTCTAGATACAACAATATCTTCAGACACGAGTGATGTTGAAAGTAGAATAGAATTGTTGACAGGAAAGTTGGCGGAACGGCGTTTGGAAATATCACGTTTACGAAAAGAAAGCAGAAGACAGGCGAAGCAAAGACTTAAAGCACTGGAAGCTAATTTATTGAATCAAATTAAAAAATATGATATGACTATTTATGAGATGCGTAAAAAATTAAAATTACAAAAAGGATCTTTAAAAAATAATGATAAGTTAGCTATTGAATGTAAATCTTTAACTGAATTTAAAGTTCCTAAATATCCCCTTAAAAAAATTCAAACAATTCGTAAGAGTAGTGATTTGTTACGCTCAAGGTCAGAATCTGATTTACTTTTCCCAAAGAAAGGTAAGCAAAAAGAAACTTTAAAATACGATGAAAGTTTGGTTATTAAAACAATTAATGATCAGGAAAAGGTTGATAAAGTTCCAATAAAACAAATCAAAGGCAATAAAGTTGAATCAGGAGACTCAGACCTTAACATAACTGCTAAAGATCAAGTAGAATCTTCGTCTTACAACGCTAAAATGCAAAATATAATTTCTCAAGAGACACCTGAACTAAATATTAAATCAACTACTTCCGTAACATCTAATTCGAGTATATTAGAAAATCAGTACAATGATTTTACTTTTTCTGTTAATAATTCCTCTATGTTAACAAAAACTGAAAACATATTAAATACCGATCATCCTACAGATGTTACTGAGAAATCGAATGTAGAAAATGAAGATATGAAAATTGAAGAAGATGGAATTCAGGCATTTTCCAAAAAGCTAGATTATCTGCAGCTGAATAATCAAAATCTGAATGACGATATTACTTCTCTTGAAAGTGAAATTAGAGCTATTTCTGAGATAATGTCACGTTTAAGTAAAAAATCTGAAGAAAAGTTTGAGTCCGACATAAATACACCAAGTGATGAAGTTGAAACCATTACTAGCACTGATGATAAACATATGCCCCAAGAAATATTAGAAACGTTTGAAAAAACAGAACATCATAGAAGTAGTAAATTTAATAAAAATAAAGAAACTAAAGATGTTTATGGTAAAAAAGATTTTGAAAATATCAAATTACCAAAAGATACCAAATGCGATAATATCAAATCTAATATAATTCATGAAACTGTTGATCTTCCCAAATCAAATCAAGAAATTAATTTTGTAGTGAGAAATAAAGAAATTCTTAATGAAATTGAGAAAACTACTTTATCGGAACATATGAGAGACTCGAGTACAGCTTTGGAAAAGAGTATTCAAAATCTACATAAAGAAAATGAAGAATTATCGAACGATTTAATATCATTAGAAAGTGATATTAAATCAATTTCTGAAGTTATCTCGAACTTTACTGAAAGTAAGAGAAATTCACTTATATTGGACGATGATGAAGTGAAAATCAACGTTAATTCAGAAAACTCTCAAGATGGTATTGTAGATATAAATAACTCACAAAAAGAAGCTAACTATGAAACCGCAGCTACAATAAAACTAGTTGGAAATAGTGATGATATCTTTGATACTGAAATTAGTAGAAACATTCAAGATGAAAGTATACTTACTGATTTTACAGATACAAATATAGAAAGAAAAACGAATGAGGTTATTGAATCTTTAAATATAAATATCGAAGAATCGGAACATATTGAAAATATTAAAGATTATACTTTTAGTTCCTCTGAGAATAAAAATGAAAATAAAATTACTTTTAATTCGACTAGTAATACAATTGGTAGTAGCGGTGATGGTGGTGACGATGATCATGACAATGATGATAATAGTATTGATGTTGAGGCTGTTATTGATGATGAGGATGACGACGATGATGATGATGACGACAATATTGATGATGATGGTGATGATAATGGTGATGATAATAATGATGATGATGATGATGCTAATAATGATAAGAATAATGAGTATGCTAGTGATAATAATGGCGGTGATGATAATGGGGATGGTAACGACGATGACAATGATGGTAGTAGTGAAAATGTTAATAATGGTGAAAATGCTGATGACGATGATAATGATAATAATAATGCGGATGATAATCGTAATTCGTTCGATTCCTTTAATATGAGAAAAGCTAATAAAATATTACGTAAAGAAGGAGACCAATATTTCTTAAATGCAGAATGTAAGTTTCAACTAGTCGATAAACAAATACAAGATGAAAAATCCAATTTATCTTTAGACATAGAGAATGTATCTTTATTTATTCCAAAAAGTGAATCTACCAATATTGATGGACTTGAAATAGAAATTGAAGATAATATTTTAAATGCATCAACAAAAAAACCTAATGATCATATTTTGAATATAGATAATAATAATAAAAATATCGAAGAAAGTAATAGTTTACTCAGAAAAATGTCTCCGCCATCGAATAAGATATTAAGTAATATCGAAAAGAATAGAGAAAATACTGTATTACATATTGCTGACAGTATTCATGCTGTGGACAATAAAGGTGTTCTAATCGTTGCTCCAGATTTGAATAAGAAGGAAGAGGAAGTTATTTCAAACGATGAAGATTTTTCGTTGTGCCAGATTACGGAACCTTGTTTAAATCAAAATTTAACAGGATTGACTGTTTTGAAAAACTCAGAATCTGAAAGCCAAGAAGAAAATTTAATTAAGCTAGAGACTAATGTAAAAATTGATTTAACAGAAGAAAGCATGCCAATGAATGAACGAGACGATTCATGCTTAAATACTCATTTAAAAATTGATCAGTCTACGATTCCAGTAATTACGAATGTGGGAAGATATGTATCACCATCCACAGAACTTGAAAGTTTGGATGAAGTGCAATCGGATAATTCATCAGAAGTATCTGATGTTAAAAAAATTCTTGTACCAATACCTGAAATAAAAGATAATTCTATAACTGAATCTAATTCTACACAAAGTGTAAATAAATCTTTAAATTATGCTTTAGAAAAACCATCAACGATCACCAAATCTCCCAATACATTAAAGGATTCTGAATATGAAGATATTTCTGAAGAAAGTCTCGAAGTGTCCGAAATCTTGGACAAAAATGAATTAAATAAACTGAAACAGTCTATAAAACTCAATACAGTAACGAACAATTATGAAACAGTAGAAAAGTCAGATGAACTACTGAAAGCTGATGACGATTTACCTGAAAATTCTAATAAATTCACATTAAAAACTCATGAACACTTTACGTTACCGCACGGACAAATTAAGGAAGTAATGCAATTGACAAAAACACAATTTTCTGAAAATTTACAATCGGATAGGATCATCGTAAAATCTGATCAGTTATTACATCAAACATTATTTGACAATAAAACTTCAGTGCAATCGGAAGAAGAAAAGAAAATGAATGCTCAGTCACCAAATATGCAAGAGAATTTCCCCACTTTATTTAAGCCGCATGACAATGTTTCGCCGGAACAAGGAAAAACTAATTATGATCTTAATATGAAACACGATACGCGTAAAAGTGCATCCAGTATTGAATTGGATCCTGTTAAAAATAACAATCTTTTAAAATTGGGAAATGAATCAACGAGCAATGCACTTATTGTTTCGAATAATGTGGTTGACATAAATGTCGATATAAAAAATGATTTCCACTCAACGCCAATATCAGCAATGTCGGAACGAGAGCTGGAAACTAGAATTGAAAAACTAAAAGGTAATATTTATTAAAAATTTATGTGAAAGTACAGGGTATAACAATGACACGATGAAAAATTTTAAAGAGCTGTAGAACGAAAACTCGTCCCGTCTACAGCACTTTATATTTTTTTATGCGTATCATTTTTAAACCCTACTTACAACTATTTCAGTATTATTAACATTATCACATCACTTTTTAGTTTCTATGAAACAACCCGGCACAGATGAACAACCAAGTTTAGAAGCACAATTAATTCTAGAACAACTACAGATAGCGTTAAAGGTGTGTACAGAAATAAATACATATTATTCTTATTAGCAATAAGTATGAATATTTAAACCTTAATTATTCTGATATTGGGATTGGGGTTATTTAACAGATCAAGAGACTCGAAGGATTGGAGTTGTCTTATTATGTGAGAGAAATTCCTAATAAGCCTCCTCCTCCATATACGCCACCTGAAGGTGAACGAAGATCTGCATCACTGGCCATACTCTCACCACCACCAGCTGTGGTACCAATGAATGTTGAAGAATTAACAGTATTTACAGAAAAAGCAACATTAATAATATTTGAAGCGAAGCAAAATAGAACGGATATTTTGAGTTTAGAAGCACCACTCGAAATACTCGAGTTAAACAAAGATATCACTGAAACTATGAATAAAGATAGACGAATTTACAATACTTTCCTCTTCGATCTTTGTAAAGAAATTATTATCGAGTTATATAGATCAGAGCATGAAAAACCTGGGCCTAGTTGGACAAAGCCAAGTGTAAAGACAAAACCTGCTATAAAGATTCCGAAAACATTAGAGGAATTGAATAATTATGTTAACAAAGAGGTAGCTACGTTATTTGGATTTAAGACAAAATTACAAAGAGAAAATATGGTGATGCGTTGGAGTAGAAAACGTAGAGATCGAGTTGACGAATTATTAGCTAGGGAAGCACAAGCCGAGGAAGATGAATGGACCAAATTTCATTATGATGAACTTGCAGTGAAAAATGGTTTAACAGTAGCTATATTGGATACTCTCATAATGGAAACTACTAACGTGATTAAAATTGCCTATGCAAAAAAGAGAGAAATTATGACTTAGTTAGCGTTGATATCTAAACTATATAATAACATCCATGTTACTAAATAATGTCTAGTAAATGCCTTATCAAGATCACATTCTCATAATTTTGCATAAATTGACAATGCAGATTGTTAAATAAAGGAACGTCCATGTCATTCAATAAGCATTGAATTAAGAATCATACTTAGTAAATTTAATAACAAATTATGGTAATTTTACAGTTTTTAATTTTATTTAAAAAAATTAAAGATTCACTGTGTATATCAACGCGTGTGAGTGAGTGAGTGAGTGAGTGAATTGAACGAATCAGTGAATTTGTCAGTGAGTAAGTGAGAGAATGAGAGATATAATTGAATAATTTAACTTATACAATATTTTGCTCATTTTCACATAGATTGTAGATATGAAGATTAATTAATTAATTAATTGATATAAAAAAACATATAATTATAAAGTTCACGGAGTAATGAATAAAAAGTATAATAGTACGGTAAACCGAATATCAAGAGATAAATATGATAAAAAAAGACGTAATTGTACTACAAAATTTCTTATTTAAGTTAATCATTACCAACTTATCAATTTGTTAGTAAAACACATTTTATGTCCATATGAATATTAAAGTTATTGCCATTGCAGCCGAATATTTTCTATGTTGCCTATATTTCTACAATTGCAAATGGCCAGCATTGAAATAAGACTGCACTTTTAATTATTATGTAAAAAATTGTTCACCTACATAACATATGATATGTACTTAATTAAGTTATTATATATTTTGTAATAAATCTTTTTAAACATAAATCTTCTTGTAATTAAAAAAATATCCTCTATATTTACAGAAAATATTAAAAACTTCAAGTTTTTCAATTTAACAAATCGAGAAGAAGGAATTAAAGAAAACAACGTAAAGTTGTTAGTTTTAAGCCTTTCAACTCTTAATATATTTTTGTAATTCCTTTTATATGAAAAAGTACAACACCATTTTTTTAAAATCTAATACACATCGTCAGAAACAGATAGAAAAACAGAAAGAAGGACAAAAAACGCGGATAGAGTGCAAAAAGATCTTGGAGATGATATAATATACATAATATATATTAAACTTAATTGTGTGTATAGAGTTAAGCATTGTAAAAGTTTTTGCTTTAACATTTGTTAACTCATAATACACATAATAATAACATCACCAAGAAACAAATGTGGTGTGTCAAGTACCTACGCAACTATCGCATGTGAGAGTTCTTTATAGCCTATATACTCGTACATATGCAGATTTGCATATTTAATCTTTATATTTAAAAAAGTAAATATTCGAAGAATCACCCTAGTGATATAGATAAAATATGTGTGTACGTACACAAATACAGTATTAGAAGACAATTCTTAAGCAAACTTAAAAAAGAGTACAGATATTAATTAATAATCAGTTATAGTTTAATATATCAGCGAAAAACTCAAGACATTTTTCATAAGCTTATTATTGTGAATAGGATA
Source organism: Sclerodermus sp. 'alternatusi' (assembly GCA_037305995.1). Taxonomy (NCBI): domain Eukaryota; kingdom Metazoa; phylum Arthropoda; class Insecta; order Hymenoptera; family Bethylidae; genus Sclerodermus; species Sclerodermus sp. 'alternatusi'. Next base: position 2,665,523 of record CM074548.1, read on the forward strand.
TAAAATATAATAAGTCATCTCTATTGTAACTTACATAATGTAATTAACATCTTCGTTAATTCACTAACTTATCTCAATGATATGTGACATAGTTTTCATTTTTGGCTGCTCAATAGAATTAGGTAAAAGGAAGCAACTTTTTTTCTATTAAATACAGAGAATAATAATATAAAAATCTTAACACGTATGTTAAGATACAATCAATGATACACTTTGCTTTTCATGTGTAATCTTTCAATCTTCATGAAATACATAAAATATTGCATACTATTAATGATAATTATCTTTTTTAATTGAACATTGTAAATTGCATACTCACTGTGCTAGAGATAAAAAAGAAACAAGAAAGTGAACACTTATAAAGTACAATAAAATCATCTTTAACTTATCAATTTAATAATCTATTCAATGAAATCTATATAAAACGCAAAATGTTATTACCATGTCTTTTGACTGAATTTCTATGCATTTACCTCAAATTTTGTATAAATTATTGGCACTCAAATTGTATAAGTATGTTATCAATTTATACCGATTTCTTCTCCCCTTCTACCTCTCTCTCTCTTCCTCTTCCTTCTCTTCTCTTATCAATATTCTTATAATATATTATTTATTGTATGAAAAGAGCATATCATAAAATTTTACATTATTCGTGCAATTTGACAAGAAGCTTTTGTACATTTCGTATTGGCAATTATAAATAGTATCCCCGATGAATAATACATTATTCTTTTTATTAATTTTGCTGAAACAGACTTTTTACACAGCCTCTTTTATCTTCAATTCAATTTAATTTTTTTACAACTAAAAAAATAAAGACTTGAATAAAATTAATCCATACATTTTTGATTATATATATGTATTATATTCAGGGACACTGTTTATGTCATTAGCATACGGCAATGCTCTACATTTTTTTTTATGTATCCTTTCTTTTTATCACAAGATGTTTTTTGTAGAATGAGAATAGAAAGGTGTTATCTAATGAGTATAGAATAAACGACTACTTCTTTAAAATTGACTACTTAACACGAATTATACTCTTATATCTATTATGTAGAAATATTATCATCTATTTATACATATAAGACTGCATATGCATAAAAAAGATCACATTTTAATCTATAAACACTAAAACATTACAAATGATTTTAATAATGATCAGCTATGAATAAATAAATTCAATATTTTTTAAATATTAATGAAAAATCATCATAGTTTGATTTATTCTATTATTTTAGATCATCAATTTAATTTGTATGTAAGTGAAATAATGAAAAAATTTTAGAAATTTTTTCATATATTTGTAAAATAAAAGATCTCGATTGGCACTTTTAGGACGATTGATTTTATCTATTTTATCTTCAAAGAAGAAAAAAAATTAAATTAATAATTATAATCATATTAAGTTGGCAGAGAGAGAGAGAGAGAATGCTCTTTTGCTCTTTTGCTTTGACATAAGGAAACAAAATTCAAATTTCAACATTTCATTGAGAAATAAAGTGAATTAAAATTTAATTATAAATTAAACTAATCATCATTAAACCACTAATTAATTGATACTATTATTTAAGAAAATGTACTTCACGTCTCATATCCTTCATAATCGAGATGATTGATTGTCCATCAGCGTGATAAGAATCGAAAAAAATTCTCTCTAATACTATAGTTTTATTTATATGTGTGTATATGTACTTAAAGAAATAATTAGATTAAATAAATGAAACAAATTTAAATAGATTAATGATAATGCTAATAATAATAATAATAACAAAACAACAATAACAATAATAATAATAATAATAATAATAATAATAATAGAGCATATGTGAGTGCGTGCATAAGTGAGTGCAGCAAACGTGCATACAGAAGTGTATGCGTGCATTTCTTAAAACAAATAGATGAATACTTATTAAAATTCTATTCTACAAACCGTACATATACATACATACGTAAACACATACATTTTCTTAAAATTTTGTAGAATTTTATCACACACATTTTTTGTCATAAATACACAATTATTTTAAATAGTTTTTCTACCTTTTTCTTCATTTATCTCTTTTATTTTGAAAAAGAAAGGTCAAAATTAAATATCAATACGCAAAATATATTTCAGAAAATATTATAAATCTATATGATCCTAAGATAAATAAATAATTCATAAATATGAACATACATGTAGCGTGTTGGATCACTTATTCACTAATAGATTTGGACAGCCTGAATAAAAAAATTAACTTTTTAACAACTTTTTCTCTAAAGTGAATAATGGCAGAGTTATTAACCATTAATGATTAGAATGAGGAGGAGCATGCCAAGCAAGAGTGAGAAGATAGGCGGGGCTTAACAAGTTCTACTCATTCCAACTAATTCCAATTCGCTCTGACGTTTCTTTACTTCCATCGCTAAGCGAATGAGTGAGCGAGAGAGTGAGTAAGCGAGAAAAGGGGAAGGGCTGACGGCAGACGACAGGCCCCACCCTTTCAACTCTCTCACTCTCACTCTTGCTCCATCCATCCATCAATCTACCCATTCATTCATCCATCCACCTCCCTCGGATCTTTAATTGCCACCAATACTATGATGCCATTATTATTCACTTTTCGATCCAGACTGGCCTGATCTATAGGGTGATAAAATGTTGCGCATAAGTGGTGCGACACCCTGTAAATGTATGTGCATCTGGAGAGAGAGAGTGAAATTACAAAAGATTTAATAAATGATGCATAATGCATCATATAATTTTTCGATTGTATCGTTAACAGAGCAGAAGAGAAAAAGGAAAGTAACTACTGTTGTATAATACATATACGTATATTACGATGATCTCCTCAAACAAGGAGAAATTACTGTAAATAAAAAAAAGATATAATAAGACGACACGACACCCAAGAAAATTGGAACTCTTGGCGCATGCGTCTATACGATTCTGCTTTTAACTAGACCTATACGAAAAACATTATTATTATTATTATTAGTATTATTAATATTATTATTACTATTACTGTTATTGTTATTATTATTATTATTATTATTATTAGTGAAAGTAACGTTTTCGCATTTCGCTTTTCGTATTTCTTTTATGAGAGGAATTGCGAGGAGAGGGACACTACCTTTGGTGTCGGTATCATTACTCTGCATACAATGTCTCTCTTCTGTATACATATATGTAGACACGAGTTTCATATAATAGCATAAATGGTGTTCTTAATTAACTATATACATACATATATATAAATATATATATGTATATATAAATATAACAATGCAATTTAATACTGACTAAGGAAATTATATAATTTCTTTTAACTTATATATATACTTCCATGAAATACTCATAGAAATAAAAAATACAAATATCTACTTGTAAATAGAATTTTTTTTAAATTTTTGTATTTTACAATTATTCAGGATCATCATTTATGCTAATGATTATATTATTGTTATACGATGTGATATAAGTTTAACAAATAAATAAAACAGATTTAAAGCTAACATTCAATAAATCGATATTATTTCAAAAAACAATTAAATGAAATATTTGTACTTTAGCAGTATAGAGCAGTCATTTTATCATACTTATTTATCCTTAAATATCAACACTTTCTCTAATTTATATTATTTTATATGCGTTCATCAAATGAGCACGCATCATGTTAATATATATATATATATTATATTATAATATATATATATATATATTTCACATTTTTTCTTAGTTTGTCAGTTAGTTAGCACGCCTATAGCACGCAATATTCTTGTAATTGATTTAGTTTTATAATTACGAGTCTTACATTTTTTTTACTTGAATATAGTTATAATTTACCATAAATACGCATATTTATATAGGCGCGCACTTACGAATTTTACAACTCATGTTAGATATACAGGGTGTCCGGAAATAAACGCGTAGTCTTTAAAAGAATAATTCATCATGTAAAACTGAATCGAATTGCTTTACCTTCTCGCGTTTTTGAGACTAAGGTGTTATCAAATCACCCACATCTTTAAGGAGTGTAAATTATGACTAATATTTGAAAAACACCCTGTATAGATTCTTTTGCTCTTTTTCTACATTAAATTTAATCATAGAAAAGAGTATGTGTGTGAATCTTATAAAATTAGTCTTCACTCATTTAAATGATAAACAAAATTTTACAACTATTATTAGAGCTGTCATGTTTTACTTATTAATCATTCTTCATTCAACATTTTCTTATTGCTAATTACTTTTTGTTAAAGTAAATAAAATATTATTCTTGTATGTGCGTATGTGTGTTTGTGTGTGTGTAATATTTTTTAGTTTTACTTTACTTTAACTTAAAGTAAAATAATCAAATTTGTTATCAACGACATATCATATAGTCGGTAATCTTGAAATCTTGAAATTTCGAAATTTTGTTACTTTTTTATGTCTAAAAGTAATATAATAGTTTGACAAAGAGAAACGTCTAAATACGCCGCAACATTTGATATCGATAAACTTTAAAAAGTTATAATTAAGGTGATATTATTTTATAAAAACAATAAATTTTCTCCTATTTAAAACAAAAATTGAGCAAAATAATTCCTAATGAGAGAAAAATGATTTATACATTATTATAATTATAATAGATGATAAAAATAATGATAATATTTATGATTTATTATAGCATGTATTAATAGTATAGCACCATGATTACAATTTTTGATGTAAATGTAAATAAAAGAAACTAAATATTCTATCGTAAAATGTAGAATTAGAAAATCCAAGTCAAAAATATAATAATTAATACGATCTAATAACAAGATATAACAATTTTGAAAAAAAATCAAACGATTACAAAAGAATGCAAAAAAATTTTTAAACTACAAATATACTTAGATCCCATTTAGTTAGCAAAAGGTAAACAATATATTTACACAAAATAGGATATAAACAACAGAACAATAGAAAAGGATGATGAAAAGAGTAGAAGAGGAAAATTAAGTGGTTCGATTTGCTTCCGTAAAATGATTATTTAAATATTAAAATATGTTTTAACAAGGATGATCTTTACTATTTTGTCACACCGATCAATCGCGTATTTGCTGCTTTCAAACGATTAATATATTGGATATATCCGTATGAATCAACAGCATCACAGCTTTATTCAGTATCCGAAAAGCACAGACATTATAATCTTTCAAAATATTAAGTAGAATACTTCTATCATTAAATGTGTGTAGGTATTTTTTATTATGATACTTATTATATTTTTTATTAATAGAAAATGTAGCATACACACATTTAATTTAGAAAAGTAAATTATAAATTTAAAATTTGCTTAAAAACGATTAACGCAATTGCTTGTCGAATATATTTTTTTATTAACTTATTGTTACTATAGACATATTTTTAATCCATTAGTATTATTGTTATTGTTAGTAATAATAATAATAATAATAATAATAATAATAATAATAATAATAATAATAATAATAGCAGTAATAGTAGTATAGTAGTAGTAGTAATAGAATATTAGTTAATAATAGTAGCAGTAGTAATTGCAATATAAGCAGCAACAATAGTATTATTTCTATTATAACTTTTGTATTAGTAATTATATACTTAAGTATTTGGCCATCTTAATTAAGTATTTCAATATATTCACGAAGCCATTGAAAGTTCCAATCAAAGACCCATCAAGAAAAGGACTAGAATTTTAGAAAAGTTAATCCTGACCACAGAGTCGCGCGAACAAAGAATATCCATTTCATTGCTTTATTTTTCCTACTTTTCTCACTTCGGTCTGGTTAAAATATTTGATCATTCATTTTTAAAGTGTATTTCTCATGCTCCACCTTTTAAAGAATAATCATAAATATTAAATTTAGCTTATCAAGCAACGTAAAAAGCGTGTATAATTTAAACATATATAACACATAAACTTAAAACTTTTATCTTGATTAAGCATACATAAATTATACAGGGTGTAACAATCACATGGTTACGATTCTAAAACAATTTTTTGGTTTACCACTTTTTGGTCTAAATGTTAGTTTTCATGTTATTTAATAATGAAAATACTATCAATTAGACAGAGAGAGTGTAAAGCCACTTGCACTATTCAATTGCCTCAGCCTAACTTATAGTATCTTTATATTGAACATCTTGACAATTGACTTTCAAATTGAAAAGTGGTAGTGGAGTGTGTTTCGATTCGACCTACCCTCAAGAGTAATCCCTTTAAAAAGAGTCCGGTAATTCCTGGACACCCTGTATGTACATTTATAGCGCTTGGAATTGCATCTCCCGCGTACGCGCGCGCGTACACACACACACATACGTACACACATATACACAGAGATGCTTTTTTTTATTTAATATATTAAATAAGTATGATATGTTTATTCACAACTTGATGTGAGCGCTTTAAATTGGAATCATTTTTTTTCTTGTATATAATGAAAATTATATTTTTATTGGTTCTGTTTTCTTTAACGATAGTATCTAGTTAACTAAAACATCAATTTTAACTTGATTATTCACAAATTTGTATTTTCTTTTATTATTATTCTTAGGCCTGTTTTTCGTTACTGCACTGATTGCATTGGCTGTAATCCATTATTACTGTTCCCTTTCTGAACTGCGGTTACCAGTGCAGCAATGAAAAAGAGATCTCTTGTCTGTATCGTGCGGGCGTGCGGGCGTGCGTAAGTGCGTGTATGCATGCGTGGGTATGTACGTACGTCAGTATATGCGTGCAGGCGTGCTTGCGTGCGTACATGCATATACAATAATAAAGTTAAAGTTTAAAAAGTAGGCGACTTACTACAAATAACTTTAATATTTTATAAACAGATCTAAAGTTGTACTTATAAATAATCTTTAAAATCAAGTTAACATTTCTTTGTTTAATAAGAAATGTGAAGTTCAGGAAATAATATGTTAATTATATCATTTTAGTTGTAAAGTAACAAAAATAGAGATTGCATAAGTTAAAATTTATAACAGTTATTCTCATAAAAAGATATCCTTTGTAAAAATGCATATAACTGCATATACGTATTAGATTGATGCACAAAAAGAGATAATATTGTAAGTGTTTTTACGTATCTGTTCGCGCGACATTATTCAATTTTACTATCAATTATTAAAATGATTACTATTATTGTTGTTATTGTGTGTTCTTCCTCTTTTTCTTCCATATTATTTTATTATTATTTTGTTATTATTGTATTTATTACTATTACTATTATATATTATTATAATTTTAATATTATTATAATCTTTAAATAGTAAGCTGTGTGGGTTATATACCCTAGATATGTTTTGGAAAGCTTGTCATTTGACAATTTCGTAAAATTTTTATGTTTTAAGTAAACGCTTTGAATAAAATCTATTTAAATAATAATTATGTATATATTATATTACATTTATATCTCTTTTATTTAGGGCCAATAATATTTATGCATGAAAACAGAGCCCGTTAATTCACGTGTAAACTCATTTACTGAATTCTATCTTAATTAAATATTATAATAATCTTTTTGAAAATTACAATGAAAAGGATACCGAGCATATTTTATTTTGAGCAAATTACCTCAATCTTTTCTCCTTCACTATATAGCAAATTACATAACCCATCTCTCGTTGAGAAGATTCTTCGTTTGCACTTGGACGATGGTGTGAATATATTGCCTAATGAGATCACACGTTGAACTGGTACCCTTTCATCGGTTTTTTCAAAGTCCTTTTGGATGAAGTAGTGTCAATTTTCAAAGTCAATTCCTCCATTCATCGAAAGTAGTTACTTTGGAAGCTTTTAGAAATAAAATAAATAGTGGTAATAATTTATTTTCTCATTTCTCTTATTGCGTTTTAAAACACAGATATAGCTGGTACAATTTTCTCTATCGGCAGTAGAACCATTTTTCTTGTCAAGTCAATATTACATGTCTCGACTGAAATGCAAAAATTGAAAGAAAATAAAAGCAAATTCAAAAAACTTAAAGTAAGATCAGAAAACGATAAAAAAAATAGATACCTTTTCATTGTAAATCTTCTTCGCACTTGGGAATATCGAAAATTTCCGCAAAAAGTGGTGGTAATTTAAGCTTGGTCCAATTTCTACGAAACCAATCAAGAATGTTGGTGTGTCTGGAACCAAGAGCCCTTAATTCGGGTATCCTTTGAATGATATCGGAAATAATAGATGTAGCGTTCCCAATAGAAACAGTATCGCCATGACTAGACGACGAATTGTGTCGATTGCCTTGGATTTTAAGCGCTTCTAATAGTCGATCTTGTAACTTCTGCACGGCTTTAATATCATTTAATCCTGGCCTCTCGCCTAATAGCACCGCCCCCGAGAACAATCCTAATTCCGTGTCCGTTAATTGGTGGCCGTTCAATGTTGAAGTAAATTGTATCAGGGCCGAAACGAAATCTGGCTGATGTGATTGATATTTACGAACAGGACAAATTAAAAATACATTAAAAATTTATTAAAAAATGTCTGATATTTTTTAAAAATATTAAACCCATTATAATCCTATATAATTATAAAATCTTACCTCATACATTAATTCCATTTGTTGTCTAGTAATGTAAGTACCATCTTCAAACGTCATTGAGCTATCAGTAGTCATTTTGGAGATATGGCTAAGCCAAACTTCGAAGAAACCAACTTTGATAAGAATTAATTGGTCATCTTGAGTTAATTGACAAAATCCTGGTACCCTCTTTGCAAACTCCACTACTCTCTGGACAGATGGTGTTACCCTCATAGCAAATTGTTGCCATAGCCAAATTCTTTGCGATTCAATGGTTTCTGCAGCTGAGGACGCTCCATCTGGATCTTCCAGATTAGTAGGCTAAATGAAATTGGAACAAATTCATCTGAAGTGTACTTGTTAATCTATTATTGTGGTGAATTGAGAAATAAATATTGAGAGATAATCATGATGTAAAGAAGAAAAGCAATAACATACCGGTATGATCATAGGCTTTCGAACAAGACCCCTAGTAATTTCTTCCGTAAATCCACAGTGTGCATGGTGGGCTTGAGAGACTTGAACGATAATGTCATAAATAGCAAGCTGCTTTATATCACTATCAGATTGATCTGCTTCAACGATAGCTGTAGAAGGGACTCGTGAAACTGTATTTTGACTTTGGCCGTTGCTATTATGATTATTGTTAATGCTGTTACTACTATTACAGCTACTGTTGTTGTTGCCATTGCTGTTGTTGCTGATGCTACAGTTACTATTACTATTACTATCATTGTTATCGTTATTATTATTATTATTATTATTGCTGTTATTACTATTATTATTATTATTATTGTGATTGATATGGTTGTTGCCGTTGATATTATTACTACCGCTACTGGTGATACTGATGTTGATGTTGCTGCTGTTACTGCTACTGCTGCTGGTTATAATGCTGTTTCTGCTACCACTGTTGTTGCTGTTATTGTTGTTGTTATTGTGATTGCTGATAATATTGTTGTTGTTATTGTTATTGCTGCTGCTGCTGTTGTTGTTCATTATTATATTAGCGCTATTGTTGCCGTTACTGCTGTGGTTGCTATTGTTGCCATTGCTGATATTACTATTGTTGCTGTTGCTGCTACTATTGTTACTGGTGGTAGTACTACTGCTGCTGGTATTGCTGTTACTACTGTTGTTGCTTGTGTTGCTGCTGCTACTGCTGCTGCTGCTATTGCTATTGTTGTGATGGTTGATATTATTATTACTGTTGCCGCATTTGCTGCTATTAGTAGCACTGTTATTGCTGTTATTGCTGTTGTTTGAATTGGTAGGTGTGGTGAGAGATTGACCGCTACCACCTGTTGTTGATGTCGTTGTTGCGGTAGTGGTAGTGGTGGTAGTGGTAGTAGCAGTAGTAGTTGTAGTGGTAGTTGTCGTCGTTGTAGCTGTCATCGTTGTTAGAGTTGCATCCTCCGGACCTCTTTCTCTTGAGCGTTTTGGCACTCGACCATATCGTACCGCTTAAATAGTAAAGTAAAATCATTAGCATTAAACTGGCAGATAAAATTACTAAGAAAATATACATATAAGATTTTATTTTCATCTTTAATTTATTTAAAAATAATAGTTACATGTTTACTAATAATTAATAATTATTATTTAAATGATAAATGAAATTGACTTACAGTCTCTTGACATTCCAACGGCGAGACACTTCTTGAATCTACAGTATTGACAACGATTTCGATTTAATCTGATTACCAAACATTTGCCATCTCTTAAACAGCGATATTCAATCTGTTTTTGGATACTCCGTCTAAAGAAGCCCTAAAATCAACGAACTTTATTCATTTCAAATTTAGGATTAAAAAACTATGATAAATAACAATTCCCTCTAGATGTATAATATGTAATTAAAGAAGAACCCCATTAAGAGATTATGAAGATGATGAAAAAATATTCATCATCTTGTCATTCAATATTAGCCCATTAACCTACAGACCATCGTAACAGCAAGATAACGAGTAGATACATATATCTTTAAGTGCAGAAATAATTTAGCAGTCTCCAGCACCGATTTGGAAATCTCATCGTGTTCGATCGATAACAGATTTCAATTATAATGGTTTCTTCCTCGATTTCTACTATTAACCAGAAAAGTTATGAAGTTTTTAAAATTTTTCTAAAATTTGACCACGTCATTTTTATTTCATTTAATTTAATTTTCTGTTTTTTTTTTTTACATTTTCTTATTTGCATTGCAATAAAGCATTAATTAATTGCTTGATTATATAGCATACAACTAAAAAAGGACATTTGCTTCATTCGAAAACAGAAATTTCTACTGGTTTACTGGTTCATTAGCAATTGCTTTTAATTAATTAATCGAGAATATTAATAGCAATTCCTCTGTGAGGTATACATATTATATCCGGCATCCAATATCCTGAAACACACAATAAACAAGGCAGCCGCTCATAATATGCTAGTCGATATATTACTGGCATTCACGATGGCACACGACCTCGGCCCGTTACTAAAATCAATATGACAGACGACGTATCGCAAGTATGTGAATAATCCGGATAAAAAGAAATAGCTATCACAATATATGGTGAAAGTAGAGTAGTAAAAGAAAATTTTCCATATCTTACATAGCTTTTCTAAGAATGTAGATAGTTAAAGAAAGAGGGAAAAAGAGAAGGGTAGAAAGATAGGAGGAGGAGGAGAGAGAAAGAGAGAAAGAGAGAGAGAGAGAGAGAGAGAGAGAGAGAGAGAGAGAGAGAGAGAAAGGAAGACAGATACAGAGACAGAGAAGTACTGTTTACCTTACAACCCTCACAACTGGTGACTCCGTAATGGTAACCACTTGCTTTATCACCGCAAACTTTACAAGGGACAAAACTCTTTGCCGGTGTTGTACTATTTGAATCAGCAGCGACGTAATGTTGTTCTAAAACAAAAAGAATATAAATACTAATCATTAAAAAGACATTCTTGCCTAATAGAAAAAAAACAAAACTCCATACGATTTCCAAAACCCTCACATTTCCTATCTCTTCTACGACATCTTAAATATTTTTAATTTATCATCGTTATGCCCTTGCACATTTAAAGATAGCAGTGTTTTATTTGAAAGAATAAAAGAATGAATTAAATTTGATTTTATTTGAATCTATAAAATCATAAATGAATAAACTACTGTTCCTCCTGTCAGCTCATGTTGGGAACATACATAGGAAAGAATATTATGTGCATCAAGCAGGTGTTGTGTAATGAGAACGCGGAAATGTCATGTTGATAATCTCAACTAGAGAGTGCAGACACACTACCGTAGCGTCGTGAAGAACTTTTTACTTATCCTGAGAGAGTTACCTCTTTCTCTCTATCTCTCTCCCCTTCGATGCCGCTACCACCCACCTCTCACTCTCCCTTCTTCCTTCTCATTTCCTTCTGAATCCTCCTCATCCATCCTCTTGGTCTATTTTCTAACTTATTTAAGCGTTGGAACAAGTTACAGAAATACTCTTCGGAGCCAAATTATGTCACTAATGTATGCGCCTCATTTACAACTTAAAATCTGCATAAATGGCAACCAATTCATATGTCTCTTCGTCTCAAGTTAAGAAAAAAGAAAAGTTGTGAGCATTTTCTCAAATTCTCGACTTGACATTAGATAAATTTTGACAGAACAATGAGAGAAATCAAATTCAAGATACTTATGTTACTTGTCTTAACTGTTCTTGATATTCTAGTCTTGCATCGAGTCAATTAGTAGTAGTTGCTCGGATATTCAGCAATGCGTGTTGAGCCTGCTGGCCAATACACGCACACATATATGTATCGGTATTCGCAATTTAACCGAGCATTCACCTTCGAAATCCCGTTATTCATGCTACCACTTATAGCTGTAAGGCCATCCCACAAGCATTCTTTAAGATAAATACACAAAACTTTGACTTTAATGCTCGTTTTATTGAACTTGCCGATAGATGAAATTTTGTTCATTTCTGCACACATCAATTTCGGTAAGTTGCTCTCTTTCATATGACATCCTTTTCTGTTAATACGAATATAGCTAAGTTTCTCAATTTGTACAGCTATATACAAGGTATCTTCTGAAATAAGCTCATAATGCTTGAATTCCTGATTTGAAAAGAAGACAAATTTAACTTCTCCATTTTTAATCCGGAGTTCCCATTTGTAAGATATTTTATAGTAAAGACGCCATTAGTTAAACAGGAACAGTCTACTAATTAAAGTAAGACGGAGTGGCATTAATCTCACTTCGGCTGGCTGACTAAAATTGGTCTTACATCACTTTCGCGATAAACAGTACATATGATTTAATAAATTAATTTGTGACGTGTGTATGCGCGTATATAGAAATATTTGATATTTCTCATACTCGTTTTTCAAAAAAATAAAAAAAAGGAAGAAGGAGAGAGAAAATAAAAAAAAGCAACAAAATTACTCCGCTTCTTTTATCTTGTTACCCAGTAAAACCAACGCCAACATAATCTTGCTCTCTCCTGTTTCCTTAACCATCTTTACCCCTACTCCATTCTTCCTTCTGAGTCTGTTTACTTTTGCCTTGCTCTTTCAGTAAACTCTTCTCCCTCTCTTTCCCTTCTTCTAACCGTTCTCTGTTCCCTCTTTCTTTTTCTACTCGGTACATTGATCCCAGATTGCAATCGTGTAATTAACTCGTCTTATCTATCCTTCGCAACATGCCATTATGCAATATGCTTCTACTTTAACTTTGTTCATCTTTTTCTCACTTCCACACAGACTTATCGTTTATTAAAAAATGTTCATCTCGCTTTATTTCTTTTTCTATTAAAAGTGATAAACGCTTCATAATTAATGTACATAAAAAATCGAATGATTTTGAGCTAAGAATCTCTGCAAATTAATTAAATCTTTTTCTAATGACCACTTTCACGTGGTTTACATAAATAAATCAGATAGCTTTCTCTTGTCAAAGTAAATTTTTTGTTTCTTACAGTTATGCCTTTAAATGGTTTATGTGTTCTACTTCATAGAAAGCATAGAAAGTAACTAGATGCAAGTAGACATTGATCTTTTAATATTTATTCTTTGTTAATATATTGTCTTTCATATTAAACTTTGGTTCCTTAGATCAGAGTGCTATTGCAAAATAGATGAATCTAATTCCATGACAATGCTCTAAGCTTGTTATAGATTTGTATTTTAGATATACCCCCACCTTTCTTTTATCTTACTTTCTCTTTTGATGTTATATCTGCCTGTATCGTATATTGTACTTTCATAGCAGAAATTCACTTTTAATTTTCCTAAATGATTTTAGAAATTACTTTAAGCTCAATCCCTTTAATACTCTTATTCTTATAAAGGATGGAAGGTATGCGTAAATATATGTGTTAAAAGCAGACAGAGCAGACAGACAAACAGTAAACAGAGACAGAGACAAAGACAGAGAGAGAGAGAGAGAGAGAGAGAGAAACAAAACTAACAAAAAGGGATGTGAGGAAGGGGTGTTAATACGTATTCAGAAATAACCGTCTAATAATGCAATGCGGAACAGGTTATTCTCGTAGCCGAGGTCTCTTCACTGGGTTACACAGAAATATTTGCCTGTATTTTGTTTCACTTTTATTTATTTCTTATCATCAGAAATAAAAATTGAGCTAAAGTATCTGTAGATTAAGAATTAAAATATTTCTTGTAAAGGGTGTTTTGTGTGATAAAAAGGAACCTCTGCTTAAAGAGTGACTCCTGACATTAAACTGAATCAAAACTTCCTTCTCCACTTTTCTACTCAGAGCTTAATTTTCTTACTACTAGTTAGACAGAATCAGTCAGCAAGTCGAAGTAAGATAAAGTAATGTTATCTCACTTCAATCAGGTAATTGTCTCTTTATTTAACACTCTACATAAGATTAAAAATTATTAAATTGCCATCGAGAAATGAGTATGTATGTAAGAAACTCTTAAATAGAGATTTATAATGCTGTTATATAAGAGACAATTTGTATATGTATATGCGTGCAAATACATATTCCTCTAATAGTAAGTACGAAGGATTACGTTAATACGGAAGAAAAGGAAACTGAATTCGAGAGCGAGATCAGCTGTCCGTGAGAATACAATTTTACAAATCTACAAATATAAATATATAAATGTAAAAAATCTATGAATTTTTTAATTAAAAATTTGACAAAAAAATTTGCAACACTAAAAAAACAAATAACAAATAAGAGAATACAGAAAAAAATTGGCAAAAGTTGAACTAAAGGTATAAAAGGTAAGAGTGATAAGAAAAGAATGAATTGTGACAAAGAGAGAGAAAGAGAGTATTATATATCTATATGTGTATATGCACGGCATCTATGCATGTGTGTGTGCTTGCACACTTTCTTACATTAGTGGTAACATCAGTTCACTGATGATATACCTTCCTCTCGGGAGTTCATTGCTCTTGAGGTGCGAGTAGGAGGAACTCTGTTGTGTATCTTTGATCAGAGAGAAATACGGAGTAGCGGGGGAAAGTAGAAGAGAGAGAAGTGTAAAAGGCTATAAAAAGAGGTAAACGAAGATAGCGTGAAAGGAGAAATCATTAGGAATGAAGAAAGATAAGGAAGTAAAAAGATAAAAAGGAGTAAAAAAAAGGATATGATATATTTTAAAACATAGGCATTTTAAAGGGTATTCACTATGTTAATTCACATGTGAATTATTAATCATTAGAATAATTTTAATTGATAAGTAAATGAATTAGAAGATATTCACCCCCACCCACCTCTCTCATTCTATCCCTCTATCTCTCTCTCTCTCTCTCTCTCTCTCTCTCTTTCTCTATTTCCACTATTTTCCCACTCTTCTTGTATTCATCTTGAGATCTTTGCATGCTAAAGGTAGAACTCGTGCGCTAGAGGGAGAGAAAGAGAAAGGATGAAGATAGCATAAATAGGGAGAGCGCGTGTATGTGTATATATATATATGTTTGTTAGCATATATAGTGAGTAGGATAAAAAGGGTAAGAGGAAAGAGATGAAAGATAAAAATCCAATCATTTCGACCGGTTTTGCATCGTGCCGACGAGGATAATGGAATACCGCGTCACTTTTTACTGGTGCAGAGAATATTTCCTCGCGTTAATACTTGCTCGTTTTGTGTGTGCATGTATGTGTATATGTATATGAATGTATGTGTGCTTTTGCTACATGCTGCTGAGATTCGAAATGTATTTAAACTTGAATCTTCTCTCTCGTACATAAATATTTATCAATTTATATGTATTCGTGTGTAAAAATTTATTAATTTATCCAATATCTCAAATTGAATTCTAAGGTTGATATGTACTTAAGTAGCTTATTATTCTCATCAATGAATGTATACTATACATTATACAAGGTGTTATAAAACTCTCGCACTTCCTTGAAAGTGAAAACTTTTTGCCATTTTTTGAACCGAAGTTTAGTTTTCGAGATATTCAATACTAAGGGTAGTGTTAGTGTATTAGTTAAACAATTATTTTATTTCAAAAAAACTAATAGCATCCTTAAGAAAGAAAGAGAAGAGAAACTTTACTAAAAAGGCCGGATATACTTGTAGATGAGTCTCCTATGTAATAAAAGTGAAGGAGCATAGAGAAAAAAAAATAAAAGGGTGTTCAAACAAGAGAAATGTAGTAAATGATTTGTAATGAGGGGAAAGTTACGCAATCTTTTAGAAAAAGTTTATATGTAATGGCGTTGACATTCTACGCACGTAATATGATCATGGCACTGAACCAACATCAATGTAAAATGCTTTTGTGACCTTCGTTTTATTTTGCACGCCAATTCACCTTAGTTATTCTTCTATATTCTGCTTTTCCTCCTTTTTTATTTTTCACGTTGAGAAAATTCATCAATAATTCGCAACAGTAAGTAATCTTATATTCAATTGATTCTATCGAAAATAAATGAGAAATACCTGTTTCTCCATTATTATTCTATATTTACTTGACTTAAAATATATCAATAGCAATATTTTTCTTGCAAAGCATTATGAGATTTATATATTAAAAATATAGAGGATTATTGCTGGGAATTAAATTTAATTAAAAAAAATTTAATTAAACTGAGAGAAAAGATATAAATTGATTGAAAGACCGTCTATTTGATCTACTACTACCCTTATTATACTTTTAATTAGAACTATAATAGATAATAGTGATAGTAATGCATACACGTACAAATCACATACATGACCTAAATTCACGTATGTATGGAAATATCTATACTGCATTCATAAGGATGCATTATATAAATAAATCAATACAAAAATAATATGAATATGAATAAGTGAAGTGAATAACACAAACCTTGTTTAATGACGATACCGGAGGGCACCTGGACTATTGGTAGTACTGCGTTGGTAGGATTAACGGGAATAGTGCTAGATGTTCCTGGAGGAGGCGAAGCGCTGGCGCTACCCACCGATCCAGGATCACTGAAGCCCTGCGTACTATTTTCTTCAGGTCCGTCGAAGAAACTCAAATTGAATTCACTACCAGCATCAAATGATACTTCCGGTGTAAGTGTATCCGGCGCTGGAGCGCTACCCAAACCCGCGCTCAGGGATTGATCGATTTTAAAAACGTCCATTGTCCACGGAAGGGCGTTCCTTCTTCTTACTATCACCTATGAGATTCACTTTAGTATCTTTTTTTTAAATTTCTCTTTATACATCTATCCAGTTATCCATTATTAACGGTCTGCCTCTCTTGCTCTCTCTCTCTCTCTCTCTCTTTCTCTCTCTCTCTTTATGTCTTCTTTATATTAACTTTTTATTTTTATATTTGGAATCTCTAATTAATCTTGTCATTTGAGAAAATATTTACTACCAACTTTTCGTATTTTTATTCACTCATTCTTTATTGATTTATTTTCAAAGAATTTAAATAATTTTCGTAAAAAGATTAACACTGATCACATAATACACTTGCACATTTTGAAAGTGTTTCATTTAAATTATCACCAGTTAAAAATTTATATTAAACACACAATATACCATGTAATGGTTTCTCTTCGTTGTATCACTTCCTCTCCGTTATATCAACCCGCTTCACCTGTGATATTTGCTGCCATTTTTTGACAGTGTTTCAAAACCTGAGGTACTGATAGCTCCAATAAAGCCCATTGCTGCACAAGATTTCCATTTGAGTAATGTATTGTTCCCAGACTGACTTCATAGTGTCTTGTAGAATATTCCTGTAATCAATATTAATGAATTGGATTTGGAATAAAGAAAAGGAGAAGAACGAGATAGAGGAGGAAGAGGAAAAGGACGACGAAGACAACGATAGCACACGACGAAAAAGAAAAAAGAAAAAATTCTTTTGGTATGTATCATAGTGTAATATATAAAAGATCTTATCTGTACTGTAATTCGCAAAAATATATACTTTTAAATCTTTTCCTATATATTCTTAAAGAGAGAAATTAATAATTCTATTTCAGTTATATATAAGCCATTAATATTCTTTTTGGAATAATGTTCAAGACCTTTATTATTTTTCTGGTTCTTCATCCTAGTCCTTCACTATTCACACTATTTCCTGTACTGAAGATTCCTTTTATGCCAAACTTTGAAGTCACTTCGATTTGTTATTTTCAGATTAGCCATTGCTGTAAAATAAAACAAAATGAAAAAATGATATTATAAAAATTAACAAAATTATGTATAAATAAAAAAAAAAAGTAAAATTGCAAAATTCAAATGTGTGCGTGTGTGTGTACGCGCGCGCATAGTGCATTTCTTTTCATTTTTTTCACTGCGGGAGCGATAAAAGCGATAAAAAAGAACAGAAAAAGTTAAAGAAAAAAAGATTGAAGAGATAAAAAGAAGCAAGTTGGCACGAGAAGAATGCAAAACAAGAAGAAGAATACAGTGAGAAAAAATGAATGTCATTGCCGTAATCTTCGGACGTTGACTTCCTCCTAGGTCGTCTCTCCTTCCTCAACCTTATTGGCCCCCCTCCATTGACATTCCTCTTTCTTCCTCTTTATCCTCTCCCACTCACCTGTATTTATCACTTTTCTCTTCCTTGTGTGTGTGAACAAAATAGTGTATTTTGTTTCTATAAAAGTTATTTTTTTAAAATAATTTTTATCATTTGCATTTCGATGAAAATAACAAATATTTAATTATGTAATATTACGTTAGATTACATAAAATAATTTTTCTTGGCATAATAGTAAAGTAGTGAAACTTAATAAGCTTTCACCTCTTTGTCGCAAAATAACAGAAGCAATAATGATATATTTGTTTAGGATTTATCATTTGGGATGTCATTATCCCTAGGTTTTCTTTCAGGTAGATTTATTCTTTAATCTAATCTTTCTATTCAATATTATATTTCTTTAAAAATCACTTGTGTTGTGTGTGTGTGCGCGCGCGCGCGCGCGTGTATGTGTGTGTGTGTGAACTCACTACTCATTGATCGCAAATTATATAATTGATTGAAAACGAAACATTACATAATATTACATATTGATGCGGTACCGAGATAATTACAACCGTCTTTATATTTTATAATCTGAAAGTTGTGCTATGTTTCACGTTCTCCAAGAGCTTTTGCCGAGAAACTCTCAGTCCCGTAACGAATGGCAAATGATTTCGCGTACTAGGTTCGCGCAACACGATCATTTGTCTCCTAGTATAAGGGTGAGAGAGAAAGAGAGGGGAGAATAAGCGAGACAGAGAGAGAAAGAGAGAGAGAGAGAGAGAGAGAGAGAGAGAGAGAGAGAGAGAGAGAGAGAGTGAGAAAGAGAGAGGAAGAGAAAGGTGTGCATAGTAGTGGTATTCTGTTCTATACATACACACGTATGCGCGCACAGCCAAAGGCAATAGCACTAGGCACTAAACACACACACACCAATACCAATACCAATACCAACACCAACATCAATTTACCACCATCATCATACAACTAACACTAAAACTTTATATAGTTCCGCGTTCTAGCTGCTTCACAAGTATCAGTGCATTCACCTTGTCTCAAATTATCAAAATCAATTCCTTCTTCTCTATGACAGATATAAATCTATTTCTATAATATTTTCGTAAAATCAATTAGATGCAATAAATTTGTAATGAGATAATTGTACTTTATATTATAATTCTTAATATTCATATTATGAAATATAATACATAAAATATATTAATTAATTGCTTTCCTCTTATTGTGCATTCATTTTAAAAGTTGCTTAAATTTATGTGAAATTAATTAGAAAAGAAAAGATTATTAAAACAACACCGCTCGAATGGTAGCATTTATTAAATACCCTTAGTAGTAGTTTACCTGTCTTTAAGATATGTTTATCCTATGAAGAGAGATTGCACTGTCCAGCTTATTAATCCATTCTTCAAGAATAATAAATATCATTAATTTAAAATGATAACTTTGTTATCAGAGATAGTCACGGCTCATTAAAGGTTTCTTAATCGGTTTATTTTAAAGATGAAGTTAATAAGAGAAAGAAAGTGGAAATAGAAAAACTTTAAAACTCACTAATGTTGATAGTAATTTCTTGACTGAGAAACCAAAGTTGTTCGTTAGGTAGGGATTCATTCTATAATAATCAACGGTGTGAAGTAATTTTTATAAAAAAATATATATATGTATATATATATTTATAAATATAAATAACACTAAACACCATGAATCTACGGTGTTTTCTCACACAAATTCTCTAAAAGAAAAGTTTCAATGATTTAAAAAGAGGTGGTACAAAAAAAAGAGGTAGAGGAAGAGAAAGAGAAAGAGGAAGAGGAAAAGGAAGAAAAAGAAAGTGAAGAGGATTTCCTCTAAGATACACGTGTATTTTCGCGAGTCACCAATTGTGGTGCGTTCACGTCGTCAACTCGCAGGCGCGAGTGCCGAGAGTGAATTCTCTCTGTGTGTCTCTCGTAAGTCCATAAGCCCATTGCCTGCTCTCTACCCTCTCCCCTACCCTCATTTTGATTCTCTCAGTTCCTCCTTCCATTCCTTTCCCTTCTCTTCCCTTCCCTTCCTTTCCTTTCCTTTCCCTTCCCTTCCCTTCCCTTTCCTTTCCTTTCCTTTCCTTTCCTTCCTTTCCTTTCTCCTTCTTTTTCTATTCTCTGCTCCTCTCCTCTCTTTTTTTCATTTTTCTTCTTTTCTTCTCTCTCTTCTTCTCTATACATATATATTACGCGACTATCATTTTTTTCCTTTCCCTTCCTTTACCATATTATAGCGAATGATAGAAGAAATGAAGGAAAATAAAGTAGAGAAACAAAAAGAAGGAAGAAAGAGTGAAAAGAACTTTTATGTGAAAAGGGGTCAGGTGTAAAAATAAGAAATTGGAAGGGAGAATTTCCATCAGCACTTGGCAAATCTTTTCTCATTTAGAGAGAAAGCAGCGCAATAATAAAGAAGGAATGATGGAAAGATAGGAGGAAGAGGCAAAGGAAAATAGATTAGAGATAAATCACGTTATAGGAAACTGAAGCTTGAATGATATAATTCTTATCAAAGAGAGAAAGAGAAAAAGAGAGGGAGAAAGTTCCTTTCTTCTCAAATATTTAAAAACCCATCTATAAATGTATGTGTATGTTTGTATGTTTAGAAACAAATTGGCAAAATTAACAAAAAATGTTTAAGACAAAAGGAAATTGGTTTCTCTTAATGAGGGAATGATTTTAATATCTTGTAAATGGGAGTAAATACGTTGATATGTATTATGTATGTAGCATATGGATTTATTTAGAGAGATAAGTTGACCTATAGGGCCCATGCAAGGTAGTTGCGCGTGAAACTACTGTTTAAAGTGCGAGTAGCTCTATATCGTATATAATGTAACATACATAAATACAAGTCAAAGTCGATCTGTGTACATGCATATATGTGTTGGATGTAACCGGTTTCCCAGAGGTTCATTACACTAAGCTACGCATCTCCTCCATTGCCGACAACTCTGTACTCTACACTCTGTGGTCATCGGAACCTGAACAGAGCCGCCGCTTATGTGTATACATAGAGACTCGATTGCTTCCCGTCTAACGCGACAGCCTGTCAAACAAGGCCTTTCTTCTTCTTCTGCTTCTTCGGCTTCTTCTGTTTCTTCCCTTTATTTTTAATCACTAATCATTAAGTATTAATCAAAAAAATGTCTATTTTATATTGAATTTTCATTTCATTTCATTTGATTTCATTGGAACTGTGCAATAGTGCATATATGTACGTATGCAAGGAAGAACAGTTTACCAATGAAGATATTAAGTTGTCATTGAAAAATGAAAGTAATTTTTAATAAAGAATTTAGAGAAAAGAAAGGAAGGAAATAGAGCAAATGGAATTTAAAGAAAATATGTAATAGAGAGGGTCGTTTTGCTACTGCTTTTGAATCGATCCGACGTCGGAGCTACAGCTGGAGCTTCATCCCACCAGGTGGTTCAGTGATTCTCATTTCATAGCATAATCAACGATAACAGGACTACAAACACTTCCACTACCACTTTCAGCATACTCCTTCTTCCCTTATTTTCTACTTTCCCAATCCTCTTTCTTTCTCTCTCTCTCTCTCTCTCTCTCTTGAAATTCTATTTCATTTCTACTTCACTTATTTTTATTTCTAAATGTCAAAATTGTGCAGTATTGTGAAAAGATATTTTCAATAATTTGTTGTTGTTGTTCTTACCTAAGTAAAAAATATTGTTAAATCTGTAAAAAAAATCTAAAAGAAAACTCACCATTGTTGTTACGTAGGATTAAAGCAGGACTGGTAGCTCTGAGAGGGCTGCTGGACTCCTCTGTACTTGGGTCCCTCTTCACGCTGAAATGGAAACATCCATTATATATTCAAACTCAGGGGAGGAAGTGAAGAGAATAAGGGTTGGTTGGTTGGTTGAATTATTGGATGGATAAATGAATGAATGAATGAATAGATGGTTAGATGGATAAATGGATGAATGTATGGGTGGGTGGATGGATAAATTGAGGGGAGGTGTGAGGGGTGTGAGTTAAAGATATTAAAGAGATTATTCTGTGCAAGATCAAACTCTACTAACATAAGATGAATTGTATGTTTTTTCTTCACAAAATACTTTGGTATATGTGTGTTTACAGATGCACATACACACACACACACACAAACATTATATCTATTTCTGCTCTCTGTGTATCTATTTCATAAGAGTTTTGACAAATCAATTCTTTTCCTCTCCCTCTCTCTCTCTCTTTCTTCTTATCTCGTTTTCTCTATTACGAGAGCATTATAATAAAATTTTAATGACCTACTTTAAAAATTTTCAGATTTAATTTAAGATTAATTTAATTGACCTTGCTTATGTGTGTATTATATTAGTTTCGACGAGTAATTATCAGAGTATTTATTTTCAATAATAAATCGATCCATTCTCCTTTGGAAAGACCAACATGTATAATTACAAATTTTTAAATAAAAATCGTGAGAAAGAAGCTATTTCCCCTAATTGCATACACACACGTGCGCGCGCGCGCACCCGCACATAAGTGAATAATTTTTTTACTGTAAGTTTAACATTTAATTTGCTCTTTATTTGCTTATTTCCAATCATTATAAGATAGAATTTATTTATGTGAGAAATTATGTACGGAATACATACTTGAAAAGGGTAGTATCGACGACGATGGGACTAGATGGTCTGAGTGAGAAGGAACTAGTCAGGATGGAGGTACTATTGGTCTCCTCCATATCCATCATTCTTTCTAGTTCGAATATAATAAACCAATACTACTATCTCGCGCACAATGTGTCGTCATTATGCTTTGATCATGAAAAATATTTCGTTATGCTTTATGATATTATATGCGATAATTGTCAATGGAGAAGACTGAATATGATCTTGTCTCTCCCTCTCTCTCTTTCTCTCTCTCTGTCTCTCTAAGAAACTCTGCGAAAAATACACTATATCTTCCTGGCATATCTCTCGATTGACGAATTCAAAACAGCAAATAGGAATTGTCACGTAGATAAACACTTTTCGAATACGGTTATGTTGTTGATAATGTGCATGAATATCCGCTGTAGGGAAATAAATGAGAAATGATAAAAATCATTGAATCTCTGTAGACGGAAAATTAGGGGTTGATCTCACGCCCGTCCGCGAGCGCGGGCTTACGGGAAACAACTGGTTAACGACGTTACCCCTACCCTTAACACGATACGCCCGCCAAGCAAACCTGCGCCACCGACACCTGATTTCCAGGTAGTACGATATCCAGGGCGCAGGCGTTCTCACCGTCACCGATCTTCTCATCAATGTTTCTCTCTTAAATATTCACATAACTCTTTCAAAACGACAATATATGCAATATCATTAAACTTTCTTCTAATTGTTGGAAAAAAAAAATTTATTTAAATAACAGCGCTTGGACCATAAAGAATAATAATAATAATAATTATGAAATTAATTAACAGTTCATTATAATTTATGTTTTATTATATTTATATTTTTATTCAAGATTCTGAAGCAGTATTTTGATCTAAATAATGTCGTGCAAACGTTTCGCCGACTAAAAGAGGGAATACCAATGAAGCCTCTGCACAGATCTGAAGAAATAAAAAATAATTTTAAAAAAGAATATAGATTTACATTAATACTTTTTAAATATTATATACTTTTATAGGAGTAGCTTCTTTTCGAATCTTTCCCCATGATACAGCTTCATCTGGCCGTGCACCACTGTCACTGCCGTCGTACTCAGAAGCCGTATTTAAATATACAGCATAATCAGCACCATTTCTCTATAAAAATGTATATTCATAAAAATTTGTATACTAAGTAACACTTGTATCCCTCACTTATTCTCTGATAAACTCACCATAAGATTAGCATTGCATATATGATGTTTAACGAGTCCACCTCCAAGAATAATCATTCCACTACTCTCTGCTTTCGTTGCCATCCTATTTAAGCGTCTCAAATCTACAATATTGTATACATTGATTCTTATTTTATTCTTAAGAAAAAGAAACAGACAAATAAGTAGAATAATTTTACCAGAAATTATATCCACGACTAATCCTGGATTTTGGTAGGAATGAAAATACATCATATCACCAAGACTTCCATCAGTTAAAGCCGGACTAAATACTGGAATTTTATTTCTTGCAGCCCAATAATAAATAGAATTTTTATTATTAATTTCTAGTCCTAATCTTTCTATAATTTTAGATGGTGTCCACAGAATACCCTTTAAATTGATTAAGAAAAATGCAACAAAATTGATGAAAAACTTGTGTATTTGAAATATGTGTATATATATATGTATATGTAAACATACTTTTATTGTATTAAGAATTTAAATTTTTGTTTACCTTTTCTTTTTGCTCAAGTAACATAGCGTCTAATTTTGGCATAATCCACTTCTCGAATATGCAATAATTATCATTAGGTATTAGTAAGTTGCCTATTCTATTGATTCCCTTATCTCTAAGTATTTTACCATCTAAATTGAAATCACCTATGTAAGTTGGAGCTAAGCATTTTATCAAATCTTCTTCAAATCCACCTGCTGTAGTTACAATACAGTCAACCATTTTATGTTCTACAAGAAATCTAATTGTATCCCTAACACCACACGAAGCCATATTTGATGTATATCCTAAAAATATAGTGCAAGCAGACTTTTTTCTAATAAATTCATCTTCTTCTTTCAAATCTAGTTTATCTTCGGCTAGTGGTACATTTCTCTTTTCTAGCATTTTTCGAATTTCACTAACAGCTAATCCAAAATTTGTAGCTTGAAATCCAAAGTTTTTGTAACTCTCAAAAAGAGCATGATAATCAATTCCTTTATTCCAGTCATATCCTACACAAAATATGTAAATTTAAATAAATTATTGATAATAAATATCTTTTTTACTGTTATGTATTTATCTTTTTTTTTCAAATGTACCTTCCACTTTTGGAGTTGATGGAAGATTTAAAGAATGCTTTAAAACATTATTTTTCAATGATTCCAGTTCATTATTTTGACAATTTTTCGTTTGTTTATTCTCTCTACCTTCCTCTTCCATTATTAATTTTTACTAATGTAAAAAGGCACCACTTTCTTTAACTTAACTGAATTTTTGTACCGTAATAGGAAATGTTATTACCAACTTGAAACGAAATAACTGGCACGCGCTCACTATAGTAGCAACTGTCAGTATAATCCACTGATCTCTAGTAGAAGTAGATATACAGAAGTGTGCGTATCATAGCACGCATACACATACACAAACATATATATATATAAATCAAGTTATAAATTTTATAGTTTTAATTAGTTTTTCATAGTTTTTATTGATGGTAATGAACATCTATTAAAACTATTTAAGAAAAAATCAGTAATTACTTAAACGTCTAATATATTTGTTATTTATTACATATAATTGCTTATAACTATATAATCATTTACGCTCTTATCTAGAGAGGTTAGTTTAGTCAAGTATAATGATACTGTCAGAAATGAAAAAGATAAATGCAGTGCAAGAATTTCTTAAAAAAGTTCTACAAAGTTTAATTTAATGAGATTTTAAAGAGATTCTAATGGTAGTGTGTTATTAAATCAAAAAGCATTAAATCACTGAAGCATATGGTTAAATAATATAGACAATTTTTCCAATTCAATTAACAAATTGACAAAAGCCACATCATCTGTCCTTGATATAAATACGTAATAAGTAATGCAAGATTTTTTATCGTCTTTATTTGTTAATGCACTTTGTACATACGTATTTAAATGTTAATCTTCTATTTGCCAGTTATAATACACGATTAATTTGTAGTGTTTTGAAATTTCATAACCTCTTATATGATTAAGATAAACGAATTGTAAATTTTTGAAGCTTTATTCTCTTCATAGAAATAAATTTAGGTAAAACTGAGATTTAGTTTTAATAAATAGGAATTTTATAGTAAAAGGAAGTGCATTAATCAAGATAAAATTTTTTTCTGTTTTCAATCTTATGTGGATCACTAATGATTAAAATCTTTGATAAAACTTAAAGTAATTGCGAAATATTTAAGAAAAATGTATGTTTTTACAATTGGAAGTTCTTGACAAAAAAGAATAATTACTTTTTTAAAAATGGACCTTAATTTCCTTATTTGGGGACTAACCATACTTGGATTTATCATACAAGTAATTGTTGCTATATCAGAAGACCATGCAATTGAATACATGAGTAGAGAGGAACGAGAAGCATTAAAGTATGTTTTTACCAATGATTAATAAAATTTAATTGAGATGAGAGATTTATGTCTATATAAATGATATTATACTTTAAATTATCTTTTTTCTGTAGAGAGGAAGCAAGGGATATGTTTTATCATGCATACAATGCTTATATGGTACGAATAGTATT
Source organism: Sclerodermus sp. 'alternatusi' (assembly GCA_037305995.1). Taxonomy (NCBI): domain Eukaryota; kingdom Metazoa; phylum Arthropoda; class Insecta; order Hymenoptera; family Bethylidae; genus Sclerodermus; species Sclerodermus sp. 'alternatusi'. Next base: position 2,692,375 of record CM074548.1, read on the forward strand.
AAAAGAGTTTCTTAATAAATGTTAAATATATATATATATATATATGTCTACTAAATATAAAATATATATTTATTCAAGGATAATGCATACCCTGCTGATGAATTAATGCCATTAAGTTGTAAAGGAAGATATAGGGGTTCTGAGCCAAATAGGGGTGATATTGATTCAACACTTGGAAAGTAAATAAATGTTGATTTTAATTATGCTCATAAATTCATATTACTAGACATATATTTCACATCTTATATTCTGTTTTTATATTTTCAGTTTTTCCCTAACATTAGTAGATACATTAGACACACTTGTGGTAAGTAAAAACAGATAAGAATAACTATTTGGTTAATATTTTCTAATGTTTATGATATTTCAGGTTTTAGGAGATTTAGAAGAATTTGAAAATGCTGTGAAACTTATTGTTAAAGATGTTACATTTGACACAGATGTCATTGTATCTTTGTTTGAAACTAATATCCGTATGCTAGGGTAAACACAAAGTTCTAAGAGTATATTATAATCCTTGTAATATGTATGAAAAATTAAGATTTAAAATATTTTTCTTTTATGATTTAACAGAGGTCTGCTTAGTGGTCATATTTTAGCTGAATATCTTCAACAACGAGCAGATATAATGCCATGGTATAGAGGAGAACTTTTAAATATGGCTAAAGATTTAGGGTACAGATTTTTACCTGCATTTAATACAACAACTGGAATACCATATGGCAGAGTAATGAAATAAGTACAATATAAAATATTGCATAAATATATATATATCAAATTTAAAAAAAATTCTCTTTTCTTTAGATAAATTTAAAACATGGCATGAAAGGTGTTCCAGTTGAAGTTTCAAGAGAAACATGCACAGCTTGTGCGGGTAGTATGATTTTAGAAATGGCAGCGTTATCTAGATTAACCGGAGAATCAATATTCGAAGTAATATGCGTATAATATATATATATATATATATGTTAAATTAACAAATAGTATCAGAGAGAGAGAGAATCTCTTTAGAATTTTATTATTAATTAAATATTATATAGGAGAAAGCACAAAAGGCTATGGATGTTTTATGGAGAATGCGTCATCGTGGTACCGATTTAATGGGATCCGTACTAAATGTGAACTCCGGTGATTGGGTTAGAAGAGATTCTGGAGTCGGAGCGGGTATTGACTCGTATTATGAATATTGCCTTAAGGCATATATTTTATTAGGTAATTTTATTTCATTTTTATTAATTTTTTTGTATCATTAATATTATTTATAAACAATTATTATTTTTATGTAGGTGATGAAAAATATTTAGGTCGTTTCAATAAGCATTATCAGGCTATCATGAAATATGTTAGCCAAGGTCCAATGTTGCTGGATGTGCATATGCATAGACCAAATACTAATTCCAAAAATTTTATGGATGCTTTACTTGCATTTTGGCCAGGTTTACAGGTATAGATAATTAAATCGTTTTAGTAAACACTTTACAAAGAAAAATAATATCTTAATGTAATAGGTTCTAAAAGGTGATATTAAACCAGCAGTAGAGACACATGAGATGCTTTATCAAGTAATGCAGAGACACAATTTTATACCAGAAGCTTTTACCACAGATTTTCAAGTAAATCTGTAATAAATTTGGCGCAATTTTATGTCATTAATATTTTTCTTCTTTAATTTATATTAAATTTGTATTAGGTACACTGGGGTCATCATCCATTGAGACCAGAATTTTTGGAGTCAACATATTTTTTGTATAGAGCAACAGGTGATCATTATTATTTAGGAGTTGGTCGTAAAGTACTCAAAAGCTTACAAACTTATGCAAGAGTACCATGTGGTTATGCAGCTGTTTCTGATGTTAGAACTAATAAACATGATGATACAATGGATAGCTTTGTATTATCAGAAACATTTAAATACTTATTTTTATTATTTGCCGAATCTAACGAATTAGTCTTAGATTTGGATGAGTTCATTTTTACTACTGAAGGCCATCTGTTGCCATTAACATTAGCATCTGTACGAACAAATGTTTCATCTGTAAGTATGTATATGTATATAGCTATTTAATATATCAATTTTAAATAACAAAATATTAAACATTTTTTAATTTGAATTACTTATACTAATAATTTTAGCAAGACTTTGAAAGAGATATTATAAAAGTAGATGAGCTTGATCGTACGTGTCCTAATAGCTTACACTTATTTCCGGCATCAGTAAGACAACCCTTACGAAATATGGTAGAAGATGTATGTCCAAAACGAACTAAAAGAAGGCGTTTAAATGCTGTACAATTTCAAGTTTGTTTATTATTTTTCAAGCATATCAATCTAATAAAAAATTATATTGAAATCTTGTATTCTGATATATACAACTTTTTAACAGGCAAACAATTTAGAACACCTTAAAATTTTAAGTGACATGGGGATAACAATTTTAACTTTGGCTGATGGACGAGTTCAATTACTACATACGTTTTCTAATGTAATATAATTAATTTTATTTGTATTTGAAATGTTATGAACATATTAATGTATATTTATATATATACATATTAAATTTAGGCTAAAACACCTCAAGATTCAGAGGAAGGCTTCTTATTTATGCAAGAAATGGCTGAGCTCAGTAAGATGCAGTCACAGCAAGTCGAAACAAAGCCACAGGCCGTAACATTTATTAAGCCAAAAACCAATCCTCCACAAAAAGTAACACTTTTAGCGGGTCCTGCGCGATTTGGACCAGATGTACAAAGCTTCAGTAAAGCTAGTGGAAAGATTATATTTACATATCCATCAGATGCTTGTACAGAATTGCTGAATGCAGATAAATTAATAGGAAAAATAGCAGTAATGGGTCGTGGAAATTGCATGTTTATAGAAAAGGTATTCTTCATTTCTATTAAAAAAAAAATATATATATAAATGAATGAATAAATCCTTACACTTACCAACATTTATTTGATAGGCACGAAGAATTCAAAAAGCTGGTGCTATCGCTGGTATTGTATTGGATAATATTGTAGGTTCTAGTGCAGCAACATCTCCTATGTTTGCAATGACAGGTGATGGTAAAGATATGGATGACATAGAAATACCTGTTGTTTTTCTGTTTAGTACTGAAGCTAATGAATTAATGAAAGCAATTGTTGGATCCAACAGTGGTGATCTTGTAGTTTCTATTGGTGAGTAAAAAAAATTAAAAGAAGAGACAAATAAAGCTAAAATTTAAAAATTCATTTTATATATTTACATTTGAAATTACTTAATATTCATTCATCTGCAGGTGACTTTGTATCAAAAGATGAAGTTCAGCTTAAGGCACCTACAGATTTATCTATGTTTGAAAGACTAAAAGGATCATTGAAATCTTTCTTAAATCGACAAATAATATCACAAAGTACCAAGATTGTAACTGACACTAATGAATCTGTTGCTCCTGTAGAATTTTCGAAAGAACAACAAAATATTATTAATTATCGTCATTTATCAGCAGAAATAATTAACGACTCACTTGGTGGAGAGATAAGGGTATCCGTTGTTTCAGATATACCTACTATTATCAAAAAGAAGGAAACAGATTTACTAGAAAAACAATGGCGTCAATTAAAGGAGGTATTTGTTCAACAAATATATTTTGGAAATAAACAAGGTGGATATCAAATTAGGACATCTATATTAACAAGTTATTATAAATGGGTCCTTAAAAATCGTGGAATAAATGATACTGTAAGGCTGAACGAAGTAGACTTACCATATAAAGTATTATGGTTCCTTAAAGAATTAAGTCAAGTAGAAACATCGTTAGATCAGTTACTGGATGTTACTAGACAAAAATTATTGAAACAACAATTACTTACAAATATGGACGTTATGGTATTAAATTTGAAGTCCATCGGAAATAAAATGGAAAAGATCAAATCAGTGGTAGAAAACTATTCGTTTTTGCGTCATTTATTGCAAGAAGCATTTGACGGAGAAAATGAAGCTATGAATCAGCATATTGCACTTCTTGATCATTTTCACACATTTATACATACGCTATATCAAGGTATATTACTAGAAGGCTCTAAACGAACTTTAGAGAAACTTACGGATTCTGAAACTTCGTATTACGATATGTTAATAAACAATCTACAAAAAAATGTGCAAAATCCAATAAATAAAGAAAGTGGAATAAGAAAAGAAGAAAGTAATAGTCATGATGTAATAATGAAAGTAAATGCAGAAACTTTTTCAAATACGTTAAAGAAAGATAAAAATTTGAAAGAATCAAATTTTAAAAAATTAAATGAATTTGAATTAATTTTATCAGAAATAGGAAAAGCCCTGAAAAAGATGAATGTATCTAATAATCTGGATGTACAAAATAACAATAGTCAAAAAGTTACTAAATCAAATGATATTCTTAATAATATTTTGTCACATGATGACAATAAAAATAAAAATATTGATATAAATTTAGATTTAATAAAAAAAGAGAATAAAAAATCTTTAAATAAGGAACAGAAAAATAAAAAAAGTAATCCAATTACAATTTCAGACAAAACCACAGATTATGAAAAATATATAAAAAGTATTTCTCACACAGAACAAAAGGTATTTGAAGTATTTCAAAAACAAATTAAAAATACACAAGAAAATAAAGATGTAGATTTACTAGAGGAATATAAAAAACCAATATGGGCATTTGATGATGGTAAAATAAAACCAATTTTAGATTTACAAGAAAAAGAAGAACTTTCAAATATAGATGATCATTTAGTAGAAGCAGAAGAATATAGTGCAAAAGAGGATAAAAAAATACATAGTAAAAGAAAAGAAAATAATGAGCATATCGATGATGAATTGTAATAATTGGTTGATTTATTTGAAATAATACTTAATTATTAATAAATAGGAAAAAATACAACATGATGAGAAAAGGATATGTTCTAATATTATTATCGCTATAAAATATGCTATAAAAATTAAAAAATGTTTGTTAAAAATATCTACAGATTATATTACTTTAAATATGTTTATATTCAGCTGGTTGTGAATCATAACAAAAATTATATAATCATATATTTTTTGTGAACCATTATATTACCAGTAATAGACTTTTTTGCTTAAAAAAGCTTGTAAAATAATTACTTTAAAATTATCATGCACATACTGGTAAATTATTAAAGAAAGTATTTAATATGTAAGAGTATTACAAAATTCATTATTATGAGTAACTTTGAGTTTTGGCATTTATTATAAAAAAGGAAATTGTTTTTTAGAAGCATTTAATGATAATATCTATTTTATAAACAATCCATTAGAAAAAAATTATGAACTTTTTTTCCAAATATTTTTAATTTATTAATTTAGTATTTAATTTAAAACAATTTCACTAGTTTATTTTTATATGTACATAAATTTGTATATATTTTATGCAAGAATGTACATAATGCACAATACATAAGTAGATACTTAACAGTTGAATTTATAAAATTTATCTTAATTCCAATTAGTTTTCCTTTTCGTATAATATACAATATATATTTTCGTATACATAAAAAATAATACACTGAAAATTAATTAAAAAATTAAATAGTATAACATTGTGTGCAATTTTGTTAAAACGTAAATATATAAGCATATGAATAAAGTTTTACATATTAATTACATAATAAACAATTTTTTATGTTAAAGAAATTCAATATGGGTGTTAATAAATCTCGTAAGACTTATTTTGAGCTGTAAAAGTATTGTATATAAAAGTAGATATTATATGTTATATATTCAAATACATACAAAAAAAAACAAATTTTCATGTATATATAATTATATTTATAAAGATATTATAATTACAATGATACTATAAAATACTCTAAACAATGTCGCAGATAATGCAAGATCAAAATAGTGTCAATCTTGTAAATTATATCTTGTAATTTTCTGCCAACATTGTAAAAGTATTGCACAAAAAATATTGCATAAAACGTAACATTTATAAAAGTAAAACTATCATTAAATAAAAGAGTTTAACAAATTAAAAGAATATTTTATATATATACATTTTTAACTTTTTAAGTTGATTATTAACTAGGAATTATTTAACTTTTTTTATACATTTTGAAATGACTGATAAGTATAAAAAAATGATCGTTGGTATTAAAAGAAAGAGACAGAGAGAATATAGTGAAAGAGTAGGAATATCATCCATAGAGTGCGCAGTGTAAGTATTTTCCTATTTGAGACAGTGTGGAGAAAGATGACTTGATCTAAAGTTCTAAACAATATATATATATTTAGGTAAACATATATATAAAAGGTTACAGAGAGAATGTTATACAATATCTCATTTATTTTTTATTTCTAAGTATGATGTTAGTTTTCAATTAGCTTGATTGTGTGAAATTGTATTTTCTAAAAGTGTCTTGTGTTTTCTTATTTCTTCCATCCACTTGTTAATAAATATTGTTGCGTGAAATTGTTAAAACTTCCTTACGTAATTATTAAATATAATTATTAGTTAAATGTACAAATAAAACAAAAACAGAGTGCATACAAATATATATATATATAAGAATTTAAAGTTATTAATTTAAAAGTGTGGTTAGATTTACAGAGGACACATTAATCCTCTGTGTACAAATGAGTTAAATTGAATTTATTGAATTCGTATAAGAGTTATAAATTATCTAGAATCAATCAGTTTTTATTAAATATTTATTTATTTAATAGATAATGGAGCCTCCTAAATATTATGGGAAGAAACGTAGTATTATACGTAGGATTGGATCATTTTTACCATTAAAACCACCACCAAAAATATATGTTAGTGTAACTCCTTTACATTCAATGACCAGTTCTATGATTAATGAAGAAATTAGTTCAGATAATATTAATACAAATGGACTTGGGACATCAAGGTTAATTCTATAAAAAAACTGTATATTTCTCTAAATTAAATAGTATATACATTTGTAATATTAAATATTTTTGTTTAGAGTACTTACAGGTAGTAGGCCAGATTTATTGGAACCAATTAATTTTGGATCAGAAGTTCGCTTACTTGCATTAGAACAAGAACTTCAAGACTTGAGAGAACAAATATCAGTAATAGTAAAGAATAGCAAACAATCTCAATGTTAGTATTAAAGAAATATTAAGAGTTATTTATTTTTATCAATTTAATTTAAACAGAAATTTTATTGCAGATGCATCTGCTATTTCACTAGAAAATAACAATGAAAATAGATCTTTACCATTAGCTTCTCCTTATCCTTTACCTGTTACACCTCACATTGCAAGGAGAGCAAGTTTGCAAGAACATAAAATAGAAGATAAAAAAAAAACTCTTTTAACAGTCCAAAAATCTGTAGGTGATATTTTAAAAGAAATTGATAAAACTTCATCCATATCAAATGAAAGGTATTTATACAAATAATTTATTTTGATTAAGTCGATTATTTACTTAATCATTATTCATTAGGTATTTTATATGGAAAAATTTGTTTAGGTCATCCAGTGGTACATCTATACGTATTAAACGAGGAAATAGTCCATGTAATGATTTACAAGAAATTTTGAGAAGACGTTATGTAGCAATGTAGTAGAATTATTAAAAGATATAAAAGATATTTTAATTAAAGGATTTTAATACAGTGCTTCTCGAATTACTATAATATGATTTTGTTTTTATAACATTACTTTTAATGAGAATACTTTTAAATTTAATAAAAAGGACCGTTTTAGATGTAAAATGTAGAGTTTGCCTTACAAACAGCAAACATTTATAAATTATGAACTTTTGATAATGATTGATAGTGATGGATAAATGTTTTTTATCATTGAAAAACTGTTTTGTTAGTTTACTCGTTTAACCATTATTCCAATTAAATTAATTTAAAAAAAAAATAATATGCAATAATTTAATGTAAAAAGATTTCTTGTGATATTAAGAGTATTAATAATAATTCTATATTTCACATTTTGCCATATATATGTATACATATAAAAAAAGTTTTAATCATAATTCTTAGTAGGCCATGTATTTAAGAAAATTTTAATGATATAGTCCATCCTAGATACACATACACATATACCAAAACATTAAGTTAGTTTTTACATGTAAAATTTTAATTATTTGAAAATCATAGAATTGCATATTACGTAAGATCTGTGTATGGTGAAAACAGGCAGTAATACCTTAGATAAGACTCTACCCAAATTATTATAGTATAAATATATATAAATCTATAATTTAATTAAATAAAAAATATAAAAAAGAAGTAAATTTATGAAATACTCAAACAATACAATTTTAGATTCAATTGAATACTACATGTATATAAAAATTGCTTATTGACTGAGTCTTTAATACACATTTTTAACATACGACTAAGTTTTGTACAAAATACTTTAAATTGAAAATAAAAATTATTGTAAAAAAAAAATGTATTCATATATAAGAATATTTCAAGCGTTGTATTATTCGTAATGGTGGAGTGCACAGGAACCTCCTATCATATAAATTAAGATAATACGCTTGAGAGTTTCACGAAAACTTGGATCGATAGTGCAAGGAGAATGACAACGATTCTTTGAGCTGCAACCCACAATAAACCCCATATCTCAAGTTGCTCTATTCTCTATGCGCGGAAATAAAATAAACTTAAATAAATAATACTGAGGAAGTGTGACAATGACACGTAGACGGAAAAAAATTTGAAAGAATTCTAAAGGAGGTGAGTCTGTGATGATTTTTATTTGCCATTTTCCAATTTACGATTTTGATTTTGAATCGTCAATGATCTTCCGTGTGCAAAATGATTGGTGCTGGTTCGCGGGCTAGCATCACCGTGTGACGTCACATAATACAAATCGGAGTATATCGTTTATCTTTCGACCGTAATAAAAAATTAATAGCATAAGTAACAAATCGACCGAAATAAAATGCAAATAGGAGAAAGTGAGTTTTTCAAATGAACATGGATATTGCGTAAATTAATTAAATTGATAAAAGCGTGTATAGTGTGAATTAAAAAACATAAAGAAAAAGAAGAAGAGTAGACTGGGCCTTGAGAGGCTAAAAAGTAAGTTGACCCAAAAGTTCCTCCATTGGAAAAACTGTTTGTTGTTTAAAATTCAATTATTGTTGAAAATGGATCGATTCATTTTAGTTTCGAAGAATAGTTGTTGCAACGACCACAGTTTATGGCGCTGCTAGTTACAGTGGCCAATCAACGATATGTCCGTATTTTTTCCTGTCTAAGGAGCAAGTCTCGTGGTTCTCGCGAAGCGCCGGTTATTGTCTTCGATGATTTTTCGTGCCGGTGTAAAACGTCGTTGCTCCAGCTATTTACCATCGATAAGTGATTACTGCTTTCATGGGATTCAACGTTGGTCCGACCACTTTGACAAATCATTCGTTCAGTGCTAATTGCTTTTAGTTTAAGTGAGAAAGACTTGATCTTCTGGTAAGGTGAAAGGCAGTGTTCATGTGGTTCATTTGATCGGGCGTCGGCTGGCAACGGCAACAATAATGACAAAGGTAACGATCATACACAGATAGTATCAAGAAGAATGTTATTAAAAACAGTATCGTAAGCGTCAACAATAATGTAAACGATGATCCCAATCTCGATCTCATACCGAACCTCAACATCAACATCACAACGTCATCGTCATTGTCACCGTCATCGCCATCATCATCATCGTCAAAATACAATCATCGTTAAAAAGTGGCAATTATGAACTTTCAAATAAAATAAAACATAGAGGGAGGGAGAAAGAGAGAAAGAGTTTGCGCGTGTGTGTGAAGAAGGGAGCAAGTAAGCAAGCAAACGAGCAAGCAAGAAATAGAGCTAAACAACTATACGTATCCAAGAGATGATTCCTTATACCACGTGTTTATCTTTTGGCAGTCGGCGTGAGTCGCATCGTCGTTTGCTCATTTTGCACGACAAATATTCTACTCTGATGGTTTCGGTAAGTAAATTACGTACGAATATTATACACGACAAATTATCCTCTATTTATTAATCAAATGTCCGCATCTTCTATATTTCCTATTGTTTTTTTAGACCAATGACCAAGTTTGTATTATTTAAATCGAAGAGAAGTATATGGGAGGGGGATACTCCCGCGTAAATTATCCTAAACAAAAATTAATAACGTGTTATTTATTATTATACGTGTTGTAATGCATGATAAGTATACGTGTTATAATACAAATATTAGTTCCAGGGTTTTTCTCCTGTTTTTCATGTACACTGATTGAACATTAATCGGTAGTATAAGTGTGGATCTTTCTCTCTTTCTTCGTCTACCTCTGGTTATCTGATCTCCTCGTAGGAGAAACTCTTCAAGTTTAGCCGAATCCTCTATAAATGCATAATTTCTAATGAAAAGTAACAAATTTTTTATTTTCTTTCAATAATTTGCTCATATTCTTTATTATTATTTCCGGCACTTTGCTTGCTGCGTGTGTATAGAATTTGTCAGTAATATACGTGTTTTACAGGCTAGTTTTCGAACGTTCGACGCTTTCTATAATAGCGCGAATCTTGATAATGAGATAGCCATGATTGCAATGTAATGTATCTTTGACGAAAACTGAGATAAATGTGAAGTAGCGATCAATTAAGATTCTCTGGGAAACAGGATGTATTTCTGTCTGTTCTGGCTGGTCTGATCCGATCTAGCCGGTACCGTTCATGTAAATTTATGTAAGTATGTGGTAGAGACTGTGCGTAGAAATTAATAATCTCAGAGAGGGAGAAAGAGATCAATGGATCCCCGGGCTTATCAGCATTAACATCTACCACTAAGAAGGAGGTTATTAGAGCTGTTAAAAGAGGATGAGTGTAATGCGCACGCAACCATATTCACTTTCTTATCCTTGTAGTTTGTACTTGAAATCCTTTAGCACTTGAAACAAGCCCTTGTTGAAAAGTGTCCTTGGTACTTCGATAAAAGAAAAATTCAAAAGGAAATGGCTGTGCGGATAGGGCAGGGCAGAATAGGACGAGTAAGAGTAACATATAGGATAGAGAGGGATTACCTTAATATCGATCAACCAATAGATAAAAAAGGGAGGGAGGGAGGGCAGAGATAGTAATGTTCGATGGAACTGAAATTGAGAACGGTTTGTGCAGGCGCGCGCGCGCTTAGTGTCGATGGCCGCGCATTTTATTAGGAGAGCCTTACACTCGCGTCTTACTTGAAAAACTGGTTAGAAAACAGGATAAAAAAGGTATGCCTGTATAATACACCTGACTTCTTTCTCCCTTCTTTCATAATGGTTGAGTGTAACTTCTATTTCTCTCAATAATCAGAAGGCAACCTTATTAATATAAGCCGGGGAGCCTAGCGTTTGTTTTTTATAGTATAATTGTGACGAATTGGATCATTTAAAAAATATTCGTGCGTATACGCATCATACGCAAGGTTATACGTGAGTTTATATGCGGGGAACGAGTAGGCAGTGCGAGTAGGGGCGATCTGTTATTGATCCTTTCTCCTTGGTGCACTAGCAGAGAACCGGCGGCTACCCCCCAAGCTTCGCTTCTAGCTTTGGCGATGAAACCACCACTACCGCCACCAACCGTCGCCCCGCTACTTCCGCAGCCGTCGCTGTTCCTCTATATCGCGCGCACCGTCATCCACGTCTCTCACGAGCTACACCAGGAGTCTCTTCAAGGTTTATTGATTTTTATTGTAAATGCTTACTATCTTTGCGGCTTTCTCCTTACTCCAAAAATTATCTCAAAGTATAAGAAAATCATCTTAATTACTAACCCAGGAAGAGGGTACGTTGTACGATTATCTCTATTATTGTATTATGCTTATCTGCTTTTATGCGTTTAGTGATGGTTCATTGAGATAAAAATAATAAGGGGAAGTGAATGTTTGTTTGGGTACAGACAGTACAGAACAGATCAGAATAGAAAAGAAGAGAAGAAGGAAAGGAAAGAGGTCCTACATTCCATTAGTCAGATCAAATCAGATCTGCTATGCCGGCCGTGGTTAAAAGAGGAGGGGACTACAATCAATGGTTAAGATAGAGACTTAATACAATAATTTGAATGGTGGTGTGCATCCAATATCCTTCTGCGGCTTATTATCACCTAGTGTTTGATCTTAATCCACGCAGAGTCTACTGTGGTAGACACTTACATAAGAGTATGATTCTCCAAATTCTATTTAATGAAAAGCAATGATTGATCCATGTACATAAGCGATTATAAGTAGCAGGTGCTGGCAAAAAAAAGAAAAAGAATCATATGAAATGATAAGTCATCGTACGTATCTTATTATTAAAAGAATCGTTGAATGAAAGAAAAAAAGAAACAACGAATGTAGAGTAATAGTGGCAGCGTAGGTATTGAATGGACGATGCTTTAACTGGACGTAACGCAACGCGACGCTTTTTGACACTAGCGTCGACTACTTGCATTACATAGATATCGGGTCCAGAGCTTGACTAATCTTTCAAGAGCTACGTTTAGTGCGTCCACGTTAGTTGCTTAGTATATCGGCAAATGTGTGTGTATGTGCGTGCGCACGTGTAATGAGAGAGAAAAAAGGGTGAATGAAGGAGGAGAAAACTGAGAAAAAGAACAAAAAATTAAGAAACATTTATTCTAATCTAATGAAGTTCTTTATTCTTAACATTATTAGCATTGCTGCTATATGAATAAGTATATGTATATATATATGTGTATATATATATTCATATCCTTTAACTTCTCAATAATATTAAACGAAAGAAATAAAGATGAACGAGTTAGCAAATCCTAAACTATTTCTTTACAGCGGATCCGTCTTCAGTAGCTGAAAAATGCCAAGGATTAAAGGGATTAAAGAGACCACCACATGGTACTATAGCAGCAGAAGGTGAAGAGAATCAGAAAATAAGAGCACCTTGTGAATCCCCCGTGAATTAAACGGGGGGAGGGAAAAAAGTGTGAAAATTGTGAATATGAAGTGAGAAAATTAGAGTAGTGTATTTGTGGAGTGGGGTGGTGGTGATTGGTGGAGGAATTGGTAGCCATGGCGGTGATGATGATAATGATGATGTTGATGCTGATGTTGATTATGGTGATAATGCTGATAGTGGAAAAGGAAATAATATAATAATAACAGTAATAACAACTACAATATATTAGCAATAATATTAGTGGTGGTGGTGGTGTGGTTGTGATTTGAGGAGGGGAGGGGAGGGGAAGGAAGAGGAGGTGTTGTTACTAGTAGTAGTAGTAGTAGTAGTAGTAGTAGTAGTAGTAATCGTATAGTAGTAGGTAGTAGTATAGTAGTAGTAGTAGCAGTAGCAGTAGTAGTAGAACTAGTAGTAGTAAAGTAGTAGTAATGGTAGCAATAGTAGAGAAACTAAATCTAAAACTGAAAAAAGCAAGAGAGTCGGCGGGAGAAGGTGGGGGTTGAATGTGCGGTGATTTTGAAGTGGCGTGTATGTACAGTGGGAGAGAGAGAGGGGGTGCAGTGGAATTGAAAAACTGCTCTCTCTCTCTCTTCGCCTGTTAAGAGAAACTGGCGTCCCAGAAGCGTAATAGCGGTTCCCGCGGGACTCGGACCCGTCAACGGTCCATTAGGGAAGGAGACTCGTTTTCTAATAGTGACAATACCTCGGGAATGCAATGTGGTTTATGCGCTGTAATCGCGGGACTCTTTCGACGGGCTATGTGCATTGACGGTAGCAGGCGTGGATCTAATGAATCCTGTTATCAAGAACTTGCAACCGACTTCCAGGCTTCTAAGCAATTACAACAACAACAGCAGCAGCAACAACAACTGCATCAGTATCATCAGCAACATCATCATCATCATCATCGCCGTCATCATCATAATGAAACTATCAGGAACAATAGTCCCACATCGCCAGCAGTCGAATCTTTGCCGATTCTTGTATCCTGCGACCAACTTTTTGATACAATCGTTGAGGATCCCAACAGCTACAAGAAGATACAGCAGCTCGAAGAGGTGAGCCCTTCGAGTACTCTGGGGTATCAGTAGAAATTGATACTACTTATTTGTGTTTAACTCGTTCTTGTGGTGATTGAATAATTTCTCTATCAATACTAATTAATAAAACGAACAAAACTTAGAAGAATAAAGCATATGACAAATGACCAAAAATTTGTTAAATTTTTAGAAAAACTAAATTACATTAGACTCGAGAGACTGCGAAATAATTAGTTTTTTTTAATGCTTTTTATTAATTTAATTATATATATAATTGTGTATTTTTTATTTATTGAAGAATTTTAAATAATTGCAATGAAAAAATTTAACGTAAATAAACACGGGTATAATTTAAGATTCGTCGGTGACCTAAAATTCATCACGAAAGAGATACGCGAATTAATAGTAAATTATTATACAACTTATATGATTTCTCTCTCTTTCTCTCTTCTCGTTTCGTCCATTTCATCATCGTCCATTCTTTCATAATTTCCTTGGTTAATTTTATCGTGTTTCTTAATCTACGTGATACATAAAGACGAGTCTCATATGTTCGATAAGTATGCAAGTTGAGTTGTTTATGAAAACAAATGATAATGCGACGCAGTTATCAGAATCATTGTGGCTGACCTGTGCTCAAAAATAGTACAATACAATAATTAAGTCTTTCTCTTTCTCCCTGGAGAACCTCAAAGAATCGTATTAGATTAAACTTGCCTAAATGAAAGTACATTACATAAGATTTGAAATTGTTTAAATTAAATATCAATTGAGTTTGAGAGCGTGAGAAAAATTCAATTTGGTCATTTGCACTTATTGCTCCAATAGTGGTATGATTAAATAAAGGTAGCATTGACGCGTTGTATCTTTTTCTTTTTATGTGTATGCATTTTATTGCATACACGCGCACGCGTGCACGCATGCACGCACATCTGTTTGAGGATAATAGGGAAGCCGACGTTTATAAGTTTATTAGTATTACATATAGAGGATCTATTTTCTCGTCGACAGAAAAACTTTTGCTATTTTTTTTCTTTCTTCAAAACTAGAAATTTTTTAAAAGTTGGCCAATTAATTCTGCATTTTCACATACACACACGCATACTCATTTGCACTCACATGTACATAGTATACAGATTGAAACTATCGTGAATACTTATTTCAGAGTTTAGA